>JAJJWX010005092.1:0-1200000 GCA_023529315.1 Papaver bracteatum
ACAAAACAAGCACATAAAGCAAAAGTATTAACAAAGGTGCCAATTGAGTCAGTAATGAAGAATTCAAAAATATCAGGAAGAGTTGAGAGATGTAATGCACAAGTAGGACACTTCGATATCAAATATGAAATTCTATCTTCGCCAAAATCACAAGTTGTAGCAGAGTTACCTCTAGAAGATGATGAAGCTATAGAAGAGATGATGGATGTAGAAGAAGAACATGGAGACCCAAGAGATCTGTTAACAGAACCCAACAGGTGGGAAATATTGGTGGATGGATCATCAAACGGGGAAGTTAATGGAGTTGGAGTTATCTTTATCTCGCCAAAAGGAGAAAAATTGGCTTTTTCATTTATATTGGAATTTTCATCCACTAATAATGAGACGGAATATGAAGCTATAATACATGCTCTAAAATTCGCAATATAAATGAAGTTAGAGAATGCTAGAATTACCAGTGATTCACAATTGGTTATTCGTCAAGTAAAAGGAGAATACACAACAAATGAACCATCTTTGAAGAAATACAAGAAACTTGTTGAAGAACTGTCAGCAAAAATTCCAAAAATAAAATGGAGACACATATCAAGAAAAGATAACAGACTCGCAGATGCTTTTGCTTTCATATCCAGCATGATGACAAATCCAGCTGCGATATGCATAAAAATTCAGACACTTATATCACCTTCAATCAATAAAGAAGAAGAAGAGGCAGATGTGATGATGATAGAAGGTGGCGAAGAAGAACCGAGAGGCAATATTGCATATTGGCAAGCAGAACTTCATGCATATTTGGCGAGAGGAGAAACACCAAGAAATAGATTAGAAGCACATAAATTAAAAAGCCGAGCAACAAATTATTAATTAAGAGATGGAGTATTATATCGCAAATCTTTTAATGGACCATCACTAAGATGATTGACATGGGAAGAAGGAGAAAAGGTGTTAAAAATATTGCATAGTGGAGACGCTGGTAATCACAGTGGGGGAAGATCTTTGGCATACAGAACAAAAATACAAGGCTATTACTGGCCATACATGCATGAGGACGGGAAGCAACTTTCAAGACGTTGCGAAGATTTTTAGCGATATGGAAAGAAGATACATGCACCAGGGGCACTATTGTCATCTTCCACAAGTGTATGGCCTTTTGGAAAATGGGGGTTGGATATTGTGGGACCATTTGTACCCGGTTATGTACAAAGAAGATATTTGATTGTCGCTACATATTATTTCACAAAGTGGGGAGAAGTAAAGGCTGTACAACACATTCGTGATAAATATATTTTTACTTTCATATTTGAAAATATAATTTACAGATTTGAAATTCCTGCACATTTGGTATCTGATAATGGAAAGAAATTTGAAGGACAAAACATAGAAATGTTACTTAATGCATTTAAGATCAAATGTGGAAAATCAACACCTCTTTATCAACAGGCCAATGGGCAGGCAGAGGAAACCAATAATATAATCGCAGATATATTGAAGAAAAAATTAGAGGGACACCACAAGGCATGGTTTGAACAAGTGCATAATGCAATATGGGCCTACAATACAAGTAGGAGAGAAGCAACTGGAATGTCACCTTTTTGTCTAACATATGGTGTTGAAGCAGTACTGCCAACAGAAGTTGTTATCCCTACAACAAAAAGAGGGGCTTGGGAAAAGAATCTGAGTGCTGGTATGATTCTAAGTAAAATTGATGAGTTAGAAGAGAAGAGAGAAAAAGCTTTACAACATATGGAAAATTATCAGCGAAGATTGGCTCGTGAATACAACAAACGTGTCAAAATACGTGAGTTCCAACCAGGTGATTTAGTGATGCGAGAAACACTAGGTTATCAGCTAGAAAATGGTGGAAAGTTGGCAAGAAAATGGGATGGACCATATATTATTAAAGAGATAGTTGGAACAGGGGCATATAAATTGATGGATCCGGAAGGTAGAGATGTTGGTCAAAGACTTGGTAGACCATGCAACAGACTATATTTAAAAAGATATTACCAGTAACAAATTCGAAGAAAGGTTAGGTGATGATATAATATATGATGAAACAAAGAAGAAATAAATAAAAGAAATTTTTGTCATAGCTGCGAGATTATTCGCAAGAAATAATATAAAAATAAGAAATGGCGATATTCGCAAGAGAAACATAAGAATGGGACGAACCTTTATGGCGTACACCCTAGTTCACGGATAAAATTTCACGAGAGGAAAATTTAAGACCTAACGTGCGTCATATAAGGGGGTATCTCTTTGCATGGCTCAGGGATAAGGTTATACCGCTGCTGAAACCTGAGTCATTGAGATTTGGGGTCAATAAAGCCCATCCGGGGGAGGTACCTTGGATTTTCAACCTGAACTTATGATTTAGGTTGGACGACTGAGGGTCTCTTCCAAGGAGTGCAGAGTATGATCAAGGCGCCGAGGTACACGGTTGAGCCAAGGGTTCCCGGGGCGTATGAAACTACCCTGGCCATTCTTGGCAAGTATTTACTATGATGCACTCGACCCGAAGAAAACCCCACCTAGGGTGAAGTCTCGTAACCATAAGCCATATAGGCGAACGAGACAAGAGGCTGCGAAAACAACTGGTTGTTGTTAAGACCGGATGGGAGGATCTAGCCTTGTATGGCCGATGTACGCCTCCTTGAAGGAGCAACCAGGGGGAAGATAAGGGCGGCACCCTCCATTAGGGAGCTGGTAAGTGTCTTAAGACGCAAATGTCATGAGGATTTTTACTCATGGGAGTATTAAGGGTTATCATATTTGTGCAACAAATATACAGAGGCAAAAAGCCAAGAGAAAAAGATAAGACGAGATCAATGGGTTTTTACATGAAAGTGTAAAGATGTCCTGCGATTTCATCGCAAGACGGCAATGTCATGGGGATTTGCTTTCGCCAGAAAACTTAGGCCTGTCATATTATCGCAATAAAAATGATACAACGCGGATAAGGAAAGATCAATGGGTTCTTACATGCGAATGTAAGAACGTCCTACGATTTTGTCGCAAAAACAAAATTTGGCAAAATAAGACCTTTAACTAGGAAGGCAAAATAAGACCAAAAGAATAATCATAATCATAAATATTAACTATTTTGTTCAAATGTAGATAAACTTTGTTCATCGCAAGAAAGATACTGAGGGGCAAGTATGGGAATCGATAAACAGAGCATAAACATATTTCTCGCCAGAACATTATTATCTTTCTCGTAAGCACAGCTGAATTTAAGAAATAGTGTAAAGTATATCATTCGCAAGAAAAGGAAGAAAATAATTCAAGAAAATGTCAAAGTTCTTACAGAAGAAATAACTCAAGAAAATAAAAATAAAACTCATAGTTCAGTGTTAACTTCGCCAGTTCCATTATCTTTACCAGAGTTATTATCTTCGCCAAGATTCCCTTTATTTTGATTAATTCTAGCTTCTTCTTCATCAGACTTGTCACCAGCAGTTGTTCTATCATTAGTAACAGCTTTTTCTGGAGGGTTTTCTTCCTTATCCACCTGGTCTTCTTGAGAATGATTTTCTTCGCCACTTTCACAATCAAAATCACTGTCAGCGGGACGAGGAACTTTATCATCACCTACTTCTATAGGTTTGATTGACACGGGAGGAAGAGAGTTGGACAGCAAGATATCATTCACTAGAACTTGTGCAGAAATATGAACTTGACGAAGAAAAGCTTTATCACGGTTTATAATCTCCATATCTTTAAAATATTCAAGGTAGTCATATTTCCTTTCTGCTAGATCGCGAGAATAAGCAAGATGAGTAGTAAGAACACCATTCTCTTTGCGAACCTTTTCCAGATCAGCACTCATAGCAGAAATAGTAGAATGAAGCTTTTCCTCAGATGTTGCGAACAATAACAATAAAAATAAAGATTATTATGTTAAAGATTTCGCAAGAAATTCAACAAAATAAAAATAATCAAGGAAGTCAAAAAGACTACGTTCCTTTTGCGAAATTAGGTTTTGAATTAGTGCCAAGCAAGTATTTTCCCAATGACTCATAGCATCATCAAATTTATCTCCAACTAAACCTTTTAGGCAAGATTTTAAATTCTTTTCTTTGGAGAGGAGAAAAGCATTTTCCTTCGCAAGAGCAGAGTTGAATTCCTCTAATTTTGAGTATTCTTCTTTGAGTTGGCTTACCTTTATACTTAAGGATATTTTACCTTGGATAAGTGTATTTTTCTCAATGATAGATGATTCAGTTACTTTCTTAAGTTCACCTTTTAGCGAATGAAGGGATTGTTCTTGGTTATCGTACATTTTTTGAAGAGTACTTAGTTGCTGCGAGGAGATCGTCACCTTATTGAAAAGATGCCGTTTCTCTTGAGATAAAATGGTTTTCCTCTGATAAAGTTTCCATCGCTAAATTAGACTTGGTTAACAAATAAGAGATGCGAGATATTTCACTACTTAATAGATCTTGTTTCTGTGCTAATTGTGTATTATCTTTGGTAAGGTTCTCTATTTAATCAAGGGAATATGTGTAAAGATTATCTAATCGGTTATATTGGTCCATCTAAGAATCTCTATCAACACGAATCTCTTCAGCAAAGGATTCAGCTTTGAATATCCCCGTTAATCGATTTTGATTTAAGGCTTAACAAAGGATCTTAAGAAAAGGGAGTATGAATAGAAGAAAAACAATTAACGTAGGAAAATCAAAAACAGAGATGGAAAAAGTTATACATTTTAATTCATCATTTTTCTTGCGAAGATTCTCGCAATTCAGTGAAGAATTATTAAGTTTATGATGAAGAGTGTCACATTCTAAAGTCTTGGCTTGGAGAGCCCCCTTTAAAGCTTCAACTTCACTTTTTAGAGATGCTTGCAAACCCGTTCGGTCAGAAAAAAAATATTTACTTAAAATCTCGTAGACACTATGCCTAACAGGATCAACAGAAGACTTCCTAGCATTATCTAAAATATCAGACAAAACTTTAAAAGCAACATCTACTCCTACTGAAGAAGTGAGGGATGTAGATGGCGAAAAAGTGACAATAGAAAGTTGGGAGTTTGAATTATTCGCAGCTAATGCATCATCCAAAGGTGAAGTTTCCGGGAAAGTAATAAATGGAATAGAAGTAGAGTTAATTTGAGAAGTAATTACAGCAGAAGGGGAAGAAACTTCATTCGTATTAATTTCAGGAATTTCATTTATAAAAGGATCAGTTGAGGCAGGGATATTTATGGAGATGTTCTCGCAGACAGAAATTAGAGGTTCAGTTTGCGAAGGTGTAGGAATAGAATTGACAGAATAAATTGGGGAATAGGAACAACAAAATCAACAACTTTAGCTCGGAGAGATTTATTGCGAGGAGCATTAGTGTTCTCATCACCCTATGAATAACAATCAAGATAAGAAACAGAGGCAACAATATTGTTATTAAGAAAACAAATGTTTCTTACTACATTATAATTCGCAGGCTTCCTTTTCTTTTCAGCGGACTTTTGCTGCGAATTTCAGGAAGAGTTAGGGTTTTGGACTACAAATTTGGTATTAGAAGTGATTTCGCTGAAAAGAAAACACAGTATGGGAATTACATAAAATCAAATAAAGACAGATCAGATAACTTTGATTAACATGATTTAGATAAACGAGATTGAGTTTATTAATGATAGAAGAACATATACCTTGATGACTCCATGAAAGCAGTAGCAGAAGAATCTTTGAAGGAAGAAAGTTGCAGACGAAAAAAAGACGAAAAGATGAAGAAGACGGAGAAGCAGAAGAAGAAGATTATTTCTGTACCAGATTCTACCTTTTATAGACAAAAGGGATGGTGACCGGATAATAATGAAGATACCAGTAAAAAGAGGAATATTTGACACGTGTAGGCGGTTATACTTAATTTACGGGGCTTTGCCGTGAAGAGAATATGGAAAGATAGGAAGCTGTGGCATTCTGAAGAGATGGAGATTCTCATAATCTTCTCCACTTCGCAGAGAAGACATGAGAAGAGGAAAGATGTAGGATCAGAATATCGCCACAGCAATACTCTTGTAAAATTTATAAACAACGTTTCTGCGAGCTCTTCAACAACACTCTGCGAGCGCTGCAGAATGACTCAAAGAATGATGTAACGTATGACGATAGCTGAAACACGATAAAAGCATGACGATCCTTCGAAGATTATAGCATCTGCGAGAATTAACACTACAACTGCTGCGAGAATATCGTGAGTCAAATATGAAATTAAAGGACAATTTAGTTGTCATCCACTATGTAACTACCCTATATAAAGAGAACTAATAGACCCAGAAGGGAGAGATCAATTTTTGAGTGTTGAGAAAGTTTTGAGGAGAGAGAAATTTCTTGTGAGTGGTTGTATTCTTGATTTCCTCCATTTCCTGTAACATTTCTGAGAATTAATCAATAAAGGTGTTGTCCTTAATCTTCAAATATGTGTTGATTATTATGAATTCTTGTGAGGGGTGTAATGTAGGAATTCATGCAACTACAATTAGGATATGAGATATTACAAGTATTATGAAAACTTGAAGAAGTAAGAATCTACAACGACAACATCCTTCCTCTTGAGGTTAGTGATATTTGACTTGAACTGTTTCATTCTCTAACGTATCTTTCAAGTCGTGCATATTGAAAACAAAACTGTGAAGCATGTTTGAACTCTAGATAGACATAATATTAAGGAATACAATACGAGGTTTATTATTTAACCATTAAATTTTGTAGATAAGACATCGACATAATCGTTTAAATGCTATTGTGATTATGTATGGGTATGAGGTGAGGATTTCATCCTAGGAAACAATGTTTTACATGTGTTTTAAGGAAGTAAGTTCATAAACTTGTTTATGAATCGAAAAGGAAATCGCCAGGCGTTATTGGGATTGTTATTAATTGCATATCTTGTGAAATCCAATATGGGTGATTTAGTATAACTGCTCATGACTTGTTCGTGTTCTTGGTAAAACTATTCACAAAGGCCCGACTTATGTATTGGTATTACTTTTATTAGTGAAACCGATCTTAAGTAATCACATGTGAGGTATGATTGAGTTTGTGATCTGTGGTTGACCGAATCTGGGTAAAGGGGAACCGATCCTAGTAAGAGGTGCAACACATCACAAGGGGAATCGATCCTTGTATGAGGTGCAACAAGGTTTATAACAGAAAGGGGAACCGATCCTATGAACATGTGCAACACATATAAGTTAGATACCATATATATGTGGGGAACCAATCCTAGTACCTAGTCAACCGAATTTTGGAAAGCTAGTGTGACTATGCACAGTTTTCACGTGGAGGTAGAACCGAAACTTGTTTTGGTAGAATCATTAAACCCATGATTTGTGATTGAGTGTTCTTGATCAATCAAATAGTTCTTGAAAGTCAGATGGACCAATTTTAAACTTGTTTGGAAGTGTGGAAAATCGGTTTCATGGGTGTAAGTATGAAAGAGGACTTACAAAGATGTCGACACACTTTGAACACATGCAGTATTGTTTATCTTTAATTGTTCAAAGTTATTCCTTAATAGCTAATGGAAGAAAATCCCAGGATCGAAACATAAATAATTTAAGAATCTTTTAATTAAGGTCTTAATTATATTTTAGGTTAACGAGAATTTACTAGTTAAAGATTTTCCAAAGAGATTTTCGGTCAATATTTTGGACAGAGCATTTCCATGAATTATGGATACCGAATTTGAAATATATTGAATATCTTGAGAATATTTTCGGTTTTGGAAATTCCTTGGTGTCCAAACTTCCTTGTCTATAAATACTTGAAGTTTTCATTTCTAGCAAACTAATCCTTCGTGGCAGCAAACTTCCTCGGTTGTGTTGTTACTGGTGAAGCCGCCTATTCGGAGAGGAGAGTAACCTAATTAGGAGAAATCTCTTACGGCCGCTCAGTTTAAAGTCTTCTTTGGGATTGAGAATCTCTATGAGTACCGTTGGTGGGAAACTAGATAATTGTGGTTTATCTTGTGTTTTTGATTGATTTGATTGACTAATGGTGGTTAAACTTTGATTGCACCTAGTTTGTTTATGCTTAAGAATCTTCTCTTCTGATATAAGATTCACTCAAACTAGATCGAAGTTTCGACAGGGATCTTTAGACTGTTGTTAGTGCTAAAGATGATCTTGTAATAATCCATTGTTAACAGACTCCGTTCTGTGCGTGATTGATCACAAGAGATTCAAGTTGTTATATGCAAGTGTTTATTGAAGATCTAAGAAGATATTGAAGATTTCTGACCTGGGTTTCTAATCTTTGGTGTGCATAATACTTGTTTCAGTATAAGAGGATCCAACTATAATCAGTTTATCCTTGTGTTAGATTGGATTGATTAGTTGTGTAGATCGGCATCAATACAATTCTTTGTGATTAAAATTATTGATTGAAAAATCTTAACAATTACTTATGTAGTTGAGCATAAGATAGATCTAAGAACCTGACGAAGGAGTTTATGTTAAGATAAACAGAAGAGATTTTGTCTAACTCATATCACTTGGTTGAAGAAAGTTGATACCAAACATATTTGTTGTTCCTTTACCGTTTGGAATACGAACCAAAGGAATTGTTCCAGGTACGTGACTTATTTATAAGTTGGAGGCATGGAAATACAGACGAAACTAGGTGAACTATTGGTTTAGTTGCTTGGTCTCAACTATACGAAGTTGGTTTTTAATTTTGTGTAGTGATAAGCATGTAAATGCTACATTTTATACTCATATTTATATTAGCTAGGACTCAATATTTTGGTTAACAATACTATTTTAGTGCTTTTGTAGAAAGTACAAGTGAATTCGATCATCCAGCGAATAAACAACTAAATGTGAGACTTAATGGTGTTTGCGACGAAATTGTGAAATAGGGTTGGCCTGGTACTTCCATGTATCAGCAAACACAATAATCAAATATGCTGGCATGGTATTGCTATATATCAGCAGCACTTATTATGCTGGCCTGGTATTCTATATATCAGCAGCACTTATTATGCTGGCCTGGTATTTCTATATATCAGCAGCACAATGATGAAATGGGTTGGCCTGGTATTTCCATGTATCAGCAACCAAATTATGAAATGGGTTAGCCTGGTATTTCCATGTATCAGCAACCACAATGATGAAATGGGTTGGCCTGGTATTTCCATATATCAACAACCACGACGACAAAATGTTACTGGCCTGGTATCTTCTATATATCAGCAACACATGATCCAACCATGTGGAACAAAGAAATGTGTACTAGTTGAACATTTTCAGTCTTTATCAAGGCAAGCAGCTGCCTTTGTTTTTGGTCTGTATAGAAATGAGAATCATGGTGCCTAATCGAGTCAATTCAAGATGATGAAAGAATACATGAATCATTTTAAGGGGTTAAGATATTCATCCTACAGACGCAATAACTTGGGTGTCGACTGGTCTGAGATATGGATGTATAGGAAGCTCAGAAACGTTGGTAATGTGACCGAGATTTAGATGAACATTAAAGGAGCTCCTTGGTGATGGAGAATGCCAGTGGTGACGAGAAAGCTCAAGATATTTCGATATTGGCTGTGAGATAGGAAGGTGCTGAAATGGATAACGGAGATGTTGCTGCTGTAATTCTTTCTCAATCTCCATTAAGAAATGCACAATAATATTCTGAAGTTGAGTCTCCAATAAATTTGAGTGTGCAGTCGTGGCTGAGGTAGAGAAAGTGATGTTGCCGGATTCCGGAAGGAGCTAGAGTTGGGAGAGATTAAACTTTGGTTCTCTTAAACTGGTGGTATTTTGCTGGTACTTGAAGACTTGTAGAGATGTTAGTTATCTCAGTTTTTGACAACGAGTAGGGGAGGAGACTCAACAGCTTAGAGATTGGCAAGACCAGGAAATGGAAAGAGCTGTTGCTGCCGGTTAACAAGAAGGTGTTGCAGTTGGATTCAAGTGCAGCAGCGAAGTTGGAGAGAAGGTTTGGTGGATGGGCCAGAACAACAATAGCTCTTTTGTAAGGAAGTGGTGTCTGTACAGATTGGAGGTTCTCGATTTTATAGCCAACATGGAAGAATAATGGGTTACGAAAGAAAATGGTTGCTGCCATTAACAACCCATGGTGATGAAG
Organism: Papaver bracteatum; assembly: GCA_023529315.1. NCBI lineage: Eukaryota > Viridiplantae > Streptophyta > Magnoliopsida > Ranunculales > Papaveraceae > Papaver > Papaver bracteatum. The sequence goes on from JAJJWX010005092.1 coordinate 10,095, forward strand.
ATTGTAGTGAGTTGGTTTTGCCGGTGAATAGAAGTGATACATCGATGCACAGAATTGAGGAGTTGGTGTCGTAGCCGAGTTGAATGATGGGTGTTGGTTTTTGGGGCTGTAAACAGATCTTTGAGAGCTGATTGCAGTCAGTGTTGTTGGCTAGTTGGCTGGTGTTGTCTCAGTGATCGACAAAGATGTAGGATGGCTGCATTAGCGTTGGCAGTGATGATTTTTCCTCTACAAACTACGATGGGTTACGACTAAAAATGGGGTTGAGTTTCATGGTGGTGTTGGAGTTTATCGAAGTCAGCATTGATTAACTAACTATTAGCAGGAAAGTGAATGTTTATGAAAATGGAATAAATGGTTGTTGTTAGGTAGATCTGCAGACGCTTCTGAAGATGGTGAACTTAGGTTTGACCAGGCAGGAAGGTGCGACAGACATAATGAGAAATGGCCAGACTTTGTAATGGTCCGAGTTTAGAATTTGAAGTTTGTGTTGGGCCTTTGGAAATTTCATAAAGTCCAGTTGGAAGATTTGGCAACACGGAATCACTGATATATTTTCAAGAAACAGACTCAAAAGGGAGCTGCGGCTACAGAGCCGTAAGGGAAAAAACTAGGGTTTGGAGTTTCGTTTTTTGGATTCCATTTTTGATTAGCTAATGATTTTATATTTGTTTATGGTTTTTGAGAAAGCCATGGGTAGCTAATTCATGTTAGGGTTTAATAAAATCCAGTTTGATTTTATAAACTCTACGATGATATTTCTAATAAAAATTCATCGACTAGTAATTTCTCTTCACATAGCTTGGTACTCAATTGTTTATGTGATTTTCTTGATTATTTATGTTGTTCAATTGATATTTCGTGCTTCGGTTGAATCCCTTGACGTGATATGCTTTAGGATTGATATGTAATGCTTTAGAATCACTACTCATGAAGTGAAGGAACTTACAACAGAGAAACTATACTTTTATAATTTAACATATTATCTTCCGAGACATGAGATTGATTTCGATATTTGTCTTGAGTAATAAATAGAAATTAGTAGAGTTTTATATGATTGAATTGGTGGAAATCGAAAATATTAACAACCCTTTCTCATTTTGGTTACGTATTTGTTATTTATTATTAGTTCATTTTGTCCGAATTTCTGAAAACTCTCAAAAACATCATATTACGATTACTTAGTTTTTGGTATTAGTTGGTAGAGTATCTCACACTCCTCGTGGGAACTACATGTACTTGCCATTATTCTACTAGTTAGACACTGTGCACTTGCATTATTATTATTGTAGTTTTCCCAACATATCAAGTTTTTGGAGCTGCTGCAGGGGAATGGTTGCATAATACACTCTGATTGATATTAATTTTTGTATATAGCTTATTTTTATTTTTATTTTGTATATAATTTATTTTTTCTTTTTCTTTTAGATTTCTTTTAGTTCTTTTTATGCAGTTTGTTTGAATATTTTCCAGGTACCTTAGTCTGCAGTGCTACAAGCGAAAAGATGCACTCACAAAGCTTTTGCAAGGACCACTTGGAAGATCCACTAGAGGTTTGCTTAGCTCATTTTGGGTATGATTTTGATGATGATAGTGTTATTTGTGAAGTCAATGCCTTATTAGACTCCACACCACTGCTAGACACTAATAAATGGAAGCCCAAACTAGAACTCTAGTTTTTACCGAGTCTCTACTAGTTCCTTTAGTTGAGATAGCTCCGACCTTGACCCTCAATAATGAAACCGTTGTAGATGATAATGGGTCAATTAGTCATGATATCATTGTTTCATTGAGCCATTGTTCCTCGGATCCATCTGTTGATTTTCTAAAAGCTTATGTGAATGTTGAACATATCGATAATGGTGAATTTGGACCAATATTAGCTGCAGAAGTTATTTCCTCGGACTTAGAACCAGATTTAGGGAGTACAACAACAGTTGAATTCTTTAAACAATCTTTACTAATTATCTGCAAATCTGATTTACTTCACATTACCACATATGTTTGGGAAGGTTCGAGTTATGTTTTGAATAAGATTAAATTCAATTTTTGCTCTCTGGGTACTAATCATTATTACTGCAGGATCATCTTTTCAGCAAAACATATTAGTTGGGTTGATCCCTAACTTTTCAGACTTTATATATATGATTTGCAGCGTACTTTGGGGTACTAACCTCACCTTGTTTGAGAACATGCTATTGGCAAGTAGGGAAACAAATACATCTCGCTTCATGGGAGTCAACCCATCAGATTTGTTCCCTGCACTCTATCTTTTATTTTCAGTTCTTTAGTTTTTGCATTTTGTTTTTTGAATTTCCCACCTTAATTTGTACGTTGGATGACTCAATTTTACATTGAGGACAATGTAATGTTTAAGTGTGGGGGAGTGGCGCTTTTGTTAGGATTTTTCGCAAGAAAAATAAAAAATAAAAAATCTATTGCATAATATCTTTGTTTTGCTCGAGGACTAGCAAAATATAAGTGTGGGGGTGTTGATAAGCATGGAAATGCAACATTTTATACTCACATTTATATTATCTAGGACTCAATATTTTGGTTAACAATACTATTTTAGTGCTTTTGTAGAAAGTACAAGTGAATTCGATCATCCAGCGAATAAACAACAAAATGTGAGACTTAATGGTGTTTGTGATGAAATTGTGAAATGGGGTTGGCATGGTACTTCCATGTATCAACAACCACAATGATCAAATATGCTGGCCTGGTATTGCTATATATCAGCAACACTTATTATGCTGGCCTGGTATTCTATATATCAGCATCACTTATTATGCTGGCCTGGTATTTCTATATATCAGCAGTACAATGATGAAATGGGTTGGCCTGGTATTTCCATGTATCAGAAACCAAAATGATGAAATGGGTTGGCCTGGTATTTCCATGTATCAGCAACCAAAATGATGAAATGTGTTGTCCTGGTATTTCCATATATCAACAACCACGACGATAAAATGTTGCTGGCCTGGTATCTTTTATATATCAACAACACATGAGCCAAACATGTGGAACAAAGAAATGTGTACTAGTTGAACATTTTCAGTATTTATCAAGGCAAGTAGCTGCCTTTGTTTTTGGTCTGTATAGAAATAAGAATCACGTGCCTAATCGAGTCAATTCAATATGATGAAAGATATTCATTCTACAGAAGCAAAAACTTGGGTGTCGACTGGTCTTAGATATGGATGTATAGGAAGCTCAGAAACGTTGGTGATGTGACCGAGATTTAGATGAACATTAAAGGAGCTCGTTGGTGATGGAGAATGCATGTGGTGACGAGAAAGCTCAAGATAGTTCGTAATTGATGTGAGTTAGGAAGGTGATGAAATGGATAACGGAGATGTTGCTGCTATAATTATTTATCAATCTCCATTAAGAAATGCACAGTAATATTCTAAAATTGAGTCTCCAATAAATTTGAGTGTGTGCAGCCATGGCCGAGGTAGAGAAAGTGATGTTGCCGGATTCCGGGAGGAGCTAGAGTTTAGAGAGATTAAACTTTGGTTCTCTTAAACTGGAGGTATTTTGCTGGTACTTGAAGACTTGTAGAGATGTTAGTTATCTCAGTCATTGACAACCTGTAACACCCCGTATTTTTAGCATGGCGCATGCTGAAAGATGCACCATGGGCTGAGATGAAGCTTCATCCAAAGCTTCTTTGCATAGTGAGATGCGTTTGGCAAAGGGACAATGTTTGGTGCCAAGTAAGGCATATCGTGAGGGCATATGGCAAAAGTCCAATGTTTTATCATCATGATGCATTATGCCAGATGGGTAGTGGCCTTGAGCTTGCAGCGCAATCATTGCACGCAAATATTGCGATGAACGGTGAAACACAAAGATTGCGATGAACGGTGAAACGCAAAGATTGCGATGGACGGTGGAACGCAAAGATTGCGATGAAAAGTGAAACGCAAAGATTGCGGGGAGTTGATGAAAGATTTTTGGTCTCCTTTCCATACTTGTAGAAATTCCATTAAGACATATATAGGGAAGGGTAGTTGGTTGAAGGTGTATATGCAGACTATGCACCAAGTAAGCTTCATAGCTTAGCCGAAAGTGTATAAATGATGCCTAAGGCTCATTTATAGTTGTGTAGCCTTGAGAGAGGGCATTTGATTCTTAGGCATCACTATGCCACGGCGCGGACCCGATGATGCATAATCATTGTGCATCTTTGACGGAATGGCCTACGGACCATGCCATTACTATTTTTGCTAAGCTATGGCCTAGCAAACGAGTTGGATTAAGTTGCTTGTCCCTTCGGATGAACTACGGTATGTGCTTGATTCCTTTAGAGTAGGGAAGGATACGTAGGCATCCACAATGGGTTGCAGCATTGCCAGTCCAGCACGTTGGCCCCTCATATCATCTAAGCTCGGTAGCTCGAAGCAAGAGATGATTGTGGCCAGACTTGATGAGGATAAGTTGCATGCTAGTAAGTGGATGCTCACACTTCCTATCAAGTATAAAGAGTTGGTAAGCGTGGTGACGTGGGAAATGGCAAGGGCTTGGTGCGACCTATGCCTAAGTCCACGGATTATGCCTTAAGTCTGGAAAAGACACGGCGGTATGACGGTTGCTCATCTAGCTAGGAAATTCAGTGATGAATTCCCTACGCTGAGGCAATGCCAGAGATGCATGCGAACTGCACTGGCGTTGGCCTTATGGCCTTGAACCCTTTTGCAGAACAAGGGTAAGTTGGAAAGGTGTGGAAGCTTAAGTTAGCTTCATCATGCTCCACGAGCATGCTTGCAAGGGAAAATGAGCGTGCATTTTCCTGGGGATGAGGCCCGTATAGTAGCTTCATCATCATGGCGCATCGGGGGAGTTACGGCCTGCGGGGCGACGCGCCAAAGGCGTAATTTTCCGGTCCATCACAGTTGGTATCAGAGAAAGTTCCGAGAAAACACTAGGGACTTGTGCGTAGTGGACTTGTCCACGAGTATTTTCCTTAATGGAAAACTTAAAGTTGGAGAGTAGGCCACCTTTTTGGAAGAGTAAGTTACTTTGCCACGTGAGTTTGCCAGTTGCACCCCGCTTTTGCGCGGAAGAGTTTGTCGGGGATGGTGGGCAATTGAAAACTGTTCCACACAAGACAATGCCGTCAAATCTTGTCATTCGATGACATCTTTCAACTTGTGAAACTTAGGGATTCCTCGGGTGGTAGTATGGGAACTACAAAGATTGGCATTGGCCAATTGATGTATCGTTGTGGGATGTGCTCGAAGGTCTAAATTGTTGGAATCCGTATGGGACTTTTTGCTCAGAAATGAAAGAGATTGTCCACAAAGTTTTTATTTGGAATTTGAGGAAGAGTTGATGAAATATTTTTGGTCTTCTTTCCATACTTGTAGAAATTCCATTAAGACATATATAGGGAAGTCCAATGTTGCATCATCATGATGCATTGAAGGTGCATATGGACTATGCACCAAGTAAGCTTCATGAAACACAAAGAGCGATGGACGGTGGAACGCAAAAAAGTGTATGAAAATGATGCCTTTCCAAGGCATTCATTTATAGTTGTGTAGCCTTGAGTATAAAGATGGGCATTTGATGCTTAGGCATCACTATGCCACGACGCGGACCCGATGATGCATAATCATTGTGCATCTTTGACGGAATGGCCTACGGACCATGCCATTACTATTTTTTCTAAGCTATGGCCTAGCAAACGAGTTGGATTAAGTTGCTTGTCCCTTCGGCTGAACTACGGTATGTGCTTGATTCCTTTAGAGTAGGGAAGGATACGTAGGCAGCCACAATGATTTACAGCATTGCCGGTCCAGCACGTTGGCCCCTCATATCATCTAAGATCGGTAGCTCGAAGCAAGAGATGATTGTGGCCAGACTTGATGAGGCTAAGTTGTATGCTAGTAAGTGGATGCTCACACTTCCTATCAAGTTATAAAGAGTTGGTAAGCGAGGTGACGTGGGAAATGGCAAGGGCATGGTGCGACCTATGCCTAATTCCACGGCTTATGCCTTAAGTCTGGACAAGACACGGCGGTATGACGGTTGCTCATCTAGATAGGAAATTCAGTGATGAATTCCCTACGCTGAGGCAAAGCCAGAGATGCATGCGAACTGCACTGGCATTGGCCTTATGGCCTTGAACCCTTTTTCAGAACAAGGGTAAGTTATAAAGGTGTGGAAGCTTAAGTTAGCCGCATCATGCTCCACAAGCATGCTTGTAAGGTCAAATGAGCGTGCATTTGCCTGGGGATGAGGCCCGGATCGTAGCTTCATCATCATGGCGCACCGGGGGAGTTACGGCCTGCGGGGCGATGTGCCAAAGGTGTAATTTTCCGGTCCGTCACACAACCAGTAGGGGAGGAGACTCAACAACTTAGAAAATAGCAAGACCAGGTAATGGAAAGAGTTGTTGCTGCCGGTTAACAAGAAGGTGCTGCAGTTGGATTCAAGTGCATCAGCAAAGTTGGAGAGAAGGTTTGGCGGATGGGCCAGAACAATAATAGATCTTTTATAAGGCAGTGGTGTCTGTACAGATTGGAGGTTCTCGAGTTTATAGCCAACATGGAAGAATAATGGGTTATGAAAGAAAATGGCTGCTGCCATTAACAACCTATGGAGATGAAGATTATAGTGAGTTGGTTTTGTCGGTGAATGGAAGTGATACATCGATGCACATAATTGAGGAGTTGGTGTCGTACCCGAGTTGAATGATGGGTGTTGGTTTTTGGGGCTGTAAACAGATCTTTGGGAGCTGATTGAACTCAGTGTTGTTAGCTAGTCGACTGGTGTTGTCTCAGTGATCGAAAAATATGGAGGATGGCTGCATTGGCGTTGGCAGTGATGATTTTTACTCTACAAACTACGATGGTTATGGCTAAAAATAGGGTTGAGTTTCATGGTGGTGTTGGAGTTTATTGAAGTCAGCATTGATTAACTAAATGTTAGCAGGAAAGTGAATGTTTGTGAAAATGGAATAAATAGTTGTTGTTAGGTGGATTTGCAGACACTTCAGAAGATGGTGAACTTAGGTTTGATCAGGCCGGAAGGTGCGACGAACATAATGGGAAATGGCCAGACTTTGTAATGGTCTGATTTTAGAAGTTGAAGTTTGTGTTGGGCCTTTGGAAATTTCGTAAAGGCCAGTTGGAAGATTTGGAAACATGGAATCACTGATATATTTTCAAGAAACAGACTCAAAAGGGAGCTGCGGCTACAGAGCCGTAAGGAAAAAAAACCTAGGGTTTGGAGTTTCATTTTTTGGATTCCATTTTTGATTAGCTAATGATTTTATATTCATTTATGGTTTTTGAGAAAGCCATGGGTAGCTAATTCATGTTAGGGTTTTGATAGAAGCCAGTTTGATTTTATAAACTCTACGATGATATTTCTAACAAAAATTAATTGACTTGTAATTTATCTTCATATAACTTGATACTCAATTGTTTATGTGATTTTCTTGATTATTTATGTTGTTCAATTGATATTTCGTGCTTCGGTGGAATCCCTTGATGTGATATGCTTTATGATTGATAGGTAATGCTTTAGAATCACTACTCATGAAACGAAGGAACTTACAGCGGAGAAACTATACTTTTATAATTTAACATATCATCTTCCGAGACATGAGATTGATTTCGATATTTATCTTGAGTAATAAATAGAAATTAGTATAGTTTTATATGATTTAATTGGTGGAAATGGAAAACCCTAACAACCCTTTCTCATTTTGGTTACGTCTTTATTATTTATTATTATTTCATTTTGTCTGAATTTCTGAAAACTCTAAAAAACATCATATTACGATTACTTAGTTTTTGGTATTAGTTGGTAGAGTATTTCACACTCCTCGTGGGAACGACATGTACTTGCCATTGTTCTACTATTTAGACATTGTGCACCTGCAGTATTATTATTGTAGGTTTCCCAACCTATCATGTAACGGCTTAATCCCGAGATAATTCAATTCTGGACAAGGTCCCGGGGTTTTTCTGCATTTGCGGTTTCCTCGTTAACAAAATCTTGCTGTGTAATTTACTTTATATTTCCGCATTATAATTGTTTTATTATAATTAAAGTAAATTACACAAATGTTAATTCCTATTTACTTGATAAGAATTCCTATTGAGTTTGGTTAAGTCTGAACCTTTTTATCATGTAAACATACTTTGTTGTTGTATTGTCTCGATCTCGTATCCATAGATGATCACACAAAGTGTGAACCGATTAGTTGCATTGTCTCGACTCAGTCCATAGACAATTACTTTTGGAGAAATGACTTATAGGTAGGAAAAGTTTTAACTTGAGGTATATTTGGGTACCCTCGCCTTTTTAGTTATCCCGCATCTGAAGCCTTTATTCATGGCAGGTAGAGACTTCTTTTCTTCCCGGGATCCTGCTGGTTAGTGGAATATAAAGCAAATGCTTGAGTCTTTCTCTCTACACCGATCATCATAGAGTTGTTTTTTTCTTCATTCCAGTCATCACAGAGTTGTATTCTTCCTTGTTCCATGTATTGCGTCATGTTCTCACATGATTTGATTTGATTTTTTTTAGATCACGTAAGTTATTGATACAATCATAATGCCTCTTTGCAGTATATGATGGGAACTGTTGGTGATGATCATTCTTCAACTTCTCCAGAGAAGATCTTTGATGTCGACAAACCCAGGGCTAATGCATTCGAGGAGGTGATGGCCAAGATAGATTCTCCGTTTCGCGAAGCTGGTCATGCTATACAGGGTATATCTCTTGTGCACTTATGCGTCGTTAGAGAACGTGTTCAAGCTTTTCTAGCTTTAGTTAGTATGGAGGAGAAGTGTAGACGTGATGAAGCGTCTCAACGTGATGAAGCGTCTCATCTCCCAAGTGCCAGGGCTAAAAGATTCGCGGCTCGATTGAAGCGGCGGAGGGTTGAGCATAAGAAATCTCCAGGTGGGAATAAGTATGATTACCCTAATCATAACGAGATCATAATTCTCGACTCTGATGTGGATAAACCATAATATCCTCAAAATGTTATTGGGGCAGTTTTTGAGAAGGATGTCAGCGCAGATTCCGAAGGGAGAGGTCGAAGTAGCTTCTGTAGAGGATATTGAAGCGACTGCTGGAGGGAACGCTAAAGTTGCTGCTGGGGTGAACATGGTAGCAGCATCTAGAGAGGATGTTGAAGCATCTTTCAAGGAAGATGTTGAAGCGCCTCCTGTAAGGAACATTGAAGCAACTGCTGAAAGAGGTGTTGAACCACCTTCCAATGAAAACTCCAGTGAAGGCGCCATTGATCCCTGTGTTGACGCTGATAACTAGATTTCCCACCTTGTTATTTTTTTTTGCCGAAGAATATCTTTTCATAGCTTAGCTTGCAGATGTTTTTGATATTTTAGTGGTTTTTTTATGTGATTGGAGCCAGGGCTTCACCGAATAATAATCATTCATTCATATTGCTTTAACAACCTCATGTTTCTAATTGGGTGGATGAATGAAATCTCTTGACTGAGAAATCCAAATCTTCGAAAAAATCTCATAATATCTTGGAATTTTATTCGCCACATCCTTCACTAGAGTTACAGTAGAACCTAATACTCGTTTCTCGAATGCGACGACTAATGCCTTGATTACGTAAATAAGTTCTTCCCATTGATGGGGCCGATGGGGAGGCGATACACATAAGTGATGATGTATTTTCCTTTCATGTGACTGTAACTCACATTTGGTATTACCCTTGTATATCACATGTGTTATGCTTCCGTGAACAAGAAATCCAAGAGTCTATTTGTTAGGCGTGCGGGGTCTTTCTCCAATTAATAGCTCGTGTGACGGGATTGAACACGTCTGAAGGAGTGGTTGCAATCTAGGAGCACCACGCACTAGCTTGCTGATTCCTGATTCCGTAAAGGGATTTTTCCAAAATCTGAAGAATTACTGGTGGCGAAACTTTTTTCCTTCATCTAAGCACACAATGATTGAGAGGTCGTTTCTTTGTAAAAAAAGGATGCACTTCTTCAAGACTCTTTCCCAAAACTGTGTATTGGCTGCTTGATGATTTACTTTGGTCGCCTTTCCCTTCTTTTTCTTTATGTATTCCCTTTGTAGTATTTTTTGAAAGATACGAGTTGTCTCTTTCGTGGTTTTATCATTTTTATGGTTTGACTTTTGAATCAATGAGTAATGATTTTATGAGGGTTTGGGTTTACTTGAGACTTTCCCTTGAGATAATTCAGGAGTAAGAATTTTAAAAGAAATGATGCTTTGATTAACTGATAAATTGAAACCCTAATTATGAATGCAAGCAGTGCAATCATTTTGGAGGAAATACAAATATTGCATGAAAAGGGAAATTACTAAAGGAAATACTAAAAGGAATCTTGGAGGAGAGGGCGGAACGACATCTTAGGTATTAAAGGGTTTAAGCCAGCGAGCATGTATTACTACGCCTTTTAGCTTGTCAGTATTTATGAGCTTGCAGTAGCCTCCCAAAATGATTTATGCTACTAGGTATGGCTCGTCTTCTGTGGAATCGGACGAAGCAGGCTGAGTCGCGACTCTTACCACCATATCTCCAACTTGGAATGGATTTGGGCGTTGCGCCATTTCTTTCCCAGATTCCTTATCTTTAACTGTGATAACTTCTAAACTCTTGATAAAATTCTTGAAAGGACCAGCATCTCATTCACATCTCCTAGTAATGGCTAGGTTGATAATAGGATAGAGTCCCAAAGTTTTGATGAGAGGATGATTGGTTGCAGAAAAGGTTGTTCAATAAGACTTACTTTGGTTCGGAATCTTCGAATGTACATCGATTGGCTCTCTCCAGGTAGTTGTGTCACATTGGCAAGTTGTTGATACGGCAATAAATGATCTTTGGGTTGGATGGCTTATTGGAAATCCTTTCAGGTATAGACACTGGCAAAGGACACACTCCTAGCTTTGCTTTGTTGTCGTGCACCCACGAACGTCCCAGAATCATATCATAGTTCAGGCATTCTTTAACAATATGAAACTTACCGCATGTTAGAGCATCTCTTACCTTGATTTTGAGATTAATTTACCCGTAAGCATCCTTTGATTCTCCTTCTGCGCTTTTAATCTAAGTTGGGCAGTGAACAACTTCCTGCTTTGAAATCTTTGCAGCTCTCAGAGTCTTGACAGTGACAATGTTGAAATCAAATAGTGTGTTGTCGAACTCGACATCCCTTAAGTGAGCGGTGGTTATGAGCCCCCAGTTGAATTTATTAATCGCGCTTCCCAGGAAAGATTAGGGTTTGGGAGCGGCTTCCATGACTGGAAATAGATGCTTGCCTGATACGACACGGTTGAGGGCTCTGAACATGTCCTGACACTGCTGTTTGTCGGTGAAAATAGTTTCTGCTGATTTCGGTAATTGTGGGTGTGAAGATGAGAAACAATTTAAACCCTAAATAATGTACTGCAAGGGGGTACATTAGATTCGAGAGATCAATATGTACAAGTCCGGCCTAAACCAATAAATGGCCATTCCAGACTTGCTTCGGTCACAAAGTGAAGGAGAAGGGTTGGTTTAGAGAGGGAAGCGAAGAGAGTGTTGAGTCCAGAATAATTCTGGAAGAGTAGTACTTGACTTGTATCATAAGGTGAGAGCTTTGAGAAAGCTAGCAAGAGTTGCCTTTCTGTGTGTGGTGTTTTCTCCTGACCAAGAACTTATTGTTCTGGTGGAAATAGGTAGGTCTATTTATACAAGTCTAAAAATAAATATACTCTGGCCTCATAAGAAAAGAAAACGGATGAGTTAAATGGGAAGAGGTGGTAATGCCTGGTATTGATGGAATTTGATGGAATTGATGTTCCATAATGAAAGAGCGTTTCACCGTTTCTTCCTGCATTTACTAACCGTCTTATTCTTATTACACTATCTTGAAACGGGAATTTGCGTATGCCGCACGTTGTAGACCACCAAACCAATGCCCTAATGAGCATCCCCCAGTTTGTGTTGATGTCTCGAACGTTTTTGGAAAACATGTAGCATGTTGTTGTGGCTTGGCAAGCCAAGCTCAGGAAACTTGCTAACCTGGTGACCTTCGACGGTCGAGATTTTGCATCTTGAGAGGAGGGGAAACCGTTGATCGTTGCACGCCTTCGTATTGGTAGTGAGGGCCAACGTGGTGGCGCGATTAGGTTGGCATGGCATGGTTTGGCGTGGCCAAACTTAGGTTTTCGGGCCAAAGGTTACCATATATTGTCTGGTAACTTTGGATGGCTAGGATTTTCTCCTGTGATTGAAGGGAAACCGTTGATTGTTGCATGCCTTCGTTTTGGTGGCCGCGTAGGGGAGGCCAGCAGGGTAGCGTGTCTAGGGCCAAGGCAAGGGCGTTTGGCTTGGCGTGGTGTGACTAGCATAGCTAGGGCCAAGGCAGAGTGCGTTTGGCATGGCGCGTCTAGCTTGGGCTAGGTGCGGTTTTGGCTTGGCATGTGGGGCCAAGGGTTTGCCATGGGCGCATGACGTGGCTAGGGCCATGGCAAGGGCGTTTGGCTTGGCATGTGGGGCCAAGGGTTTTCCATGGGCTCATGGTGTGGCTAGCTTTGGCTAGGTACATGACCAAGCTAGGGTTTTGGGCCAAAGGTCATGAGGTGACCTTAGACGGCCAAGATTTTCTCCTGGGATTGAAGGGCAACTGTTGATTATTGCACGCCTTCACTTTGGTAGCCGCGTGGGGAAGGCCGGTATGGTGGCGCAACATAGGGAGCCATGGCGAGATGTGTTTGGCATGGCGCGGCTAGCTTGGCTAGGTTTGGTTTGGCTTGGCACGTGGGGCCAAGGATTTTCCATGGGTGCATGGCATGACTAGGGCCAAGGTATGGGCGTTTGGCTTGGCAGGGTGTGACTAGCATAGCTAGGGCCAAGGCAGAGTGTGTTTGGCATGGCGTGGCTAGCTTGGGCTAGGTGTGGTTTTGGCTTGGCATGTGGGGCCTAGGGTTTTCCTTGGACGTATGGCGTGGCTAGCTTTGGCTGGGTGCGTGACCAAGCTAGGGTTTTGGGCCAAAGGTCGTGAGGTGACCTTAGACGGCCAAGATTTGCTCCTGGTATTGAAATGCAATCGTTGATTGTTGCACGCCTTCACTTTGGTAGCCGCGTGGGGAAGGCCAGCATGGTGGCGCGGCATAGGGGGCCATGGCGAGATGTGTTTGGCATGGCGCGACTAGCTTGGCTAGGTTTGGTTTGGCTTGGCACGTGGGCCAAGGGTTTTCCATGGGAGCATGGCATGACTAGGGCCAACGTAGGTGCGTTTGGCTTGGCATGGTGTTACTAGCATAGCTAGGGCCAAGGCAGAGTGCATTTGGCATGGCGCGTCTAGCTTGGTCTAGGTGTGGTTTTGGCTTGGCGGGTGGGGCCAAGGATTTTCCATGGGCGCATGGCGTGGCAAGGGCATTTGGCTTGGCATGTGGGGACAAGGGTTTGCCTTGGGCGTATGTCGTTGCTAGCTTTGGCTAGGTGCATGACTAAGCTAGGGTTTTGGGCCAAAGGTCGTGAGGTGACCTTAGACGGCTAGAATTTGCTCTTGGGATTGAAGGGCAACTGTTGATTGTTGCACGCCTTCTCTTTGATAGCCGCGTGGGGAAGGCCAGCATGGCGTGGCATGGGGGGCCATGGCGAGATGTGTTTGGCATGGCGCGGCTAGCTTAGCTAGGTTTGGTTTGGCTTGGCACGTGGGGCCAAGGGTTTGCCATGGGCGCATGGCATGACTAGGGCCAAGGTAGGGGAGTTTGGATTGGCATGGTGTGACTATCATAGCTAGGGCCAAGGCAGAGTGCGTTTTACATGGCGCGGCTAGCTTGGCTAGGCGTGGTTTTGTCTTGGCATGTGGGCCAAGGGTTTGCCTTGGGCATATGGAGTGGATAGCTTTGGATAGGTGCGTGACCAAGCTAGGGTTTTGGGCCAAAGCTCATGAGGTGACCTTAGACGGCCAGGATTTGCTCCTGGGATTGAAGGGCAACCGTTGATTGTTGCACGCCTTCAATTTGGTAGCCGCGTGGAGAAGGCCAGCATGGTGGCACGGCATGGGGGCCATGGAGAGATGTGTTTGGCATGGCGTGGCTAGCTTGGCTAGGTTTGATTTGGCTTGGCACGTGGGGACAAGGGTTTTCCATGGACGCATGGCATGACTAGGGCCAAGGTAGTGGCGTTTGGCTTGGCATGGTGTGACTAGCATAGCTAGGGCCAAGGCAGAGTGTGTTTGGCATGGCGCGACTAGCTTGGGTTAGGTGTGGTTTTGGCTTGGCATGTGGGGCCAAGGGTTTTCCATGGGCGCATGGCGTGGCTAGGGCCAAGGCAAAGGCGTTTGGCTTGGCATGTGGGGCCAAGGGTTTTCCTTGGGCGTATGGCGTAGCTAGCTTTGTCTAGGTGCGTGACCAAGCTTGGATTTTGGGACAAAGGTCGTGAGGTGACCTTAGACGGCCAGGATTTTCTCCTGATATTGAAGGGAAACCGTTGATTGTTACATGCATTCACTTTGGTAGCCGCGTGGGGAAGGCCATCATGGTGGCGCGGCATAGGGGGCCATGGATAGATGTGTTTGGCATGGCGCGGTCGGTGTGGCTGGCATGTTTTTCCATTGGCACGGAGGAGCGGCTAGCATGGTTGGCATGCTTTGGCGCGGTTGGTGTGGATGGCATGATTTTCCATTGGCACAGAGGTGCGGCTAGCATGGTTGGTGTGGCTGGCATGATTTTCCATTGGCACAGAGGTGCGGCTAGCATGGTTGGCATGCTTTGGCGCGATTGGTGTGGCTGGCATGATTAACCATTGGCACAAAATTGCGGCTAGCATGGTTGGCATGCTTTGGCGCGGTTGGTGTGGCTGGCATGATTTGCCATTGGCACAGAGGTTCGGCTAGCATGGTTGGTATGCTTTGGCGCGGTTGGTGTGGCTGGCAGGATTTTCCATTGGCACAGAGGTGCGGCTAGCATGGTTGGCATGCTTTGACGCAGTTGGTGTTGCGGGCATGATTTTCCATTGGCACATAGGTGCGGCTAGCATGGTTGGCATGCTTTGGCGAGGTTGGTATGGTTGGCATGATTTTCCATTGGCACATTGGGGAATTAGGGTTTTTCTTTTTGTAACCCTAATTTGAAAAAAAGGTACCCAGGTAATTATTTGGAGATATATTAAAGGCTTTTCAATAAATGCGCCTAGTAAATTCTTTATCACTTAAATATTGTGACATCACTGTCTGCTAGGGTTTAGTGTTTTACGATTTTAACCCTAAGCTTAAAACCACCATCAACATTAAGTCCCCTGCTTAGCTCGGAACAGGTGCCTTGTTGTGAGGTAAGCATATGATGGTGACAGACGAGGACGGAATCGAGATGTAAATCATTGCAAAGATGGTCAGGAGAATCCGACTAACCTTTTGATTGGTGAAGAGAGTTTTGTCTTCCCGTGTTGGTGGCCCTGCGTAAGTTATACTTGGAATGCAGACCGTGGAGTGGTTAGATGAAAGTTATCGGCTTGGTTTGGTCGTACATCTCCAAGGCAAAGGGGCGCGGTCTTGGAAGGCGAAGCAAGTGGATGGTTTGGATCGAGGGGCCAAGAGGTGGCGTGGTCCTGGCCGCGGCAACGACATGGTGGAACGTGCATGGGAGGCTAGACGTGGCGGAGCCGCGATGACGGAGCGAGGGATTGGTCGGGGCCGTGGCAAGGTGAGGCGCGGTTTGATGAGGCATTTTATTTTGAGCTGGTTTCCCGGATGTGATTCCGGCATGTTCCGCCTATTTAGCCTGCGTTTCTCCTTCTTCCTTTAGGGTTTCCATAGTATTTATGCCTGGTGAAGTTACGTCGTCTTCCTAGTTTTCAACAGAGATTTCTTCTCGCCAAGTCCAACTTCCCTCATGTCGATCAGATGCGAATCTTCCTTGAGTCGACCAGGTTCTCCAACCAAATGTGCTAGGCTTGATTCTTGTGACAGCTCCCCCATCCGGGTCATACGGGTTATGAAGGTCATGCCGGTATGTTCTCATTAATCAGCATACGTTTCTCTACATGTCGATGAATAATGGAAGTTTTACTTCTGTGTAGAGGTATCCTGTTGGAGCATGTGTTACCGTCATTGATGAAGATGACTTGGTTACCCCCTTTTCTTGAAGCTCGATCTTTCCATACGCTGCAGATCTGGAGAACGATGACTTAGGAATTTCTTGCCATGAGTATCCCAATGCAGGTTTGTTGTTCGGAACCCACATGAGGTGCCTTTCTCCTAACTACCGGAACGTTGGGGGTTCTTTGTGAGAAAATAATTCGTAACTCTTTACACAAAAATATGGAAGGTATACGACCATATTGCCACCAGGAACGTGGTACATTATTGTTCGTCTGCTTTAGTTTCTGTTGTGAATTTTCTCCTTCCAATGGTTGTTGAAATGGAGAATATGTCTATCCGTGCCGTCGCGGAAGCATCTATTCAAAAGTGGGAGAATATGGTGTCTACTTGAGAATCTCCGAAGTTTAATGTTATTTGGTTGCGGCATCGGTCCATCCTCGATCTTAGGTTGTTCAGTGGGCCTTCTGATCGTGATGATGATGTGTTGGGAATGCTTGCATGGTCGAAAACTTTTGGCACCCATGGATGAAATAGGGAGACGTAACACTGCCGATGTGCTGCTATCAAGTCTTCCGGGACTTTGTTCTAGGTTACATCCTTCTAACCATCTTCTGAATCTTGGACTATCGTACTGAATGGGATGCGGTGAGAAGTCCCCAGTTATACTTCGGTTTGATATGATGGCATGGATGAATATGTGAACGTAACCTTCTGAAGTTTTTTGGGGTCTTCGGTACGCATGTACAGCTTCATGTTGAGAAATTCCCGCGGCTCGTAAAACCTCGACAGTGATGACGTTGAAATCAGTAATAACCTGGTTGAAGGGAGTGAAAACATCTTCTGCTGGTAGTCCCCATGCATAACCTACTTTCATTACATCGCCTTGAATCCCCGTCCACGGGATTTGATATAAGCCTATCGTATTCTTCCGGATGTGACACTGGGATGCTCATGATGAAATATTCTGGATAATACAGGCTTGGGATCCTCTACGGCCTCGTAAAGTGTTGAAGGCGTCTTCTAGACAGAGAGGTGATGGTATTCTTGCGTTGCACCCTTGAACAGTAGATGACCTCGTTGTGGGTATGGCTTTTTGGTTGACCGTGTCTTCTGAGCTTTGACATTAAAGGGATACCGTGTATATCCTCAGTCCTCAAGTATGGTTTACATGTTTCCATCTTTGTAGTAATTGCTGCTGCGGTGAAGCTCTAGCTGGTATCAACGAATGATCGACAATAGTTCTTGGTAGGATATGTAATCAGGAGAGACTACATTGTCGTGGTAACAAAGTAGGTTGGATAGAATTGTATGGGCACCCATGGAAGTAAAAGTATTAACTGGATGCGTAAGCGAGCAAAACTGTCCATGGTCACGAGTTTTGGCGGGATGGACCAAAGGGTGTCCATGACTACAAAGATTGAATGGCTGCGATCATGATCCTTGACATGGGGAGTGTGGCGACACGACCCTTTGCAGGAAGCAGTGGTGTTGAGGCGAACGTTGAAGCGGAGTCGTTGCTGGAGAACGTTGAAACGATGCCTTGAAACTCTCAGTTCCTTGACGGTTACCATGTTGAAGTCGGAGGCCGCGTCACGTTCTGTCAAACTTGACATCCCTCAAGAGAACAGATGTTAGGGGTCCTCGGTTCGATCTATCGATCGGTCTTTCCAGGAGAGGTTGGGGTTTGGGAACGTCTTCCCTGGATGGAAACGCCTTATTTCCTGATGCAGTGCGGTTGAGGAATGCAAATGTGTCTTGATGCTACACCTTGGAGAAATATAGAATCTCACATAACTGTTTCATCATAGACTGTATGACTTTGTGGGCGAAGTCGTACAAAGGGTTGTTGTCCCATCGTGCGGGTCCTGACGGGAGAAGGGTCTCCGTGAACTCAGGAGGGTTGTTGATTTCATTTGCTTTCTATTTCGGAGAAGTCTTTCCTGATCTTTACGTGTGATGAAATTGGATTGCTGATCCCCTTAAACTGAGTGTTCAAGAGCAACGCGAGCCTCTTCATATAAAACGCACGTCCTACTGAAGTGCTTGTTGTCTTTTCATCAAATTAGCAGTGGTAAAAGGAGGTCGGCTTCTCCCGGCTCTTCTAGTATCTTTCCCTGATGGTGGAGCAGCGTCCCTGGTGACGGTTGGAGCTGTCATGCTTGAATAAACGTTGGGGTAGCAGAAGCGGCTCTGGTTCTGGTGATCGTAAGTGTATCGTGCAGGGATGGCACGGTTTTGATAACGAAGTGCTGGAGCCATGGCGTTGTTTCGAAGGGTGAGGATGGCTCTGCTTTGGCCGGTTGTGGAGTAGGAAAGATGGCGCTGGAAGGGCGCAAGATGTTAGCCCAAGGTATGGTATTGCGGCTAGCGTGCGCGTGCGGCATGTGCGTATAGTAAGCGCGTCTGGGAAGCACGTCTGGGAAGCGCATCTGGGAAGCGCATCTGGTAAGTGCGTCTCGTAAGCGTATCTGGAAAGCGCATCTGGGAAGCGTATCTGGTAAGTGCGTCTAGCATTCACGTCTGGCAAGCGAGACAGGTAAGCGCTGGATCGGCTTGGAATGGGCGATGTCTTGGCGTGAACGCTGGCTTGGATTTTGGTACGGCGTGGACCGTTGGCTGGGCATGGCACGGACCTTTGGCTCGGCACGGTACTGGCTTGGTATTACGGTGCTGCAAGTGTCACATAATGATGGCGCGTCACGGAGTTGCAGGACAAGTCAGTGTTCCGCCGTAATGGCGCATTGCAAAGCCATAATAGCGGTATCCTGTATAGACTGTCAAGTGTCAAGAATGGCATAACCCTACAGGGCCAATGAAGCGCAAGAGTGGCGCTACATTGTAAAGATATTTGGCTAAGGAATGAAGATTATTGACCGACACAATGAGGCTTCATTAAGGGAAGGCAAGACAAGGCCAAAGTGACAAATGCAACATGCGATGTTGGCATTAAAACATATCCGTGGAATTGAGTTGGCCCAAACTCAAGGATGATGTGAGAAGAGTGAAATAGACTAAGAGTTAGTCTATGGCATTGGTTCAAGGCTGGCTAAAGCTTGAACAATGCAAACAAGTTGGTAATGCAAGAGTTGCATTGCTGTTGTCAAGCTAATTGGTATAGTGAAGCATATATGACACACGAGTAACTAGAGTGGGCTTAAGGAGTTGGACTCGACAAGTAAAGATTAAAGAGTGTCCGTGCATGAGTTTGGAAGGATAAACATGTAGGGCCAAGATGACTGAACGTTGGAGCGCGACAGAATCCAGTATGCCAGAACAAGTGGCGCAATACGGATCAAGTGACGGTTACAAGTTGTTTACGAGCTTCACAAGCATGCCAATGACGCGTGATAAAGAGGAGCGGTTATAAAGGAGTTTATAATCGTGGGAGAAGAGTTTTAACTGCCAAGAGAACAGGTGTTGGACGATTGGCGCAAGTTAAAGGAGAACTGGCCAGTTGGCTTAGTAGTTGGCGGTTATAAAACTGCTCCCCAAGACAGATGGCTGTCTCTAGCATGTGTAACGGTTATGCACGGTTTGGCTAAGAAAAGCTGCTGTATAAATAGTTCTAAAGCATGGGAAATTCGGCAGCCTAGCCTGTGTGAGAGTGAGCCTAGCATATGTGAGAGTTGGACTCATATTAGGAGAGTTTTTGTAAGACTTAGACTTGGTTCAAGGAGTGAACAAGTCTGTTTAAGTCCCCAAGTGGGCAAGTTTTGTATTTCTTCCCTTTGATGCAATAAAAGAGTTGATTGTGTCATGTTCTAAGTGTTCTTGGTTGGCTGATTGTTGTTAGCAAAGTATGGCAAAGATTGAATGCATTATGGGGTGCATTTGATGAGTTTAAGTTGAAGAGAAAGAAAGTTAAAGACTTCCATTGTAGAATTGTTTAGTTGGTTGTTTGCATTGGTGCAAACTTATAAGGCTGAAGTACAAGTGGGTGAAGCTTTATTCACATAACCATTGTGCTGTCGGGTTACACTTTCGCAGAAAAATTCTGGGGTGTTTGAAGGTGTGACAATTCGGGTATCAGAGCTGTGTTTGGGGCACATTTCAGGTGTATTTGTTGGATAATACACTAAGACTTCATTCTCTCTTAAGATATTTTCCTGTAAGCAAGTAAGTGGATATTGCATTAGAAATGAGTTCTAATGGCATGATGATCGACGAAGAACTACCGGGTACGTTTGATCAGCTTGAGGAGTATGGCAGTAATCTTGATGATTTTGTCATAGACATGGGCTGTGATGGCCTTGTAAATCCTCTTGTTTTTGAATATAAGGGCAGGCTAGACCTACTTGAAGGAAGGACATCAGATTGGTTTAAAGAATTTGACGAAAGGGTAGGTGCAGTCGAGGACAAGGTGTCTGATGCAACCTTGTTGAATTGCGAAACCAATGCTGAAGTGACCGAATTGAAGGTGAAATTCAGTGACATAAAGACCATACTAACAAACCATGCGAAGCAAATGTCCGAGGAAGTGGCTAGCATTCGCGGGTTAATCAGTAACGGCATGTTTTTAGGAGGAAAAGTGCATGGAGAAAGCTCAAGTCGAGTCTCCGAGCCAAGAATTTACGTTGGTTCCAGAAATGCTAGGGAAATTGAGAATTTCTTGTATGACGTTGAGGCATACTTTGAGGCAAATGAAACTGGGGAAGGTCAAAAAGTAACTCTCGCAGGCAATTACCTTGGTGGTGATGCAAAGGTTTGGTGGAGAACTATGCTGCAAGAAGATGAAGCTGCTGGTTATACCAATCCAATGTCATGGGATAACATGAAAGAGGGACTGAGATGTCAGTTCTGGACAAGCAATGGTGCTTGGTATGCAAGAGAAAGTTTACGTAGGATGAAAATGACGAGTACACCACATGCCTATGCTGAAAACTTCCTTGCATTGGTGCAAGAAGTGCGTGGCATGAGTGAAGAAGATCAGATGTTCCAATTTCTGGCTGGCGCAAGTTCAAGTGTGATTGCTGAACTTAAGAAGCACAAAATCCAGAGTATCCAGATGGCTATTCAAGTGGTAAGAGGACTTACTAGCTGCACAACGACTGAAGATGTGCAAATTGTGAAGGTGAAGCCAAAAGGAAGGAAAAATCTGTAGGCAGTAAGCGCAAGCATGAACCGAAGGAAGATGAATTATTCCCTTCAGCCCGGAAGTATAGGGGATGTTTCATCTACAAAGGTTTTCATTTCGCAAGAAGCTATCCACTCAAAGTACAACTTAATGTATCAGTTGGGAATGACTATGGGGTTCATTCTAGCAAGACTCGTGAAGGCCGAAGTGAAGGTTCAAGGAAGAGACCACGCAAATAGTCGTTGCTCACTTTGACAAAGTTAGAAACTAAGCTAATAACAAGAGTAAGTGTTGCTGTCTCCATTGGCGACACTTTGATGCCATAACAAAGAGTGTTCCTGGCCTTGTTTTATGTAGCTTTAGTTATTGGTTGTTGCAAACTTTGTGTGTAGAGTTTGGTTGTACAGACTTTTATTGAGTCTTCAAGTTTGTATATACTTTGCTTTGGTGTAAGCAAGTTGCTTTGTTAATGAAGTTTTAGCTTTCCAAAAGTGATCAGGTGAATGATCAATCATGTAATGGTACATGGTCTTGTTATGTAAGAGCAGTAATGAACAAGGGTGTTTTCGTTTATAAAGTCTTGCCTCTTTATTTACGATGTAAAGATAGTTCATGGGAAGATGCTGCAAGTAGCATACTTAGCCTAACGTATGCAATGGCAAGACAAGTTGAAAGCTAATAAGAAAAGCATAGGACAAGGGTCCTAGTTGGTGAAGAAGTGATGTTGTTGTTTGGGAATTGCAGAATAGAACGACGGCAGATGGGCAGCGACGGTGCAAGCACTACAGCAAGTAAGAAATCACATCATCAGCAAGCATGAGTCGGGTAGCACTTATGGCCTTAGATAAAGACACACACTCTCCAGGCAAAGTAGCAATGCAATTCAAGGAAATATTTGGAGACATATTGGATTTGAAGGCGTAGCATGTGGACAGCTAAATGGTTAGCTAATGATATGTCCAAGAGATAGTTAGTAACAGTTTTAAATGGGATGTGCAACTCAATAGTTTTGTTGCATGGAAGTTAAGCAAAGAAAACTCACCATTTCAGTTCGGGTATGCAAAATGGCATAAGTATAGAGTTTATACTTAGTGGACACATTCATAGAAATGAGTTCTTGAATGTTGTTTGCATAATCAAAGTTTGGTGAGGTATGAAGCGTTAAATTCGGGTGTCTAATGCAAAGAGAACCCCTATTCACTTTGTGACGTGCTTAATGAGGAGCGTGAAGAACAACAGTTCAACGGTGGGTCGTCGACAAAAATTGAAAACAAAGCCAAGTCGTTTATAAGTCCTTGTCACGTTGAGTGAGAGGAAAAGTCGGAAAGCGATGGCAATGATCATGATGATAAAATTGAGAAGAATCACTCAGTGCGTACACTTAGGCGCAAATGATTCATGCGGAATTCAAGCTAAAAGAAAATTGGCTAAGAAGAATTTCAGATTCGCATTTGGGTATTGAAGCATAATTTGAGTAGCAACGTAAGCGTAGTACACGACGCCGAGAAGTGGCTCAAGTATATGAGATCAATGGCAAATCAGTAAAGCTAAGTGGTGGCATGTGGTACTAAGCATAAAGTTTTGGCAAGAAGGGTGGACAAACAAGTTTGCTAAATTCTGAGAGTGGCTCAAAAGTGTACAAATGCCGAAGAACAAGTATATTGGGTATACTTGGTTGCGTTCAACGAGGGTTTTGAACGGATTAGGTGGGGTAGGTCTATTACGGTGCTGCAAATGTCGCATAATGATGGCGCATCACGGAGTTGCATGCCAAGTCAGTGTTCCGCCGTAATGGCGCATTGCAAAGCCATAATAGTGGTATCCTGTATAGACTGTCAAGTGTCAAGAATGGAATAACCCTATAGGTCCAATGAATCGCAAGAGTGGCGCTACATTGTAAAGATATTTGGCTAAGGAATGAAGCTTATTGACCGACATAATGAGGCTTCATTAAGGGAAGGCAAGACAAGGCTAAAGTGACAAATGCAACATGCGATGTTGGCATTAAGACATATCCGTGGAATTGAGTTGGCCCAAACTCAAGGATGATGCGAGAAGAGTAAAATAGACTAAGAGTTAGTTTATTGCATTGGTTCAAAGCTGGACAAAGCTTGAACAATGCAAACAAGTTGGTAATGCAAGAGTTGCATTGTTGTTCTCAAGCTAATTGGCATAGTGAATCATATATGACACACGAGTAACTAGAGTGGGATTAAGGAGTTGGCCTCGACAAATAAAACTTAAAGAGTGTCCGTGCATGAGTTTGGAAGGATAAACATGCAGGGCCAAGATGGATAAACGTTGGAGCACGACAGAATCCAGTATGCCAGAACAAGTGGCGCAATACGGCTTAAGTGACGGTTACAAGTTGGTTACGAGATTCATAAGCATGCCAATGACGCGTGATGAAGAGGAGCAGTTATAAAGGAGTTTATAATCATGGGAGAAGAGTTTTAAATGCCAAGAGAATAGGTGTTGGATGATTGGCGCAAGTTAAAGGAGAACTGGCCAGTTGGCATAGTAGTTGGCGGTTATAAAACTGCTCCCCGAGACAGATGGCTATCTCTAGCGTGTGTAACGGTTATGCACGGTTTGGCCAAGCAAAGCTGCTGTATAAATAGTCCTAAGGCATGGGAAATTCGGCAGCCTAGCCTGTGTGAGAGTGAGCCTAGCATATGTGAGAGTTGGACACATATTAGGAGAGTTTTGTAAGACTTAGACTTGGTTCAAGGAGTGAACAAGTCTGTTTAAGTCCCCAAGTGAGCAAGTTTTGTATTTTTTCCCTTTGATGTAATAAAAGAGTTGATTGTATCATGTTCTAAGTGTTCTTGGTTGGCTGATTGTTGTTAGCAAAGTATGGCAAAGATTGAATGCATTATGGGGTGCATTTGATGAGTTTAAGTTGAAGATAAAGAAGGTTAAAGACTTCCGTTGTAGAATTGTTGAGTTGGTTGTTTGCATTGGTGCAAATTTATAAGGCTGAAGTACAAGTGGGTGAAGCTTTATTCACAGAACCATTGTGCTGCCGGGTTACACTTTCGCAGAAAATTTCTGGGGTGTTTGAAGGTGTGACACTTGGCACGACGCTGGCTTGGCGTGACGCGGATTTGTTCTTACGGGCCTAGTTGCCTCTTCCCATACGCAGCTCAAACATGAAATCCTTTCCTTATTCAAATTCCAAAAAGTGTTATGCTTATGAAATGGGTTCGATCCCCTTTTTATCTCATATCTTTGTTATCACGTCCTGGTGTTAGCGGTAGCGTGGTAGTGATAAAGTGGGCAATCATATCCCAGCTATGTACTCCAGCATTTCTCTTTTAATTTGTTTTCTTGTTTTCTTGTGCTGGTACAAACCATAGCCATAAGTATGCCTTCCATAAGTCTGTAGAAACATTTTTCTTCTGAACTGGTGTAAACCCTGGCCATGGTTATCCCTTTCATAAACTTGTGGAAATACTTCATCATAAACAATTATTCGAATGTCACCGTAGTAACGTCTGCTAATAGTGACGGGTAATCATTGTTGTGCAGGGTAGGCACGGGTATGTGACTTTTTTTTTGAAAGGCAAACTAAACGCCTGGTTTATGGTTTTTGATTTCCTGGATTTCTTGGGTTGATAGATAAATGTTACCTTGACGGTTTTGGGTTATTCTTTTTTGGAATGAATTGTTTAAGAATTGATTGTTTTGGTTATGATTGAAAGTGAATAGACATCCCAGGAAAAATCTTAAAACCATGTGTTGGTAGATGCCATGGGGTAAACTATGTATCTTGTCTTGAAAACTTGAAATAGCAAACCATGTATCTTGTCTAGGCAAGACTTACTCGGTTTTTAGGTCTCCTGATGAAAAGTGAACCTTCCGGGTGTAAGACCGAGTTTTATGGGAAACACCGCCATGGAAAGTCCCCAGTCGTTACTGAGCCGTCTGATAACCGAGTTATTGATCCTTGGGCAGATCGTCTGCTTCTATCCTCTGGGAAGTCCCATGTCATTACTCGGTTTTTAGGTCTCTTGATGAAAAGTGAAACTTCCGGGTGTAAGACCGAGTTTTATGGGAAACGCCTCCATGGAAAGTCCCCAGTCGTTACTGAGCCGCCTGATAACCGAGCCGTTGATCCTTGGGAGGATTGTCTGCTTCTATCCTGGGAAGTCCCCAGTTATCCCTTGTCGTGTCATTACTGATAATCGAGCCGTCGAGTAACTGAGTCGGAGTGGATCGCCTTCCTCTACCATCTTGACGTCTGGGTCGAAGAATGAGATCACTGGTTGAAAATTGACATTGTAACCGAAAGATCGAACCTCCCGCTGTGGTCACCAATTGTTTGTAGGTGAAAATAGTTTCTGCTAATTTCGGTAATTGCGGGTGTGAAGATGACAAACAATTTAAACCCTAAATAATGTACTACAAGGGAGTACTTTAGATTCGAGAGATAAATCTGTACAAGTCCGGCCTAAACCAAGAAATGGTCATTCCAGACTTGCTTCGGTCACAAAGTGGAGGAGAAGGGTTGGTTTAGGGAGGGAAGTGAAGAGAGTGTTGAGGCCAGAATAATTCTGGAAGAGTAGTACTTGACTTGTATCAGAAGGTGAGAGCTTTGAGAAAGCTATCAAGAGTTGCCTTTCTGATTATGGTGTTTTCTCCTGACCAAGAACTTGTTGTTCTGGTGGAAATAGGTAGGTCTATTTATACAAGTCTAAAAAGAAACGTAATCTGGCCTCATAAGAAAAGAAAACGGATGAGTTAAATGGGAAGAGGTGGTAACGCTTGGTATTGATGGAATTGATATTCCATAATGAAAGAGCGTTTCACCGTTGCTTCCTGCATTTACTAACCGTCTTATTATTATTACACTATCTTGAAACGGGCATTTGCGTATGCCGCACGATGTAGACCACCAAACCAATACCCTAATGTGCATCCCCCGGTTTGTGTTGATGTCTCGAATGTTTTTAAGAAACATGTAGCATGTTGTTGTGGCTTGGCAAGTCAAGCTCGGGAAACTTGTTAGCCTAGTGACCTTCGACGGTCGAGATTTTGCATCTTGAGAGGAGGGGCAACCGCTGATCGTTGCACGCCTTCGTTTTGGTAGTGAGGGCCAACATGGTGGAGCGATTAGGTTGGCATGTCGTTGGCATGGCATGGTTTGGCGTGGCCAAACTTAGGTTTTCAGTCCAAAGGTTACCATGTGTTGTCTGGTAACCTTGGATGGCTAGGATTTTCTCCTGGGATTGAAGGGCAATCGGTGATTGTTGCATGCCTTCGTTTTGGTGGCCGTGTAGGGGAGGCCAGCAGGGTGGCGCGGCTAGGTCCAGGGCCAGGGGGTTTAGCTTGGCGTGGTGTGACTAGCATAGCTAGGGCCAAGGCAGAGTTCGTTTGGCATGGCGCGGCTAGCTTGGGATAGGTGCGGTTTTGGATTAGCATGTGGGGCGAAGGGTTTTCCATGGGTGCATGAAGTGGCTAGGGCCAAGGCAAGGGCGTTTGGCTTGGCATGTGTGGCCAAGGGTTTGCCATGGGCGCATGGTGTGGCTAGCTTTGGCTAGGTACATGACCAAGCTAGGGTTTTGGGCCAAAGGTCGTGAGGTGACCTTAGACAGCCAGGATTTTCTCCTGGGATTGAAGGGCAACTGTTGATTGTTGCACGCCTTCACTTTGGTAGCCGCGTGGGGAAGGCCGGTATGGTGGCGCAACATAGGGAGCCATGGCGAGATGTGTTTGGCATAGCGCGGCTAGCTTGGCTAGGTTTGGTTTGGTTTGGCTTGGCACGTGTGGCCAAGGATTTTCCATGGGTGCATGGCATGACTAGGGCCAAGGTATGGGCGTTTGGCTTGGCAGGGTGTGACTAGCATAGCTAGGGCCAAGGCAGAGTGTGTTTGGCATGGCGTGGCTATCTTGGGCTTGGTGTGGTTTTTGCTTGGCATGTGGGGCCTAGGGTTTTCCTTGGACGTATGGCGTGGCTAGCTTTGGCTGGGTGCTTGACCAAGCTAGGGTTTTGGGCCAAAGGTCGTGAGGTGACCTTAGACGGCCAGGATTTGCTATTGGGATTGAAGGGAAATTGTTGATTGTTGCACTCCTTCACTTTGGTAGCCGCGTGGGGAAGGCCAGCATGGTGGCGCGGCATAGGCGGCCATGGCGAGATGTGTTTGGCATGGCGCGACTATCTTGGCTAGGTTTGGTTTGGCTTGGCACATGGGGCCAAGGGTTTGCCATGGGCGCATGGCATGACTAGGGCCAACGTAGGTGAGTTTGGTTTGGCATGGTGTTACTAGCATAGCTAGGGCCAAGGCAGAGTGCATTTGGCATGGCGCGGCTAGCTTGGTCTAGGTGTGGTTTTGGCTTGGCGGGTGGGGCCAAGGATTTGCCATGGGCGCATGGCGTGGCTAGGGCCAAGGCAAGGGCATTTGGCTTGGCATGTGGGGCCAAGGGTTTGCCTTGGGCGTATGGCGTTTCTAGCTTTGGCTAGGTGCATGACTAAGCTAGGGTTTTGGGCCAAAGGTCGTGAGGTGACCTTAGACGGCTAGGATTTGCTCTTGGGATTGAAGGGCAACTGTTGATTGTTGCAAGCCTTCTCTTTGATAGCCGCGTGGGGAAGGCCAGCATGGCGTGGCATGGGGGGCCATGGCGAGATGTGTTTGGCATGGCGCGGCTAGCTTAGCTAGGTTTGGTTTGGCTTGGCACGTGGGGCCAAGGGTTTTCCATGGGCGCATGGCATGACTAGGGCCAAGGTAGGGGCGTTTGGATTGGCATGGTGTGACTAGCATATCTAGGGCCAAGGCAGAGTGCATTTGACATGGCGCGGCTAGCTTGGCTAGGCGTGGTTTTGTCTTGGCATGTGGGCCAAGGGTTTGCCTTGGGCATATGGCGTGGCTAGCTTTGTCTAGGGATATTTGGTAATATGCCCCAAAATGGACTGCAATCTTGGGGATATGCCCCAGGATTCCAGTTCTTGGGAATATGCCCCGAAGTAACGGTTTCCGTCCAAGAGGGTTAAAAAGTCAATTTCTCGTCCATTGACCGGTCAATAACTCAGAATATGAGATCTCACCGGTTATAAGAAATGGCAGATTTAACCTTATAGAGTTGAATACATCTCCTGGTGCCACGTGTTTCATCAGATTGAGTTTTAATCTCAAAGAATTTTAAAGGCTTTTGATCAACCAAACCAAATCTAGGTTTTTTTTGTCTCACGGGTTTCGATTCTTCTCTTAAAGAAAACAAGTCGAGCGAGTGAGAGGTTTGTGATGTGAGAATAGGAGGATTGGTGTTCGATGTGTTCGATTAGTTGTTATAGTTAATGGTAAACCGAGAATCTGTCACTGTTTTTTCTTTTGCTATTGGTTTAGTTGAAGTTAAAGGGAGAAGAAGAAGAAGGAAAACTGCAAATTGAAGCAGCATTGGTCTTCATAAAGAGTAAGTAATAGAAACCCAACATGTATTTATCTTTGTTTTCGTTATATTTTGTGGTTGATTGTGTTAATTTGATAAAATGTGAATTTAGGGTTCTTTATAATTGGGTTTTTTTTTTTTTTTTTTTGATAAACGAACTCTTCATTAAGAAAGAAAAAAAGAAGGAGGGGGGCAGAGCCTTACCTCGGAGAACAAGGAGAAAGGGAAAAAACGAGAACGGAAAGCAAAACAAACCAAGCTAAAGCCACAAATTACAAAACAAATTACATATTGCAAAACCGATATAAAGGGAGAACCGAGTTGTCAATGTCACAGTTTCGCTTTATAAAAGGCGGCGTATTTAACCACCAACAAGAACCCAACGTCGCTCCATGCTTAGCCAGCCTATCTGCCACCGAGTTACCTTCCCGGTAGATATGAGTACAAACCAGCTGAATGGAGTTAGCATACACCAAACAGTTGTTCCAGTGAGTAGAAATGTTCCACGGAACCAAATCAGGCTTTTTAATAGCCTGTAGAACAAATATAGAGTCACATTCTAGCCAAAGTCTACGGATACCCCTCGAACACGCCAAACGCAGTGCATAAATTACACCCCACAGCTCCGCCAACAACGAGTTTCCGATACCCAAGTTCTGCGCCAGACACCCCCTCACCCTGCCGTCAGCATCGCGAAATACTACGCCACAACCTGAGGGCCCCGGGTTACCTATAGAGCTGCCATCCGTGTTGGTCTTGATCCAACCGCTAGCCGGAGGCTGCCATTTGACCAAAATCGCTTTCGGCATTTTGGGCGGCAGCTTTTGAATTCCCAGACCATCCAGGATCAGCTTGTCTGTAGTAGTATAGTAGGAGTACCCTCCTCCATTTTTGCTTGATTCCACGATGAGCCTTTGCAGATGAATAAGAGCCTGATCATAGGAGATTTCGCGCTGCTCGAACCTCAGGCCGTTCCAGCAGTACCAAATCAGCCAAACGCAGCTGACTGCTGCGATCCAAAGTAAGTTTTTTGTCTGGGAGCAGCCAGCGAAGCCTCTGATAGAAGCGAACACTGTTTGCATATTAGTACAATCCAGCCTATGTCTGAACTTGATCATTATCCAGTTCCAGAGATTTGTTGCAAAGTTGCAGTTGAAGAACAGGTGGTGTTGTGTTTCGCCGCATCTAGGAAAGCCTGTGAAACTCGTAAGCGATTTTCATGGTTAACTCACCTGAATTACTGCCTTTCCAAACCTGGCGATCTTCCAAATGCAGCGCAAAAGGAGTTTCATTGATTAATTGCTGAATGTTGCTCTCCAGTTCCGGCATGTAGTCCGGAATCCTCCATCTGCCCTCCTCTATAAAGTCTGCAACGGAGTTATGAATGTGCGTACATTCTAACTCCAGATAATCCGCTATAGAAATATCCATGGCCATGAACCAGATGTCTTTCCAGAAGTCAATCTTGTTTCCATTACCCACCAGCCAAAGCATATTCTCCCTAATTATAATCCATTGCTCTTTGAATCCATGCCAAATCGACGATTTTTTGTAAGCATCTGAAGCGAAGCGAACCTTGACGAAGTTACCAAATTCTGAATTAGTCGTCATGAGCTTCCAAGTCAGCTTCATTAAAGCTGCGTCATTCATGCTCTTTAAAGACTTAATCCCCAGACCTCCTTCAGTTGTAGGGAGGCACAATTTGTCCCAAGCAACTGTGTTGTGGTGCAAACTGTTTATATCACCGGTCCAAACAAAGTTACGAACCCACCCTTCCATCTTCTTGATGTAAGCACTTGGCCACTTGTAAATGTTGAAACTATACAGAGCCGAGCTAGCAATAACAGATTTCACCAGCTCCACTCGACCCATCATAGAAAGGGATTTTCCTTTCCAAGTTGAAAACTTCAGCTTAATTCTATCCAAAGTATCCAGAAGATGAATCGATCTAGGTTTCCCCCGAAAAATAGGAACACCCAGGTACCCCATTAAAGAGAAGCCAATTCTGTACCAATTGAGTGCGGTTTTGAATGAAAATCGTAAATCTATTTCAATTTTGTGGTTTTTTCTTCTGATTTAGGTTAATTTTGTGGAAAAATCGTAAATCTATTTCAATTTCTCGTATGTTCTCTATCCGATTTCTTTAACATTTTATGTTCAGCAGTTGAATTAAGGAGAAGCCAATTCTGTACCAATTGAGTGCGGTTTTGAATGAAAATTTCATGGTTTGATATTGAGAATCCATAGTGCTGGCCATTGAGTGTGATGTTGTGGATTTGTTAATTTTATTGTTTTCACATCCATCAGCTTTAATGGGGTACCTGAAATTAACCGGATCCATTTCTACCCTCTACCTATTTTACGCTGTGTTGTTGGTATTGGTTGGCCATTCACACCGGTTGTTGTATCGGTTATCCATTCGCCGGTTTCCAAAGGTATCTTTCTATTGTTGTCAAATTATCTGCAAGCGAGCATCTGATGACACTCGGTGGCCCATTCACATTTCATTCTTGAATGTGAGTTAATCAATGAAATTTGTGTATTCTATTTAGTTCTTTTATAGCGCATAACTTGTTTGTGAAAAAGTCTGAATGGTTTTATAATTAATTCGTTCAATTTATGCATGTGGATTTCAAATTATTTCAAATCAAGAAATGAATATTCGTTAAGCATATTGGTTTTTTAAATAATCATCTTCCAGTAAGCAAAATATCATGCCTCTGATTTGTACTTTTAATTATTCGCTCCAAAATATGATGTTTATAAATTATTCATTTTTGTTCCTTTAGATGGTATAGTTTTGAAATATATGCAAGTGAGCATCTGATTCCGTATTGTCTTGCAGGTTTGTAGAACTTTTCCGAATTAGATGAAGGTGTGTTGATTTGGTGCGTTGTTGGTACTCCGTGGCCGATGACACTGGTCAGCTGATTTGCGATACATTAATTTGTATGGTATCCGAAGGTATGTTTCGATACAAATATATCCTTCTCTATGAAACCCAAAACCCGGAAGAAAAAAAACCCAAATGGTTCAGGTTAATAAACAAATTTCAATGCCTAACTTCTATTATAACTAATGCTTAAAACTTTCGTCATTCTTTTTGGGAATGTTGTTGTTGCAGATGAGAAGTCTCTTGTCTCCTATAAAGAGCCAACTTTAGAGTTTATTTCTGTAGTTAATACGCTTTTAGTTATCTGTTTGTGAAGAATCTTGTAAGGTTGTGCTGCAAAATCAGTCATTCATACGAGTTGGCCTTATTTTATTTTTTTGAGCAAAGAGTTGCCTTACTGATTTTGTTGATGTGCTTGTAAATGGGTATGTTTGTTTGTAATAATGCATTTTCTTGATTTGGAAACGAGAATGTGGTGAATTGCAGGTTCTATGATGTAACAGTGTATTTGCACATATATTGTCGTTATAAAAATTTCCAGTAATTTTCAAATTGTCTTGATCCAGGTAGGTGAATTTAGGCCTTTGGATCAGATGAAATAAACACGTGGAACAAATCTAAAAATATATGTATAATTTGAAAATAAAGGGACAAAATGGTAATCTAGGCGGACACCTGAAAGAATATAAGTCGTCGGATCTCAACTCCACGTGTCACCATCGTATGTCACTAGTTATATGCGTGCGGTTCACACAAGTGGTGAAGGATAAATTTGTCTTTCAACTCCCATGTCACACAAGTGGTAAAGGATAAGTTTGTCTTTCAACTCCCATGTGCGATCCACATGTGCGAATATATTGACTAGTTAACGCCTTTGGATGAATTTTTGGATGGCTGGGGTATATTCCCGAAATCTGGAATCCTGGGGCATATCCCCAAAATTGCAGTCTATTTTGGGGTATATTACCAATTATC
Organism: Papaver bracteatum; assembly: GCA_023529315.1. Classification (NCBI taxonomy): domain Eukaryota; kingdom Viridiplantae; phylum Streptophyta; class Magnoliopsida; order Ranunculales; family Papaveraceae; genus Papaver; species Papaver bracteatum. Next base: position 42,487 of record JAJJWX010005092.1, read on the forward strand.
CCCTTTGTCTAGGTGCGTGACCAAGCTAGGGTTTTGGGCCAAAGGTCGTGAGGTGACCTTAGACGGCCAGGATTTGCTCCTGGGATTGAAGGGCAACCGTTGATTGTTGCACGCCTTCAATTTGGTAGCCGCGTGGAGAAGGCCAGCATGGTGGCGCGGCATGGGGGCCATGGCGAGATGTGTTTGGCATGGCGTGGATAGCTTGGCTAGGTTTGATTTGGCTTGGCACGTGGGGACAAGGGTTTTCCATGGGCGCATGGCATGACTAGGCCAAGGTAGTGGCGTTTGGCTTGGCATGGTGTGACTAGCATAGCTAGGGCCAAGGCAGAGTGTGTTTGGCATGGCGCGGCTAGCTTGGGTTAGGTGTGGTTTTGGCTTAGCATGTGGGGCCAAGGGTTTTCCATGGGCGCATGGCGTGGCTAGGGCCAAGGCAAAGGCGTTTGGCTTGGCATGTAGGGCCAAGGGTTTTCCTTGGGCGTATGGCGTAGCTAGCTTTGTCTAGGTGCATGACCAAGCTAGGGTTTTGGGACAAAGGTCGTGAGGTGACCTTAGACGGCCAAGATTTGCTCCTGAGATTGAAGGGAAACCGTTGATTGTTGCACGCATTCACTTTGGTAACCGCGTGGGGAAGGCCAGCATGGTGGCGCGGCATAGGGGGCCATGGAGAGATGTGTTTGTCATGGCGCGGTCGGTGTGGCTGTCATGTTTTTCCATTGGCACGGAGGAGCGGCTAGCATGGTTGGCATGCTTTGGCATGGTCGGTGTGGATGACATGATTTTCCATTGGCACGGAGGTGCGGCTAGCATGGTTGGCATGCTTTAGCGCGGTTGGTGTGGCTGGCATGATTTTCCATTGGCACAGAGGTGCGGCTAGCATGGTTGGCATGCTTTGGCGTAGTTGGTGTGGCTGGTATGATTTTCCATTGGCACAGAGGTGCGGCTAGCATGGTTGGCATGCTTTGGCGCGATTGGTGTGGCTGGCATGATTAACCATTGGCACAAAATTGCGGCTAGCATGGTTGGCATGCTTTGGCGCGGTTGGTGTGGATGGCATGATTTGCCATTGGCACAAAGGTTCGTCTAGCATGGTTGGTATGCTTTGGCGCGATTGGTGTGGCTAGCATGATTTTCCATTGGCACAGAGGTGCGACTAGCATGGTTTAGTGTTTTGAGATATATTAAAGGATTTTCAATAAATGCGCCTAGTAAATGCTTTATTACTTAAATATTGTGACGTCACTGTCTGCTAGGGTTTAGTGTTTTACGATTTTAACCCTAAGCTTAAAACCACCATCAACATTAAGTCCCCTGCTTAGCTCGGAACAGGTGCCTTGTTGTGAGGTAAGCATATGATGGTAACAGACGAGGACGGAATCGAGATGTAAATCATTGCAAAGATGGTCAGGAGAATCCGACTAACCTTTTGAGTGGTGAAGAGAGTTTTGGCTTCCCGTGTTGGTGGCCCTGCGTAAGTTATACTTGGAATGCAGACCGTGGAGTGGTGAGATGAATGTTATCGGCTTGGTTTGCTCGTACATCTCCAAGTAAAAGGGGCGCGGTCTTGGAAGGAGAAGCAAGTGGATGGTTTGGATCGAGGGGCCAAGAGGTGGCGTGGTCCTGGCCATGGCAACGACATGGTGGAACGTGCATGGGCGGCTAGACGTGGCGGAGCCGCGATGACGGAGTGAGGGATTGGCCGGGGCCGTGGCAAGGTGAGGCGCGGTTTGATGAGGCATTTTATTTTGAGCTGGTTTCCCGGCTGTGATTCCGGCATGTTCCGCCTATTCAGCCTGCGTTTCTCCTTCTTCCTTTAGGGTTTCCATAGTATTTATGCCTGGTGAAGTTACGTCGTCTTCCCAGTTTTCAACAGAGATTTCTTCTCGCCAAGTCCAACTTCCCTCATGTCGATCAGAAGCGAATCTTCCTTGAGTCGACCAGGTTCTCCAACCAAACGTGCTAGGCTTGATTCTTGTGACAGCTCCCCCATCCGGGTCATACGGGTTAAGAAGGTCATACCGATATGTTCTCATTAATCAGCATACGTTTCTCTACATGTCGATGAATAATGGAAGTTTTACTTCTGTGTAGAGGTTTCCTGTTGGAGCATGCGTTACCGTCATTGATGAAGATGACTTGGTTACCCCCTTTTCTTGAAGCTCGATCTTTCCAGACGCTGCAGATCTGGAGAACGATGACTTAGGAATTTCTTGCCATGAGTATCCCAATGCAGGTTTGTTGTTCGGAACCCACATGAGGTGCCTTTCTCCTAACTACCGGAACGTTGGGGGTTCTTTGTGAGAAAATAATTCGTAACTCTTTACACAAAAAAATGGAAGGTATACGACCATATTGCCACCAGGAACGTGGTACATTATTGTTCGTCTGCTTTAGTTTCTGTTTTGAATTTTCTCCTTCCAATGGTTGTTGAAATGGAGAATATGTCTATCCATGCCGTCGCGGAAGCAGCTATTCAAAAGTGGGAGAATATGGTGTCTACTTGAGAATCTCCGAAGTTTAATGTTATTTGGTTGCGGCATTGGTCCATCCTCGATCTTAGGTTGTTCAGTGGGCCTTCTGATCGTGATGATGATGTGTTGGGAATGCTTGCATGGTCGAAAACTTTTGGCACCCCTGGATGAAATAGGGAGACGTACCACTGTCGATGTGCTGCTATCAAGTCTTCCTGGAATTTGTTCCAGGTTACATCCTTCTAACCATCTTCTGAATCTTGGACTATCGTACGGAATGGGATGCGGTGAGAAGTCCCCAGTTATACTTCGGTTTGATATGATGGCATGGATGAATATGTGAACGTAACCTTCTGAAGTGTTTTTGGGGTCTTCGGTACGCATGTACAGCTTCATGTTGAGAAATTCCCGCGGCTCGTAAAACCTCGACAGTGATGACGTTGAAATCAGTAATAACCTGGTTGAGGGGAGTGAAAACATCTTGTGATGGTAGTCCCCATGCGTAACCTACTTTCATTACATCGCCTTGAATCCCCGTCCACGGGATTTGATATAAGCCTATCGTATTCTTCCGGATGTGACACTGGGATGCTCATGATGAAATATTCTGGATAATACAGGCTTGGGATCCTCTACGGCCTCGTAAAGTGTTGAAGGCGTCTTCTAGACAGAGAGGTGATGGTATTCTTGCGTTGCACCCTTGAACAGTAGATGACCTCGTTGTGGGTATGGCTTTTTGGTTGACCGTGTCTTCTGAGATTTGACATTAAATGGATACCGTGTATATCCTCAGTCCTCAAGTATGGTTTACATGTTTCCATCTTTGTAGTAATTGCTGCTGCGGTGAAGCTCTAGCTGGTATCAACGAATGATCGACAATATTTCTTGGTAGGATATGTAATCAGGAGAGACTACATTGTCGTGGTAACAAAGTAGGTTGGATAGAATTGTATGGGCACCCATGGAAGTAAAAGTATTAACTGGATGCGTAAGCGAGCAAAACTGTCCATGGTCACGAGTTTTTGCGGGATGGACCAAAGGGTGTCCATGACTACAAATATTGAATGGCTGCGATCATGATCCTTGACATGGGGAGTGTGGCGACACGACCCTTTGCAGGAAGCAGTGGTGTTGAGGCGAACGTTGAAGCAGAGTCGCTGCTGGAGAACGTTGAAACGATGCCTTGAAACTCTCAGTTCCTTGATGGTTACCATGTTGAAGTCGGAGGCCGCGTCACGTTCTGTCAAACTTGACATCCCTCAAGAGAACAAATGTTAGGGGTCCTCGGTTCGATCTATCGATCGGGCTTTCTAGGAGAGGTTGGGGTTTGGGAACGTCTTCCCTGGCTGGAAACGCCTTATTTCCTGATGCAGTGCGGTTGAGGAATGCAAATGTGTCTTGATGCTACGCCTTGGAGAAATATAGAATCTCACATAACTGTTTCATCATAAACTGTACGACTTTGTGGGCGAAGTCGTACAAAGGGTTGTTGTCCCATCGTGCGGGTCCTGAAGGGAGAAGGGTCTCCGTGAACTCAGGAGGGTTGTTGATTTCATTTGCTTTCTATTTCGGAGAAGTCTTTCCTGATCTTTACGTGTAATGAAATTGGATTGTTGATCCCCTTAAACTGAGTGTTCAAGAGCAACGCGAGCCTCTTCATATAAAACGCACGTCCTGCTGAAGTTCTTGTTGTCTTTTCATCAAATCAGCAGTGGTAAAAGGAGGTCGGCTTCTCTCGGCTCTTCTAGTATCTTGCCTTGATGGTGGAGCAGCGTCCCTGGTGATGGTTGGAGCTGTCATGCTTGAATAAACGTTGGGGTAGCGGAAGCGGCTCTGGTTCTGGTGATCGTAAGTGTATCGTGCAGGGATGGCACGGTTTTGATAACGAAGTGATGGAGCCATGGCGTTGTTTCGAAGGGTGAGGATGGCGCTGCTTTGGCCGGTTGTGGAGCAGGAAAGATGGCGCTGGAAGGGCGCAAGATGTTAGCGCAAGGTGTGGTATTGCGGCTAGCATGCACGTGCGGCATGTGCGTATGGTAAGCGCGCCTGGGAAGCGCATCTGGGAAGCACGTCTGGGAAGCGCATCTGGTAAGCGCATCTGGTAAGTGCGTCTCGTAAGCATATCTGGAAAGCACATCTGGGAAGCACATCTGGGAAGCGTATCTGGTAAGTGCGTCTAGCATGCGCGTATGGAAAGCGAGACTGGTAAGCGCTGGATCGGCTTGGAATGGGCGCTGGCTTGGCGTGGACGCTGGCTTGGATTTTGGTACGGCGTGGACCGTTGGCTGGGCATGGCGCGGACCATTGGCTCGACACGGTATTGGCTTGGTATTACGGTGCTGCAAGTGTCACATAATGATGGCGCGTCACGGAGTTGCAGGCCAAGTCAGTGTTCCGCCGTAATGGCGCATTGCAAAGCCATAATAGCGGTATCCTGTATAGACTGTCAAGTGTCAAGAATGGCATAACCCTACAGGGCCAATGAAGCGCAAGAGTGGCGCTACATTGTAAAGATATTTGGCTAAGGAATGAAGATTATTGACCGACACAATGAGGCTTCATTAAGGGAAGGCAAGACAAAGCCAAAGTGACAAATGCAACATGCGATGTTGGCATTAAGACATATCCGTGGAATTGAGTTAGCCCAAACTCAAGGATGATGCGAGAAGAGTGAAATAGACTAAGAGTTAGTCTATGGCATTGGTTCAAGGCTGGCTAAAGCTTGAACAATGCAAACAAGTTGGTAATGCAAGAGTTGCATTGCTGTTGTCAAGCTAATTGGTATAGTGAAGCATATATGACACACGAGTAACTAGAGTGGGCTTAAGGAGTTGGACTCAACAAGTAAAGCTTAAAGAGTGTCCGTGCATGAGTTTGGAAGGATAAACATGTAGGGCCAAGATGACTGAACGTTGGAGCGCGACAGAATCCAGTATGCCAGAACAAGTGGCGTAATACGGCTCAAGTGACGGTTACAAGTTGGTTACGAGCTTCACAAGCATGCAAATGACGCGTGATGAAGAGGAGCGGTTATAAAGGAGTTTATAATCGTGGGAGAAGAGTTTTAATTGCCAAGAGAACAGGTTTTGGACGATTGGCGCAAGTTAAAGGAGAACTGGCCAGTTGGCATAGTAGTTGGCGGTTATAAAACTGCTCCCCAAGACAGATGGCTGTCTCTAGCATGTGTAACGGTTATGCACGGTTTGGCTAAGAAAAGCTGCTGTATAAATAGTCCTAAGGCATGGGAAATTCGGCAGCCTAGCCTGTGTGAGAGTGAGCCTAGCATATGTGAGAGTTGGACTCATATTAGGAGAGTTTTTGTAAGACTTAGACTTGGTTCAAGGAGTGAACAAGTCTGTTTAAGTCCCCAAGTGGGCAAGTTTTGTATTTCTTCCCTTTGATGCAATAAAAGAGTTGATTGTGTCATGTTCTAAGTGTTATTGGTTGGCTGATTATTGTTAGCAAAGTATGGCAAAGATTGAATGCATTATGGGGTGCATTTGATGAGTTTAAGTTGAAGAGAAAGAAGGTTAAAGACTTCCATTGTAGAATTGTTGAGTTGGTTGTTTGCATTGGTGCAAACTTATAAGGCTAAAGTACAAGTGGGTGAAGCTTTATTCACAGAACCATTGTGCTGCCGGGTTACACTTTCGCAGAAAATTTCTGGGGTGTTTGAAGGTGTGACAATTCGGGTATCAGAGCTGTGTTTGGGGCACATTTCAGGTGTATTTGTTGGATAATACACTAAGACTTCTTTCTCTCTTAAGATATTTTCCTGTAAGCAAGTAAGTGGATATTGCATTAGAAATGAGTTCTAATGGCATGATGATCGACGAAGAACTACCGGGTATGTTTGATCAGCTTGAGGAGTATGGCAGTAATCTTGATGATTTTGTCATAGACATGGGCTGTGATGGCCTTGTAAATCCTCTTGTTTCTGAAGATAAGGGCAGGCTAGACCTACTTGAAGGAAGGACATCAGATTGGTTTAAAGAATTTGACGAAAGGGTAGGTGCAGTCGAGGACAAGGTGTCTGATGCAACCTTGTTGAATTGCGAAACCAATGTTGAAGTGACTGAATTGAAGGTGCAATTCAGTGACATAAAGACCATACTAACAATCCATGCGAAGCAAATGTCTGAGGAAGTGGCTAGCATTCGCGGGTTAATCAGTAACGACATGTTTTTAGGAGGAAAAGTGAATGGAGAAAGCTCAAGTCGAGTCTCCGAGCCAATAATTTACGTTGGTTCCAGAAATGCTAGGGAAATTGAGAATTTCTTGTATGACGTTGAGGCATACTTTGAGGAAAATGGAACTGGGGAAGGACAAAAAGTAACTCTCGCAGGCAATTACCTTGGTGGTGATGCAAAGGTTTGGTGGAGAACTATGCTGCAAGAAGATGAAGCTGCTGGTTATACCAATCCAATGTCATGGGATAACATGAAATAGGGACTGAGATGTCAGTTCTGGACAAGCAATGGTGCTTGGTATGAAAGAGAAAGTTTACGTAGGATGAAAATGACGAGTACACCACATGCCTATGCTGAAAACTTCCTTGCATTGGTGCAAGAAGTGCGTGGCATGAGTTAAGAAGATCAGATGTTCCAATTTCTGGCTGGCGCAAGTTCAAGTGTGATTGCTGAACTTAAGAAGAACAAAATCCAGAGTATCCAGATGGCTATTCAAGTGGTAAGAGGACTTACTAGCTGCACAACGACTGAAGATGTGCAAAGTTGTGAAGGTGAAGCCAAAAGGAAGGAAAAATCTGTAGGCAGTAAGCGCAAGCATGAACCGAAGGAAGATGAATTATTCCCTTCAGCCCGGAAGTATAGGGGATGTTTCATCTACAAAGGTTTGCATTTCTCAAGAAGCTATCCACTCAAAGTACAACTTAATGTATCAGTTGGGAATGACTATGGGGGTCATTCTAGCAAGACTCGTGAAGGCCGAAGTGAAGGTTCAAGGAAGAGACCACGCAGCGAAGTCGTTTCTCACTTCGAAAAAGTTAGAAACTAAGCTAAGAACAAGAGTAAGTGTTGCTGTCTCCATTGGCGACACTTTGATGTCAGAACAAAGAGTGTTCCTGGCCTTGTTTTATGTAGCTTTAGTTGTTGGTTGTTGAAAACTTTGTGTGTAGAGTTTGGTTGTACATACTTTTATTGAGTCTTCAAGTTTGTATATACTCTGCTTTGGTGTAACCAAGTTGCTTTGTTAATGAAGTTTTAGCTTTCCAAAAGTGATCAGGTGAATGATCAATCATGTAATGGTACATGGTCTTGTTATGTAAGAGCAGTAATGAACAAGGGTGTTTTCGTTTATAAAGTCTTGCCTCTTTATTTACGATGTAAATCTAGTTCATGGGAAGATGCTGCAAGTAGCATACTTAGCCTAACGTATGCAATGGCAAGACAAGTTGAAAGCTAATAAGCAAAGCATAGGACAAGGGTCCTAGTTGGTGAAGAAGTGATGTTGCTGTTTGGGAATTGCAGAATAGCACGACGGCAGATGGGCAGCGACGGTGCAAGCACTACAGCAAGTAAGAAATCACATCATCAGCAAGCATGAGTCGGGTAGCACTTATGGCCTTAGAGAAAGACACACACTCTCCAGGCAAAGTAGCAATGCAATTCAAAGAAGTATTTGGAGATATATTGGCTTTGAAGGCGTAGCATGTGGACAACTAAAGGGTTAGCTAATGATATGTCCAAGAGATAGTTAGTCACAGTTTTAAATGGTCTGTGCAACTCAATAGTTTTGTTGCATGGAAGTTAAGCAAAGAAAACTCACCATTTCAGTTCGGGTATGCAAAATGGCATAAGTATAGAGTTTATACTTAGTGGACACATTCATAGAAATGAGTTCTTGAATGTTGTTTGCATAATCAAAGTTTGGTGAGGTATGAAGCGTTAAATTCGGGTGTCTAATGCAAAGAGAACCCCTATTCACTTTGTGACGTGCTTAATGAGGAGCGTGAAGAACAACAGTTCAACGGTGGGTCGTCGACAAAAATTGAAAACAAAGCCAAGTCGTTTATAAGTCCTTGTCATGTTGAGTGAGAGGCAAAGTCGGAAAGTGATGGCTATGATCATGATGATCAAATTGAGAAGAATCACTCAGTGTGTACACTTAGGCGCAAATGATTCATGCGGAATTCAAGCTAAAAGAAAATTGGCTAAGAAGAATTTCAGATTCGCATTTGGGTATTGAAGCATAATTTGAGTAGCAACGTAAGCGTAGTGCACGACGCCGAGAAGTGGCTCAAGTATATGAGATCAATGGCAAATCAGTAAAGCTAAGTGGTGGCATGTGGTACTAAGCATAAAGTTTTGGCAAGAAGGGTGGACAAACAAGTTTGCTAAATTCTGAGAGTGGCTCAGAAGTGTACAAACGCCGAAGAACAAGTATATTGGGTATACTTGGTTGCGTTCAACGAGGGCGTTGAACGGATTAGGTGGGGTAGGTCTATTACAGTGCTGCAAATGTCGCATAATGATGGAGCATCACGGAGTTGCAGGCCAAGTCAGTGTTCTGCCGTAATGACGCATTGCAAAGCCATAATAGCGGTATCCTGTATAGACTGTCAAGTGTCAAGAATGGAATAACCCTACAGGTCCAATGAAGCGAAAGAGTGGCGCTACATTGTAAAGATATTTGGCTAAGGAATGAAGCTTATTGACCGACATAATGAGGCTTCATTAAGGGAAGGCAAGACAAGGCTAAAGTGACAAATGCAACATGCGATGTTGGCATTAAGACATATCCGTGGAATTGAGTTGGCCTAAACTCAAGGATGATGCGAGAAAAGTAAAATAGACTAAAATTTAGTTTATGGAATTGGTTCAAGGCTGGCCAAAGCTTGAACAATGCAAACAAGTTGGTAATGCAAGAGTTGCATTGTTGTTGTCAAGCTAATTGGCATAGTGAAGCATATATGACACACGATTAACTAGAGTGGGCTTAAGGAGTTGGCCTCGACAAATAAAACTTAAAAAGTATCCGTGCATGAGTTTGGAAGGATAAACATGCAGGGCCAAGATGTCTGAACGCTGGAGCACGACAGAATCCAGTATGCTAGAACAAGTGGCGCAATACGGCTCAAGTGACGGTTACAAGTTGGTTACGAGATTCACAAGCATGCCAATGACGCGTGATGAAGATGAGTAGTTATAAAGGAGTTTATAATCATGGGAGTAGAGTTTTAACTGCCAAGAGAATAGGTGTTGGACGATTGGCGCAATTTAAAGGAGAACTGGCCAGTTGGCATAGTAGTTGGCGGTTATAAAACTGCTCCCCGAGATAGATGGCTATCTCTAGCGTGTGTAACGGTTATGCACGGTTTGTCCAAGCAAATCTGTTGTATAAATAGTCCTAAGGCATGGGAAATTCGGCAGCCTAGCCTGTGTGAGAGTGAGCCTAGCATATGTGAGAGTTGGACTCATATTAGGAGAATTTTTGTAAGACTTAGACTTGGTTCAAGGAGTGAACAAGTCTGTTTAAGTCCCCAAGTGGGCAAGTTTTGTATTTCTTCCCTTTGATACAATAAAAGAGTTGATTGTGTCATGTTCTAAGTGTTCTTGGTTGGCTGATTGTTGTTAGCAAAGTATGGCAAAGATTGAATGCATTATGGGGTGAATTTGATGAGTTTAAGTTGAAGAGAAAGAAGGTTAAAGACTTCTGTTGTAGAATTTTTGAGTTGGTTTTTTGCATTGGTGCAAACTTATAAGGCTGAAGTACAAGTGGGTGAAGCTTTATTCATAGAACCATTGTGCTGCCGGGTTACACTTTCGCAGAAAATTTCTGGGGTGTTTGAAGGTGTGACACTTGGCACAACGCTGGCTTGGCGTGACGCGGATTTGTTCTTGCGGGCCCAGTTGCCTCTTCCCATACGCAGCTCAAACATGAAATCTTTTCCTTATTCAAATTCCAAAAAGTGTTATGCTTATGAAATGGGTTGGCTCCACTTTTTATCTCATATCTTTGTTATCACGTCCTGGTGTTAGCGGTAGCGTGGTAGTGATAAAGTGGGCAATCATATCCCAGCTATGTACTCCAGCGTTTCTCTTTTAATTTGTTTTCTTGTTTTCTTGTGCTGGTACAAACCATAGCCATAAGTATGCCTTCCATAAGTCTGTAGAAACATTTTTTTTCTGAACTGGTGTAAACCCTGGACATGGTTATCCCTTTCATAAACTTGTGGAAATACTTCATCATAAACAATTATTCGAATGTCACCATAGTAACATCTGCTAATAGTGATGGGTAATCATTGTTGTGCAGAGTAGGCACGGGTATGTGACTTTTTTTTTTAAAGGCAAACTAAACGCCTGGTTTATGGTTTTTGATTTCCTGGATTTCTTGGGTTGATAGATAAATGTTACCTTGACGGTTTTGGGATATTCTTTTTTGGAATGAATTTTTTAAGAATTGATTGTTTTGGTTATGATTGAAAGTGACATAGACATCCCAGGAAAAATCTTAGAACCGTGTGTTGGTAGATGCCATGGGGTAAACTATGTATCTTGTCTTGAAAACTTGAAATAGAAAACCATGTATCTTGTCTAGGCAAGACTTACTCGGTTTTTAGGTCTCCTGATGAAAAGTTAACCTTCCAGGTGTAAGACCGAGTTTTATGGGAAACACCGCCATGGAAAGTCCCCAGTCGTTACTGAGCCGTCTGATAACCGAGTTGTTGATCCTTGGGCAGATCGTCTGCTTCTATCCTCTGGGAAGTCCCATGTCATTACTCGGTTTTTAGGTCTCTTGATGAAAAGTGAAACTTCCGGGTGTAAGACCGAGTTTTATGGGAAACGCCGCCATGGAAAGTCCCCAGTCGTTACTGAGCCGCCTGATAACCGAGCCGTTGATCCTTGGTAGGATTGTCTGCTTCTATCCTCTGGGAAGTCCCCAGTTATCCCTTGTCGTGTCATGACTGATAATCGAGCCGTCGAGTAACTGAGTCAGAGTGGATCTCCTTCCTCTACCATCTTGACGTCTGGGTCGAAGAATGAGATCGCTGGTTCAAAATTTACATTGTAACCGAATGATCGAACCTCCCGCTGTGGTCACCAATTATTTGTAGGTAAAAATAGTTTCTGCTAATTTCGGTAATTGCGGGTGTGAATATGAGAAACAATTTAAACCCTAAATAATGTACTGCAAGGGAGTACTTTAGATTCGAGAGATCAATCTGTACAAGTCCGGCCTAAACCAAGAAATGGTCATTCCAGACTTGCTTCGGTCACAAAGTGGAGGAGAATGGTTGGTTTAGGGAGGGAAGTGAAGAGAGTGTTGAGGCCAGAATAATTCTGGAAGAGTAGTACTTGACTTGTATCAGAAGGTGAGAGCTTTGAGAAAGCTATCAAGAGTTGCCTTTCTGAGTATTGTGTTTTCTCCTGACCAAGAACTTGTTGTTCTGGTGGAAATAGGTAGGTCTATTTATACAAGTCTAAAAAGAAACGTACTCTGGCCTCATAAGAAAAGAAAACGGATGAGTTAAATGGGAAGAGGTGGTAACGCCTGGTATTGATGGAATTGATATTCCATAATGAAAGAGCGTTTCACCATTGCTTCCTGCATTTACTAACCGTCTTATTCTTATTACACTATCTTGAAACGGGCATTTGCGTATGCCGCACCATGTAGACCACCAAACCAATACCCTAATGTGCATCCCCGGGTTTGTGTTGATATCTCGAATGTTTTTAGAAAACATGTAGCATATTGTTGTGGCTTGGCAAGTCAAGCTCGGGAAACTTGTTAGCCTGGAGACCTTCGACGGTCGAGATTTTGCATCTTGAGAGGAGGGGCAACCAATGATCGTTGCACGCCTTCGATTTGGTAGTGAGGGCCAACATGGTGGCGCGATTAGGTTTGCATGTCGTTGGCATGGCATGGTTTGGCGTGGCCAAACTTAGGTTTTCAGGCCAAAGGTTACCATGTGTTGTCTGGTAACCTTGGATGGCTAGGATTTTCTCCTGGGATTGAAGGGCAATCGCTGATTTTTGCACGCCTTCGTTTTGGTGGCCGTGTAGGGGAGGCCAGCAGGGTGGCGCGGCTAGGTCCAGGGCAAGGGGGTTTAGCTTGGCGTGGTGTGACTAGCATAGCTAGGGCCAAGGCAGAGTGCGTTTTGCATGACGCGGCTAGATTGGGCTAGGTGCGGTTTTGGATTAGCATGTGGGGCCAAGGGTTTGCCATGGGCGCATGACGTGGCTAGGGCCAAGGCAAGGGCGTTTGGCTTGGCATGTATGGCCAAGGGTTTGCCATGGGCGCATGGTGTGGCTAGCTTTGGCTAGGTACGTGACCAAGCTAGGGTTTTGGGCCAAAGGTCGTGAGGTGACCTTAGATGGTCAGGATTTGCTCCTGGGATTGAAGGGCAACCGTTGATTGTTGCACGCCTTCACTTTGGTAGCCGCGTGGGGAAGGCCGGTATGGTGCGCGGCATGGGGCGCCATGACGAGATGTGTTTGGCATGTCGCGGCTAGCTTGGCTAGGTTTGGTTTGGCTTGGCACGTGGGGCCAAGGATTTGCCATGGGCGCATGGCATGACTAGGGACAAGGTAGGGGAGTTTGGCTTGGCATGGTGTGACTAGCATAGCTAGGGCCAAGGCAGAGTGCGTTTTGCATGGCGCGACTAGCTTGGGCTAGGTATGGTTTTGGCTTGGTATGTGGGGCCAAGGGTTTTCCATGGGCGCATGGTGTGGCTAGGGCCAAGGCAAGGGCGTTTGGTTTGGCATGTGGGGCCAAGGGTTTTCCTTAGGCGTATGGCGTGGCTAGCTTTGGCTAGGTGCGTGACCATGCTAGGGTTTTGGTACAAAGGTCGTGAGGTGACCTTAGACGGCCAGGATTTGCTCCTGGGATTGAAGGGAAACTGTTGATTGTTGCACGCCTTCACTTTGGTAGCCGCGTGGGGAAGGCCAGCATGGTGGCGCGGCATAGGGGGCCATGGTGAGATGTGTTTGGCATGGCGCGGTCGGTGTGGCTGGCATGTTTTGCCATTGGCACGGAGGTTCGGTTAGCATGGTTGGCATGCTTTGGCACGATCGGTGTGACTAGCATGATTTGCCATTGGCACAGAGGTGCGGCTAGCATGGTTGGCATGATTTGGCGCGGTTGGTGTGGATGGCATGATTTTCCATTGGCACAAAGGTGCGGCTAGCATGGTTGGCATGCTTTGGCGCGGTTGGTGTGGATGGCATGATTTGCCATTGGAACAGAGGTGCGGCCAGTATGGTTGGCATGCTTTGGCGCGATTGGTGTGGCTGGCATGATTTTTCATTGGCACAGAGGTGCGACTAGCATGGTTGGCATGCTTTGGCGCAGTTGGTGTGGATGGCATGATTTGTCATTGGCGCAGAGGTGCGACTAGCATGCTTTGGCGCGGTTGGTGTGGCTAGCATGATTTGTCATTGGCACAGAGGTGCGGCTAGCATGGTTGGCATGCTTTGGCGCGGTGGGTGTGGCTGGCATGATTTTACATTGGCACAGAGGTGCGGCTAGCATGGTTAGCATGCTTTGGCGCGGTCGGTGTGGTTGGCATGATTTTCCATTGGCACAAAGGGGAATTATGGTTTTGCTTGTTGTAACCCTAATTTGAAAAAAAGGTACCCCGGTAATTATTTAGAGACATATTAAAGGCTTTTTAATAAATGCACCTAGTAAATGCTTTATCACTTAAATGTTGTGACGTCACTGTCTGCTAAGGTTTAGTATTTTACGATTTTAACCCTAAGCTAAAAACCACCATCAACAGTTGCGCCTTAGAGAAATACAATATTTCACATAAATGCTCCATCATAGACTGCGCAGTTTTGTGGACGGAGTCCCCAGAAATCATGCAGCTCCTGACAGTAAGAGGGTCTTTGGGAACTCCTTCATTTCCTAATTGAATTTCTCTTGCATCCACCTTCTCTTTGAAAATGCGCTTCAATTTGTTGCAGTCACTGGTCGGATGGTTGACAAACCTATGGTAGCGATAATACTTGGGATTTGCCATCTCTTCTTCGGTCGGCGGTCATCTGAGCGGAGGTAGTTTGATGGCATCATCTTTAATCCATGCTTCCAGGATTTCTATGACTTTGTTCATTGGAAATGGGAAGTCTGGATCAACATCCACAATTTCTTGCATAGTAGTCTTAACCGCGGCTTTCCGGGATGGAGTTGCCTACGCTGGTGTTGCACACTTGGGTTGTTGCTCCGCTGCTGGAGCTTTCCTTTTCCCACCTTCACCTACTACACTTACAAAAGGACCGATGTTATATTGCTTGTTGATGAGGCGTCTATTTCCTCGAGTTTCACGTGCATCTTCGCCCCTGGATGGTCTGGCTCTTTCTAACAATGCTGGTGCGATTGTAGCCGACTGCTTAGTAGCTTCATGGAGTTCATAGAATGTCTGAAAACACATGTTTTCCAGTAAAGCACGATAGATTGAAACCATACCGTTGATACATGACTCCACCAACTGCTGCTCGGTCATATTTGGGTCGTGACAATCCAAAGCTTGAATTTTGAATCTCTTAACGTAATCGATAAAAAGGGGTTAAAGTAGACAATTCTACCATCTTTAGGGTTGTAAGTTGTGCGTACGTGAACTTTTGTTGTTTAAAGGTCCTGAAAAGGCGAGGGTACCCCAAATATACCTCAAGCTATAACTTTTCCTTCCTATAAGTCCTTTCCCCGAAAATGATTGTCTATAGACTGAGTCAAGACAATACAACAAATCACTTCACACTTTGTGTGATCGTCTATGGATACGAGATCGAAACAATACAACAACAAAGTGTGTTTACTTGATACAAATGTTCGGACTTAACCAAACTCAATAGGATTCACGTATCAAGTAAGTAGGAATTAACGTTTGTGCAAATCTTCTTAGATCAGTATGACTTTCTGAAACAATTATTGGGAACTCCTCTTGTTTCTTTTGGCAGAGATTCTCTCTTTCCCTTCCTTATGGAATTGTTCTTCATCAAAACAAGAATTGTTTCGATATGAATAAGGAGGAATCTTCTTCCAGAATCTATTGTCAACTCTTTCCTCTGATCTTGAGTTGATCTTATATGGTTGTGGCACGATCTGTCTTTCTACCGAGGAATGATCTTTCAGTTTTTTAAGACAAGAAACTTCCTTCAAATTTTTTACCACCGTATGTTGAAGACGTATAAGTTTTCTGTCAAGTGACTGAAAAGTGTATTCCTTAAGATCATTATCATGGAATCGGTTCAAAGTTTCCTTTGGACAAGATTTTATTTGATCATCAGTAGATATATAATCTTGTTTCTCATCCTCTCATGACTTGATGTAGTTCGGTAAACTACCATCATCTTGATCTGTTTCAGATATGAATAATACAATAACATCATTTGTCAGAGTCATTGGACCCGTGTCTTTATCAAAAAAATTAACAATAGATTCTAATTTGACAGTGAGATTCATATTCTCTTCAGTTGACTGTCTTTATTTATGATCTCCTGTTTAAGAAAATTTGACTCTGTCTTTAAAATCAACAATTTAGAAGACAAAGTTTTTATAGGCTTTAAGAGTTTTACCAACTCTTTATCAGCATCTTCTTTTTCATCAGAAAAAGACACATATATTTTCGCAACTCCTGGATCATGATTCAACGAGGTAGTAACATCTTCAACCTTTGAGTAGTCAAACTCTTGCTTAACGTTAACTGAATCAGACATGGATTCAATTCTTATAGGATGGATCGCACCAAATACAGATTGTTAGATCTTTTCGTGTTTGCATGCTCTGATACCAATTCAAAAGGTGAGGGTACCCCAAATATAACTCAAGCTATAACTTTTCCTTCCTATAAGTCCTTTCCCCGAAAGTGATTGTCTATAGATTGAGTCGAGACAATACAACAAATCGGTTCACACTATGTGTGATCGTCTATGGAGACGAGATCTAGACAATACAACAACAAAGTGTGTTTACTTGATACAAAGGTTCGGACTTAACCAAACTCAATATGATTCACGTATCAAGTAAATATGAATTAACATTTGTGTAATTTACTTAAATTATAATAAAACAATTATAATGCGGAAATATAAAGTAAATGACACAATAAGATTTTGTTAACGAGGAAACCGCAAATGCATAAAAACCTCGGAACATAGTCCAGAATTGAATACTCTCAGGATTAAGACGCTATACAAAATAAGACAACTTCGTATAGTTGAGACCAAGCAACTAAACCTATAGTTCACCTAGTTCCGTCTGTATTCCCACGCCTCCAACATGTAAACAAGTCACGTACTTGGACCAATTCCTTTGGTTCGTATTCCAAATAGTAAAGGAACAACAAATATGTTTGGTATCAACTCTCTTCAACCAAGTGATATGAGTTGCGCAAAGGTTCCCTTGTTTATCTTAATATAAACTCCTTTGCCAGGTTCCAAGATCTATCTTACGTTTAATCACCCAAAGGTAATCACTAAGATTAAGCCAACAACACTCTTCAACCAAGTGATATGTGTTGATGCCGATCTTCCTCAATTAATCAATCCAATCTACCACAAGGATAAACCGATTATTAATTGGATCCTCTTTTTCCCAAACAAGTATTGTGCACACCAAAGATTATAAAAACACCAAGTAAGAAATCTTCAATATCTTCTTTGTCTTCAAATCTTCTTAGATCTTCAATAAACAAGTCATATAATAATACTTGATCCAAGGAATATACTATTCAAATTGTTGATTTATTTCAATATTTTTGTGTAAAGTCTATTCAAATAAACTATCAATTATTATGAATGAATAAATTTTATTTTATAATTTTTGTTTCAATATTTGACAGTTCTGATTGTATAAGACTTTGATGAATGGTTATATTTTTATGCTATTGCTTTCGGTTTATGAGATGTTAGTTTCGGTTTTTGATAACCTAATTTCTAATCTCATATTGTGTTATCCCTTATGGTTTGTGTGGCTTTTTGATTTAGTTGGATTAAGTTCTAGCCTTTTTAGGTAGGCTTTATCAAAGGATCATAAGGACATATGATTAAAACTCATGTATGAAAGTCACAATGATGTTGATATCAATTTATGTTTACGTAAGTTTTGTTTAGCATAACGTATGAGTTTTGGGTTTAAACTTTTGCTATTGGCACGCAATGGTTAAAACCAATTAAACCTTTCTCTGGTACAGGTTGCTCTTTGTTGTTGTTATTTTGTTTTTGCGAGAGGATGATTACAAACATGGGAAAAGTTCTTATTGAACTCGTGCTTAAATTATATATCTTTTTGGGGGAGAAGTGGCCGCGCAAATCGAGGTAACGATTATTTTGTTTTTACTTAATTATTTTTCCTGTTTAAGAAAAGCTTGATTTTATTGCATATATTTTTCCTTTGCTTAACAAAATTTCGGTACAATTGATATTTTTCATTACGTTGTATAGATTGATTTTTGTGATTCAATTGTTTCCGGTTAAGAAAAACTATGTAAATTATATTGACTTATTGATTTGGTATCTACTTTATTGTTTGGTATCAATTGTTTTTGCTTAACGAAATTTGGTGCAATTGTTGTGTTTCCATTGGATTATCTTTGTTTCAATTGCTTTCTGTTGAGGAAAACTATGACAATTCAATTCAATGATTTGATTTGTATCTATTATTTTTGCTTAATGAAAATACGGGATCATTTGTTTAGTCCATTTGATTCCGGATAAGAGAAACTAAGTTAATTATGATCTTAGTTTAGACTTATCAAAAGTAGTCAATTAACCTAGTGTGTGTCTTGTCTGAAGGAAGGTCTAAGTTATTTTATGAATAATTAGAACCTGATAAGATAAATTGAGTTAATTCTGATCTCTATTTATGTCTTATCAAAATAAGAGATTGTACATACACAATCGGTTCAGTTAAGAACTAAGTTATCTTAGTTGATTTATCGGACTAAGGAAAAATTGCTTCGGGAAATTGTTTCCTTGATAACATACTAAAACAAGATTACTTTCGTAGTTTCGGTTTTAGTGTTGGTTGTTATCTAAAATGGTATGTGAAACCTTCTTGCTTAACTCTTATAGGTTGTATAAGTCTTATGGATTTGTAAGACCTTGCGGTTTGCTCTTTTGTGTGTGTTTTTTTTTTGTCATTTTTTTGACAAAAAGGGGGAGAAATATATGGAGTAATAAACAAGTGATTTATGATCACTAGGAAATGATATATGTGCTAAAATGTTATATCTAACGAAAGAGTAAAGCATAGATTAATGGGGAGAAACATATCATCTTGCTATGTAGTATTTCATACTACAAAAGGTGAATAACTAAGATGTTCAGATTGAATATTTACCTAGCTTTCCTTTAGGGGGAGTAAAGCTTTTGTTAATTAAATGTCAACAACGACATTTTTTTATTTAATATATGCAGGAAATTGTGTTGTTGAAACTTGGAATCAAGCGTATGAAGAATGAGTTATTTTGTAATTCGTTTATCTCCATATGTGATAAAGTTGTCACTAAAATTGATAAAGGGGAGATTGTTAGAGCATAGATCGGTTAAACCCATCAAGCATTGGTATGTCAAGTTTGGTTGTCATATTTTAGTATCAATACTCATATATAGTCGCTTGATTAATTACTAGAGTCAACTTCATTTAGATTAGACTAGAAAGTCTAGGAGTGTTGAGACTTACAACTATTACTCTGAAGACCCGATGAATGTGAAAAAGTAACGACTGCAACGAAGATATCATCCTTCCGCCCAGGTTAGTAATATTTCCTTGATCTTATTTCCATTCCTAACGTATCTTTCAAGTCGCTTTATAATGAAAACATAACATGCGAAGCTATATTTATGACACTCTAGTGATTAGACTTGTTCGTAGTACTATGATCAAAGTATCAAAGAAGTATATTAAATTTTGAAGTATAACACTTATCTTTTGAACTTAGTAAATACGACATCAACATAATCTATGTATTTAGTTACTTGATTATGGGTGGGATATAATATTTTCTTATTAGTTTTCGTATCTCGTAAATTTTGTGTACACATCTTGATCGGCTGGGATTCAACTTAGATTAGATTTATCAAATCAGTAAGTCATATTGATCGACAACTATCATGTGGTACTCTTTAGTATCCGAATCCGATAGTTGTGAATCTGAAACAGAAGAGCCTTTGTCAATAACTCAAGACATCTTTTACCAAAGATTATTGAAGTAGTTACCAAACATTTTTATTCCTTTGCTATTTGGAATATGATCAAAAGGAGTAAAGCAACTTGAGATAGTGATTTATGTCTTTTAGATTCACGTGCGTGACCAAAAGGTCGAAGACGCAGGGATACTGAGGGAACTAAGTAACTAGGGGTAGTTTACTTGGTCTAAACTATATGAAGTTGGATTATGTTCTTTGTATAGCGGCTTAATTTGTAGAGTATTCAAAATTGGACTAGGTCTCGTTTTTTTTTTTTTTTATTATTATTATTATTATTATTATTTTGGTAATATATATTATTTTATTTTGAAATTAAGACTGTAAAACATATAAATGAATTACAAAGGATCCTCAACAGACAGGAAACTAGTCGGAAGCCGAGCAACAAGCTGGGCTCCAACCCCTTTTTGTAGTACCACACTTAGCCTATGAAAAAGAAAATCTCCAACTCGCACATTAGCATCATAACTGGCCATGTAGTTACGAAGACGTTTAACAAACTCAGTCGTTGTATCCCCAAACTCACCAAGAGTAGTAAAAGCCAAAGCACCAAAACCATAGCCTTCCACGGTACACTTTTCCAAATACTTTGTATTCTTACGAGTCACGGCCTCCTTGATAGCTTGACCCATCTCCAAAGTAGGATTACCGTTTCCAGCAAAGGGAGAAAAAACCGTCACATCCATGCAAACATCCCGTCCATTATCCCAATTGAGCACAAGAATATCAGCTGGCCTCAAAGAAGTACCATTGTTCGCAAGGAGGCCCAGGTCCACCTCTTTCCGTGCTGGAACGCCTGCTCTATAACACATATCAATAATCACATCACGTAGCAAGTCATGCCGAAACTTCAGACCTACCTCGTTTGCACAATGCACAACATGGTCACCAAAAACATCCATCTCCCTATTACAGAAGGGGCACTTACTATTCATCTCAAACAAAGGAATTCCAAGCCTATAACATAAAACCGCACTGAACTGCCTTGCACCAATTTTTTGATTTAAACCAACAATAGGGATAGCCATCAGGAAATCTAGAGCATGCTTCACCTGGTTACTCCTCCATAACATCAAATCGCGTTCAGACATCTCAAAATTGGAAGTCAGACCCTCCTTTACTGTATCAAAATAAACAACCGCCAAGGTTTTCATTGAGTGGGTGGAAGAGTTATCGACACATATAGGAGGAGTAGGACTACACAAGGAGTTGAAGGAAGCTACAACTCTTTCAAGGTTGGGACCAGAACCACATATGCCTATGTGTCTCAAGATAACGGACTGAAGATCTAGGGTCTGCAGGCATGACGCTAAATAACAATATTGCATAGTGTCTTGCACCGAGTAAACACCCAACTCACCCAGCCTGAGAGGCAAGGTGGCAAACCTTTGTTGCAAGGGGCCAAAACCAGGACCGTCACCAGTGATCACATGCCATAGAAACTTATAAAGCCGAGTGTCAAAGAGCTCTTGAGCCTTATGTAAATAAACCGGTAAGGTGGTGCGTAAGGAAAAATACAGACGGGAAAATCCAGCACAATTCCTAAACAAAAGAAGTTCGCACTGTGGATCCTCGAGTTTCTCAACCGCGTCAATGAGCTCCACTGTTTTATGCACTCTTTTTACGACCAGGTACATACAAAATTGGGCATCCAGACTAACATGAGCACCTAAAAGCTTGACCCCTTTCACTGGTATACTAATATCCGACGGAAAAATATCACCTGTGATGGAAGCTCTAGGGTCAGGGGAGGGCCAAAACAGTTCGGTCTTCCTGATGTTCAAAAACAGCCCTCTATCCACGCCCTCCTCTTGTATTATCTTTAGTGCTCTTGCAACCATCATAGTATCACCAATAATCGTACCATCGTCAAGATACCATGCCTGCATTTCTAAAACACATCGTTCTGTAATGCTCAAGATTAGAGGGTGGAGAGTAAGAGCAAACAAAAGTGGCCCTAAAGGATCACCTTGTTGCACTCCCTGAGATGAAGAAAGGACGTGATCTCTGTAATACAAAACTCAACCCAACGAGATATCGAAGGACATAACCTACGTACCTCTTCAATCATGGATGTTCTATCAACGAGATTGAACGCATTAGTGAAGTCCACCAACATCATGGATAGGTTACTTTGGCCCCCTTTCTCTTCCAAGACACGGTTTACCGCATGAAAAATTGCTTCCCCACCGCATTTAGCTCCAACTCCAAATTTAAAATCCCATAGGTAAGAGGACATTTCCTTGCCAACGAAAGATGCAGCACACTTAGACACAAGACGTCTCCAAATTGTTCCAACTGCAATCGGGCGCAAACCACCGCCGGGCTTGATGAGTGGAGTTAGAGGGGCACTAGATACGAATTCTCCCAACACAGATGGACATGAGCCAGAAAGCAACAATTGTTATTGTATGTTATAACATTACCATGGACATGAGCCAGAAAGCAACAATTTTTTTTTTGCATTTGCGGTTTCCTCTTTAAAAAAATCTTATGTGTGTTATTTACTTTACTTTCGCATTATAATTGTTATTGTAGTTAAGTAAATAATACTATTGTGCGTTAATCCGAATTACTTGACATCGGTCAATCGGTTTCATTACCATAACTGTTGTCAAGTAAATATCTTGTTGTTGTATTGTCTTGACTTCGTTCATAGACAATCACACAAGGTATAGGACTTTTAGGTTGAAATTAAAAGATTGTGGTGTATTTAGGTACCCTCGTCTTCTCAATACTGTATTGATGTTATTTAGGTGCTATGCATTTACAGAATATGTGAGGTTAAACGAAAGCCTCTATTGATAAGGGAGTTTCGACACGAGTGTAGGATATTTGTCTGATGTTGGTCAAAATCTCATGGAGATTTGTTTAGATTGATACCTTCACTTAAATGGGGATTTGTAATACGTACCCAGCGATTTTCTTTGCTTATCTCGTGGGGATAATTTTTCACAAGAACATCTTGAAGTCGTCGTCGCAAATGACGTTTCATATCCTTCTCAAAATGGGTGACCAACATCACTCTGATTTCCTCGTACTCTTTCATTTGTATCAGCGTTTTCATCGTTCCGATTTACTTGTGGAGCAATATTTTTTTGTTTTGAAAATTCCTTCTCTACTCCACGACGGGTGCCAAAAGATGTTGTGGTAAAATTATTCCACTGAAGTGTGCAATCTATTATCTACCATTTTATCTTTTGGGACATGTCGCATGACTTTAGTATAATGATGAACTTTGCAAAGAAAATTGCAAGCTATAAAAATAAAAATTAGTTATGTAATAATATTCTGTTTATAACCTGAATACTCTTCCATAAAGGACAACCTTTCATATCTTGAAGTGATATGAAGTGGCATCGACGAGATTTGTAATTCTAGACAACGGTTGTGGATCATTCATGCATGCTTTGTTAAATTTGTAAAATCAATACACTCAAATTTTACCGTTCTTTTTTGGAATAACCAAAATATTTTCCAACCACTTTTGGTATTGCATTGGTGTTACTTAGGTGCTATGCATTTGCAAAATATGCGAGGCTAAACGAAAGCTTCTATTAATAAGGGAGTTTCGACATGAGTGTAGGATGTTTGTTTGATGTTGATCAAAATCTCTCGGAGATTTGTTTAGATTGATACCTTTATTTAAAGGGGGAGTTGCAATATGTACCTAGCGATTTCCTCTGTTTATTTCACAGGGATAAGTTCTCGCAGAGATATCCTGACGTCGTCGTTGCAAATGACATTTCAACTCCTTCTCGGAGTGGGTGACCAACATCATTTCGATATCCTCGTACTTTTGCATCCATGTTGTCGTTCTTATCGTTCCAATTTGCTTGTGATGCAACCATTATTTTTCTTAAGATTACTTATCTACTCCACGATGACGGTCAAAAAAATGTTGTGGTATTTTCTAAATCACTAAAAAAGCCTAGCACAATTAGGGCGACACAAAAGACAAAATAGGTTGAAAATACTTATATGCCCCTTCATAATCGGGAGGTTAATCCATAATCGGTAGTTTGGGGCAACTCTATATTCGGTAGTTATATGAACTATTTTGACTACCGATTATGGTAGATTTCTCCAAAGATTATACTGTATAATCGGAAGTCATGGTAACTTCATTTACTACCGATTATAGGCTCAACCAAATTCGAAAAATAGAGGATTTTGGGGCAACTCTATATTCAGTAGTTATATGTGTTGGATATTTTCAAGATTGTTTGCCGCTATCCGGGGGGCGTAGCCCCTCCCGGCTGTGTTCGACATGTTTGGTTAATGAATTTGAAAACCTATTCGGTTTTCCAGAAATTTTCACAAAACGTGTCTGTTCCCATAGAGTTTCTTCAAGAGACACCATTGGTTGGATATTTGCAAAGAGAGCCGAGATAATCGGAAGTCAGGTAACACTTCATTTACTACCGATTATAGGATCAACCAAAATTCAGAAAAACAGGATTTTTGCAAAATCTGATTTTGGGGCAACTCTATATTCGGTAATCATATGAACTATCTTGACTACCGATTATGGTAGGATATGTGCAAAGAGATCCACTGTATAATCGGAAGTCATGATAACACTTCATTTACTACCGATTATAGGCTCAACCAAAATTCAGAAAAAAGAGGATTTTTGCAAAATTTGATTTTGGGAAACTCTATATTCGGTAGTCATATGAACTATCTTGACTACCGAATATAGTAGGATATTTGCAAAGAGATCCATTTTATAATCGGAAGTCATGATAACACTTCATTTACTACCGATTATAGGCTCAACCAAAATTCAGAAAAAAGAGGATTTTTGCAAAATCTGAATTTGGGACTACTCTATATTCGGTAGTTATATGAACTTTCTTGAATACCGATTATGGTAGGATATTTGCAAAGAGAATCACTGTATAATCGGAAGTCATATAAACTAAATTTACTCCCGATTGTTGATTACCTACCGATTGTATAGTTATCTACCGATTGTAAAGGGTAGTTTGGCCATTAAAAAAAATGTCTCGGAAATAACCTACCGATTATTTGCTATTTTGTTGTTTTGTGTCGCCCCTAATTACAAATGGGTTGCCCCTAATTGTGCTAGGTAAAAAAGGGCAGAGAAAACGGATTTTTCGAAAATGATGGGATCATAGCTCGGGGTTAGGAGGAACCATTGAATGTAATAAGATTTAGGTAAATTTTAGGACAATAAAAGGATGCTTCCAAAGAATTTATGGTCTTAATTTGGTGGTAACTTGACTTATTTAAATTAATCATGCTAGATCTTCTTAAATATTAAAATGATCCTAGAACTAAAAAACTCGTGACCAAATTAAATTTGAATTAAATTAGCCATAAATTACGAACCCATTTGCCACATAAATGTATGTCTAACATCCCATCCGAGGATAAATTAATGCCCACTGATAGATTATTTAATTTTGACGATTGTTTTTTGTTAACCAAAATGAGTACAATTTTCTCAAAACAGATACTGTATTTTAACATAAAAACGGAGTCAAGCAGAAACCCACGCATCATCCAAGCAGCCGTCAGTCCTAACTCTGTCCCTCCTGTCTCTCAATCTCTGGGGCTGGCCATGTTGACGTGACTCCCTTAAAAAAAGGGGGTAAAGTCTAACCAAAGTACAAGAAAAGTACTCCAACTAAAAACAGAAATTTAATCAACTTATTATACAAAGAGCCTCGAAACACGTCGGCAATTAATCCAGTGCTCCCGTTCGTACACGATACATATCTCAAATCTTACCAGGTTCGGAATCTAACCAATCTCATATTTGCAACCAAAGCATAGGTTCGGTTCCAGACCTGTGTCTCTTTCATTTCATTTTTTTCTCTGATATCAGTTCGTTGAAAATTTAACACTATTTTCAATCTAACTTTATCTTTCTTTCCCCTTTCCTCCTCCTTCCTCAACAAAAGCCGTCTAAAATTAAACTCCTCGTTTCGACTTCTCAAACCCTAATTTACAGTAAATCGATTTCGATCTCCATTTCTGCCAACTTCATTAACCAAGTAAGTTTGTACATTTCTTGAAACCCTAATTTTCTTTTATCATCAGTTGTTGGAGTTAGTTGATTTTAGGGTTTTGGTTTCATTTTGGTTTGGAATGAACATTTTGTTAGCTTGGTTTTGTTTGATTATGTCATGAATTTGAGTTGGAATTTTAGTAGAAACGAAGATTTTAGGGTTGGTAGGTGGAGATTTTTGGATTTGATAATTTGAGTGGTAGATGAGTGTGGAGTAGTAGGGTTTTGTATGTTGAGGTTGTATGAGCTAGTGTTTTGAAAATGAGTGTTATTTGTTGTCTTGGTTTGATTCTTGAATGGGGATAATCCTGAACTGAAAAGTGTATGTAAGGGATCTTTAGGAGATGTGGTTAACTGGGTTTTATGAAATGAAAATGTTATGGTTAGTCACAATCAAAGCATTACACGTGGTGTGCTGTGTTTTTCATTTCATTTATGGTAACGCGCATATTGGTTTTTGTTAAAATCTTGAAGTGGAATGTTCAATGAACACCGACCAAAGTTGTCATTTATTTAGTGCCGAACGTGTTCCTTAATTAGTACTATCCGTTAAGTAAGCATTTATTGGCGACTTTTTTGGCAATTGTTTGTTTACGGAAAGAGAACATAATGTTCGGACTTTCCAAAGCTCAATGGTTAATAGTTATATGGTTCGTCCATCCTTCAATTTAGAGAACTGTCAACAAAATTTCCCAAGTTAAGGGTGTATTTCCTTGCTTAAAGCTCTAACTCGGTGTATCGGTGGTGTAATGCGACCTTCTCTCTGTTGCTGGTGTATCCTGTGATTTTAAAGTCTGCTTATCTCTGTGTACCCTAGCTTTAGTCAAAGGCTCGCTAAATTAATTATTTTCTTAGGTTTTCCATGCTTTTGCATTTACCCAAATTGTAATAATACACATGTTTGCATGATGTAAATATAAAATATGGCTCGATATAGTGAGTTTCAGTATTTTTTATGTTTGATTGTTATCTGTAGCTGGAACATTGACACAAAGGCAAAAAATGGGATGCCACTATCTGCAGTCCATTTGGTTAATATACTCATGTTTGGTGGAACTATAGTTTGGTGAATTCTTACGGTTTCCCCTAATATTCGACTGTACCACCAGCTAATTTTGGGTTTCCTTGGGTATGTATAAAAAATATATCTAATGATGCTAGTTACAATTTTATGAATTAGATTCTTAAAACGTAATGATGCCACTTGAGGAATTAGATTCTTACCTAATGATGCTAGTTATAATTTTATGAACTGGTTATCAAGGACTCTGCCATGCTGTTGATGATGGTAACTTTTGAGGGTTCTGCCTGATTGTTATCATATTTGGTTATTATTACTCCATGATTTTGAGTCGTTTTAATTCATTCTTCTGATCTTCTGCAGGAAGAGGTTTAGGCTAGTGTGGTACATGCATGACCATTAATATGTACCGAGCATAATAAGCAGCAAAGTCAGATTTTGAGGAGTCTTTGTGTTACACATCAAGTTACATACTTATCGGGGTCCTCTGAATCAATGCAATTTGACAAGAGTTGTGTAACGAGAAAACTTTGACCTCTCATTTCTCATGCTCTCTTTAAGGTAAATATTTTCCAAGTAAAAGAACTGTTGTAAATGACCTGTGGTCTAGGTTATCTATGCCTGGTAACGAAGTCGCAGACAAGGTCCACAATTTCTTTGAGCAAGACAACTTGTCCCAGGGACAGCATCAATCTCAAGTTCCAGGTGGCAATTGGCCGTTGCCAAATAGCAACTTGTGGGTTGGAAGCCAGAGACAAGTTGGAACCCAGCTTGCTTCCAATCTAAAGACTTACGGTGTACAACAATCAGGTGATGAACTTTGATTCCAATTCATTAAGTTTTCTAGTCAATTATGTCTATTTTTTGTTGTTGTTGTTGCTGTTAGAATCTTTAATGAAGATTTGTATTTAATTTAGTCTGACTATCCATTCTGCTCAAATGTCTCTTACTCTTTTAGCTTGTACTTGGTGTTGGCAGATACTGAAAGAGGAAGTGGCACTCCTCCACAAATTCCCCTTGGTTCGAATCTTACACAGTTGACTTCCAGGACTGAGTTTGCGAAGAACCAGTTGAGAAACCAGCAGGTGAGTTTGAAGGGCTTCACAGGTGAATATCAGGATTTTTAGCTAAGAGAGAATCAAGCAGAAGTTGAGGTTTTCGTGTGAGTGACCTCTACTTGATAGCCATAATCTAACATCTGGAAGCTTTTTTTGTTCTTGAACCACAGCAAGGAAATGCTACTGAGCACAGATCTGTCATGAATAGAGGCTCAGGAAGGCTGGAAGCTGCTGAAGCTTCTAGAAATTTCCATGGCGGGCAGCCACTCATGAGGGGTCAGCAGGTTGGCGGGTCACAACCTCAGTCAAGGCAGCAGCAGCAGCCAGGGCTTAATGACTTGCCGGTATGGCAACAAAATCTTATGCTTAGCCGATTACAGGAGCTTCAGAGACAGCGTCAAATTCAGCTACTACAACAGCAGAATCCGATGAACATTCCACCCGCGTTGGCGAGACAGTTAGCTGAGCAGTTACCATCTGTTGTCAATGGGATGCCCGTTCATGATGGATCCAACTTTTTTTGGCCGGGTGAGCACATGGGAGGTGAACCAAAAGTTCCAAATACCTCGCAAACGGTCATGGCTGGCAATATGAATTGGTCGCAGCATGCTGGATCTCCATCTGTACATGGATCTGCCAACGGACCTATGTTTTCACATGATCATGGGCAGGTGGCTCGTTCCTCGGGACTGGTACAACAGCAGTTCGATCAGTCGTTATATGGTGCTCCTGTTGCTAACACAAGAGGTGCATTTAATCAGATTCACAATCAAGGAGTGTCTCATGATTACGATGATGCGTTAAACAAGGCTAGAGGCAACCAAGGATCAAAGCCTGTGGTTCAGTCACCAGCTTTTAATAATTCTTTTCATGGCAACCAATCCACGATATTTCAAGATGATGTAAGCACACCTGATAACCATTTTACTTCTAAGCAGGTAAGTCGAGGAAATTTTTGTTTGTGCATTTTCCTAGTGAAATTCTGCAAGTAGAGTTCAGTTTGGAAACTTCTATCAAACTAATACTATATTACTTTATACAATGCCCGTCCTTATCTTTCCAACTTAATATGTGTGATTCACCAATGCAGGAATTTCGTGGAAGGCTTGATCCTAGTGGGTGGCCTGGAAACTTACAAGAAAAAGTGATCTCGCAAGTTGGACCTTCTCAGGATTCAGTCAGCTTAGATCCTACAGAGAAAAAGATTCTGTTCAATGAAGATGAGAATTGGGAATCTCCATTTGGTGGTGGGGTTGGAAACACTGGAGCAGGAGGCTTCGGTAACGCTATGGAAAGCTCAGAGTTTGCATTTCCTTCCATGCAGAGTGGTAGTTGGAGTGCTTTAATGCAATCTGCCGTGGCAGAAACGTCTAGCAGTGACACTGGAGTTCAGGATGAGTGGAGTGGTTTGAGTTATCAACAGACGGATCAATCAACTGGAAATCAACCTGGAACGTTTAGTGAAAGTGGTAAGGAACGGGCCAGTTGGGTTGATAACAATACACATAAAACCTCTTCTTTGACTTCGCGGTCCTTCCCATTGTTTGATGATGCCAATATGGGTCCAAATAGTTCTAGCATCCCTGGATTTCAGCAACCAGGCATCAAATCATCCTTTCAACAAGGGCAAGCGGTACAGAACAATGTGCCTCATGAATTTATCCAGGAAACCCCCATGGGAGGCCAGTGGTTGAATCAAAATATTCAAAAGAAGGCGCAGGTTGAGGGGATTAGTCAAGTTCAACCGTCAACGGTGGTGGATAATGCTCCAGAAGGTGCTTGGAATGGCCATTCTTATGAGCAATCGGAAAGTTCTGCACATTCTGCTGAAACTGAGTTGAATGCTCATGCGATGCAAGGCTCTTGGGTTCATAGAAAGAGCATGTCTTCGTATAACACTAGCGGCACACCTTCTAATAATCAAAACGGTTGGAATGTTAATGATACTATGTCACAAAGGGGAAATGTGGCATCGACGTTTTCTGATAATTTAAGCAACATTCAACTTTCTCAAGGAAGTGACCAGAAGAGAGGAATGCAAGCACAAAAAGGCCATGATAATGGTATATGGAAGGGCAGTGACAGTCACATGGAAAATTCCTTCCCTAGTTCGTCTGGAGTACCAAATCCAACTATTGCAAGGGGCAACCAGGAAACGAACCGACATATCCAGAATAGGCATCAAACAGATAGAGTGGAGACTGTGGAAAATTTCCAGCATCATTTTGACAAGGGACCACGGGTTTTCGAATCATCTATGAATAACTCAGACAATGGAACAGCTGAAAATTTCAATGGGAAGCAAGAAAACTTCTACCAGAAAGAGAGCTCAAATGACAGTCAGAAGTCTAACCAATCCCATCATACTGTTTTAAGTGGGAGTCTGCGAAAAAATCTGTTAACTGGAAGTGATTCACATGCATTGACTAGTGGCAATCAGATGTTTGAGGCAAAGCTTGGACGACCAACACATGGTCCACGTGATTTTCAGCATCATCCAGTGGGAAATTTGGAGGTAAATATGGATCCTACTGACAGCAGGGATCATGTAACCCACCCAGATAACCAATCTCAGCAAGTAATTCGAGGATCGAAGGCTCATGAACTAGGTCACGTTGGGCAGTCAAAATTTGTTGGCCATCTTCGTGACAAAGCTATAGACATGGGAAAGGTATGCTGTAGAAATTCAGTTTATGCTTTCATCTATTTCTTCAGCTGTCTAAAATGTTGTCATTTCAGGGGCATTCTTCCGAAATTCATGGAAATCCAGATGGACCAGTGGAGATGCCTCCTAGAGGCACTCGTCCAGGTTATGGTTCTCGCATAACTGGCTCTTTTGATGGAAAGTCTGGCCTTGTCACTTCAAGCCCAAAGGCTCTTCAATCTAGGTAGTCAAAAGTTTCTTTGGTTCCTTTTCCTTGTAGATCTTAGTTTCTTTCAAGCGTTTGGGAATAAGTTCGTAACAAACATATTAATGTATTATTTTCATTTCATAGTTTTATGCAATTGCTCTATCATTAACCAGAAACAGTTTTAGCTGATTTTTTTTTTCCGTTAGGCGACACTTGCATTTAATACATCCATCATACATGCCCCTACACTAATATGACACAAGATTATTCGCAATTTCCATTTTCTGACATTTCTACCTTCATGTTTTTAGAACCTTTAGTTGCACCAAAGTGCTTCTTGTGCATGTCGAGTGTCCCAACATCTTAAGTCTGGCTCATCCTTCAACAACTTGCTTATTCTTGCCAACTTAATTTTGTATTTACTTATTGAGTTATTTCTGAGTTTGTCCCAAACTGTTCCTTTTTATGCTTACTCATTTCCCCCCCGAATAATGACATACTTTGTTTTGTAAAATTCCAGTGATTTTGGCCATGGCAATCAAAATATGCTTGAGCTGATTCATAAGGTAGATCAATCAAGGGAGCAAAGTGTTGTAAGGCACTTCGGCTCCTCCGGTGCACATCCTTCATCTGAGGTGGCAGAGTCAGAAGCTTCCCATGGATCCATTACTCAACATCAAGTGAACCATCCTTCTTCTATGCAAGGGTTTGGTTTACGCTTGGGTCCTCCATCTCAACGGGTACCTGCATCAAACCATGTTTTCTCTCAGAATCCTTCAAAAGCAGTTAATGATCTGAATTCAAGATATGTTGAATCCGATGTTGGAGAGACGCATGTTATGCCAACTTCACACCCTTCTCATGAAATATCTGAAGGAGTAAACCAAGACAACAAACTTAGTGGTGCAGGCCAATGTGGAAGTCAAACCTGGAATACGCATGCAAAATCTTCTGAGGCAACATCCTCAAACAATGAACTGCAAAGACAGCACATGTCTGGTGCAAGTGGCCAAGTGATGAATAATCATACCTTTGTTAGACACTCTTCCTTTATACAGTCACACAACTCACATGATGCACCCCTAGCTGATCAATCTACCCACGCTTCATTGCCTGGTGCAGCTAGCAAGATTTCACCCTCAAATCATGATCCAGCCTTTCAGCCTTCTCTTATGCCAGGCATGTCTCACCAGGGTACCTCTTCAGTGCTGCCTAATGTTTGGAATAATGTCCCCACTCAGCACTATCCAGCTAGTATTCGACCTCACAAGGTTCCTCTTCAATCCATCCACTCGTCGAATAATAATCCCGCATCTACTTTAGCCACACATAATAGTCAAGAAATCGCGAAAGGAGAAAATGTTCCATCTGATTATGGTATATGCTCTGTCAATTCTCAGCAGTCCTTTGGGGAGGAGCGATTTGAAAAAGAAAGCTCCTGGCGGCAGCCACCATCTGATAGGACGGGCCTGGTGTCACAGATATCTGGTGCTTCCCCCCAAGTCATGGCAGCGCGTGCACACCAGCATGAAGTTGATAGGGAAAAATATGGAAAAGACTCATCTATGGTTGCCCATACAGATCACGCATCTCAGCAAACCACTGCTGCTTGCAGCAGAGATATTGAAGCCTTCGGTCGCTCTTTGAGACCATCTCAAAATTTACATCAAAGTTACTCCTTGCTACAACAAGTTCAGGCTGTGAAGGGTGTGGAGAATGATTCTATGATGAATGATGCTAAGAGGTTTAAAGGAGCAAATTATAGTACGGATATGCAAAGGATAGCTTCCAGGTCAGGACAGCAATTATTCTACGGGCAAAATTCAGTTGCCAGAGACAGTGTTGATAATGACTTGAAGGAAGCAGGTCAGCGTTCTTCATATCCATCTGATGGCAATAAGGCACTGACCTTTTCTTCCGAGGCAAGAGAAGTTCAGGTTAGACCTGCGTCTTCTGAACCTGGTCATGGTGATATACCTTCACAAGTTGGGCTCACGATGGGGCAGATGAGTCATCGAATTCATTCTGGCCATCCTAGTTTGACATCTGGTGGATCTGAGAATCGTCATGTTAATCCACAAATGGCCACCACCTGGTTTGAGCAGTATGGGGCTTTTAAAAATGGGCAGCTGCTGCAGATGCATGCTGCTCAAGGGACATTGAAAAACATTGCGCAAAACTCAGTTTTTGGAAAGGCTTCGGAGAGTTCGCATGAAGATGCTTTGACCAATCAAATCCATGCTGATGCCAGTCAATTTGAAGGGGAAATTGCACCCACCGGTCTGTTAGGAGGCGAGATTGTGTCTCGCTCTTCTCCTCCAGATAATGGTGATAAAGGTTTAGCGGTTGTGGAACCAAAGAAGCGGAAAAGTGCAAGCTTAGAGCTGCTACCGTGGCATAAAGAAGTGGCGCATGGTATGCAAAGGCTCCAAAATCTCAGGTACTTGTCTACTTTTGCCATTTGCTACCATTGTATTATAATTTCATAATCTCAGACACTAT
Source organism: Papaver bracteatum (assembly GCA_023529315.1). Taxonomy (NCBI): domain Eukaryota; kingdom Viridiplantae; phylum Streptophyta; class Magnoliopsida; order Ranunculales; family Papaveraceae; genus Papaver; species Papaver bracteatum. The sequence goes on from JAJJWX010005092.1 coordinate 75,605, forward strand.
GTTTCTGGTATTATAATGCTACTCTATCAACTTAGATTCTTGTTGTGTATCTTGTATCCTCTTTCCCTGCTTTGCTAATCTTTGTTGTGTTTATAGTGCGGCGGAAGAAGATTGGGCTCAAGCTACAAATCGGCTTGTTGAAAAGGTAAGTTAGTTGCAATGACAAAATAGATTCAGTTTTTCTCCTTTTGTAATAAATACTTGATGAGGCGCGAATTGACCATCTGAGTTTCTCTTGCAGTTGGAAGATGAAACTGAAATGGGTGAAGATGGGCAACTGCTGCTACGCTCACGAAGAAGGCTTATCTTGACTACACAGTTAATGCAGCAGCTCCTTCGTCCTCCTTCGCTGGCCATCCTCTCTTCAGATGCCACATCAAATTATGAAAGCGTGACATATACTGCTGCAAAGTTAGCATTAGGGGACGCATGCAGCCTGATTTCTTCTTACTCAGGAAATGATTCAGATGTAGCTCCTGAGAACGGAAACACGTAAGAACTGCTCTTAGTCTTATATGGCATAAATGAAAAATGAATGTGTATAACTAACCAGCATGGTTAATCTATGTCCCCTTGGCTTTCATGCACCCCAATAAAAAAAGAGATTACCTGCACTACTCGGTTTTGGCCTAGGATTCTAATACTTTTTCTGTGTTACAACAATAGTGAACAAAAAGCTAGTAAGAGCTTTTGCTTTAAGCAATCAATATTGACATACTGTACAGGAGGGGTATACTGATATTGAATTAAATTTATCTCGTGTCCAGGACACCTACGAGAATTAAAATTACAAACAGAGCGTGTGATCTGCATTTCTCGGAAGTGGTGGAAAATTTCATTTCTAGAGCAAAGAAGCTTGAAAGTGATCTATATAGGTAAATCTTGTAGTTAGTCTTGCAAAATGCTGGATGGATTTTAAAAATTATCTTTTCTGGATCTTTAATTATTTTCGGTGGTGTGTACAGATTGGACAAAAGGGCATCGATTTTGGACTTAAGACTGGAGTGCCAGGATCTAGAGAGATTTTCAGTTATCAACCGTTTTGCCAAGTTTCATGGCCGTGGTAATGTGGATGTGGGTGATGCTTCTGGGTCAGCCATACTGAAAACTGCCCCACAAAGATATGTTACAGCCTCTGCAATGCCTAGAAATGTTCCTGAGGGGGTACAATGTCTCTCACTTTAATCATTATATATTAGGGGGCTTACTCTTTAATGTACTTCGGCATCAGTATCAATTTTTTCATCAGTATATATGTAGGCTTTCTTGTATATTAATTTTATAAAAGTGCTGGAGTTTCCGATTCAATCATGTCACCATACTAATTTTACTAACTTCAGTGACCTAAAATCATAAATGAGGTGGGATAAACAGAGTCTCTGAGCCTGAGACCAACCTAGAAACTGACTGCTCGCTTTACCATATGAAGTTTAAAAAAAATCCAGCTTTGCAGCTGGATTTTTATGAGAAATGATGCACGAGGACACACATCAGACCATGTGAAGTACTAACAAAGAGGGATTTTCAGTAAATGCTTTTAATTCTTGGTACGGCTGGAAAGTGTTTTCTCGCCTTTTGTCATGTTTTTGTCATAAGACAGAATTAGTTGTGGCCAGTACTACGTCACTGAAGCATGCTTTGAGTTCGAAGCTACAATAGATGACGACAGAGACGACAGAAGAAAGACAAAAATGTGGTACATGCACATCTTACAGTGTACTTGGACCTGGAGTCTAGGACAAGGAACTCTGGCCTAGGATCATAAATGGAGGTCGTGGGATATAATTGTAAGTAAATGTGTTCGAGATTGACGTAGAAACTTACTGCTCAGTTTCCATTTGTAGCAAATGTAATGGATCCTTTTGCTGCTGAGAAAGCACCACATACATCAGATATTCTGTCTGTTTTCTGTCGTCAATCTAGGTCTTTAGTACTGCTACTGCACCAAACTATTCTGTCTTGTCTCCCCACATTAAAAACAAAAATGAAAAATGATAAGAACACCGACTGATCTCTATTGACGTCTTACGTATTTATGAAGCGCCTACGTGGATGGTATTGATTTTACCCACCACTACAATTACTCGTGGGGTCACGTTGTGGAGAAATGGCAAGTATTATGGGGGAGGGAAAAGGCATGGTTTCCAGCGTAGAAATTCCCCAAGGACTCTTTAATATCCGGCCTAGCAAGAGACATTATCCAGCCAATTATTTGGTCCCACGTTTAGAAACAAAACCTCTATGTTAGGTTATCTTACAATCAGGTTGGTGCTCTCTGGGCGACTTTTCTTTTGTTACTGTAGCAAAATTTTCTTTTGTTACTGTAACATAAAGCCATGGCGGATTTGTTGTTCTGAACCTGTTATCGTGACTCTTTCACTGTGATTCTACTTTCGAGATTCTGGGTTAACGTGATTCTGATACTTGGATTCTATTACCTTGAGTGATTCTTCTTCAGTGATTCTTTTGTTGCCGTGATTCAATTTTTTTGCCCTCAATTTCTTTTGTTATCGTGATTCAATATCTTCTCTGGATTCTTGTTCTTTGGTTGGGTTCTGGTCGAAGCTGTGAATCTTCTGCTCGGTGTTTCAGTATCTTCGTGTGTTCTTTCCTCTTTCTGTTGCTTGTGAGCTGTGTTTTTTCTTCTGCCTCCTAGGTGTTTGTTGTTCGTCCTATAAGGCTTCTGTGATGTGTTTAATTGCTTGGAATTGTCAGGGAATTCACAACCCCGTGACAGTCCAACGTTTAAGAGAACTCATTCACAAGCACAACCCGTCGATCCTTTTCCTTTCTGAAACAATTGCTTCATCGTCTTATATGACACAATTGGCCTCTACTTTTCATTTTCCAAATTCGTTTGCTTTACCACCTGTTGGTCATAGAGGTGGTCTATCTATTTTCTGGACGAATCAAGTTAGCATCCAAATCATTCATGCCAATCAATCTATCATTCACTCAATTGTTTCTTCAGCTACTGTTGCTCCTTGGTTTCTTTCTACCATCTATGGGCCTCCTCATCCAGCTGCTCGTGAGGACCTATGGGATGCTCTACCTGCTATTCTAAACCTTGATGAAGAGGCTCCTCATATCATGGTGGGGGATTTCAATGATATCTTATCCCAGGATGAAAAAAAGGGAGGCAGACCGGTAACTCAGAATCAAATGTTGAATTTTCAAAAGTTCTTGGATAACTGTAATTTGCTTGATCTTGGATTTGTAGGAAATATATTCACCTGGTCGAATAGACAACAAGGAAGAAACCTAATTCAAGAGAGACTTGATAGAGCGTGTGCAACACCATCTTGGAGAATTTGCTTTCCTCATGCTGCTGTGTTTAATCAAACGCGATACGCCTCTGATCATGGTCCGATTGTTCTGCAATTCAAAGCTTCTAGTTTTACCAACAATAAACCTTACAGATTTGAACACATGTGGCTGCTGCACCCGGAATGTTTGCAAATTATAAAAGATGCATGGAGCAAGCCGACAGATGGGTCAACATCTTTTATCCTCCAACAAAAACTAATAAACACCAGGAAAGAGCTTGGTAAGTGGAGCAAAGACATTTTTGGGAGGTTAGAAGAGCAAATCAGGCTATCAGAATTAAATCTAGAATATGCACAAGCAAACTGTGCCAATGCTTCAACGCAGTTGATACATCAAGCCAATGAAGAGGCGGAGTATGTGCTCCAACACCATATTTTCTTACTCGATTGCAAAAATGAGTATTGGAAAGCAAGATCTAGAATACAGTGGCTTAAATATGGCGATCGGAACACAAGTTTTTTTCACACAACAGCTACAATCCGTATAAGCTTTAATTTGATTCACCAAATCAAAAACAACCAGAATATGTGGACTTACGATAAAGCAGAGATAGCTCCCATCTTTATTGCCTATTTTGAAGAGTTGTACTCTCAACCGCCTACTATCATCGATAAACAATTGTTAGATAATGTGCATTCTCGTCTAACAGCAGAACAGAAAAATCAACTTCAAATTCCGGTGATGCAAGAGGAAATAAAGCAAGCAATGTTCTCCATTAGCAAAGACAGTGCTCCAGGCCCCGATGGTTACTCAAGCAAATTCTACATTGAAGCCTGGGACATTGTTGGTCCAACAATATCAAACATGGTCACAGACTTCTTCAAAAATGGTTCTTTTTCATCTCAAATCAATCATACCCACCTCACCTTAATCCCAAAAACTAAGAACCCAGAAAATCCATCCCAATTTCGGCCCATTGCTCTGTGCAATGCAAGTTATAAAGTCATCTCAAAAATTATTGTGGCTAGGATTCGACCACTGCTGCCTTTGTTGATCAACCCTCATCAAAGCGCTTTTATCCCCAAAAGATCGATACATGACAACATCTCTCTGGAAATGGAGATTTTTCATAACATCAGGACATCTAAACCGGGTAAGAATCCTAAATTTGCATTGAAGCTTGATATTCACAAGGCTTATGACAAGCTTGACTGGCAATTCATTGAAAGAGCGATGATAGCGTTGGGGTTACCGACATGGATTGTTACTCGAATAATGTTCTGCATTAAGAGTGTTACTTTGGCAGTGAAGATCAATGGTGCACCGCATGGGTTTATCCAGCCGAAATGTGGCATTCGCCAAGGTGACCCACTATCCTCTTATATCTTCATTATGTATGCCAAAATCCTCTCCACAAACCTGATGTTGCTGGAACAACAAGAACAAATTAAAGGTATCAAGATCTCTCACAACTCAACACCAATCTCCCATCTAATGTATGCTGATGATCTTCTTATCACATGCCATGCCAATTCCAATCAATGTTACAACCTCATAAACATTTTAAACAAATACAGTGGATCAGATGGACAGAAAATTAGTGCTTCCAAATCATGCATCATTCATCACCCACACCTACCTAACCAACAAATAAACAACCTCAAAACCATTTTTCAATTCTCAACAACTTCGATTCCCCCCATCTATCTTGGTGCTCCAATCCCTTATGGAAGAAATACCAGAGATCGATAAAACCTTGTGATAGAGATGATCATTAAGAAGCTACATGGATGGATGATAAAAATGCTAAACCAGGTTGGAAGACTTTTACTAATCAATACTTCACTTGCACCAACTGCGAACCATGTTATGCACACTGCACTGCTGCCTCAACACGTCCATCACAAGATTGATCAATTGAAAAGAAACTTCTTTTGGGGTCACTTGGGAAATGCTAGAAAATTACACCCTATAAACTGGAACAGAGCATGCAACAACAAATCAACAGGAGGCCTGGGCATCAGAACTAGTGAAACAATGAACAAAGCGCTATTTCTAAAAAGTATTTGGACGATTCAGGAGCAACCAAATTCTCTATGGTCTGCCACCAGCACAGGTAAGTATTTTTCAAACTCTTACCCTCTACATCATGTTGCTACTAGTGGCTCTAATCCTAGTCCTCTATGGATAGATATCAACAAGTTAATTCCTCTTTTCGACCTGGGATTGTTTCACCAAATAAGCTCTGGAGAGCAGACGAACATTTGGTCTCAAAAATGGATCCCAGGTGTAGATTCTATACCCAACACCTATTCTACAAACCTTCAATCTGTCTCCCAAATAATCAACCAAGAAACAAAAACATGGAACACCCAACTCATCCAGGCCATCACTGATCCGGAAACAACATTAAAAATCATAGCCATTCCACTACCTTCAAATTCAACTCCTGATAAACTCATCTGGTACCCGAAAAAAAATGGAAATTACTCTGCCAAATCTGCTTATAGACTATTTCATCAAAACACCAACCCAAATCAGCAAACCAACTCCCATCAATTCATATGGTCTCTTCCCTGCCCTCCTAAAATTAGAATCTTCATCTGGAAAACACTAAACAATGGGTTACCTACTAAAGAGTTGCTTCACCATAGACACGTCATAAATAATCCAATATTCCCTTGCTGCAGTGAGTATCCTGAAACCTTATCCCACTTACTTTTCATGTGCCCTCAAGCTAGTTTAGTATGGGAACAAGTTAGGAATTTACTGAACCAAAAATATCCTACCAATCAGATCACCATTACCCCTATGACCAATGTGGAAAATCTCCTACACCCTATCTACCCACAGCAAAACCTGCCTCCTGATTGCATAACTCTCTTGTGCTATACTTTATGGAACATTTGGAACCGCAGAAACAAGATTTGCTTCCAACAAACAGATGAACAACCAAACATCACCATGCTTATAATCTCTAAAGGAGCTTCTGAATTCCAATGGGCTCAACACAATCACCCACCTTTAGCACCGGGTCTTGAACCATATAACCACCACAACAGCAACAGAAACACCCAATTTTATGCTGCTGTAGGATGGAACCATCCTCCGACAGGCACCACCAAGCTTAATTATGACGGAGCATCAAGAGGTAACCCAGGATTTGCTGGAGCGGGAGCTGTGCTTCGAAATGAAGATAGTGATGTGATTTGCGCGATAGCAGAGCCACTTGGAATTACAACATCGATTATGGCAGAGAAAATAGGTATGGTAATTGGGATGGAAAAAGCCTGCGATATGAATACAACTTCTCTAATTATAGAATCAGATTCGATGAATCTTGTAAGCTACCTCACCACCAACACTACTCCTCCTTGGGACATACAAATGCTCATCCACAAAATCAAGTTTCTACTGCAACAAATACCTCACTGGGAGATACTACATGTCTACATAGAAGCCAACCAAGTTGCCGATGCTTTGGAAGACTTCGCATCTGATAAGGTTTAATCCATCGGACACACAGCAACAACACTCATTTGGACTGATACCAATCCTCTTTTTCTTAACAAATATGTAATTCATGATCAAATTGGAATGACATTCCAACGTGTAATAAACTTTACTTAGTTCTTCTTAATTAGTTTGGTTTCAAAAAAAAAAAAAAAAAAAACCTCTATGTTTGGTCCCAGTAGATAGACTCTCAGCAAACCACACGGGATACAAGCAGTTTCCCTATGTGTGTTTGGGTTAGGTATGTTTCTCCTGAGCAAAAAGTCTTTGTCAGGTATGTGCTTCAAAATGCCATTCCTACTGTCAATAATCTGTCAAAGAAAGGATGTGACATACAAGTGACCAGATGCGGCTTATGCAGCACAGTAAATGGAGATGTAGATCACCTACTAGGCTACAACTACATTGTGTCTACACCAAACAAATATGAGAATATTTCTTATCAGAATGGGACCGGAAGGAGTTTCGAGGCTATAAAAGAACATCTTGAAGAATGGCTAGACAACAAAAGGAGAAACAGGGGTAGAAAAATACGGCCTCTTCTCCCAGCAGCTATCATGTGGGCAGTTTGGATGGAGAGGTATGGCAGAGTCATGGCGGGGAGATGACATAAAGACAAGGAGGAGGTTATCAATGAAATAAAGAGATTGATCTACAATTGGGGTGCGCTTCAAAACTGGTTCTCTTCCGTTACTTTTGGGGATTTTATTTTCAATTGGGATGCAATTTTAGATTGTAGTTGAGCTGAACAGTATTTGTGGCTGGGTTTATAGGTCTTAGTAACTTTTTTTTCCCTTCTAATAAAATTTTAACCTTTTACCTAAAAGAAAAAAAAAATCTGATTTCCTCTTCGATTTTGTCTTCTGTTAGATGTGCTTGCTTTTATCCAAAGATACTATTTTTAGAAATCACTAGGAGATATATATCCCATGGACTTAGTTATTATTACTTTTATCCAGAGTTGCAGTACTATTTTTATTATGTGTACTTAATTCTGGTGGCTGATCTCAATTCAAAGGATTTAAGATGTTAATCTCCAATCAGTTGATCAATTAAAGCTAGTATTAGGATTCTAATTTTGGGTGCTGGATCATATCATTTATATGGATAAACCAACCAAAAAAAATAGAATAATTATTAAGATGGTGAAACCGATCAAAAAAGAAAAATTATTAAGATGTAGAAACTACATGGAGATATTATCTTAAACATGTTATTACGCTTATCTCACCGATCCTTAGTCAACTGCAAACTAGTTTGTAAATTCTGGAGAGATTTACAAAGCAATACAAAATTAGGTCTCCAATTTCTGGTCGGAGATATAGATTTTGTCGATTTAAACAACTATGCGATGGAAGGCAACAATACGATGATATTAACACGCATGGACGCTACTCTTACAAGACACTTCCCAAGTTTGATATACTAACAATGTATTTATGAATGAAAGTGAATTACATTTCTTCACATAGAAGATAAAGTTCACTTGCAGAAATGATTAATACAACATATTATTTATAACAGGACTAACTAACTAACAAAACTAATTTGGCTCACCATATGTGCACACCACATGGGTGAGTACAAGCACACTGTATCCTATACTATTGCATCTCTTTATCCGACATCGTAACACTTGATGTGCCAAGATCTCCCCTCAACCTCATGGGAGAAGAAATCACCTTGATCTTGTCCCTTAGCTGAGTAACGTGTGAACCATGAAGTGTCTTTGTGTTAAAGCATAGCTCGGTTGAACTCTCCAAGCGTTGGCATGTCAAGTTTGGTTGTCATATTTTAGTATCAAAACTCATATAGAGTCCCTTGATTAAATATTAGAGTCAACTTCGTTTAGGTTAGACTAGAAAGTCTAGGAACGTTGAGACATACAAGTATTAATTTGAAGACCTGAAGAATATGAAGAAGTAACGAACTACAACGACGACATCATTCTTCCACTTAAGGTTAGTAATATTGACTTGAACTGTTTCATTCCTAACGTATCTTTCAAGTTGTGCTATATTGAAAACATAACTACGAAGCTGTATATATTGTATAATACTCTAGTGATGTGACATAATCATAATAGTATGATCATAGTATTAAGGAATTAGACTACGAAGTATAACACTTATCTTTTGAACTTCGTAGATATGGCATCAACATAATCTTGTATATAGTGTTATGATTATGGTGAAGATTTCGTCCTAGGAAACAATGTTTTATATTTGTTTAAAGGAAGTACATTCATGAACTTGTTTCGTGAATCGAAAGGGAAATCAGTAGGATTATTGGTCTGGCTATTCATTGCAAATATTTGGATGGGCAATATGTGTGAGTTAGTAGAAACGATCTTAACTCAGGTTATGTATCTTGGTATAACTAATCACAATGCCTAGACTTATAATTTGGTATTACCGGTCTTGATTGTAAACGAATATCTACTGAGGAGAGCTTGAAGGAACTTCATCTACAAAAGGTATGTGGAGACTAAAACTTATCTATCACTCAGAAGTCTATTCTATTCTATATATCTAATGAGACTAAGTCGTATAGCTATATAGACTTTTACATTATACACATTTGATATTTCGAGCTGAGTTTATCTCGCTTATCTATTTCTCGAAACATGTGTTGGAATCTTTTTGCGTTAACTATGTTCATCATTATTCTTGACGAGTTTAGTTGGAAACAATTTATTTGTTGGAAACTATATATTAAGTCAAAAGATGATCATGTAGAAATTGCCTTGAAACATCTTACATGATTTGTGTGAGACAATCATTTGATGTCGACTTGGAAAGTTTCGTATTGATCATCCGATCACTTGAAAATTACTTGAAGCTAATAGTTTGTGTGAGACATCTATTGCCATCTTCGAAGGATGTTTCAATTATTGAAATGAGAGTTTAGAACAATTAACCATGTCTGGATACAACACGGTATGCATAACTAGTATGCGGACTATTTTTTTTGTGATTCAGGTCCGGGTACCTTGTTTGTATACCCAGTATGCGAATGATTTTAACTGTTAAGGTCTGGGAACCTTGTTTGCGTACCTAGTATGCGAATGGTTCTACCTGAGTTGGGTCCGGGACTGCTGGTCGCATACTTAGTATGCGAACGGCTGGACAAGGCTAAGGTCCGGAGCTGTTGTTTGCGTACCTGGTTTGCGAACACAGTGGTTAAGTTCAAAAATCGGTTAAGTATGTTTCTCATACTCATTAACTAAAACATTTATGAATTAAGGTATGCAATCTTTACAAACCGTGGCTTAATGCTCATGAATTAATTCTTATATACGTACTTTGTACGATTACGAATCAATCCGATTTTGTTTCAATTTGTTCATATATATTTCTATGAGATAGTGAACAATTAAAAAATATATGTGAAACATAATTAGATTCAATTGATTATCTTTCATGATTGATTGATCATCATATTTGATCTAGAAGTGTTAGATGAATGTGGTTAAGACAAAAGTGTCCATATGTATAACTTCGGTTAACTGTTATTGAGCCAACTCAATATACACATTTAGGTACGGTTACCCATATCTAAATGAAGGTATATTTTATTTATGTGTAACAAGCAAAGACCATCTAACGGTGGAGATTAATTGCTTTATTATTAAGTAAATTTAGCTTGAATCTTAAATCAGGTTTTTATCTAACGGTGAATATTGAATGCTTTGTTACTAAGCTATCTTAGCTTTGATTTAAAGCAAACCCTAATTTGAAAGACCATATAAAGGAGATCTCTAGCAACTGTAAAACCTAATCCCGCCACTTTCTTTGTCCTAGTTGCGTACTAGAGTCGATTCTCCTTTAACCTAGGTTTTTCCAAAACCATATTAGGTTAATGACTTGAAGACTTCATTTGGGATTTGTGAAGCCAGATCCAACTATTTTCTCTGTAGTTGCGTATTCTAATCTTACTTGTTCTATCGTATTGAGTACTATATTCTCTAAGATTTGCTTGAGATTTATCTCCGATAGGTAAGATATAAAAAGTAATCACAAAGTTCTTCTTCTCAGAATTTGTGGTTCCGTAATAACTTCTTCTTCTATCATATAGTTAAGTTATTGTGAGGTGATTGATATTTCTAGGATGCTATTCGGAAATATAGACCGGATTATTAATTGGTTCATGTTCACCTTGATTTATTAAAAGATAGAACAAAACTCCGTAGGTATTTCTGTGGGAGACATATTTATCTATCAGAATAAACTTATATGTGGGAGACAAATTTGTTTATAAGTCTTCGATTTTGGGTCGTAGAAACTCTTAGTTTTGGGTGAGATCAGCTAAGGGAATCAAGTGCGTGAATCCAGAGTGCTTTTAGAGGCATAAGGAACGCGACCGTACCTTAATCGGTGTGAGACTTGGTTAGGGATAAACTACATTCCAGTCCGAAGTTAACTTGTAGTAGGCTAGTGTCTGTAGCGTCTTAATACAGTGTGGTGTTCAAATCTGGACTAGGTTCCGTTTTTTTATTGCATTTGCAGTTTCCTCGTTAACCAAACTTCTGGCATTTGTGTTATTTGTTTTCCGCATTATATTTGTTAATATAATTAAAATATCACAGGTTGTGCGTAGTTCAATCAATTGGTAAATCTGACCTTTATTTGTTGGATATAAATTTATTGACACTTGGGCATTGGTCTTTGGTACCGTCCAAGTATTTCTCATATCATAGATTTATATCTGTTTGATTTGCTGATTGATTTGAGAAAAAGAGATATAACTATTTGATATATTTCTTGGTTGTTCTCGCTTTATAAGTTGGTGCTCTCGGAATAATATTGGAGTTAATCCGTACATATTTCCGAACTAATTATTGGGTGTGGTTGTTATACCCCCGCTTTTTCAAATGGTATCAGAGCGGGCAAACACGCTAAGACCTCATAAGTCTGTGTTTGTAGCAATCTGACTCTATGGACAAAAATGCTATCTCTATAAATGTACCGCCAGTATTCGATGACTTGAATTACTTATGGTGGAAAATTTCTATGCATGCCTTTCTTCAAGGGCGTGATTTTCAATCATGGGTTCGTGTCGTTAATGGCTATAATCCTCTAATGGTTACAATAAACGGTATAATTGTTCCAAAGGATATTAGTGAGTATGATCCTGTCGAGATTCTTGCTGCAAAGAAAAATTCTGACGGTTTAAATGCTATCATCCATGCCATTACCCCAGATATTCAGCACCATGTGACTACATGCAATAAGTCTAAAGATGCTTGGGATATCTTAGAAAATGTATTTGAAGGGAATTCCTATGAGAAAGAAGCTAGGATTCAAAACCTAAATTCTGATTGGGAAAACCTTCGTATGGCTGATGAAGATTCATTTGATGAGTTTAATCACAAAGTGTCTGAAATTGTTAATGCATCTTTTGCATTGGGTAAGATTATTCCTGAAAAGGACATTGTGATAAAAATTCTCAGATCATTACCAGCTAGATACAATTCTAAGAAACATGCCATTGTTGAAGGAAATAACCTTGAAACACTTTTCAGAAATACTCTTGTTGGGAAGTTAACGATCTTTGATCATGAGCATATATACATCCAAATCTGGAAAGGATATTGCTTTTAAAGCACAAAAGAACACTAAATTACTTGATAAAAGTAAAAATCTTGGTAACTCTGTGGATGATCCTATTGAGACCGATTCATCAGAAGAAGATCTTGAAAACTTAGTCTCACTGATCATAAGACAGTTTAGAGATCTTCTTTTGAAGTAAGTAAATGATTCATCAGAGATAAACCTAGATCATAAATTAAACCTCATGATAGTGTTTCTTCTAAAAATAGGGACATTAGCGACACTGATGATGAGGATACACCACAATGCTTCAAGTGTAAAGGTTTTAGTCATTTTGTTAATGAGTGTCCAAATTATAGAAAATACACTGGAAACAAAGGTCTTGCTGCGACTCTTGATGAAATTCCTGATCACTATGATTCAAATGAAGATGATAAATCAAGTGTAGCACTCCTTGGTGAAAATATAAGTTTTGATAATTGTAGCAATACATACATCAATCTTGATATTATTCTTGGAGAAACTTCTTCGACCACTTTGGAGGATGAAATGGATTTCACTATATCTACTGAAAAGTCCATCTCACATGTTTCAGGTACTTCGATTTTTTTAGCATCATGTTCGGCTATGGTGTCTGAACCATCCTCCACATCGACATGTTCTTATTGTGCTATCAAGGGTCATGAACTCTCTAATTGTTTCAAGTACAAACATAAATTAAGATATGTCAACAAACTTCAATGGAGAGCAAATCGATTAGAAAACAAGCTCAAACTTGTTCTAAAGTCGAATCCATCTGAGGTATGTAAATTTAACTCATCTCTGAAGAAGTTAATTTCTAAAGAAAAAGTTAATTAGACCTAGGAAAAAGGGACCTGCCTTACAAGAATCACATGGTGAACAAATTATTGTTCACCCAAACATAGCCTAATTGTGTTGAAGGTGCATCTTGTCTCATGTTCCCGAATTCAAAGAGATAAGAGTTGTGCACAATCGGGTTTTAGGAAAAGATTTTTTTTGTTTATCTTTTCTTCTTTTGATTTTCTGGAATTCAGTTGATCTTTTCATATCCTCAAATGGTATTGAAAAGGTTTACCCTGTTTGATCATTAAAAGAGGGTTAAAATCGAAAATTCTACCTTTTTTTATAGGGTTAAAACTTATGCGTATGTGAATTCTACTTACTCTGTATACAGTTTTCATAACCCTACATTCCTTTTTCCTTCCCTGGAAACTCTTTTCTATCAAAAGATTACTTGTGGAGCTGTTTTTGTGTATTTCTCTCACAATCCTATATTTGAATGGAGACTCCAAGCATCATATATTCTGATGGAAAAGATGTTAACATGATTGTTAAGCCGTCAATCATAAAGAAAAAAGGTAAATCCCATTCCTTTACAACTTTGAAGAGAAAGGGGAATAATATTAAGAAACCAAGGGCTAACCCATCAAATCTTAAGAAGTTTTATGGTGTTATTGAAGAGTTGAAAGAAACAAGGATGCAGATGCAGCAAATAAAGTCTATTGTTCTAAGTTCTATTGAAATTCAGAATTCCCTGGTTTGACATCAGTCAAGAAGGTTTATTGGAATTGACTCCTTTCTTCATAAACCTTATGTTCCAATGTATGTTGACGACAAGGATTTCAAGACGATAAAGAATTTTTCAAGAATCTTAATGTCTAGGAAGCTTCTTATGAGAATTTATTCTTATGTTTTAAGAAAGATAACTAGGGTTTGGAATAACAAATATTATGATTACACATAGCTATTGCCAACGATTTTCATCTTGCAATATTTTTAGATTTATTTATTCTAAGTTATCTAGAAGATATTTTACAGTATTAATCTTTATTGGCTTTATATATTGCAACCATATGTTATGGATATGTGTGTTTACGTCAGTGAACTATGATTATCTCACATATGCTCAAAAGTTAAGTCTATTGTGTCTTTATGCAAATATTGATAGAAGATAAAATGAACTTTTGAAAATTTCGCAGTATTGATCTGTCCATGATCCCCTCCTATGTGAAAATATTGTGTGGCTCCGTAAGTTTTCTTCTGTTGAGCATTTCAGATCAAATTAATCTATAGATTTCTCTTGTTTACAGGATACAAATCCATGTGGTTCGTTAATGTTCAAAGAAATCTTTCTTTTCTTGTAAAAGTAACGTCGATCTTGTTGTTCTTTCAGGAATGACATTTTATGGGGGAGAGTTCTTAATTGAACTTGTGCTTAATTGCCAAATCTTTGTGGGGAGTGTGGCTGTAGAATATTGTAAGACTTATCTTGTATCTTTATAAACTCCTTGATGAATACACTAAGTTTCGACTATGTGAAATCATCGAAACAAAGTTGATATGCGAACCGTTGGACAAATCAATCAACAAATCTTGTAGTGCTGGTCGCGTACCTAGTATGCGAACCGTTGGACAAAGCCAAGGTCTGGAGATGTTGTTTGCGTACCTGGTTTGCGAACATAGTGGTTAAGTTCTAAAATCGGTTAAGTATGTTTCTCATACTCATGAACTAAAAAAATTATGAATTAAAGAATGCAATCTTTGCAAACCGTAGCTTAATTTTCATGGATGGATTATTATATAAGTACTTTGTACGATTACAAATCAATCCGATTTTGTTTGAATTTTTTCATATATATTTCTATGAGATAGTGAACAATTGAACAACTCTATGTGAAACACAATTATATTTATTTGATTATCTTTCATGATTGATTGATCATCATATTTGATCTAGAAGTGTTAGATGAATGTGGTTAAGATAAAAGTGTTTATATGGGTAACTTCGATTAGATGTTATTGTGCCGACTCAATATACACATTTAGGTACAGTTACCCATTTTTAAATGAAGGTATATTTCATTTGTGTGTAACAAGATAAGACCATCTAACAGTGGAGATTAATTTCTCTATTATTAAGCAAACTTAGCTTGAATCTTAAATCAGGTTTTCATCTAATGGTGAATATTGAGCACTTTGTTACTAAGCTATCTTAGCTTTGATTGAAAGAAAATCCTGATTTAAAAGACTATATAAGGGAGAACTCTAGCAACTGGAAAACCTAATCCCGACACTTTTATGTGTCCTAGTTACGTACTAGATATGATTCTCCTTTAACCTAGGTTTTTCCAAAACCATATTAGGTTAACGACTTGAAGACTTCATTTGGGATTCGTGAATCCAGATCCAACTATTTTCTCTGTAGTTGTGTATTCTGATCTTAATTGTTCTATCATATTGAGTACTACTCCCTCCGTTTCAGGAAAAGTGTTACTTTCACTTTTTCAATTTGGCCTATTTTTAGGCTAAAATGAAAAAGTAAAAGTAACACTTTTCCTGAAACAGAGGGAGTATATTCTCTAAGATTTTCCCGAGATTTATCTCTTATAGGTAAGATATAAAAAGTAATCACAAAGTTCTTCGTCTCAGACTTTGTGGTTCTGCAATAACTTCTTCTACTACCATATAGTTATGTTATTGTGAGGTGATTAATATTTCTAGGATGGTCTTCAGGAGTATAAGACCGGATTATCAATTGGTTCCTGTTCACTTTTATTTATCAACAGACGGAACAAAACTCCGTAGGTATTTCTGCGGGAGACATATTTATCTATAAGAATAAACTTATATGTGGGAGACAAATTTGTTTATAAGTCTTTGACTTTGGGTCGTAAAAACCATTAGTTTTGGGTGAGATCAGCTAAGGGAATCAAGTGCGTAGAATCCGACATGCTTCTAGAAGCATAAGGAACGCGACTGTATCTTAATTGGTGTGAGACTTCGTTCTGTGCATGATTGATCACCAGAGATTCATGTTATGTTGTGCATATTTTGAAGATAAAAGAAGATTTGAATACGAATAAGATTTCTTATTAGTTTTTGTGTCTTATGAATTGTGTGTACAAACCTTAATCGGATGGGATCCAACTAGAATCAGTTTATCTTTGATAGATATGATTGATTAGTTGCGTGAGATCGAAATTTTCTATATTACTCTTTGAGATCTATATCGATTGAGTGTGAATCTATACTTGACTATTTTGGTAGTTAAAGTTAGATTAATCTATCCATACAAAGGAGTTTATTAGATTAAACATAAGAACCTTTGTCAATAACTCATCTAAATCTTGTATCAAGATTGATTAGAGTAGTTACCAAACAGATTCTTCCTTTTCTGTGTGGAATACGATCCAAAAGACTTGTTATTCACGTGCATGACTCTAGAAGTCGAAGGCACAAGGATACTGAGGGAACTAAGTAGCTAGGGGTAGTCTGCTTTGGTATCAACTATATGAAGTTGGTATTATATTTTGTATATCGGCTTAATTATGAGAGTATTCAAAACTGGACTAGGTCCCAAGTTTTTCTGCATTTGCGGTTTACTCGTTGACAGAATCTTGTTGTGTCTTTTACTTTGAATTCCGAATTATAATTGTTTATTATAGTAAAGTCAAATACACATATACGTTAACTCTGCATTACTTGATAGTGATCCTATAGAGTTTGGTTATTACCGAACCTATTATCAAGTAACACACTTTGTTGTCATAATGTATCGATCTCGTATCTAGAGACAATCACACAAAGTGTGAATCGAATCGTCGTAGTGTCTCGACTCTGCCCATAGATGATCACGTTCAGTAGAGGACTTATAGGTTGAAACAAAAATATTGTGGTGTATTTGGTGAAAAAGCGGGGGTCTAACAACCTCACCCAATATTTCGATTAGCAATCTATATGGACTAACTCTAATATACTTTTAAGAGAAACAACTAGACAGCCAGATTCAATCTTAATAAAAAGTATATCAAGGAGTTAATATCTTTATCTCTCGATTTGATCTATACTCAAGAAAATAGAAATCTGCGAGTCTTTATAAAAAACAAGAGATATAAACTTGGATGGTACCAAAAACCAATATCCAAGTATTTGAGGGTGAAAACGGTTTCTACTGATTTCGGTAATTTTGCGTGAGTGGGTGAGAAACGAGTCTAAACCCTAAACAATGTACTGCACGGGAGTACTTTAGATTCAAGATATCAATCTGTACAAATCCGTCCTGGACCAAGAAATGGTCGTTCCAGACTTGCTTCGGTCACAAAGTGAAGGAGAAGGGTTGGTTTTGGGGAGGGAAGTGAAGAGAGTGTTGAGACCAGAATAGTTGATTCTGAAAGAGTAGTTGTTTGACTTGTATCCGAAAGTGAAAGCTAACAAGTGATTTCTGAGTGTTGTATGCTCCTGACCAAAACTTGTTGTTCGGTGGAAATAGGTTAGACCTATTTATACAAGTCGAAGTGAAACGTACTCTGGTCTCGTAAGAAATAAAAACGGATGAGTAAATGGGAGGAGGTGGTAACCGGTAACGCATGGAATTGATGTTCCATAATGAAGGAAAGCGTTTTACCATTACTCCCTGTATTTACTAACCGCCTCATTCTTATGACACTATCTTGTAACGGGTGTAGTGTACGCCGCACGCTGTAAACCGCCAAACCAATACCCTAATGAGCATCCCCCAGTTTGAGACATTTGTTGATGTCTAGAGTGTTTTCGTGGAAAACATGTAGCATATTGCTGTTATTTGGAAAGTTGAGCTTGGGAGACTTGCCGGCTCGTTGGTGACCTTCGATGGTCGAGATTTTTCATCTTGAGAAGAAAGGTAGCCGTTGATTATCGCAACCTTCTGCTTGGAAGCCAGTGGCATGGAGACGTGGCCGATATGGCATTGGCATGCTTTTAGGTACGGTCAAGTTAGGATTTTGGCATAGTTCGGGCACGACCAAAATTAGGGTTTGACACCATGGCCAAAGAATTGGCATCGTAGCCAAGTTTCTGTCGTGACCAAAAGTTGCCACAAGTTTGGTGGCGAACTTGTATGACTGAGATCTACATTTCAGGAGGAAGGTTATCTATTGATTGTGGTTACCTTCCATGGGTATCCAGTGGCGTCGTCGGCATGCTCGTGCATGTTTTAAGCGTGGCCAAAATTAGGGTTTGGTATAAACCGTGAAGTTTTGGCATTGGGCCAGAAGTTGCCACGCGTTAGCTGGCAACCTTGGACGGCAAAGATCTGCATCTCAGATGGAAGGGTGGCCGTTGGTAGCGTGAGTCTTGGAAGAAAAATGCTTGCGTCTTGGAATGGAGCTGTTGGAACTGTGTGGCTTGGAAGGAAGTTGCTTGCGGCTTTGTCTAATTTAGGGTTTGACATGCCGAAACCCTAATTAGCGCTCTTTACTAGACTCGTCGTATAACTCACATACAAACTCGTATTTTGACGATCCGCCCCTCCATTCCGATCGAAAAAGAATTCTCTATCTCCCTCACGGGAATATTTAGGTTTTGAGCTCGTTTATGGGGTGAAAATAACCCGACAGTAAAACTCAGGAAGAATTCGTGAGGGATGGAGGCATGGCCAAAGTTAGGTTTTGGTGGCACAAGCCAAAGAATTTGGAGTTATGGCCAAAACATCGCCACAAGTCTTTTAGTTCGGTGGTGGACTTGGAAGATTAAGATATGCATCTCCGATAGAAAGGTAGCCGTTGATTTATTGCAACCCTTCGTTTTGGCAGCCAGCGTCGTGCATGGCTTTGGCATGTGTTAGGCACGACCAAGCTAAGATTTTGGCATAGTTTAGGTGTGGCCAAAAGCTAGGGTTTTGGCATAGTTTGGGCGCGGCGAAAATTAGGGTTTGGTGTTGGGCCAAAGGTTAGCTGGTGACCTTGGACGGTTAAGATCTGCATCTCAGGTGGAAGGGTGGCCGTTGATTATTGCAACCCTTCATTTTGGCAGCCATCGTTGTGCATGGAAAGTTAGGATGACTGGCATGGTTGGCATGCCTCGGAGAGGAGATGCGGCTGGCCCGGCATGCCATTGGCACATGTGGAAAGGTTGGCACGCCTTAGCACGGAGATGTGGCTAGCAAGGCATGCCATTGGCACATATGGTGTGGATGGAATGGTTGGCATGCCTTGGAGGGAAGACGTGGATGGCATGGTATGCTAATGGAATGGTAGTACAGCTGGCATGGTTGGCATGCCTTGGCGCGAAGACGTGGCTGGCATGGTTTGCCATTGGCACAGTGGTGCGGCTGGCATGCCTTGGTGTGGAGACGTGGCTGGCATGGTGGTGCGGATGGCATGGTTGGCATTCCTTGGCGCAGAGTCGTGGATAGCATGGTTTGCCATTGGCACGGTGGTGCAGCTGGCATGGTTGGCATGCCTTGGCGCGACGACGTGGCTGGCATGGTTTTCCATTGACACGGTGGTGTAGCTGGCATGCCTTGGCGCGGAGACTTGGATGTCATGGTTTTCCATTGGCACGGTGGTGCGGATGGCATGGTTGGCATGCCTTGGCGCAAAGACGTGGCTGGCATGGTTTTCCATTGGCATGGTGGTGCGTCTGGTATGGTTGGAAAGCCTTGACATGAAGACGTGGCTGGCATGGCTTGCCATTGGAATGGTGGTGCGGTTGGAATGGTTGGCATGCCTTGGCGCGGAGACGTGGCTGGCATGGTTTTCCATTCACACGATGGTGATGGTTTTCCATTGTCACGGTGGTGCGGCTGGCATGGTTGGCAACTTGGCATGCCTTGGCGCAGAGGCGTGGCTGGTATGGTTTTCCATTGGCACGGTGGTGCGGCTGGCATGGTTGGCATGCCTTGGCGCGGAGACGTGGCTGGCATGGTTTTCCATTGGCACAGTCGTGTAAGAATTTAGGGTTTGGTATATACGAAGGTGATGTCGGTCCATACTAAGGGTTCTCCCGTGGAACATGACACACTTATAATAAAAAAAAGGTACCCCGGTAATTCTTACATAGGCATGCTGATTGATTCAATAAATGCGCTAGTGGTCGTAGTGACGTCATATCAGATGTACGGATTTACAATTTTAACCCTAAGTTAAAAACCACCATCAACATTAAGTCCCCTGTTTAGCTCGGAACATGAGCATTGTTGCAGGTAAGCATAAGATGGTGACACGTAAGGACAAAATCGAAATGACAAGGCGTGAAAAGATGGTCAAGAATACCTGGCTAACATTTTTCGAGAGGTAAGGAGAGTTCGTGATTCTCGTGTTGGCGGCCTTGCATAGATTCTACTTGTGGTGTTGCTGGCTAGACCGTGAAGTAGTGATATGTAGACTGTCGGCTTGTCTTGGTCATGCCTCATCTTGGATGGGATAGGGAATGCGAAGGTGCTGGCTTAGCAAGTTGTTGGCGCTGCTCGGCTCGGAATAGGAGCCGTAGGTTTTGTACGGCTTGGAATGGAGCCACATGCATTATATCGGCTTGGAATGGAGCTGCCAGTGTAGTATTTTCTTGGGACATGTCCTCTAGCGTAAACTCGGCGCGGGTGTTGGAATGGTGTGGTTTGGGCATTGGCATGGTGTGGGCGCTGACTGTTGATACCGTCAAGCTTGCCATTTCGGGTCTGGTTGTCTCTTTTCTTGTGCAGCTCGAATCAGGAAATTTTTTTCTTCTTCAAATTCCGAAAGTGTTATGCCCATAAAAGGGGGCGTTAGTCTTTCTCCTCATGTTACGTTGCCGGTTTTGCTTCCAAATCTTGGTGCTGGCGGCAGAGAAGCAAAAACGTGGGCAAGTGTGTCTCAAACACGTACTTCTACGATTTCTCACTATACCCTAATTATCTCACACGGCCAGGCATGAGACTTTTCCTTATATTTGCTGGTAAAATAGGGTTTAATTAAGATCTGAAGTAGAAATATTTCCTTTTCGGGACTTCATCGTTCTGCTGGACATAAGAGATGATCTTGAATCCTTCATTCGCACAGGTCGTCCTGAAATCGTGCCCATCCTCTTTACAGGTATCATCTCGTGTTTTTTTCTTTCCTGGTTTCTATTTTGTCTTCTTTCTTATGTATGTTGATGGTGTAGACAGGGTGAAAACTTACCCTTATTCTATGGTTTTGTAGCGCATAATGGGATCTTTCAGTGGAAGCCGTACCTCTAACTCTTCGGAGAGAAACTTTGGAATCGGAAAAAACCAGTTTTCTTCTCATGAGGAGGCATTAGATAGAATTGAATCTCTGTTCCGTAAAGCTGGCGAAATTATTCAGGACATACCTTCTATATATCTAGGCGAAGTGCGGGTGCGTGTTCAGACCTTCTTGGGGTTCGGTGAATATGGAGGAGGAATGGGAAGGTGACGAAGCGCTCCAGTGTTTTGAGAGGCTTTAGTGTAATAAAAAAAATTCACAGCCCAGTGTTAGGGTGGAACGGTCCGCTTCTCGGTTGAAACGACGGAAGACTAAGTTTGTGAAACTTTTAGGGAAAGCCAACGTAACTTCCCTGTCCAAGATGGCGTCACAATCCTCGATTCTAATGCGGATGAATCAGGAAATCCTCCTCGAAAGGTCGCTGAGAAGACCTTAGAGGAAGATGATGCTGCGTTTGATGAAACTGAAACACCCTTCAGAGTGGACGCCGAAACTGTTTTCGGTGACATTGAGGGAGTCATGGTGGCATATGCTGGGTTGGTTGTTGAAGCGGATGTCGGGAATGAGACATATGTTGTTGCCGCTGAGACGGATTCCGGGTGGGATGTTGAGGTTGCTACTGCTGATGCGGCTGTCAAATGGAACCTTTGCTGCCCGAGAGATTGTTGGGGAAAGTGCTTGAAAGAGCTCTGACCAAGGAATTGGCAACTCGCGCATCATCTTTCGTTAACTAGATTCTCATTTTTATTGTTTCTATTTGTTGCGTAGTCGTCCTGATGCTTTGTAGACTCATCTTTACCTTCTTTGTATTCGTGGCAAAGTTAGGGTTTCGCCAATTAGCATCCTGCTTGCGGTTTCTCATCTTTGAATAAAACTTCTTATTTTAAAGACCCAAATCTTCCATTAGAATAGGTTGTTCGACTTTCCATGTCCTTACATTATTCCCTTCAGAGCTTTGAATAATTAAATAAGGTATTTCTGGCACGGTTTCGGATTTTCTGGTTATGATCTGATGGTTAATGGCTTCTCAATGATTTGGGATTTATTTGGTATTTTTTTTGTTTTTGAGATTCGGAAGACTCATTTGGAAGGAAAGGTATGCTTTAAATAAAAAATAAAACCTTAATGAAGAATGCAAGCAGTGCATTCATCTCGGGGATACAAATATTGAGTGGAAAGAGAAGTTGCTGAAGAAAATACTAAAGGAAGAGTGCTGGAAGAGAAAGTAGTACATCGTTTTAGGTATGGAAAGACTTAAGCCATCGCGAGTGAACTATCACGCCCTCCATCTTGTCTGTGTTGATGATCTTGCAATAACCACCCAGAAGGACGTCTGCCACCAGATACGGCTCGTCTTCTTTTTCTGCGGGTAAATCGGTTCGAACATCTATCTTCACCGTCATCTTTCCGACTTGAAACGAGGTTGCTTTGACCACCATATCTACGATTTGAAATGAGTTCAGGTGTTTTGTAACCACTTGAATCTTGGTCTCGTAGTTTCGACCGCAGCTTCCAAATTCTTGGCGAAGCGCTTGAATGGCCCAGCGCCCCACTCACATCTATTGACAGTGTCCGTACTGGTAATTGTACTAAGTCCCTATGACGGGATAAGAGAAGAAATAAATGGTTGTAGAGAAGATCGTTCGACCATACTTACTTGCGTTTGGAACCTATGAGTTAGCACCGACGGGCTTTCTCCGGGTGATCGAGTTCCGTTGGTAAGTCGTTGATACGGAAGCAGGTTGGACTGTTTGTTGGATATTCTTTCGGGTGTCGACATCGTCAAAGGGGATTTTACCATTTTATCTTTGTTGTTGAGTACCCACGAGCCCCCCAAGATCATGTCGTAACTTAGTTTTTTGACAATGTGGAACTTGCTATGCGTTAAGCCATCTCCCATCTTGATCTCGAGGTTAATGTAGCCGTACGCATTCAAGGCTTCCCCTTATGGGTTCTTGATTACGGAAGGGGAATGGGTAGCCTCTTGCTTCAGAATTCCCGCAACTTTTAGAGCTTTGAAGGTAAATATGTTGAAATCAGAGGCCGCGTCGATTAGTGTGTTGCCGAATTCCATGCCTCTTAAATATGACATGGTCAGCAGTCCCCAATTGTGTTTTTCAGTACTGCTTCCTGAGAGAGCTTGGGATCTTGGAGAAACTTCCGTAATAGGAAAAAGCCGTTTGCTCGACACGATTGATAGCCGTGAAGATATCTTGATGCTGCATCTTGGAAAGGTAGAGAATTTCGCATATATGTTGTATCATGGATTGTACAGTCTCATGCACGGAGTCCCAAGAGACCCCACAATTCTTTACCGGAAGTGGATCTTTATGCACTCCCTCATTTCCCAGCTGAAGTTATCCTGCTTCTACCTTTCCTTGAAGATATGCTTTAATCTATTTCAATCACTGGTTGGGTGATGAACAAATTTGTGATAGTGCCAGTACTTGGGGTTTGCCATCTCGGCCTCGGTCGGTGGGCGCCTGGGAGATGGTAGTCTGATAACATCATATTGAATCCATGCCTCTAAGAGTTCAATCACCTCCTCGATGGGAAATGGAAAATCCAAAATATTTCCTTCAGCTTCGTGATGAGGCATTGGAGCTTTAGCGGCGGCCCTCCGTGGCAGAGCTGCTCGTCATGATGGCGCCGCGCGTTTGGGCTGCTGGTCCGCAGCTGGGGCCTTCCTTTTTCTTCCCTCATCTACTATGCTCACATAGGAGGGACTAGCGTTGTACTGCTTGTTGATGAGACATATACTCCCACGAGTTTCGCGCACGTCTTCGGCTCGGGTTGGTCTAGCTCTTTCTAATAATCCTGGTGCTGTCGTGGCTAATCGCTTGGAATCTTCATAAAATTTAGAGAATGTCTGGAAATGTAAGTTTTCTAACAAGGCGCGGTAAATGGGAGCCATACCGTTGATGCAGGAATTCACCAACTGCTTCTCGGTTATGTTTATAGTCTAGTGCTTGAAACCTGAATCTCTTGACAAAATCATTTGGATGTTCGTTGTCTCGTTGGTACATTGTTCCTAGGTCTGAGAAGGTAACTTGCTCAGACACGAAGAAGTACTTCTTGTAAAATGCGGTAACCATGTCACCCCAGTTGGGGATGTTGTTTGACACGATGCTGTTGTACCACGTGTATGCTTTTCCGGTAAGCGATTTCGAAAACTCCTTCAGACGAAGAACATTATTGTATTCGTGTTCGCCTAGGGACTCCAGGAATCGAGAGATATGCTCACGTACATTTCCGGTACCATCGTACATAGTGAATTGAGGAGAAAAGTATCCTCTTGGAAGAGAAATAATTTGTATTTCAGGTGGGTAAGGGGGTTGATGCTCATGCATGTCTATTTCATCACTTTTGACTCGATTCCGAAGAAGTTGCTCTAAATCCTCTCGTATGACAAAATTAGACGACCAACTTCTCTCCAATGGGGTTCTGGCACGAATCTCTTCGTCCGCGGAGATACACTCTACTGAGGTGCCGGCGCCAGGGGTGTTGGAGGTGTTTCCCATCGTCTCTGGATGGCGTGACTCCTGCGGTATCCGTTCTGTCAGGGCTTTAAAAAAGACGAGTACTTATTTATGAGTCGAGACCATGTCCGTCTGGGCTCTAGAAAGAACCTCATGTCATTCCATCAAATCAGCGATGGTGATATAGGGTCGGTTCCCTCTGGATCCTCCGGTTTCTCGTCTCGTTGGTGGGGTAACTGGAGTCCTAGTGGCGGTTGGAGGCGCCATGCTTGACGAAGCATTAGGGGTGGTAGCGGCTGCTCTGGCCCGGGTTACTGGCGGTGTAACATTTGAAGGAGAACTTTTGGTACTTCCAGGATTAGCAGGTTGTACAGAAATATTAGAAGTGGCAGCTCTGGCCCTGGTGATTGGTGGGATAACACCTGAAGGAGTATTTTCGGTGCTGATGGGATCAGTAGGTGGTGTAGTGATACCGTTAGAAGTAGCGTTAACACCGGGGATAGATTCCGTGTTGGTGTTCTCGGAGCTTGCAGCTGATCCGGATCTGAGTTCCACCATATTGAAGTTGGAATTGAAAGATGACACTGGAAATTGGAAATCGATATTGTAACCGAGATATTAATCTCCCACTGTGGTCGCAAATTATTTGAGGGTGAAAACGGTTTTTGTTGGTTTTGGTAATTTCGCGTGAGTAGGTGAGAAACGAGTCTAAACCCTAAACAATGTACTTCACATGAGTACTTTAGATTCGAGAGATCAATCTGTACAAATCCGGCCTAAACCAAGAAATGGCCGTTCCAGACTTGCTTCGGTCACAAAGTGAAGGAGAAGGGTTGGTTTTAGGGAGGGGAGCGAAGATAGTATTGAGACCAGAATAGTCGATTCTAGAAGAGTAGTTGTTTGACTTGTATCAGAAAGTAAAAGCTAACAGATGAGAAAGCTAACAAGTGATTTCTGAGCGTTGTATGCTCCTAACCAAAACTTATTGTTCGGTGGAAATAAGTAAGACCTATTTATACAAGTCGAAGTGAAATGTACTCTGGTCTCGTAAGAAATAGAAACGAATGAGTAAATAGGAGGAGGTGGTAACCGATAATGTCTGGAATTGATGTTCCATAATGAAGGAAAGCGTTTCACCATTACTCCCTGTATTTAATAACCGCCTCATTCTTATTACACTGTTTTGTAACGGGCGTAGTATACGCCGCACGCTGTAAACCACCAAACCAATACCCTAATGAGCATCCCCCAGTTTGTGACATGTGTTGATATCTCAAGTGTTTTCGTGGAAAACATGTAGCATGTTGCTGTTTTTTGGCAAGTTGAGCTTGGGAGACATGCGGCTCGGTGGTGACCTTCGATGGTGGAGATTTTGCATATTGTTAGGAAAGGTAGCCGTTGATTGTCGCAACCTTCCACTTGGAAGCCAGTGGCATGGAGACGTGGCTGGCATGGCCTTGGTATGATTTTAGGTACGATCAAGTTAGGATTTTAGCATAGTTCGGGAACGATCAAAATTAGGGTTTGGAACCGTATCCAAGTTGGTGTCGTGACCAAAAGTTGCCACAAGTTTGGTGGCGAACTTATACGGCTGAGATCTGCATCTCATAAGGAAGGTTAGCCGTTGATTGTGGTTACCTTCCATTGGTATCCAATGGCGTGGTCGGCATGATCATGCATGTTTTAGGCATGGCCAAAATTAGGGTTTGGTACAAACTGTGCAGTTTTGACATTGGGCTAGAAGTTGCCACGCGTTAGCTGGCGACCTTAGACGGCTAAGATCTGCATCTCAGATGGAAGGGTGGCCGTTGGCAGCGTGCGGCTTGGAAGGGAAACACTTTCGGCTTAGAAGAGAGCCGTTAGCAGCGTGCGTCTTGGAAGGGAAGCGATTGCGAATTTGTCTAATTTAGGGTTTGACATGCCGAAACCCTAATTAACGCTCTTTCCTAGAATCATTGTAGAACTCCCGCACGGACTTGGATTTTGACGGTCCGCCCATCCATTTTGATCGGAAAAGAATTCTCTATCTCTCCAAGAGGAAATATTTAGGTTTTGATCTCGTTTAAGGGGTGAAAACAGCCTGACAGTAAAACTCAGGAAGAATTCAAGAGGGATGGTGGCATGGCCAAAGTTAGGTTTTGGTGGCACAAGCCAAAGAATTTGGCGTTGTGGCAAAAAAGTCGCCACAAGTCTTTTAGTTCGGTGGTGGACTTGGACGGTTGAGATATGCATCTTAGATGAAAAGGTAGCCGTTGATTTATTGCAACCCTTTATTTTGGCAGCCAGTGTCGTGCATGGCTTTGGCATGTGTTAGGTGGTAGGCTTATAAAGGTAACCTACTGTAAGTGCACAGTGTCGAAAAGCAACACAGGGTAAGCACAGGTAGAACCACAGAGACTTGGAGAGTGTAGAAGTTGATTCTTTGATCTTTACTACAACTGATTCTTAATAGTAACATAAAGGGTTTGTTGTTTGGTGTCGAAACGACTAGATTTTGGTGGTGAACAAATAACAAAGCAAAAGGTAAAGTAATTATGCAAAGCAGATTGTAACAATTATATGAGGAGTACTAGGGTAGTTGAATCCACCTTCTAAACCTATACTAAGGCAAAACTTATTCAAGTTGTGTTCTTGTTTCTTCCCAGGGAAGACTCCAATGGATGATTTATCAACAACTCTCACTAACTCACCCCTAGTATCAACTGTCTTCTTATAGTACAATTGATCACAGGCTCATTTGATCAAATATCTAACTACCAACCCTAAATAAATTTAAGCACATCAAGAACAACAATGAACATGAATTAACTCAACATAAATTTAGGGGTTTTATCTACACCCTAGCAGATGAAATGAGAACATGCTGAATATTAATTACAACAAATTATATTATGAAAACAATTCAAAACAGATAAAATTGGATGGATTATTACAAAGCATCAACCCCTATTTATACACAAAATTCTCCATATTCTTCTTCAATTCAACAATTAAAAGGAACCCAACTCACCAATACGTGTTTTCTGAAAATTCCATCTTCAATTTGCTTTACAGCTAAACCTAATCTTATCTCTCTCAATCTTAGCTTCTAGGGTTACAATTTTTTAATAAGGGAGAAGATAAGATGGAGAGAGATAGAGAGTGAGAGTTCGATTGTGTTGGTGGAGTTGGTTTGATATGAATGATAAAAGCTACTTGATGGTGCTGTAAATAATGGAGAAAAAGATGGGGAAGAAGATGGGTTCTGTCGGGAAGAAGAAGGAAGAAAGATGGAGGGAGTGTTTGGCTGGTTCGAATAGGTGAAGGGGATAGATGGCTAGGGTGTGAGGCGGGTGCAGCGAACTCTGATGCAAGGCAAGGCTAGGACGTTGGATGCAGATGCTATATCAAATCCAACGGGTCCGGATGGAGCGGGCTTGGATTCGGGTATGGGTTCGGATATGGATAGCTCAAGCCCATGTACTTGTAAACAGGTTGCAACGGATGCGCATGCGGGTTGCAACTTCTCTTCCACAGCCGCTAGGCTCCAATTTTCTGCTCTTTTGGCTCCTCAATTCATCCAAGATTTATTTGGTACCTAAAAACACAAAGTTAATTAATACAAATATTTATTCTTGAAAACAGAGAAAATACAGAATTTGGGATAATATTTGATTTTAAATGCCAATAAAAAGGTGTAGAAATATGCAATATTTGGCACTCATCATTAGGCGCGGCCAAGCTTAGATTTTGGCGTAGTTTAGGCGCGGCCAAAAACTAGGGTTTTGGCATAGTTTGGGCGCGACCAAAATTAGGGTTTGGAGTTGGGCCAAAGGTTAGCTGGCGACCTTGGATGTTTAAGATCTGCATCTCAGGTGAAAGGTGGTCGTTGATTATTGCAACCCTTCGTTTTGGCAGCCAGCGTTGTGCATGGAAAGTTGGGATGAATGGCATGGTCAGCATGACTCGGCGAGGAGATGCGGCTGGCACGGCATGCCATTGACACATGTGGCAAGGTTGGCACGCCTTGGCGCAGAGATGTGGCTAGCACGGCTGGCACATATGGTGCGGATGGCATGGTTAGCATGGTTTGCTATTGGCACGGTGGTGCGGTTGGCATGCCTAGGCGCGGAGACGTGGATTGCATGGTTTTCCATTAGCACAGTGGTGCGTCTGGCATGGTTGGCATGCCTTGGCGCGGAGACGTGGCTGGCATGGTTTACCATTGGCATAGTGACGCGTCTGGCATGGTTGGAATGCCTTGGCGTAAAGACGTGGCTGGCATGGGCACAGTGGCGCGGCTGGCATGGTGGTGCGGCTGGCATGGTTGGCATGCCTTGGCACGGAGACGTGGCTGGCATGGTGATGCGGCTGGCATGGTTGGCATGCCTTGGCGCAGAGACGTGGCTGGCATGGTTTTTCATTGGCACGGTGGTGCGGCTGGCATGGTTGGAATGCCTTGGCGCGGAGACGTGGCTGGCATGGTTTTCCATAGGCATGGTGGTGCGGCTAGCATGGTTGGCAAGCCTTGGCGCGGAGACGTGGCTGTAATGGTTTTTCATTGGCTCGGTGGTGCGGATGGCATGGTTGGCATGCCTTGGCGCGGAGAAGTGTATGTCATGGTTTGTCATTGGCACGGTGGTGCAGCCGGCATGGTTGGCATGCCTTGGCGCGGAGACGTGGCTGGCATGGTTGGCATGCCTTGGCGCAGAGACGTGGCTAGCATGGTTTGCCATTGGCACAATGGTGTAATAATTTAGGGTTTGGTATATACGAAGGTGATGTCGGTCAATACTAAGGGTTCTCCCGTGGAGCATGACACGTGTATAATTAAAAAAAGGTACCCCGGTAATTGCATGCTGATTGATTCAATAAATGCGCTAGTGGTCGTAGTGACATCATGTCAGATGTAAGGTTTTACGATTTTAACCCTAAACTAAAAAACACCATCAACACCAAGGATCAATCAATTTCCAATCAACAACCAAAGGTTGTATTTCACAATTGATCGATACAACGCACAACCTGTGATATTTCAATTATATAACAAAATATAACGCGGAATAGAAATAACACAGACACCAGAAATTTTGTTAACGAGGAAACCTTAAATGCTGAAAAACCCCGGGACCTAGTCCAGATTCAACACCACACTGTATTAAGCCACTACAGACACTATCCAACTATAAACTAACTTCGGTCTGGACTGTAGTTGAACCCTAATCAATATCACACTGATTTAAGGTACTGTTAGGCTCTTTACGTATTTGATCCCAGCAGTATACTACGCACTTGATTCCCTTAATAGATATCACCCACAATCAAGAGTTTCTACGACCCAAAGTCAAAAACTTGAATAAACAAATATGTATCACACACAAAATTCTATGATAATAGATAAATCTGTCTCCCACAGATAAACCTACAAGTTTTGTTCCGTATTTTGATAAAATAAAGGTGAACATGAACCAATCAATAACCTGAAACAGTAAAGGATCAATCTGTTCGGTAATCACTTTTTTAATCTCAAGTAAATCATAGATTTGTGTTGAGTTCAACAAAGGATCTTCTATTTAATATAATAAATTTTTTTTGTTGAGTAAGATCAACCAAAATCTGGATTATCGAAATAACTAGATCGGATACTGAAGAATACCACCAAACGATAGCTTGATGATTAAATACGACTATCAGTTAATTGTCTATCAAAGATAAACAATATCTAGTCGGATTCCAGCCAATAAGAAAATTTCTTATTTTCAAATCTTCAGTATCTTCTTCTGTACCTGCACAACCAAAATTGATTCCAACTTATGACTGATCACGCACAAATTGGAGTCTTTTAAGAATGGATGATCACAAGTTAACATCAGATTTAAAGACAGACATGAACTACCATTATTCCCTTGATCTAGTTTGAGTGACCTTATGTCAGAAGAAAATGTTATCAAGATGTTGATGGTGGATTTCTATTTAAAGGCTAAAATTGTAAAAAGCAAATTTTTGTAAGCTGACATCCTGCAAAGGATAAATCCTTCAGGCGATGAATATTTTTCTCCATGATAATTCATTGGAGCATGTGCAACCATCCCTGAGAATTAAAACCTACCCAGAGCGGAGCATGTAGCAACCATCCCGATTTTCTGTAGGTTTGCAGCATTATAATTAATTCCCTACTCAAAGCCTTGTGTCCGACATGCAAACACCCGTAGGCTACCTGACGGCGGGTTATATTAGCCCCGTTGAACGCATGCAAGACTACCCATGTTAGTCTCACATGCTGAAAACAAACTCAAAAATAGATCTCATCCGTCCAACTCCGCAGGCATGGTTGGACGGCCTAGATCACGCGCGGGACCGAGTAGTGCGCACGCACATGCTCACCGCCGGTCTACCTTCATAATGGTGCAAACGGCTTCACCATAGGAGACATGGGCGTCGAGATGCGCTAGCATGAAGCTGCGGCTCACAAACCCTAAAATTAGGGTTTGCTTATAGGTTGCGACCAAGCAACTTTGGGCATGCGCGCATTAATGATTTCGAAGCACAACTGTTGCCCGACGACGCCTATGTACTCACCATGGGACCGGCTACATGGCTAGCCAATCGGCCACGATCGGTTGCATACCATCCATCTCGAAATTCGTGCCCAAAGGCAGCATGCGAGATCCCTTCTAATCTCGACCATCCGTCATCGCAGGCTAGAACGAGCGACCCAGATTGCTCCGATTGACTTCCAGCTGGCGTGGACGTGTAGAGTGGCATCCCACCTACATGCTTGGACAATCGGCCACTCCATGCATGCCTCCCAAGGCATAAAACCGTTAGGGTGAAAGAGGAAGCTCGCAAGCCTTCCAAACCCTAATCCAACGGTTATTCCTCCATCTCGTCCGTCCAAGTTCGCATGCTTGGATGAATAGCCTAGGAAGGGAGTTAGGTGGCAAACAAGGTATCACCGTGATCACCATCCTCCACATTTCCCCATGGCATAACCGACCAAGGTGGGTCCCTCTCATGCGACCTCCGAACAATGCCTGAACATAGCTAGTTGAGTCACTCCAACTTGCAATCTTTTCATCAAGGTTGTGTAGGCTTCAAGTATGTTAATCATATTTAATGCACTGCATGCATACAATATGCTCCTACAAACAACTTGATTATTTTACCTAGAACCGTTTGCTACCTTATGTGTGTCCCACGACTCACTCGAGACGTTAATCACGTCACAACTGGGGTATTGGTCTGGCGGTTTACAACGTGCAGCTTGCAACACGCCATCACAAGATCGTGTCAGGGAAACATGGGTGGTTAGCGATGATAGGAGAAGTGGTCAAGCAACCGTGTGACACTAACACACAACTCCACTTTCTCCATCACTCCACTTCCTCCACTTTCCCACGAGAGACATGATGAAGGCTTATCGACTTGTATAAATAGGTTCTCCTCCCTATTTCCAAAAAGACACAGAAAAACCGAGTGTTAATACCATCGTATTCAACACCCAGAGCCTGCCTGCAACATTTGCTATCCTGCTTAACCTTCTGTTAACAAGTCATCAAATAGCCTTCACCTTCATACTCTCAACACCTTCTTCGCTTCCCTCCCTAAGATCAACCTCATATCCTTCACATGTGACTGAAACAAATCTGGAACGGCCGTGTCTTCGGTTTAGGACAGAATTGTACATATTATCTCTCGAATCAAAAGTGCTCATCGTGAAACACATTTGTTGAAGGTTTAAATTCACTTCTTATCCACACACACCCAAAATTACCTAAACCTGCAGAAGTAGTTTTCTCCCACAAACAATTGGCGACCACAGTGGGAGGTTAATCTCTCGGTTGCAAAACTCGAATCTTTAAAGTCTGACAGTTTTTATTCGACTTTGGAGGGGTAGATCTTAGATTTGATTCGATTTTCAGTTCACTCTTCACCAAATCCCAGAAATTCATCCTGAGATGTACTCCCATTCGTTAAATCCTTAAGAAGACATGGATAATCCAAGTGTCATCGAAAATGTGACCAGGATGCTGGAAGATGTCCTGGCAAATCAAGCAGGTATTGCTAGAAGGAAAAGTGAAACCTTCCGTCTCTTGAATGACATATCGGCTCAGTTACAGGAGGGATCTGCAAGAAGCTACCCAGGAAATATCAGTAATGATGCAAGAAATTCTGAAGGTCAGGTTTTCAGAAGAACTGGAGGAACACATGGCCCCAGAGAGCCCAGAGAACAATACCTTTCACCTGGAAATGGGAGCTCGAGACGGATCGACCAGCATGAAGAATTATGACGCTTGCCGGATAAAAAACAGAGAATCAACTGAATATGAAGCCTTGTTAGAATATTTATACCTCAAGGCTCTTGCCAAAGCTCAGAACAATGCCCAACCCGTGCTGACTCTTCATCCAGGGGAAGAAACACTGGAGGAAGGCGAAATCAATCAGAGAGCATATGAACGTAGGAGCTTGCAGCCTTAAAATCACTAGCACAACAACAATACCATCGCCAGCGCAACGTCCTCCATGTTTCAGCAAAATCACCCGACCAAGAGGGCCGCGGATGCGGTGACACGTGACAACGCCTCATCTCCGTCTCCAAAGCGTGCTTCACACCGAGACCCAAGGGAAGAGTCACGACACGCGCCGACACAGGAAAGTTTAGACTCAAGAGGTCCACGATTCCCGTTTCCCATAAGGAAGATTGTGGAGTTGTTGGAGACATGGGTACGTGATGGAGAAGTACAACTGCCGCCTATGTGGCGTCCGCCCACCGATGAAGAGACAGCCAACCCGAGGTATTGTCATTACCATCGATTTCTCCATCACCCCACCAGCAAGTGCCACGCATTGAAACGCATTTTCCACGATAAGATAAATTCTGAGAAACAACCTTTCCCCTCAAAAAATTAGCATGCGCTCTTTGGGGAGAAAGTATTCGGGAGTGTTCATTCTCATACACGGATTTCGAAAGACAAGTAAGTTCCAGCAAACGTTACTGTAAGATAGTTATATATCCTACTGGGGACTTGGCGTCCTACATATATGAACATGATAATCAATGAGCAGGCACCATACATGCTCGCCCCCCCTCACCTTTCCTTTTCATACTGCGTTTTCAATTTCACATGACACGTATGATCACTCATAATATAAGATTCAGATTCTATTTTAGAATTATCTTTTCCAAGAGTCAAACATTCATAAAAGCATGTCGTAAATAAACCAGTCCAAGATTTAATCACCCATCAATTCAAAACCTAAAACCAAACTGTGTGAAAGTAAATCCTCACAATCACTCGAAAAGCATCTAAAGAGAAAACACAAGTAGACGGCATGAATACTTCATGGAAAGTCTTTCAGTAACACCTCATTCTTCTGTGCAAGAGAATCTTCCATCTTCCGGAGAACGGATTGTTGCAATTTCAATTCCTCGGTCAACCTACTAACCTTTTGTTTCTGACGAACGACGCATTCAGTGGAAGGCACCATACCTTGCTTCTTCTGAATCTCCTGAATTGCATAAAACCCTTTGAAGAACTAAGGAGCATTTAAGTCATACTGCGCAAACACATCCAAGTGGCACTTCCAGTCTTCCATCACGTCTTCAGAAACATCACGACCAATTGCAACGCTCATCTCCCGAATAGCGGGTAAGGCCTCATGAACGTGATTGACCAAAGCAAGACGACTCATCAGCTTCGTGGTGGTGGAAATATGACCATATTTCTTCCATATTTTGGTATACAACTCCTCAAACTGAGCCGGCACGCTGAACCCTTCAACCAACACATGATCAGGATGTGGATTATCAAAGGGAAGGTCGAACATAGCACCAGGAAAGACTGTTGGCGACAACATCTCTTTAGAAGGAACCATCGCAACTGATGTCCCTTCCAGACTCCTTGGAGTGCTGGTCCGGATTGCTGACACGGCCTCATCTACAAGCTCACTAAAATTACTGCTCTGGAAGGCATTCTCTTCAATTGAGCTTCCACCACCTTCATCATTATCTATGACAGGATCAGTGTAGCCAAACTTCTCCGCATGAGGATCAGTGTTGCCAGACTGCTCTACATGAAGGTCATTGTTATCAGACTCATCAGTATGAATATTTCCAGACTTCCCGTTTCCTCCACGCTCCTCATTGTAAACTCGAACTAGTACAACAAAGGCATTTTCTTCAGGAATCCCCTGATCACCAACAAGGATTAATAAAAGCTGCTCATGAAAGTCGAAACTGGAAATCAAGCATAAAGAATTCAGAATACCTACATATTGGAAGAGTTGAGAATTACTGGGCTACATGCTCGCTTCTTTTTCTTGGACTTGAGATTACAGTCGGTGGCGTTAACCCTGCCTCGTTTGCATAGAAGGGATTTCAATCGCCTATGACCAACCAAGACGTCATCAAGAGGTTTACCACGAAGTTCAGTTGCCATTTCACTAGCAAATGATTTAAAGAGCAGCAGTTGCCCCCTCCAAAAATCTTTGTAACTAGAAGTAGCTACCGGCTTTCTCCCCGGGGAAGGAAAAGGAAGTTTCAGCTCCGGCGAGAAAACATCAACGTCAAGGCATGATGACTTAAGTTCTTCTGAAGGTGTTACGAGATGACGAAATATGACACCTTGATCAAAACCCATTTGGCGAGCGGCTCTATCAATATTATATGGAATGATGCTTAGCCTGTCATCACAAAAATAAGGAACATATCTTGGTATACAGCTCCGCAGTAAAACAACTTCTTCAGGGCTCATATCTCTCCCCTCAGGCGGCATCTCAATGACAGGGACGATGGCGGAAGGATGAACCGGCCCCCAAGGACGAAAGTCTATGGCACTCACACTATCGAGCAAATCTACAAGCCTCACCCCAACTTTTGGACGTCTATTCTGCCAACGGAGTATTCTTGAACCACCATACAAGCTGGGGACTGAGGTTGTAGAAATGGGAGCGTAATCCTTAAAGTGTTCCCATAAAAGCTCTTGAAGAAAGGCGACGTGCACATATGTATCCACCTTCATGTACCCGTTGTAAATATACATCTCCTCCACTAAATAATTTAGGTGACCATACAATGAGCCAAGGAATAACGAAACCAAGGGGAGAGTTATACCTTTGCCTAGCTTAATGGAGAACATGATGATCTTCCTTCTAATAGTTTTCGTTCCTGAGCCGTCATCAAGAATATCTCTGGACAACCACAAGGACAAGAATGCAGCTGCGCTAAGATCATCATTACCTAGCATGGAGGACCATTCACCTACCCACCATGTGTAAAAACATTTCGGCTTCTTGTCCAGCTGGTCGTATTCGTTCAGTTTCTGAATTATAGCCTGGTGGATGGCATCTTCATCATCGCCAGACAGTTTGTAATTAAAACTGCCAGCGACAGGAAGACTCATTAATGCAGACACGCTCTCAAGAGTAATAATCATTTCACCCCATGTGCATAAAGATGTATTTGTAGAAGGACGCCATCGAGAAGCAAAAGAAACCAAACCTGGGATGTCCTTCTTAACATGGAGAATTGCGGACGCCCTGACAACATCAAGAATTCGCGCCCTGGTCAAGTTGTCTTTAATCCTTGCGTTACCCAACATACGCCACATCCATCCTTCGTATGAGCTAAGTGGAGTCTGACAAATTTTGAAGTCAATAGGGGAAGGTGGATATTCTTTCTTCTGGAGACAAAACCTCATCACGCCTACTAAAGACGACGAGTGACCCTCATCACTTTCTGTATCGGTAATAAGGCATATTTTATGATTGGGATGCTTCCTGATGTTTGGAAAAGACTTGGTAAGCATTTCATCATCTATATTTGGCATATCTCTGAAAGGGTCGACACCTCCCTTCACAACATTATCCTCCGCGTTCATCATTTGAGCAACTGCAATAAGATTGGAAGTGTCAGCATGTTTCCAAGGAGTTGTACGGCAATAAAAGATTCTCGTGATTCCCAACTTCGCTGTTAGGCACCTAATACGGAGATTACATGGGATTGGGATGGTTCAAGCGTCTTCCAAACAAACTCAGTTGAGGGAAATTTACACTACCCTGTGTTCGATTACGAACTGGGATCAATGGGTATGGAATCTAGTGTTATGTTATGTTCCATTCTCTTCATATGGAAGTTACCTACAATATATCAAAATTTCACGACAATCGGATGAAAGAGCAAGGAGGGGTGGCCAAAACATCAGAAAACACGCAGCCTGAAAAAAATCTGAAAACCTCCTGGAAGTTTACTATTTCGCGGTTTTTATCCCCTAAACACGCTCAAAATTCAAAAATATTCTTTGCTAAAGCTTGTAAATTTTCTGGGCTTGAGGATACATATGCGGACCTTCAAAATCCGAGTTTGTATGAGGATTCTACAGCAATTTCGATAAACGCAAGCACAAGAGTACCTCAAAATCACGCAGGCGGGCACTAAAGTTTGCATACGCACAAGGTAGTTAATCTCGGTTGTACATGCCGATATTAACGGTTTTTATAGGATATAGGAAAAAATCTGTACGATACAGCAAATATCGGCGATACGAAGGAGGAACGTTAAAAACGCGCGTATCGTCTCAGACGGCCGATATACCAGTTTCACCTGTACACCTATAATATAGGGAGAGGGCATGCTTTTGAATCCATAGTTCTTGTTTGTATCTTAGTTTTAAATCCAACCATTGGATCTCTGTAATTTTCATAAATGTTGTTTTTTACAGTATTATGAAACTTAGTTTAAATTTGTAGTACGATCGGTGATGGAGATGTGATGAAACCAACCAATTTCAGATTACATTGCTACAGATTTCAGATCACTGTGCATAGATATAAACCTATGAAAATACATGTTGTACAGTGTATAATGACCTGAAATTTTAATGGGGGTAACCCATTTAGTCTATGAGGTTCCTGTAAAAATTTCACTCAAATATGAGTTAGAGAAGTACCCCAACCGACTGCGTTTTACAGGTGAACTTGTAGAAATTCAGTTTGAGATGAACTTATAGAATCAGTGGTAAATTAGGTTTTAACCGTTCCTTTTCTATGAAATTTTGATACAATGCCTGTGATATATCTATGAATGTGTGGTATAAATTTCAGTTGGATCAGATTAGTATTCATGGAGCATTAGAAGAAATGGAGTTGACTCGACTAGGTGATTAGTAACTAATGTCATACTTGGTATATCACTAATGGTTTTTATTTTGTACGATTGAAGTTTACAACAATTATTATTTTGTAAGATTGAAGTTTACAACAATTATTATTTTCTATTATGTTTTTTTTTTGAAGCATATTATGGTTATATTTTCCCCTATAGTTATAAAAATATACATTTTTTCTATTATAGTTATATATATAAATAATAAATATTAAAAAAATATATTAATGGTGTATCGCCTGTAAAAACAGAGATTATCTTTTGTATAGGTGTATAGGATCCGACCTGTACGATACCGATACACGATATTGACTACCTTGCATACGCATCCCTAAAACTACGCCAACATGTCAACATATTTTCTACAGTTGGTTATCATGTCTACAAGTTCAAGGCAGCGGTTCTATCAAGCTACAACCTGGGTTTTGACATGCAAGGATAAAGGGAACGAGCAACATGTTTATGCTTTCTTTTACTACGCAATCCTGGCAGGCGATAAAGGAATCAATTATGGTATGTTTTGTTGCACCTACAATCCTCTCAAAGTGCAAAAGAAACTCTACCTAAATAATTAGGGTTTGAAATTTTTTTTTTTTTTTTTTTTTTTGCACGTACCTGATTAACGGCGCCGGCGGCAACAAATCCAAGAAAGAACAACGGCGATGGCGCAAAGACGAGCGAGAGCAGAGAGCTGGACGTTCACAAAAAAAAAAGAGAAATCGTGAAACGAAAAAGGGTTCTCCCTTTTATAGGAAAAAATTTGAAGAAGTCTAATTAGAAAAGGATTCCTTTTTGCTTCCAAAAACCAAGAAGGGAAATCGGCCCACCCAAGGTTTCATGCCTACGATGGTGCGTTCACATGTACAATCACTAGCGGTTGCCTTCCAAGGTTAGTTACCTTTATTTCTTTTACGTATATTTGTCACCATCTCATGCCTACCCTGTAACAGTGTAATCATTACATGCTAGGCAGGGGACTTAATGTTGATGGTGGATTTCTATTTAAAGTCTAAAATTGTAAAAAGCCAATTTTTGTAAGATGACGTCCTGCAAAGGATAAAGCCTTCAGGCGATGAATATTTCTCGCCATGATAATTCATTGGAGCATGTGCAACCATCCCTGAGAATTAAAACCTACCCAGAGCGGAGCATGTAGAAACCATCCCGATTTTCTGTAGGTTTGCAACATTACAATTAATGCCCTACTCAAAGCCTTGTGTTCGACATGCAAACACCCGTAGGCTACCTGATGGCGGGTTATATTAGCCCCATTGAATGCATGCAAGACTACACATGTTAGTCTCACCTGCTGAAAACAAACTCAAAAATAGATCTCATCCGTCCAACTCCGCGGGCATGGTTGGACGGCCTAGATCATGCGCGGGATCGAGTAGCGCATACGCACATGCTCACCACCGGTCTACCTTCCTAATGATGCAAACGGCTTCACCATAGGATCCATGTGCGTCGAGATGCACTAGCATGAAGCTGCGGCTCACAAACCCTAAAATTAGGGTTTGCTTACAGGTTGCGACCAAGCAACTTTGGGCATGCGCACATTAACGATTTCGAAGCACAACTGCTGGCCGACAACGCCTATGTACTCACCATGGGACCGGCTACACGGCCATCCAATCGGCCATGGTTGGTTGCAGACCAGCCATCTCGAAATTCGTGCCCAAATGCAGCATGCGAGATCCCTTCTAATCTCGGTCATCCGTCATCGCAGGCTAGAACGGGCGACCCAGATTGCTCCGATTGACTTCCAGCTGGCGTGGACGTGTAGAGTGGCGTCCCACCTACATGCAGGGACAATCGGCCACTCCATGCACGCCTTCCAAGGCATAAAACCGTTAGGGTGAAAGAGGAAGCTCGCAAGCCTTCCAAACCCTAATCCAACAGTTATTCCTCCATCTCGTCCGTCCAAGTTCGCATGCTTGGATGAATAGCCTAGGAAGGGAGTTAGGTGGAAAACAAGGTATCACCGTGATCACCATCCTCCACACTTCCCCATGGAATAACCGGCCAAGGTGGGTCCCGCTCATGCGACCTCCGAACAACGCCTGAACATAGCTAGTTGAGTCACTCCAACTTGCAATCTTTTCATCAAGGTTGTGTAGGCTTCAAGTATGTTAAGCATATTTAATGCACCGCATACATACAATATGCGCTTACAAACAACTTGATTATTTTACCTAGCACCGTTTGCTACCTTATGTGGGTCCCACGACTCACTCGAGACGTTAATCACGTCACAACTTGGGGATACAAACTGGGGTATTGGTCTGGCGGTTTACAGCGTGCAGCGTGCAACACGCCATCACAAGATCGTGTCAGGGAAACATGGGCGGTTAGCGATGATAGGAGAAGTGGGCAAGAAACCGTGTGACACTAACACACAACTTCACTTCCTCCATCACTCCACTTCCTCCACTTTCCCACGAGAGACGTGATGAAGGCTTATCGACTTGTATAAATAGGTTCTCCTCCCTATTTCCAAAAAGACACAGAAAAACCGAGTGTTAATACCATCGTATTCAACACCCAGAGCCTGCCTGCAACATTTGCTAGCCTGCTCAACCTTCTGTTAACAAGTTATAAAATAGCCTTCACCTTCATACTCTCAACACCTTCTTCGCTTCCCTCCCTAAGATCAACCTCATATCCTTCACCTGTGACCGAAAAAAATCTGGAACGGCCGTGTCTTCGGTTTAGGCCAGAATTATACAGATTATCTCTCGAATCAAAAGTGCTCATCGTGCAGCACATTTGTTGAAGGTCTAAATTCACTTCTCATCCACACACACCCAAAATTACCTAAACCTGCAGAAGTAGTTTTCTCCCACAAACACAAGAATAATCATACTAGGTGCAATCAAGGTTTAACAACCATTAGTCTATTAAACCAATAATATAAAACTAAAATAACAATACATATTCTTGTTCTTCATCAACGATACTATCTAGCTGCTTTTTGATCCCAAAGAAGTCTTTAAGCTAGAGGACGTAAAAGATTTCGCATAATTAGGATACTCTCATCTCCAAGACAGTATTACTAGTATATTATTAGTCGCCTACAACAGTGACTATAAAATGAATTGCCTGCCTCAGGGTAAGTTTATAATAAGAACAAACTTCACTATTTATAGACCAAGGTAGTTTGGACACTAAGGAATTTCCATAACCAAAAATATTTTCAAGATATGTAATAAGAACCTAAATTTGGTTTTGTCTGATTCCAACCAATATCCAACTGTCATACGGAAACCCATCTTGGATTACAACTTGTAGTTGCGGATTATATCACAACTACACCCTCATTAGAATCCATTAAAATGATTCCTAAACCTAATTAATTTGATATGAAACTAAGAATTAAGGTACTAAAATTATAAAGAGACACAAAGATTTTTACGTGGTTCGATCAATGTGATCTATGTCCACGATGCTTCACTAGTGATTGTATGTGATTACATGATTTTACAATTGAGACTCCATTAATGAATATTTGGAGCTCTAGAATTTTTGGGAAGAAGATGATAAAGAAAATAAATCTCTCTCTAAAAATTTCTCTCTCCTCCTAAAATTATCCCCTCTCTCAAAATGTGTCTCTCCTTTCCTCTCATGCCTAAATGGCTATTTATATGATTTTACAATAGATGACAGTTGTGTTGTCCCGCCATTTCGGATTTGAAGATTATCTTGCGAACCTTCGTGGTTTCCTTTGCTCGCAAAACGTCCTTCTTGCCCGCAAAATATTCTTTACTCGCAAAATGTATTTTCTCTCCACAATTTCGTAAGTTATCATTTGTTGTGATATTCCGCTCCTACATCTTGCCTCTTTTTTTCTTGAATATTGCTTGAAGAGCGATCTTTAAGAAAAAATCCGTTGTAGTAGTATTTGATCTTTGTTGATGAAGGAACGAGCGAAAGAATATCAAACTCAAAAATTATATACTTGCCTCTATTCTTTTGCGAAGTTCTGAATCTTTAAGAAGTAATTAGAAGTATCATCTTGTGAAGTATGAAGTATAAGAAATATAAAATATCCTTGAAGAAGTATAAGAAGTACTTAATCCTCGAAATATATAAGGAGTATGAAGTATCCTTAGGAGAGTGGTAAATATTGCCTCTGTTCATATGAAATTATTATTCCACTTTTGGTGAGGATTCTTGCTGAGAAGATAAAGAACATTAAATATTTTCTTGGGTATCCATAGTTGCCTCTGTTCTTTATCTTCGAAAGAGAATTCTTGAGAAAATGTTGAATAATTAAATTGCATCTCTATTGTTATGTTGCCTCTGCCTCAAGTGGTAACCCTGTTATCTTCCTCGAATATTTCTACGAATTCCCGAGTTTTTCTCGCGAATTTCGAAACTTCCGAATAGAATAGTCTGTGAATAGTCTTTTGAACATACCGTTCGAATGTACTATTGCGAATATAGTGTTACGAACATAGTGTTGCGAATATAATGTTGCGAATATAGTGTTACGAACTTTGAATAGTCCCTGCAAATTATGAACTTTTCTGCGAAGTTTCGTGGTATTTTCCTGTAAAATTTTGTACAATACTTGTGCGAATATAATATTTATGTAATGATTATGTTATGAAATGCGTATGCGATTCTTATGCCATGAAATGTTTATGCAATGCATTTATGATGCAAATATGATGCTTGAATGATGCGAGTATGATGCTTGTATGATGCAAATATGATGCTTGTATGATGCAAGTATGATTCTTGTATGATGCAAGTATGATGCTTGTATGATGTGAATATTTATCTATTATAATGCATAGCTAATGTTTGTGTTACTTAGCTCATTTTGCTGCGGTAAAATTGATATATCTTTGAATTGCCTCTATTCATATAATTATCTTCGTAAGTTTGTTTGTGTATTTTCTTATATAAATTCGTCTTTGATCGCGAATGAAATCGCCTCTTTTGCTATGACTTCATGATATATATTCTTGTAAAAATTCTTCAATGATATTGATGGAATTGTCTTCTTTGATATATATTGTCTTCAAAATTCTCCAATAATCTTGATGGAATTGTCTTCTTTGATATATATTCTCTTCAAAATTCTTCAATGATCTTGACGAAGTTGTCTTCTCTTCAAAACTTCATGATGTATATTCTTGTATAATTTCTTCAATGATTGTAATGAATTTCATTAATTGCTGTGGTCTTATCATGCCATCCTAAGTAAAGGTCTTATTTTGCCACCTCTTTTGTAGCGACAAAATCGCAGGACGTTCTTACACTTTCATGCAAAAACCCATTGATCTTGCCTTATCTTTTTTGTATAGTATTTTAGCCTCTTCAGGAATTGTTGCGACAATATGACAGGTCTAAATATTCTTGTGAACATAAAGTCCCATGACATTGCCGTCTTGCGATGAAATCGCAGGACGTCTCTACACTTTCATGTAGTGACCCATTGATCTCATCTTAACTTCTTTATTATGTTCTGCGAGTTTTTTTTTTTTTTTTTAGAAGGCTCGCAGAAGTTCAATTGTTGCACAAATATGACAAGCCTTTATGTTTTCGCAAACAAGAAGCCTCGTGACATTTGCTTCTTATAGCACGTATCAACTCCCTAATGGAGGGTGCTGCCCTTTATCTTCCCCCTGGTTGCCCCTTCAAGGAAGCGTACATCGACCATACAAGGTTAGCTCTTCCCATCCGGTTCTGCCAACAACCAGATTTTGATCGCAACCTCTTATCCTTTTTGCCTATAGGGCTTATAGTTACGAGGTTGCACCCTATGGGGTATCTTTGGGCCAAGTGCATCATTTGCCAAGACTTGTCAAAAATGGCAGATGTGGTTCAACCTCACCTGTCACTCTTGACTCAACCGTGTACCTCGGCGCCTTGATCGTTTTCTTCACTTCTTGGGAAAGACATTATGCCTTAGTCGCCCAACCTAAATCCTCTTACACCGCATTTTATATTGCGTAATGTCGCTAGATTAGGTGAGAATCCAAGGTGTCTAACCCGGATAGGTACCCCATTATTGGGTTGTACCCCTAAATTTTTACCATGTACTAAGGGCCCTTGGTGGTGTTCCGGTTACCCTTAGCCACGTTATAGGTACCCCCTTAAATGACATACTTTAGGACTTTGCCTCTTACGAAATATAGCTTCGCGAACTAGGGTGTACGCCACAAAGGTTTGCCTGTATAAAATTTTCTGCGGCTCTCTTTCTTTTTTGGAGGCTGATCACAGATTGCGGTCTTTTATTCGCAAGTTAATCATAAATGGCGGTATTTTTTCGCCTTTTAAAAATTCATCGTAAATTTTTCATGTATATAAAATGTTGAATATTTTCATGAAATGTTTAGTGTAAGAAGTATGAGAAGTATCCATATCACATCTTTAAATCAAAATTATTCTATAGAAATATAGGAATTGAATTTTCTCTGTTTTTTTGCAATTTTGAAATCTTTGAAAATTTTTGAGATCGTTAAATTTTTGCGATAAACTCATTTTTGAATCTTGCGATTGTATCACTTTTCACCAATCTAAAAAATCTTTGAAATGTTTTGAAATCTTAGAAATTGTAGAAATTTTGCGAGTATAGCAATTTTAGTAAATAAAATGAAAATTCTTTTGTCTTCAGTAAATAAAGTATTCAAGGAAATGGTACTTACCTTTTTACGGTTTGTTGTTGTCTCTTAATCTGCTTCTTGTATAATGTTGTGTCATACCAACTGTTCTAGCCATTTTTTGCGAAATATGTCTGTGAAATAATCTCTCATTTGCTTCTTGCGAAATATCCAATAATCTTGCGAAATAATAATGTGCAATAAGTAAACGAACATCTGCGAAGTAAACATTTGTACTAAGTTAACATCTGCAAAGTAAATATTTACGATATAAATTCATGCTGCGAAGGTTCGTAAGGTAAATATTTGCGAAGTGCAAAGAGTAGAAGTGTTGGTGTTG
The DNA here is from genome assembly GCA_023529315.1 of Papaver bracteatum. Classification (NCBI taxonomy): domain Eukaryota; kingdom Viridiplantae; phylum Streptophyta; class Magnoliopsida; order Ranunculales; family Papaveraceae; genus Papaver; species Papaver bracteatum. The sequence goes on from JAJJWX010005092.1 coordinate 120,489, forward strand.
CGAATATTCGCATGGCAAACATTTGCGAAGTGCAAAAAGGTTTTTGCGAATGTGGAGATTCGATCATGAGTCCTCTAACTCATAGCCTTCCTTGCTAACCATCAATGCTGGCTTCTTTTTTGCGAATGAATGTGATCACGCTATTTATTTAATGTGATCTTCTGCTCTAGTCTTTAACATGCAAAAAATCTGCGATGGTTGGGATTCGACCGTGCGACCTCAAGCTTGTTGACTTCGCAGACAACCATCTATGCTGGCTGATGTTTTGTGAAAGTAAGATAAGCTTTTTGTAACTTATTCTCTTGTAATCGTTCATTTATCCATCACAGAATTTAATAGTGATACAGTAAACTTGTTTACTGTATCTCTTCTTCATTGGTGCACTATTTCTTCACAACTTCTTATGTGTATTCTCAGGACAGGGCTCCTGTTTGTTGCCTCAGAATTTTGGAACCATGGGTTGTATCAGTTCAAGGACATTGGAGATGATGCTGATATTCGTTGATGTAAACTAACGAAGATTGATGTAAACTAACTAAGTGAGGCATTTTTAGTTAAGTTTGCAGCTGCTTCACTATTCTCATGTTTCTTACGAATTAAGTTTTCTTTAACTTCGTGCTTACTCATTGCTCGTAACATTAAGCTGCGAACAACACCATTTTTACGCCTAAGAACTGATGGTTGATCTTAGTGTCCCTCTTAACTAAACTTCCCTCTTAGTGTCCCTCACTTGAGTTTCTCACGAGTTAAACTTCATCTATGTCCCTTCTGCTCTAGTTTGAACTTCGCTGGAATTGCCGATGAAGTGAGTTCGATGCTAAATGGTTGGTTCTTTGGTTTCACTATGGTGACCTTCCCAACTGATGGCTAAGCTGATGTACCTTTCGATTTTTGTTTCTTGTGACTGTTAATTTTGTTTACTGGTAAAGTGAGCTAGCTGCTGTAGCTAACTGAACTCCTTTTCTTTTCATGTTTTGCGAGATATTTCATCATAAATGTCTCTGTAATTTCCTGAGTTGGTTACTCCTCTTGAGTTTTTACTCGCAAGAACATTCGTCAGTATAACTACACTAGAAATAACATTCATCAATTTTTGCGAAGTTGTAGGACTGTTTTCAGTATGCTCTTCTTTTATACTATACTCTTCTTCACTTTCAATGCTATACTCTTTTATACTCTTCTTATTTTTAGCTCAACTAACGGCAGTTCAGAAAGTGAAAATTCCCTAGCAATAACTTTGATGTCCGTATGCTATCAAATTCATCTTAGCTGAGTTTCGTTGCTTGAAATTTTTTGATGAAACAAAGACGTCCTGACGAATAGTGATAACGTCCTGACGAAATAATTATCTCCTAGTACTTTCTTTTGCTGAAGTTGTTGAACAAGTTCTGGTTCCTGTATGTTGTTGAACTTCCTCCACGACCTTTACTTGAGAAGTTGGTTACTCCATTTTCAAGAGCAACTTCGCAAACTTAATTCGCAAATCTGGTGTATTCGCAGTACCGGTATCTTTCTAATGGTCAACTGACGTTTTGTAAAATTTGTAAAATGTAGAGCTGCTCTCATGTCTCTATTCCATCAGTTTCTGGCTTTGCTCGGTAGTCTTTCTTCCAGAACTCTCAATTTGGAACTTTTGAATGTGAGATATTTTGAGTCTCATGCTCCAGAACACCCTCTGAATCTCATTCACATTTCTCTCGACAACAAGAAGTACATCAAGAACCAACCTCTGTTAATCCATTAATTTACAGCAACACGTATCTAGCTCTCCCATTTTCTCCGTCTCAGAAGCTTTTTATACTACAGCTGCATTTTCTTCCATTCGCAATTTTCTAATATTACGAGCAAGGCTGCGACCTTAAACTCTTTTTATGTCTTTGGCTTCTGTTCATTTTTAGTGAACTCCACGGGCCCTACAAATTCATATATCAGTAACTACCCAGGAAGGCTAAGAATCAATAATATTACTGTTTTAAATTATTATTATGACTTCACATTATGCCTATAAACGAAAGTTTGATCATTAAAAAACATTATTAAGATAAAAGATGAAAGAAGATAATAAATGTGATACTACTCCCCTTTTGGCGTCATTGCTCGTTGCTCTTTATTGTTGGTTGGGATTTCTTTACGCTGGTGATGATTTAGGCAAAGTGAACATTTATGCGCTGCGAAATGTGCACTCTTTCTGAAAATGTCTGCAAGGTAAGTGTCATCTTTACTGGCTGCTGTTGCTCTTAATATTTCTTCAATATCTTTAATGGCCACTGTTAATTAACTCTATCCATTCTTTCACTGGCATGACATTTCTTCGCAGAGACTAATTAACTTCGCAGGAATTATTAATTTCTCCTCTTTACTTTTGTATCCTTCTTGCATTCAGTGTGTTCATGTTTCTTCGCAGGAATACTTGCTAATATGTGTCTGAGAGTATTGTCGAAATCTAAACAATGTCAAACAATCAACAAACAACGTCGTCTTCTCCCATTAACCGATTATAGCAAATCCATTATCATCTCTTCTCATTACCAATTTACGGTTACAACAGCGACACTAACAGCTGTAAAACTAATTCTCTATTAAACTCAATCTCCCTTCATTGACATGATTGGCTCAAGCAAAAACCAACTGCTACAATCATCACCTCAATAAAGTTTTGTCTGCTGCTTTCATTCAAGAATGGATAACCCCAAAAATGTTATCTTTTCTCTTTGTGCTATATTTTTCTATCTAGATCGAAACTTGCAGTAATATTCCACCATCTACTAATTAAATTATATCTTGGTTATCTTCGCATGATATTATTACTTCTCTTCGCAACTGATAGTTTTTCTCTTCACATTATATCTGCTATGTTTTCCTTTTATTTCAACATTCCTTTTCCTCTTCTTTGTCTTCTTCAGATGACGAAATTTGTTGTAATTTTATCACCAACAATTGCTAATTTCCTTTTAATCTTCATCTCTCCAACCAGTAGTGATAATATTGATGAGATTTGTCGTCCCTGTTTCTAGCGCCAATTATGTAGTTGCGGATTATCTCACAACTACACCCTCATTAGAATCCATTAAAATGATTCCTAAACCTAATTAATTTGATATGAAACTAAGAATTAAGGTACTAAAATTATAAAGAGACACAAAGATTTTTACGTGGTTCGATCAATGTGATCTACGTCCACGATGCTTCACTAGTGATTGTATGTGATTACATGATTTTACAATTGAGACTCCATTAATGAATATTTGGAGCTCTAGAATTTTGGGGAAGAAGATGATAAAGAAAATAAATCTCTCTCTAAAAATTTCTCTCTCCTCCTAAAATTATCCCCTCTCTCAAAATGTGTCTCTCCCTTTCCTCTCATGACTAATTGGCTATTTATATGATTTTACAATAGATGACAGTTGTGTTGTCCCGCCATTTCGGATTTGAAGATTATCTTGCGAACCTTCGTGGTTTCCTTTGCTCGCAAAACGTCCTTCTTGCCCGAAAAATATTCTTTACTCGCAAAATGTATTTTCTCTCCACAATTTCGTAAGTTATCATTTGCTGTGATATTCCGCTCCTACACAACTCAATATTAGCTAGCATACAAGATACTTAACTAATATATATCTTCCGGAGATATGCTTTGCTTGCTGTGAAAACAAAACATATTATCAAACATTTCGGTTTGGGATTTCACCTTGAGTATCAAGGAATATCTTTGAACAATAAAATATCAAGTTTATGCATATGTTCAAATTACTCACTATGTCGACATCTTGAAATTTCCTATTTTGCAAACCCAATTTCCAAAATCACACAAACCCTAAAGTGCACGTGACAAGAGAAATATGTTTTGCTTATGGGGATCAGTTCCACCTTAATTCCCAATTTAGGTAGGGATCGGTTCTACCTTAGTTACCCATATATTTATGGATCAATTCTACCATGGTTCCCAATATAAATAAGAATCAGACACCAATCCATTTGATTCTTTCAATTACGAAACCAATTCGGAAGGCAACTTCCGTAAACTCATATAATCAAATATAGTTTTCTAGGCATGAAATTAATCCTAAGTTCGTTACACAATCTAGTAGAATGTTACGAAGATTAAAGATAAATGTTATACTTCTTAAATCAATATACAAAGGTTGTAAAACAACTTGTATATTTTTCCCTGACACTTTGATCATAATAAAATGACCAATTCTCTAATACTAGAGTTTTATGTATATAACATATTGTGTGTTGGAGCATTGCTCGGTCAAACTCACAAGTTTTGCTATCTCAAGCTTGTTGTCAAATTTAGTTGTCAAAACTATATATTGATTTCTGGTATACAATTAGTTAAATCTTGGATTAGGATAGAAGTGTAGTTGAGAAACCGACATCATGGCATTCATCATTGCCTTCTACTGTTTGAAGGTGAAGATCAACCGAAGCTTTTGGATAAATTCTTCAACTTATATTAATCTTTCTATCTATGAGATGATGTCGCATAACTAATTAGACTACTGTAAGCATATCAAGAATTTCGAGTTAAGTTTATCTTGGTAATTAGTTATCGGAATATATGACTAAGCTTAATGAATATTTTTTCATACTTGATGAATTTTGGTTATGAACAATTTATTGTTCATAATCTAAACCGTAATTGAAGATTATCATTCCAAAATAGCCTGGAACAGTGATATGTATCATTGATGTTCTTTGGGAATATTTCGAATTGATTCTGAGAGAAATATAGAACTTCTACTGTAATTCTGGATACAAGAGGAGTATGCATACTGGTTTCACAAAGCTAGAAAGTTGTATAAGTCCGGAACCATAATACAATACTCTGAACAAGTACCAAAATAACTATATGTCGACAGTGACTTAGTGGTACGCATACTCGGTATCCATTCCATAAAAAGTCTGTGAACTCGTGAACGCGGAACGGTACGTAAACCAGTACGGATATTGAAAAAGATCTGTCTATTTTGGAACCAGTATGGTAACTGTTAGAGCACTGCTCGGTCAAACTCGTATGCGTTGCTATCTCAAGCATGTTTTTCAATCTTAGTGATCAAAACTATAAAGTCTTGATTTCTAGTCTACTATAGCTAAGGTCTCGGATTAGGATATAAAGTGTAGTTGATCTCAAGAACTCCATGGAGATCTTCATACAAGATGAAGGACTACTCAAGGAACCAGTGGATCTTCATCGACTAAAAGGTATGTGGAGACTTGAACTTATCTATCACTCAAAAGTCTATCTACTCTATCTACTATCTTGAGACAAAAGTCGTTTTACTATATACACTAAGAATATTGACATGTGACATTTCGAGATGAGTATATATCGCTTATTTATTTATCGAAATGGGTGTTGGTAAAGCTTTTTCTTTAACCAAGTTCATCTTTTCCTAGTGACGAAAGTTATGTTATGTTTCAATCACTTTGAAAATCGCTCTGACGAAAAATAGTTTGTGAATAACAGCTATATAACGCCCTCTAAGAATGTTTCACTGATTAAAATAAACGTTTAAACTATATAACCATTGTGGGATATAAACATTATTGTGGAAACATATATATGTATAAGTCCTTAACACTTGAACCGAAGTTTGCGAACTTTGTTGATCAAGTGGAACAGGAACGTGAGCAGCAACTCATTCCGCGAACTGGCGTAAGTTCTCGAACCCGAGAATATTTGCTGGAGTTGAAGCTCAGGTGCAGTCCGCGAACCTAGTCCGCGAACTGATGGAAGTTCTCATCCCGAGAAATTCTGCTGGAGTTTATCAACTTCAACCGGTTAGGTTGAGTCCGCAAACTCAAGAGGTTATGTCTGAAAACATTGTTCGTGAACTTATCTTAAATTACTAAGGAATTCTTTTGCAAACTGTGGCTTTATAGTTCATGAAATGATTCGATTGAATCACATCGTTTTTGATTCAAGTATGTCTCTTGTAATACTTGGGATCTCATAGCAATTCAACAACTCTCTAACTAGTTCATTTGAGTCATTTGGACTAGTTATGGTGAAGAAGAATATGGTTGATATGAAAGTTATCATTTGAATAACCATTTGGTTGACTAATATTGAACCAACCATTGTACACGTTTGGGTACGGTTACACGAACTCAAAACGTCAAGTACATATGTGTATGACAAGATAAGTTTTTGATCTAACGGTTGAGAGATATTAGCTTGTATCTAATCCGGTTTTCATCTAATGGTGAATGTTGAATGCTTTTTTAGCAAGCTAACATTGATTGCAAACCCTTATTTGAAAGACTATATAAGGGAGAACTCTAGAAACTGGGAAAACTAATCCCCACACATTCTGTGTGATACTAGTTTGCTAAAGCTAGAGTCGATTCTCCTATAACCTTTGGTTTTTTTCTCTCAAACCAAGTTAACAACTTAAAAACTTTATTGGGATTGTGAAGCCAAACCGATACTACTTTTCTTGTAGTTGTGTGATTTAATCTTGCTGTTTCTATCATACGAATACAATTGTAATAATTGGCTTGAGATTTTTATCTCCGATATGTAAGATAAAAGTAGTCACAAACATCTTCATCTCATTGTTTGTGATTCCTTAATAATCTTCTTCGATGCGTCGATTAAGTTTATTGTGAGGTGATTGATGAAACTGAGCTGTTCTTCGGGAATATAAGTCTGGTTTTATCAATTAGGTCATGTTCACCTTGATTTATCAAAAGACGGAACAAAACTTGTAGGTTTATTCGTGGGAGACGAATTTATCTATTACCAGTAGACTTTTCTGTGTGAGACAGATTTGTTTATTAAAGTCTTTGACTTTGTGTCATAACAACTCTTGGTTATGGGTGAGATCATCTAATGGAATCAAGTTCGCAATATCCTGCTAGGATCAGAGGCGTAGGAGGATAACTGTACCTTGGATCAGTGTGAGATTGGTTGCGGTTCAACTACAATCCATACCGAAGTTAATTTGGAGTAGGCTAGTGTCTGTAATGGCTTAATATAGTGTATGTTTAATCTGGACTAGGTCCCGGAGTTTTTCTGCATTTGCGGTTTCCTCGTTAACAAAATTTTGGTGTCTGTGTTATTTCTTTTCCGCATTATATTTTTATATAATTAAAATAATACAGGTTGTGCATTGTTCAGTCGATTAGAATATCCAACCTTATTGGTTGTTGATTTTAATCGATTGACACTTGGATATTGGTCTTTGGTACCATCCAAGTTATCTCTCTTTGATTAGACTCGCGAATCATATTTTCTTGAGTAAATCAAATCGAGAGATTGAGATAATAACTTCTTGAGTATTTTATATTGATTGAGTCTAACTATCTGGTTGATTCTCTAGAAAATAACTCGGAGTTGTCCATACAAATTGCTAATCGAAATATTAGGTGAGCTTGTTAGACCCCCTCATTTTCAATTGGTATCAGAGCAGGAAAACTCGTTAAAGATCTTACAAGTCTGTGTTTGTGGCAATCTGAGTCTGTGGACGGAATCTCTGTTGCGCATACCAAAATATCTCCTAAATATTTTGACCATGTCAAGTGTCTTGGAAATACCTCAAAGGATTATTCCTTAGTTGATTCTTCCGAATCCCGAGGTAGAAAGAATGCTCAATGTGATAATGACATTTCTTCCTCTCATGAGACTTGTGATACTGTGGCAGAAGCTGAAAAGGAACTCACAAGAATTTCAAAACATACAGCTGAAGATATTGATTTTAATGATCATGATCAGCTCATTGATGAATTTGAAAAGTCTCTTAATCGAGTGTAGGATCAGAATATCGCAAGAAAGACACATCTGCGAAGTTTATCAACAACACCCTGCAAGCGTCGCAGAATGATTTGAAGAATGACGTAACAGATGACGATTGCAGAAACATTAGGAAAGTGTGATGACTCTGCGATGATTATAATGCTTGCGAAGGGTGACAAATATAACTCTTGTGAGAATATCGCAAGTAAGATCCTAAAATAAAGGACAGATTAGCTGTCATCCACTATGTAATTCCCTATATAAAGAGTTGAACACGTATAAGGAAGAGAGAGATCTTTTTCGAGTGTTGAGCAAGTCATTAGGAGAGAAAAAGTCCAGAGCGGTTGTTAATTCTTTAGCTTCATTTCCTTTGTATCTTGTAAAAGTTGTGAGATTAATCAATAAAATTTATGATTGTTGATCTAAAAATGATTTGATTATATGAATTCTGGTGAGGGGTGTAGTGTGGGATTTCCTGCTACTATATATTGGAGCTAGAAACGGGGAATATTCCCTTGTTTTTAGTGTGAAAATTAGTATTGTGATTCGAAAAGAATTCGGAGTAGTTGGTGATAAATTTCATATAATTTTCAACAATTTATTGAGGTTGAAGAGATGGCTAGAAGAAGAAATGCTTCAAGAAACCAACAATTGTGAGAAGGAGTAAGAGACTTGCTGGAGAAATAAGAAACGAATATGGAGAACCATCAAGAATGAATACAAGAAATGATGGAGAAAATCAAATTCAACAACCAATTCAACATACACCAGCACAAAATAGAACTACAGATTATGATAGAGTGAGTGTACACACATGGCAGTCAGATTCAGCAGGTGAAGCAGAAGAGGAGCAACAATTAAGAAACGATAGGCGAATAGAGGAAGATCAGTAAGCAGTTGGAGGGATAATTCATGGAAATGGAGAAGTGGAAGCACTTGAGGAATTGAGACAAAGAATACACGAAGAAAGGAGATTAGAAGCATAAGAACGTGCTAATTTGACAAGACATAATCATGAATCGAGAATGGAGAATATGAGACTACAAAATAGAAGGTCAAGAAGCACTATAAGATCAAGTTCAAGATCAATCAGAAGGGAAGAAAGACGAAACTCGCTTGTAGAAAATGTTGATGGAAATATTCGGCAGGAGGTGCAAAATCCAGATGAAGAACGTCGCGAAAATAGAGAAATGATTGAAGATCGATACACTCCACATAGAAAAATTCCTCAAAACAGGCAGCGTCAAGAAAGAAATAACCAAGGTGATGAAGGAAATCAAGAGGAAAGAAGAAGAATATTACATGCGAGAGAAAATCGCAGGAATGAGCAAGCAATTGAAGAAGAAATTGAGAGACATTATGCTGACCAAGCACGTTTAACCTGCGAGAGAGAGAGATTGAGAGAAGAAATGGAGGAAAGATAACTCCAAGAAGCAATACGTCAGAACAATCATGATAATCGAGAAAGAAGACGTGAGCAAAACCGCAACAATGGAAATATCAATGAAGAATATTATAGAATACAAAGGAGAATCGAAAGACAACAAAGGGAGTTGATAAGGAGTGAGCAGAATCGCAGAAGAGAAAATGAGAGATATAATGGTGTGCGAATTCATGAAAGAAATGAAAGAGAAGATCGCAGAGAAAGACAAGAAGAAATTAATGGAGAAGAAAATCAAAATCTCGCTACACAAGACAGGCAAGAACGCAGGAGAAGAGAAGCAGAATTAAAGAGACCAATGGGATCAACGTCCGGGGTAAATGAACAAATCTTAAGAGAATTGGCAGAAATAAGTGGAATGCTGAATAATAGGATAGAGGGAGGCAGAAGGCAATTAGATAAGGCCATTGAACAAGCTGCGAAGACTCCATTCACACTAGAAGTACAATTAAGAGGAATACCACCAAAGTGCAGTTTGCCTGCGTTAACCAGCATCTTTGATGGAACAAATTGTGCAATTCAACACATTATAGCTTATGTGAGATGTATGTTACAGTGGGAGAATAATGATGCTGTGTTGTGCAAGTATTTTGCATCAAGTCTAACAGGAGAGGCGCTAAAGTGGTTCGAAGGTCTACCCAAGAATACTATAACATCTTTCAACCATTTGCAGACTACATTATTAAGGGCGTATATAACTAACAACTCCTCGCGACCAAGAATAGAAGATGTGTTTGGATTAAATCAAAGAATTGTAAAAAGTCTGAAGCATCTAACCATAAGGTGGAAGACAATGTGCAGTGAGATGGCTGGATGAGTGGATGATAGATATCTTATTTTATCATTCATCAATGCAATGTTCGTAACCAATCGACTATATATTTAAATTTTTAGAATCAAGAATACAATCACAATGACAGAGTTACAGGAGCTACAAGAAGAGTACATTTCTCTTCAAGAAAAACAGAATGAAATGGAACCGTATCCCGTTGCGAATACAAGTTCAAATACAGTGAATGCAAGCTTATTGCCTAAATTGATAAACACAGTGGCAAGCACTTCACAGGTACAACAAGAAGAAAAGAATGATAATCAATAGAATCTGGTAGCTATGGGAAGCAGAGATCAGGAAGAATTCGAAAGAGAAAGAAATTTTTATAGTCGAGGTGGAAACAACAAAATTCAAAGACTGGATCAGCCGCAGGAAAATTATGAAGGACAAAGACAAAATTATCAGAGAGGATCGGGAAGTTAAAAGATGATGTGGGAAGAGATCAAGATGCCACCATTGAATGCTAGTGTGGAAAAAATTTGGGAAGCTATAATTTTAATGGAGAACATTCCGACACCATGGAACATGGGAAAAGAACCACTTTCAAGCCACCGAAGTCAAGAATTTTGCTCTTACCATCATTTTCATGGACATTCAACAAATAACTGCAGAAATATTAAAAGGATCATTCTCAAGATGATAGATCAAGAAAAATTAAATCATTTTTTAATAGGGCATCCTCAATCTCAACCCTTACCACCACCATCAGAAATTCTCAAAGTAAATGCAACAAAAAGAGGAGAAACATTTGTCATAGAAGCTGGAGCAAAGGCAAAGAATCTATTTTGTAACTCTATTGTACATTCGTACAAAACAATTGAAGATTTTCACGATAATGTTCTAAGAAGAGTTTTCGCAAGAGATGTTGATGAAAGAGAGATGATGAAAATTGCGAAAATCTCGCCGCTAAAAGAATGGCAAAAGCAGACTATCTCTTTTACCTCAGAAGAAGTACCAGAGTCTGGCGAAATGCATGATAACCCATTAGTGGTGAGGCTGGAAATAAACACAAAACAAAAAGAATATGAAGAAGAGTATGATGAGGCTGAAGATACATGGGCAATTAATAGAGTCTTAATTGACACGGGAAGTTCTATAGATATCTTATTCTATCATAATTATAAGACTATGAGAGGCAGAGACAAGGACCTAATAACTTCAACCTACAAAATTTATGGTTTTAATGGTACTGCCAATAAGCCAAAGGGGGAGATTACAATCATAATTCCATTAAAGGGGATATCTTCCAAGATTCTATTCTGTATTGTCGATGTAGAGTCGCCCTACAATGATCTGATTGGCCAACCTTGGCTACATGGGATTTTAGGTGTGGCATCGACTTTCCACCAGTGCATTAAATTTCCACATCCTAATGGTGTTGGAATAATAAAGGGAGATTGGATTGAAGGAAGGAAATGCTATGATATTGATGTGGAATCTTGCGAAGAAAGAGTTGCCAAGAAGGGGAATTGGAAGTATAACATCAAAGAAAGACAAAGAAGTGAGAAATTGATGGTTGATTCAGTAGAACTGAGAGAAGAAAGAATGCTGTGAAGTCAACGCTAGCTGAAAATAACAAATGATGAAAATGTCGCAGAAGAAAATACTGTAGCGAAAAGCAACCAAAGAACAGAGGCAGAAAACAACAAAGGTAAAAAATTCAAACTGTGAAGTGAAAGAAATATTGAGAAAAAGAAAAAAGGTGTATAATTGATTTGTTGCAAAAATTTCAAAAATATATTTTGTTTAATGATAAAAATGAGATTGAGAAATTACAACAAAAATGAAATGCAAAAGAATAATCTTACAAATATGCGAAAAATTCGCAAGAAATGATCATTTAAGATCCATAATGGGACGAACCTTTATGGCGTACACCCTAGTTCACGAATAAAATTTCGCAAGAGGCAAATGTAAGACCTAAAGTACGTCATAGAAGGGGGTATCTGTTGCATGGCTTAGCGATAAGGTTACACCGCTGCTGGAACCTGAGTCATGGAGATTTGGGGTCAATGAAAGCCTATCTAGGAGAGACACATTGGATTCTCAACTTGAGCATATGACTTGAGTTGGGAGACTAAGGTAATAAGAGCTCTCCTAAGGGGTGCAGAGTATGACCAAGGCGCCGAGGTACATGGTTGATCCAAGAGTGCCCGGGGCGTATGAAACTACCCTGGCCATTCTTGGAAAGTCTTGGCTATGATGCACTCGGCTCGAAGAAAACCCCACTTAGGGTGCAGTCTCGTAACCATAAGCCATATAGGAAAAAGGGATAAGAGGCTGCAAAAACAACTGGTTTTTGTTAAGACTGGATGGGAGGAGCTAGTCTTGTATGGTCGATGTATGTCTACTTGAAAGGGCAACCAGGGGGAAGATAAAGGAGGCACCCTCCATTAGGAAGCTGATAAGTGTCTTATGACGCAAATGTCATGAGGCTATATTTTCGCAAGAATATTTAGACTTGTCATATTTGTGCAACATTCCTAAAGAGGCAATAATACAAAAAAGAAGATAAGACGAGATCAATGGGTCATTGCATGCAAGTGTAAAGATGTCCTGCGATTTCGTCGCAAGACTGCAATGTCATGGGGCTTTAATTTCGCAAGAAAATTTAGGCCTGTCATATTGTCGCAGCAAAAATACAAAAGAACAAAAAGTTAAGGCAAGATCAATGGGTTTCTACATGAAAGTGTAGAGGCGTCCTGCGATTTTATCGCAAAAGAAAAAAGATGGCAAAATAAGACCATTACTTAGGAAGGCAAAATAAGACCACATCAGAAAATAAGAAGGAATGCAATTTTACAATTTATAATTTCGAGATTATGCAGAGATAATTGTGATTTTCTAACAATTTATGATTGCGGGATTATACAGAGATAATTGTGATTTTATCGCAAATTATTTTATTAAACAGAGGCAGCTTGCTCAATCACTCATCTGGATACAAATAACAGAGGCAAGTATGGGAATGCATAAAATAAGTTAAATGTTATTTGTTTTCACATGATAGATTTACGCATAAAAAGTTAATTGTATTTTGGATAGTCATATTTCAAGAGAGAAAATTTTCCTAACATATGCAGGAAAGAACAAAAGAAATAGAACTTGTATAGAAGACTGGAGAAATTCGCAGTGATAGATTACAAGTATATAAGAATGAAGGATTAAGAGTAGATATACAAGTTTTCAAAAAAAGTTGAACAAGAAAGCATAGGGAAGCGAAAATTATTTTTTGCTTGGTTCTTCATTATCATCATCAGATTCTTCATCAGAATTTTCTTCCCCATTAGATTCTTCATCAGACTTCTCCTCTTCATTTTCTTAAGACTCTGTTTCTTCATCAGCTTCATTATCAGAGATGACCAAATTAGGAACATTCTCTGGAACTTTGTCTAAGAGACAAGGATATTTGGAATGAGGAATCTTGTTTTCATCATATATGTCCTTGATGGTATCATTACGGAAAGAAATTGCATCATTCCCAAAATTTGTAATAGTGATCTTCATTTGAGCCTTCAACCTTGAACACTTATCATTGCGAGAAGATAAATCTTTTGCGAGCTTCACTTTTTCATTCTCGAGCTCTTCATTTTTTTTGCGATATCTCTCTTCAGCTTCTGTGAAAATATAACAATAAGTCAATAATCTGATGGTATTTTAGGAAAAGGCAAATAACTAAAGGAAAAAGATTAATTAACAATCTTCTCTGTTAGAGATCATGTCTCTAATCAAGGCCGCTTGTTCAACATGAAGACTAACGTCTAAACCTAGATTATTTCTGGCATTATCAAAAATCTTCGCAGCCCAAGAAAATTCATCATCATTACTAATGAGAAGGCGGGAGCGAACTTGGTTTTCCCTTTCAACAAGAGCAATATTCTTGCAAATAAGTCTATCTCTTTCAATTTGAACTTCGAGAAGAGTTTTATGGAATTATGCTAAAGTTTGAGCACCTTGTCTAGATATACGATCTTTTTCGTCTATGAAATTACTATTCTTGGCTCTTAAACTATTGATTTCTTCTTTGGAGTTAAGATATCGACGTTTAAACGCATTAGCTGCACTCAAACTAGACCTGTGGTCAATTTATAAAAGGCGAAGTTTGGATCTAAGCTCATTTATGGGATGAGACTCAATCTTATCAGTTGAAAAACTATTTAGAGAAGTATTTAGATGTTCAAGAAGAGTATAGTCATCCATGAGATTGGGAAATGTATGAAGAAGAATAGCTTCATCAGTAAGACCATAGATGTCTGTGAAAGGGTAAACTCTATAAGAAGAAATTTGAGAGAAAATAAAACAAGGGGAAAAGGGATAAATCTCATACCATAGAGTTGCTTATTGGCATTTCGAAGATTAGATATCTCGTTCTTCTGAGGAGAATTGTCAGATTCCAATTGTTTGATTCTCTCGCGAAGACCAGTAGCTTCAATCTCCAATCCTTAATTTTTCTTATTCTTCTCGCGAAGACTAACGACTTCAGCCTCCAATTCTTCGTTTTTGTTGACAAGTTTAAGATTCCTCTTTGCGAAAGCCGCACGCCTCTTCTCCAAATCTGAGATAACAGCAAAAGAAGCTTTCCCAGCCTGCGAAATAATGCAGCGAATTTTAGAAATTAATTATGAATTCAAGGAAAAAATAAAAGAAGAAAAGTATAAGAATGAAAACTTACCAGGTTATTAAGCGAATATAAGAAACTCGCAGATATAGATCTTGAAACCCCGTGAAGAGATTCATTATTCTCTAAGAGGGGGGGTATCATAGATAGTCGCTAGGAAGTTTCAGGCATTGTTAAGAGGAGTATCACCAATTCACTGCATAGTGTTGGAGAAAATACAAGACAACTGTGCCATAGAAGATTCAGGTGGAGAATTTTCTTGGACAAAAGAAGCATTAATATCTTCATCTTCATCATCATCATCATCATTATCAGTACTTTCACTAAATTGAAGATATGATGGAGAGGGAGATTGGACTTTTCGTTTCTTTAAAGGAGGAGAACCAGATCTTCCCTTGTGACCATAACCTTTACCTTTACCTTTAGTTCTCGCAGATTTCGCGGGTTCTTCCCTTTCAACGATAACCTACACACACAGATAAAGATAAGAAATAGAGGCAATAATATATTGTGAAGAGTCATATAAGAATATTTCTTACTTCATCTGTGAATGATTGAAGAGCTGATAAAGTACCGATTTTCCCAGTCTTAACATAGCTTGCCTTCAACCTTTCAATCTGATAATTTCGCAAGTGAAAACATTAGAGTGGTCAGCAAAATTATATATGAGAGTGAAAAGAATAAATCAAGCAAAGTGTGGAAATATACCTCAGTTTCTCTCTCAGGCCAATTGAATGCCCATGGTTCATATGTTGCGAGATTCGCAGGAAAAACGTGAGATCCAAAGACATACAAACCCTTTAGAATTAAAGGGAAGATACACCATTTATCATCGCTGGAGTAACACGGGGATATGTTTTTTACAGGATGCAAATCAATGTCTTGCATAAGTATCTTGTCATTAGCAACATCATCCTTCTTCTTTAAGCGAACGCCCCAGCAAGTATTGTCTTTTTTCATAGGAATTATCTCATAATTCGTAAAGAAATTTTCTACGGTATAGTTCGCAGGAACAATCACAACGTCTTTGAACCTAGGATTTTTATCTTCATCGGGATAAAGAGATCACTTGATAACACCACGATTGGAAAAATCAAGCAATAGACGAATGCAGTATCCACTCAATTGATACACTGCTCGCGAGAACTTCACGTGAGAAAGTATCTCATAAAATAAGGGAAGTTCAGGATTATAAAGGGGAATAGGAATACCAGCGAGCAGTTGACCTAGCGAGACTATGATATTCTCATGATTGCAAGAATGATCAGAAAATAGATCAATAGAAAGTTCAGATTTTGGGGTTTTGACCAGGAAGAGGGGATAAATCAAAACCTCTAGTTTGAAGTTTCTTTCGAATTTCTTCGAAAGCAATCTCATTTCTACGACCAGCTGGAGGAATTTTAGTATGGGAATGAAGAATAAAGTAAAAAATCAAAAGAAGAAAGATTAAGAAAAGTTACAGTAGCAGAAGCAAAAGCAAAATTCACGAAAGAACAGTAAAATTGCAGAGAAGCTGAGAAGAAAGTAAAAAGAAGAAAAGGGAAGAATAAGAAGAATATATATTAGAGAGTAGAAATTCTCGAGAAAGTAAGTGCATTTAATGCGAAAAGTGGACATGAGCGTTTAAAAGGCAGCGGTTGAAAAAGACGTGTCAAAAGATGGATGGAAGAAGAAATACGTGTAACAAAGTTCATGCAAAATGCAGAGTTGTGTCAGTACAGAGAGTATGAAAAGATGAACAGTTGCGGCATTATGAAAAATAATTTCTCATGACATTCTCCCCTTCGCAGAGAATACATGAGAAGAGGCAAAATGTAGGATCAGAATACCGCAAGAAAGAACAACACTCTGCGAGCGTCGCAGAATAATTTGAAGAATGACGTAACAGATGACGATTGCAGAAACATGAGGAAAGTGTGATGACTCTGTGATGATTATAATGCTTGCGAAGGGTGACAAATATAACTCTTGCGAGAACATCGCAAGTTAGATCCTAAAATAAAGGACAGATTAGCTGTCATCCACTATGTAATTCCTTATATAATGAGTTGAACAAGCGTAAGGAAGATAGAGGTCTTTTTCGAGTGTTGAGCAAGTCATTGGGAGAGAGAAAGTTCAGAGTGGTTGTTAATTCTTTAGCTTCATTTCCTTTGTATCTTGTAAAATTTGTGAGATTAATCAATAAAATTTATGATTATTGATCTAAAAATGATTTGATTGTATGAATTCTGGTGAGGGGTGTAGTGTGGGATTTCCTTCTACTACATCAAGAACATGATCTCTATAGTATCATAAAGTCCTTCTCTAAGAACATTGAGAAACTTCTACAAGAAATTACTCTACAGCAAGAAAAGATTAGTATTCTTGAGGAAGTTTTTAAAGAGAACTCAATTAGAGAAAAATGTTTGCTCGAGACTCATTCATCAGATCTCAACAGAATTCGTGCTGAAAAAGAGAAACTTTGTGAATCTCTTACTCTAGCCTATGAAAAATGTAAATCCTTGGAAAAGGAAAACTTTGTCCTAAGGAGAAATTCTTCTGTGACTAATTCTCAGGAATTATCATATATGAAGAAATGTTTTCCGGAAGAAGATTGTGTCAAGAAACGTTTACATAACTTCCAATCTTCTCATATGGATATGAAGGTTAAACAGGTGCCAATTATTGCTTCACCTCCATGAACCTGTACTTTTTGTGGGAAACAGAATCACTATGCTATTTATTATTTTTCAAAAAGGAAACAAATTTTCAAGCTTCGTAATTTGCTTGTCTTCACTGTCAATGGATCAGAAAGTCAGTCGACTAAAGAAGTTAATCGTATGCCAATAATAAATCAGAAACCTTATGAGAATGATATCTACTCTAGATATCATCACAGGGATAAAGTTCTTTATGGCAATCCTTTTTGTTGTACTAATATGAACATTTCTTGTACTTATAAGGATGGTTCTGATAAATCTAGATCTATAAAATGGATCCCTATATATTCAGATCCTCTTGAACCTATTGCTAGAGGTCCTAGATTTAGTCCTTCTGATAATAAAGATAATCAACCAGTGTATTTTCTCACTAGAAAGATCACATATCAGAGACAGAAGGATAGAGATGAACAATAACCATTTGATGAGATAAAGGCTCATACTTGTGTGAATTAATCACAAGGTTTAATATCTCACATAAAAAAGCCTAGTTGTGAGAGAAGTGGATAGGTATACTCCATAACTATGTGTCTCTAATTATCTAGCTAATATCTTATCATTTTTAGAAAGATAATTGTTCAAACACTGGTTTGTGAGTACTTTTCTTTTTAATTGTTCATTTTCTAAAACACCTTTGAAAAATAAAAGTGTCTCATTTTTCCATGTAGAGCTTTTTGGAAAACCATCCTACGGGTTCACGTACGGTTCAAGTTTTCCCTTAAACCTATCCCGTAACCCTAAATCTCTCGAGTTTTTCTTTATATACCAATCCTATTAAGTTACTATTTTACTCTAGGTTTTATGTTATCAATGGCTTCTTGTTCCTTCTTGTTGGACTTGACTAATGATGTTATTGATAAGGCGGTATATTGCGAACTCGATAAAGAAAAGGAAACTCTTATTGAAATTGAAGGTTATCTTCCTGAATCCTCTGATTCACTCTCAGATATAGAATACATTGAAGATATTTCATCGGATGTAGTTCTTGACTTCCTAATGGAATTTGAGAAGACTAAGCAACTACTTGTTGATACAATGAAGTGTCTTGATGTGGTAAGAACTGAGTTGAAAAAGGTTAAGTTTGATCTTGTTCTCATGAAAAACCATGTTACAGAAGATGCTGCCATTCACAAGCTTCAAGATCTTAAGGCTCAAGAAGGTCCCGAACTGTCGATTTGAACCTAGTTCGGTATGACAGGGAAGTTTTTCTGTTTAGTTCTTAATATCTAGTAAATCTTCTATGTTTTCTGTTTTATTTAGAAGAATAACTAGTGTTTTGGAATAGCCATGATTGTGATTACACATAGATATATCCAATGATTTCAACTTCTTGTTTTTAGATTTATTGGTTTAAATTCTAAATTTTTTTGGAAGATGATAGTTGCAGTATTAATCCTTCTAATTTTATATATTGCAATATTTTGATGGGATATGTATGTTTACGTCCGTGAACTTGATTGTCCCATATTTTGTCAAAAGTAAAGTCGTTCACGTATTGGTATGCAAATATTGATAAAGGAATGAATGGACTTTTGGAAAAACACAAAAGTTAATCCCTATCATCAATTGTTGATGTAAGATAGGTTAAAATCTTTTGTGATTCAAGGATAAAGTCTACTATGTCACTTTGTGATGGAAAAATAGAATAGGTCCTTGTTTTGTAATCCACGGTATAAAGCTTAATTGTTCCATATTATTATGTATTACCGTGAAGGTTCCATCTTGTATCTTATGTTGAGCACGATACGACTAAGTCAATTTCTTATTGGCATGGTTGGTTGTTCCATAAAGATGCAAAATGTTGAGCATTAAGAACTAAATTAATCAACTTGTGTGGTTATTTAGTTTGTATTCCATGAGTTTTCTCATGTTGAGTACATGTACGGTTGAGGTTGTCATTTCCTATGATAATCTTAGTCGGGGTTCCATAATCTCTTATGTTGAGCCCAAATGAACTAAATCAATCATCTTGTGTGATTATTTAGTTAGCACTCCATAGATTTTTCTCATGTCGAGTGTGGACAATTGAATTGATTACTTTGTGATTAGTTTAATTGTGTAATCCAGTTTAGAGTATTTATGGGTTCTCTTGTAAATAATCTAATCGATGAATTAAGTCTCCATAAGTTTACTTGTGTTGAGCATATTTAGTCAAATTAATCTTGGTTTGTTTTGGTTACTATGATTGAATATTTTGGATTCCAAATTCATACTTGTATGCAATTTGTTGAGTCTAAAGAAATCCTTCTTTTCTCTTGAAATTAAGGTCGCTCTTGTTGTTCCTTTGGGAATGACATCTAATGGGGGAGACTTCTTTTAAACTTGCGCTTAATTTCCAAATCTTTGTGGGGAGTGCGGTTGTGGAATTGTTAGGGGTTATCTTGTATCTTTATAAACTCCTTGATGAATGCATTTAGCCTAGGCTTTATGATTGCATCTAAATAAGATGATAGAACATTTACCTTTGGTCATGAAATTCCTCTTGCGGAAATTTCATTAGGATCCCGTTTTTGTACCTTTGCCAATTTTATTGACAAAAAGGGGGAGAATTAATTGTAGTTCATACTACAAATACATATAGTTTTTAGATCATTATGTAAGGGGGAGTGGTGTCCATGTGAGATGGAGTATTGACTAAGGGGGAGTGAAGTATCACTATAGTATTGTTGTTTAAGTTGTGATACAATTGGACTTTGACGTTGTGTAATAATACTATAACACGGTATAATAATGATTGAGAACCAATGCTTTTCTCATTGTTATAGCTACGGATTTTCAACAACGATGATGCTAAACTTACAACCTTTGGGATCATTGACTACTTGGAAGTGACGAAGATTTCGAGTATTGTTGAAGATTAGACATGTGGAATAGGAGCTACAAAGCTTATTTATATAATTTTTGTGTTCCATATGTATTAATAGTTTTGCCACTAAAATTGACAAAGGGGGAGATTGTTAGAGCACTTCTCGGTCAAACTCGCATGCGTTTCTATCTCAACCATGTTTGTCAATCTTAGTGATCAAAACTATAAAGTCTTGATTTATAGTATACTATAGCTAAGGTCTCGGACTAGGATAGAAAGTGTAGTTGAGCTCAAGAACTTCATGGCGATCTTCATACAAGACGAAGGACTACTCAAGGAACTAGTGGATCTTCATCGACTAAAAGGTATGTGGAGACTTGAACTTATATATCACTCAAAAGTATATATACTCTATTGGTAGGCTAAGAAAGATACCTATGACTATGTCTAAATGCAAGTGCACATCGTCTATTGCATACAAGGAAAATACATGTCGATCCCACAGAGACAAGGAGAGTATAGAGTCGATTCAAAAGCTTTACTATAACTGATTCAGAGAGTAACCAAAAGGGTTTTGATTGTGTCGATACGAGAGATTGGCAGAGACTTAAAACAGCAAGTAATTAGAAGTAAAAGATGCAATTAACACAAGGTGTAGATACTAGGGCATTCAAATCCACCACTAACCTACAGTATGCATTCAACTTGTGATGTTATTCTTCTCCAATGGGTAATTTAATCACAACTAAAGTATTTCTCCAAAGTATTAACTGTCTAGTTAAAGCACAACTAATCTAAGGATCAATAACAATATTTTTAAGCATGAGTTGCAGCATAATCAACATAGTGATATTCTAACTACAATGGATGCATGGCATACATTGTGAGAGCAAAATGTTGATAAACTTGGATTATATTATATACTAAACAATTTTAAACATTCAAGAACAACACACAAGCCTGAATAACATAGAAGAAGGCTAGAGATTCATCTTAACCCTAGTAAATGAATTTAGAACATGATGAATATAATGAAAACAATTGTATTAAGAGACTAAGTGAACCATCTAGTCTGGGGTAATTTCTTCAACACAACAACACCCCCTATTTATACACAAAATTCTCTCAATCACTTGGATTCGAAATTTAGAAAGCACCCACTCACCAAAACATGTTTTCTTAATTTTGGGAGTGATTGATGGAGAGAATTGGGGGGGGGGGGGGGGATATTTTGGTAAGAATCTGATGGCTCAAGATGGAAGCGGGTTTGGGTTTTGGATCTTGGTTTTTATCACTTCTATGCCCACTTGTAGTTTGAGACGTGAAATCAGCATTCTTCACTTGCGGATGAGGTGCATACATTGGTTTCAATGTCTTCTAGCTCGAGCCTTTGTTGTCTCTCTTCCATTATCACCAATTCTCCGTTCCTTTTGGCTCCTTAATTCATCCAAGTTTTATTTAGTACCTAAAAACACAAAATTAATTAATACAAATATTTATTCTTGAAAACAGTAAATTTACAGAATTTGGGATAATATATGATTTTAAAGAACAAAAGATGAGTTAAATGCCAATAAAAAGGTGTATAAATATGCAATATTTGGCACTCATCAAATACCCCCAAACCTGAATTTTACTTGTCCTCAAGTGAAACAGAAATTAAGAAATCCTAGATATACCACTATCTCTGGCCTCTCGAATGCATTTAGCGTATGTACTAAGCCTTTAAACCCCTAGGTGTCCCTAGTTGGATGAGTTGTAGTCTTGTGAGGGCCTACCAAAGATGTACCCACAAAAAATTCTCCAATTTCAGAGTGTAATAGAGTCTCAAGTATCCAAGGAGCTATGAGGACGTATAGTTTCTGCATGCTAGTAACAAGAAGTTAGAACTACCAAAGAATGCATTCTCATCCTTAAAAGTTGAGCGAGAAATAACCATACCATATGAAAGAATTCTGGTTCGAGAGTAATCACAAGCCTCGACTTCTGCCTTACCAACAAGGTTTTATGATAATTGCACTCAAAAAGACCGTTTTTTTAGTCTCTCTCCTGTGTCCAGGAAGGAATAAAGAGTGAAATCATTTACACGTTGAATGGTGGAAAGAAAAACCTTCCGAAATAATTTATGGAGACTCCACAAAATTGTGGACAAAAAGAATCTTTTTCTGATGATCTTTACGAAAGGAAATCAATCATTATAGGAGGATGGGAGTACTCACTTACCTTCACATCTGATCGACAATTAACACCACTCTCATAGCATCCATAGAAACGTCTTCGTCTTCGATCTTCAATTGTTGATGATGAACTTCTGAATTTCGTAGAACCTTGACAATTTCTAATTCTTCAATCAATTTTTTTTTTTTTTGATAACAACGGAGCTAGCGGGTCGGATGGGTAACCTCAACGGATCGGGTTTCATTTCGAGTGATGCCCGAATAGGTGGTTTGATGGAGCCCTAATTCTCTGCCTTATATACTTCGCCTATTCCTTTTCAACCACCAGCTTCTTCTTCTTCTCCTCTTCTCCTCTCTGCAAATATACCATTTTCCTCTAGCCTTCATCAGATCCTTCTTGTATGTGCCAGATCCGGACCTCGATTTTTCTTCTCTTAATCACCGTCTTCATTTTTTTCTACTTTCTGCTTGTTTGGTTTATTGCTGTAGTAATCATTTATTGGTGGAGTATGCAAGATGGATTTTGAGATGATGGATAAATTACTCTCTGAAGTAGTGTTAACTGAAGCGAGATTTCTTTGGTGGAGTCTCAGTATAGATCTGTATGTATCTCTTTTTTTTTTTTTTTTTTTTGAGATCCATATTAGTGTTCGGTTCGAAGATGAAGATCTGATGATTTAGGGAAAGATGCAAGATCGTTTCATATGCATCTAATGATAAATCCGGCTTTCAAAGTTGAAGTCAGATTTAGATGTATTCTGACAAGTGTGGACGATCTTCCTGGGAATCATCTCTTTTATTTATTTCTTCTTCTTTGATTCATCGTCAGATCATTTTGTTTCTTGTTGTTGTTTGTAAACCTCGGACTATTATAACTTTCTTCAAATACTCTGATGTCGTTCTCCTTGTTGATGACGATGTGTTTCTATGGATCTGATTGATGTTGTCGAGAGAGAGAGTGGTGCTAACTGCAAACATTGTACCCGAAATTGACGTATGGTGACACACTCTAAAAGCTAAAAATGAAGGTTGGTGCCTCGCTTGATGTAAAAATGGGTAGTCTCCACTAAGGGTGATCAAAAATCTACTACCGAATATCTTTGCAGCACCTAATTCGCCCTCCGGCATGGTTAAATCCAATTTTAACGCTCTAACAACTAAGAAACCCGATTGTATTCTCCAGTACTTCCAAGTTCAGTTATTTCGGTTAGACTCTCTATGTAAACATAGCTAGAAGCATGCTAGTGACTCTAAGATCTCTAAAAGTTGGAGGTTTTATGCAAATATTTACAGAAGATTTTTTTTTTTTTTTTTTTTTTTTTGAAATTGCAAAATACTAACTCTATATGCAAAAAGACTAACAACTCTATATACAAAATACTCCCCCAAACCTAAATCTAACATTGTCCTAAATGTTTCAATAGATGATAAGAATTATAACAATATATCGAGAGAACAAGGCAAAGCAGACTTAAAGGAAAGAGAATACCAGATGCAAAAGGGTGGTGCTAAACCAGAATTGAATGAATGTTTTAAAAGCAAACAATATGAGCACAAGACAAAAAAGTTTGGTTAGCACACATAAATATTATGCAAAAAGAAAAAGAAGGGAAAGATAATGGACTTTTAATCCATATGTATGTACACGGGTGAACTAGTTTAGTCCACATAAACAGGGTCTTCCAAGTCTGTGGTGTCAACTTCTGGTGGAAGATGCTCCAGAAATGGTTTCAATCTCTGACCATTGACTTTGAAGATGTTCTTGTTCGCTGTATTTTTGATTTCAACGGCTCCATGAGGGAAAACAGTACGTACCAAGAATGGACCTGACCACCGGGAACGTAACTTTCCTGGAAAAAGATGCAAACGAGTGTTGTACAATAAAACTTTTTGTCCCGGTGTGAAAGACTTGTGCAAAATGCATTTTTCATGAAACACCTTCATTCTATGTTTGTACATTTTGGCACTATCATATGCGCCATTTCTCAATTCTTCCAACTCATTGAGTTGAAGTTTTCTTTGGGCACCAGCCTTATCAAGATCGAAATTCAGTTTATTTACGGCCCAATATGCACGATGTTCTAACTCAACAGGTAGATGGAAAGCTTTACCATACACTAGTCTGTAAGGGGACATGCCAATGGGAGTCTTGTATGCAGTCATATAGGCCCACAAAGCATCATTTAAATGTAAAGACCAATCTTTCATAAAAGGATTAACAGTCTTTTCAAGAATATGCTTAATTTCCCTATTAGAAACTTCTACTTGACCACTGGTCTGAGGATGATAAGGTGTTGCTACCTTATGAGTGATTCCATACTTGCGCATAAGTGATTCAAAAGGTTTATTGCAAAAATGAGTACCTCTATCACTGATTATTGCTCTAGGTGTTCCAAAATGAGAGAGAATGTTTTCTTTAAGAAAAGAAAGAACAACTTTATAATCATTTGTTTTAGATGCAATGGCTTCTACCCACTTTTAGACATAATCAACAGCAACAAGAATGTATAGCTTACCTTCAGAGTTAGGAAAGGGACCCATGAAATCAATAACCTATACATCAAATAGCTCAACAATCAAAATAGGTTGTGAGGACATCATGTTTCTTTTTGAGATACTTCCTAATTTCTGGCATCGGTCACAAGCAACACAGAATGCATGGCTATCTTTAAACAATGATGGCCAATAGAAACCACTCTGCAAGATCTTTGCAGCAGTTTTCTTGGCACTAAATTGGCCTCCACATGCATGGTCATGACAGAAAGAGATGACATCCCTTTGTTCAGAATTGGGGACATATCTCCTAATGATTTTGTCTTGGCAGTACTTAAACAGATATGGGTCATACCAAAGGAAATGTTTAACTTCAGCCAAGAACTTCGAACGGTATTGTTTAGACCAATGCAAAGGCATTCTTCCTGTAGCAAGGTAGTTCACGATATCAGCAAACCAAGGCATTTCAGACACAAGCATCAATTTTTCATCAGGGAATAATTCTATAATAAGCACGGATTCATCAACAGATTCAACATTCAACCTGGACAAGTGATCAGCAAAAATATTTTCCGATCCCTTCTTATCACGAATTTATAGGTTAAACTCTTGTAAAAAGAGTATCCATCGAATTAGACGAGCCATAGCATATTTTTTAGACAAAAGATATTTCAATGCAGCATGGTCAGAATATATAATTATTTTATACCCTATCAAATAAGATCTAAACTTATACAATGCAAACATAACATCTAGCAACTCTTTCTCAGTTTTTGAATAATTCATTTGAGCATCATTAAGCGTTTTACTAGCATAGTAGATAACATAAGGGAGTTTGTCTACTCGCTGACCTAAAACAGCTCCTACAGCATAGTCAGACGCATCACACATAATTTCAAATGGTAAGGTCCAGTCGGGTGGTCTGACTATAGGGGCAGATGTAAGGAGAGCTTTCAATAGCTCCCATGCTTCCTTACAAGCATCATCAAACACAAATGAAACATCTTTTGCAAGAAGATTGCACAAGGGTCTTGAAATTTTACTAAAGTCTTTGATGAATCGGCGGTAAAAACCTGCATGGCCTAGGAATGACCTTATATCCCTCACAGAACGAGGTTGAGGCAAGTTTTGAATGAGATCAACTTTAGCTTTATCTACTTCTATGCCTTTTTCAGAAATGATATGCCCTAGAACAATGCCTGAGTTAACCATGAAATGACATTTTTCCTAATTCAAAACTAAATTCTTTTCCTTATGCTGAATAAGCACATGAGTAAGATGATGCAGACACTCATCAAAGGAAGATCCAAAGACAGAAAAATCATCCATGAAAATTTCAAGAAACTTATCTATCATGTCGGAAAATATGCTCATCATGAAGCGTTAAAAAGTAGAGGTTGCATTACACAACCCAAAAGGAATACGACGATAATAAAATGTTCCATAAGGACACTTAAATGTGGTCTTATGTTGGTCTTTGGGTGCTATGTGAATTTGGTTGTATCCTGAATAGCCATCTAAGAAACAATAGTACCAATGTATCGATAACCTTTCTAGCATTTGGTCAATGAAGGGAATAGGAAAATGATCCTTCTTCGTTGATGTGTTTAACTTCCTATAGTCAATACAAACTTGCCACCCTGTGGTTACACGAGTGGGGACAAGCTCATTCATTTCATTTTGAACTACAGTAATGCCAGACTTTTTGGGTACAACTTGAATGGGACTGACCCATTGGCTATCTGGAATTGAGTATATGATACTCGCATCAAGCAATTTTAGAATCTCACCTTTAACAACATCTATCATGTTGGGGTTTAGTCTCCTTTGCATTTCCCTATATGGTTTAGTGTTTTCTTCAAGATTTATAAGATGCATGCAAATTGTGCGACATATATATTAAGGTCTGAGATGGACCAACCTAAGGCCTACTTATGCTCTTTAAGCACTTCTAAAAGTTTACTTTCCTGTTACGTGTCCAAACATGATGAAATAATCACAGGAAAAGTATCAGAAGGACCTAAGAAATCATATTTAAAGGTATCAGGTAATGGTTTCAAATCAAGCTTAGGTGGTTCGACAAGAGATGGGGCAGGTTCTGAATCAGGTTGTGGAAGTGGTTCCACAATATCCTGCCATTTAGAAATATCCATGGGTGGCACAGATTCAAGCAAAGATTGTACTTCACCAATGTACTTAGAATCAAAGAGATCTAAGTCAAAGTTATCTAAGCATGCTTGCAAAGGGTCCACAGATAAAATATCAGGAAATGAGTCTTGGATCAGACTCTCAATCATGTTAATCTCATGTAATTCATCATCATCACAGTTCCTAGGTTGCTGGTTAACATGAAATACATTCAATTCCACAGTCATGTTGCCAAAAGACAAATTCAGTATTTCGCTACGACAACTTATGATAGCATTTGACGTTGCCAAGAAGGGACGTCCTAAGATGACAGGAATATGATTTTCAGGATTTTTCACAGGTTGAGTATCTAACACAATGAAGTCCACAGGGAAATAAAATTTATCAACCTTGATCAACACATCTTCAACAATACCTCGAGGGATTTTTATAGATCTGTTCGCTAATTGTAGCGTAACAGGGGTGGGTTGCAATTTCCCAAGACCTAACTGCACATACACATAATATGGCAGTAAATTCACATTAGAACCTAAGTCCAATAAAGCCTTTTCGATTGTATGATTACCTATAGTGCAAGAGATAGTTGGACTACCTGGGATTTTAAACTTATGTGGGGTCTTGTTTTGAATAATTGAACTTACCTGCTCAGTGAGAAAGGAACGCTTATGAACATGAATCTTTCACTTTTGTGTGCATAGATCTTTCAAGAATTTAGTATATACATGAATCTGCTTGATTTCTTCAAGAAAAGGGATCTTTATATTGACTCGTTTAAACATTTCTAAAATCTCATTGTATTGGGTACCTTTCTTCTGCTGCACCAACCTTTGTGGGAATGGAGCAACAAGAACATTAGATGGTGCAGGGATATTAACATCAGTAGAATTCTTAGAGTCATTATCTTGCTTGGATTCTTTTTCTACACTAGATGTTTTCTATGGTATTGTGTGCAATTGTGAGTCTGATTTAGACTCAATTGACTGTGGTTCACCAACTTTCTCGTCAACAACTTTACCACTACGAAGAGTAGTGACAGCATTTACCTGATTATGAGAAGACTCATTTCCAGTTGAGGTGTTTGCCTGAAATGCATTTTTCTGAATTTGTTGAGGTTGACTAGGGATTTTACCTTTCTCTCTCTCATTTAGTGCATCATAGATTTGACCCATTTTAAGTTGTAGACTTGTGAAACGTTGGTCTGTGGTCTTTTGAAGTTCGAAAAGATTTTGTGTCAACAGACCGACACTATCTTCAAAGCTAGGCTTTTTATCTACAGGGTACTTAGAGTGTGATTGTACTTGGGGGTTTTTAGGGTATGAGTATCCTTGATTATTGCTAGTTGTACCCCCTTGGACGGGCCCTTTAGACCATGAAAAGTTAGGGTGGTTTCTCCATCTTGGGTTGTTGGTCTGAGAATAAGGGTTGTTCTCTGGCCTATGGTACAAAACATTGGCTTGCTCGGTTTTAGATTCTTGAAATGCATGTAGGTATGGACAACTCTCCACTAAGTGGACTGAACCATGGCATGCGGCGCAGGTGGCCATTTCAATCTGGTCACACAGAGTAGGGGCAGTAGTTTTCACATTTTTCTGCAGCTATAACATTTCTACTCTCCTAGCTAAAGATGCAATCCTTGCATTTCCCTCAAAGTCAGACTAAATTCTATGAACATGAGTTACATGGGTAGTCCTTTTGGGTTCACATATGGACTCCCACTGCTGAGCCTTTTCAGCGACTTCGATTAAGAAAGTCCAAGACTCATCAACAGTTTTGTCAATAAATGCACCATTGCACATTGCCTCAACTGTGGTTCGGGTCCTGACATCTAGGCCTTCATATAAAATTTGCACAAGTCTCCATTTTTAAAAACCATGATGGGGACATTGGAGCAATAATTCATTGAATCTCTCTAAATATTTTGCTAGAGTCTTATCATCTAATTGCTCAAAACCATTTAGACTTTGACGAATTGTCGCAGTCTTATGGTTGGGGAAAAACTTTTTGAAAAATTATTTTGTGAGATCATCCCATGTTCTAATGGACTGTGGTTGTAGGGCATGAAGCCATGACTTGGATTTGTCTTTCAAAGAGAAAGGGAATAATCTCAGCTTGAGGGACTCTTCCGGCATTTGGTTAAAACGCAGAGTCCCGCAGATATCTTCAAAATATCTCACATGGTGGTAGGGGTTTTCAGCATCAACCCCTCTAAACACGGGTAACATGTAAATTGTGCTTGATTTCAGTTCAAACTGGCCAGCATCATCTGGTAGAATGATGCAAGAGGGTTGGCTTGTCCTTGTAGGGTACATGTAGTCCTTGAGACTACGGGGTGGGTTCGGATCATCACCCATTGTCTCAGATTGGTTAGGGCTGTGTATTTCAGAACTGGGTATGTCAACTATGTCTTCTTGTCTGATTCTAACTAATCGGTTTGTTTGGTCTCTAAAACACACAATCATAGCCTAGCATGCATACCAATCAACATGTTATACGAATCCGGACAACCAGGACAATCACAATTCACTGCTCATGATAATCAAAAGATAATTCACATTCAAGGTTTAGAAGTGATACCGCCGGTACAATACCGGGTGTAGGCACAACCGCAATTTGTTTTGCTTCTCTTCCTCCTTTGCCTTAATTCCCGCAACAGTATTACAGGTACCTGGTGACTTCAACCGAGGTTGTCAGGGGTTTCTAAGTTATAAAGAAAAATCAGAGATTATCAATATTAATTGTAATTGACTATGAACTCCATGGAGATCTTCATACAAGATGAAGGACTACTCAAGGAACCAGTGGATCTTCATCAACTAAAAGGTATGTGGAGACTTGAACTTATTTATCACTCAAAATTCTATATACTCTATTGGTAGGCTAAGAAATATACTTACGACTATGTCTAACTGCAAGTGCACATCGTCTATTGCAGACAAGGCAAATACAGGTCGATCCCACAGAGACAAGGAGAGTATAGAGTCTATTCAAAAGCTTTACTATAACTGATTCAGAGAGTAACCAAAAGGGGTTTGATTGTGTCGATACGACGAGAGATTGGCAGAGACTTAAAACAACAAGTAATTAGAAGTAAAATATGCAATTAACACAAGGTGTAAACACTGAGAATGAGGATACTAGGGTATTCAAATCCACCACTAACCTAAAATATGCATTCAACTTGTGATGTTATTCTTCTCCAATGGATAATTTAATCACAACTAAAGTATTTCTCCAAAGTATTAACTGTCTAGTTAAAGCACAACTAATCTAAGGATCAATAACAATATTTTTAAGCATGAGTTGCAGCATAATCAACATAGTGATATTCTAACTACAATGGATACATGGCATATATTGTGAGAGCAAAATGTTGATAAACTTGGATTAAATTATATCCTAAACAATTTTAAACATTCAAGAAAAACACACAAGCATGAATAACATAGAAGAAGGCTAGAGATTCATCTTAACCCTAGTAAATGAATTTAGAACATGATGAATATAACGAAAACAATTGTATTAAGAGACTAAGTGAACCATCTAGTCTGGGGTAATTTCTTCAACACAACAACACCCCCTATTTATACACAAAATTCTCTCAATCACTTGGATTCGAAATTTAGAAAGCACTCACTCACCAAAACATGTTTTTTTAATTTTTGGGAGTGATTGATGGAGAGAATGGAATATGCTTGGTAGTGGGAAACAAATTGGGAGTGATTGATGGAGAGAATGGGGGGGAGGTGGATGTTTTGGGAAGAATCCGATGACTCAAGATGGAAGCGGGGTTGGGCCTTGGATCTTGGTTTTTATCACTTCTATGCCCATATCCTCTTCAAAGATAAAATTTCAAAGCTCACTTCTAGTTTGAGACGTGAAATCAGCATTCTTCACTTGCGGATGAGGTGCAGACATTGGTTTTAGTGTCTTCTAGCTCGAGCCTTTGTTGTCTCCCTTCCATTGTCACCAATTCTCCGTTACTATTGGCTACTTAATTCATCCAAGCTTTATTTAGTACCTAAAAACACAAAATTAATTAATACAAATATTTATTCTTGAAAACAGTAAATATACAGAATTTGGGATAATATATGATTTTAAAGCACAAAAGATGAGTTAAATGCCAATAAAAAGGTGTATAAATATGCAATATTTGGCACTCATCAAATACCCCAACCCTGAATTTTACTTGTCCTCAAGTGAAACAGAAATTAAGAAATCCTAACTATACCACTGTCGCTGGTCTCTCGAATGCATTTAGCGTATGTACTAAGCCTTTAAACCCCTAGGTGTCCCTAGTTGGACGAGTTGTAGTCTCGTGAGCGTATTTACGCTTCTCCAATTTCAGAGCGTAATAGAGTCTCAAGCATCCAAGGAGCTATGAGGACATATAGTTTCCATGTGAGATGGAGTATTGACTAAGGGGGAGTGAAGTATCACCATAGTATTGTTGTTGAAGTTGTGATACAATTGGACTTTGACGTTGTGTAATAATACTATGACACTGTATAACAATAATTGAGAACCAATGCTTTTCTCATTGTTATAGCTACGGATTTTCAACAACGATGATGCTAAACTTAGAACCTTTGGGATCATTGGACTACTTGGAAGTGACAAAGATTTCGAGTATTATTGAATACTCGACATGTGGAATAGGATCTATAAAGCTTATTTATATAATTTTTGTATTCCATATGTATTAATATTTTGCCACTAAAATTTACAAAGGGGGAGATTGTTAGAGCACTGCTTGGTCAAACTCGCATGCGTTGCTATCTCAAGCATGTTTATCAATCTTAGTGATCAAAACTATAAAGTATTGATTTCTAGTCTACTATAGCTAAGGTCTCGGACTAGGATAAAAAGTGTAGTTGAGATCAAGAACTCCATGGCGATCTTCATGCAAGACGAAGGACTACTCAAGGAACTAGTGGATCTTCATCGACTAAAAGGTATGTGGAGACTTGAACTTATCTATCACTCAAAAGTCTATCTACTCTATCTCCTATCTTGAGACAAAAGTCGTTTTACTATATAGACTAAGAATTTACACATGTCACATTTCGTGCTGAGTATATATCGCTTATATATTTCTCGAAATGGGTGTTGGTAAATCTTTCGCTTTAACTAAGTTCATCTTTGCCTAGTGACAAAAGTCATGTTATGTCTCAATCACTTTGAAAATTGATCTGACGAAAAATAGTTTGTGAATAACAACTATATAACGCCCTATGAGAATGTTTCAATGATTGAAATGAGCGTTTAGACTATATAACCATTGTGGGATATAAACATTGTTGTGGCAACACATATATGTATAAGTCCTTAACACTTGAACCGAAGTTTGCGAACTTTTTTGATCAAGTGGAACCGGAACGTGAGCAACAACTCAGTCCGCGAACCCAGTCTGCGAACTCAGTCCGAGAACCCAGTCTGCGAACTGGCATAAGTTCTCGAACCCGAGAATATCTTCTGGAGTTGAAGCTCAGGTGCAGTCCGCGAACCCAGTCTGCGAACTGACGGAAGTTCTCATCCCGAGAAATTATGCTGGAGTTTATTAACTTCAACTGGTTAGCTTGAGTCCGCGAACTCAAGAGGTTATGTCTGAAAACATTGTTCGTGAACTTATCTTAAATTACTAAGGAATGCTTTTGCAAACTGTGGCTTTATAGTTCATGAAATGATTCGAGTGAATCACATCATTTTTGATTCAATTGTGTCTCTTGTAATACTTGGGATCTTATAGCAATTGAACAACTCTCTAACTAGTTTATTTTAGTCATTTGGACTAGTTACGGTGAAGAAGAATATGGTTGATCTGAAAGTTATCATTTGGCTAACCATTTGGTTGACTAATATTGAACCAACCATTGTACACGTTTGGGTACGGTTACACGAACTCAAAACATCAAGTACATGTGTGTATAACAAGCTAAGTTTTCGATATAAAGGTTGAGAGATATTATCTTGTATCTAATCAGGTTTTCATCTAATGGTGAATATTGAATGCTTTGTTAGCAAGCTAACATTGATTGCAAACCCGGATTTGAAAGACTATATAAGGGAGAACTCTAGCAACTGGGAAACCTAATCCCCAGACATTCTGTGTGATACTAGTTTGCTAAAGCTAAAGTTGATTCTCCTTTAACCTTTGGTTTTCTTCTCTAAAACCAGGTTAACGACTTAAAGACTTCATTGGAATTGTAAAGCTAGACCGATACTACTTTTCTTTTAGTTGTGTGATCTGATCTTGATGTTTCTATCGTACGAGTACAATTGTAATAATTGGATTGAGATTTATATCTCCGATATGCAGGATAAAAGTAGTCACAAACATCTTCGTCTCATTATTTGTGATTCCTCAATAATCTTATTCGATGCGTCGATTAAGTTTATTGTGAGGTGATTGATGAAACTGAGCTGTTCTTTGGGAATATAAGTCTGGTTTTATCAATTGGTTCCTGTTCACCTTGATTTATCAAAAGACGGAACAAAACTTGTAGGTTTATTTGTGGGAGACGAATTTATCTATTACCTGTAGACTTTTCTGTGTGAGACAGATTTGTTTATTAAATTCTTCGACTTTGGGTCGTAGCAACTCTTGGTTGTGGGTTAGATCAGCTAAGGGAATCAAGTGTGCAGTATCCTGCTGGGATCAGAGGCGTATGAGCATAACTGTACCTTGGATCAGTGAGAGATTGGTTGGGGTTCAACTACA
The DNA here is from genome assembly GCA_023529315.1 of Papaver bracteatum. Taxonomy (NCBI): domain Eukaryota; kingdom Viridiplantae; phylum Streptophyta; class Magnoliopsida; order Ranunculales; family Papaveraceae; genus Papaver; species Papaver bracteatum. The sequence goes on from JAJJWX010005092.1 coordinate 154,165, forward strand.
GTCCATACCGAAGTTAATTTGGAGTAGGCTAGTGTCTGTAGCGGCTTAATACAATGTATGTTTAATCTGGACTAGGTCCCGGGGTTTTTCTGCATTTACGGTTTCCTCGTTAACAAAATTTTGGTGTCTGTGTTATTTCTTTTCCGCATTATATTTTTATATAATTGAAATAATACAGGTTGTGCGTTGTTCATTCGATTAGAATATCCGACCTTATTGGTCGTTGATTTAAATCGATTGACACTTGGATATTGGTCTTTGGTACCATCCAAGTTATCTCTCTTTGATTAGACTCGCGAATCATATTTGCTTGAGAAAATCAAATCGAGAGATTGAGATAATAACTCCTTGAGTATTTTCTATTGATTGAGTCTAACTGTCTAGTTGACTCTCTAGAAAATAACTCGAAGTTGTCCATACAAATTGCTAATCAAAATATTGGGTGAGGTTGTTAGACACCCGCATTTTCAGTATCCATACCCGGTACACATACCATAAAAGTTTTGTATGTTCCAAAACTCATATTTGTCTTAATGGTACACATACCCGGTACATGTACCATGACAAATATTATATAGTCACAAATAAGGCTGAGTACACGTACTTTCCATGTCGAATATTTTCAGGTGCACATAAAAATTATTACTGTGAGATAATTAGCATTTGAATAAATCTCTAAGAACACTTTATAGACATGATTTATCACATTATAACCTATGGTTATGACTCAAACTTAAAAGTTTTAAGTGTTTATAAAAATGATCAAGCTTATAGTTCAATTGGCTAGTTTTGGCTAACCATTCATGAATGTTGTCTTTATGCACGGTGAAAAAGCGGGGGTACAACAACCACACCCAATATTTCGCTTAGAAATCTGTATGGACAACTCCAATATAATTCCAAGAGAATCAACTAGACAGTCAGACTCAAACAATAAAAATATATCCAAGAGTTGTATCTCTGTTTCATAATGTAATTAGAAAATCTAACAGGTAGAAATACGTGAGCCTGATTATCATGTGAAACAACTTAAACGGTACCAAAGACCAATGTTCAAGTGTCAGTCAATTTAAATCAACAACCAAAGGTTGGATTATCTAATTGACTGAGCTACACACGACCTGTGATATTTCAATTATATAAACAAATATAATGCGGAAAAGAAATAACACAGACACCAGAAATTTTGTTAATGAGGAAACCGCAAATGCAGAAAAAACCCGGGGCCTAGTCCATATTTGAACACCACACTTTATTAAGCCGCTACAGACACTAGCCTACTCCAAGTTAACTTCAGACTGGAATGTAGTTGATCCTTAACCAATCTCACACTGATCAAGGTACAGTCACGTTCCTTACGCCTCTAGAACCACATGATGAGTGCCAAATATTGCATATTTCTACACCTTTTTATTGGAAATTAACTCATCTTTTGCGCTGTAAAATGATGTATTATCCCAAATTCTGTATTTTCATTGTTTTCAAGAATAAATATATATTTTGTAATTAAATTTATGTTCTTAGGTGCTAAATAAATCTTGGATGAATAGAGAATCCAAAAGAGCGAAGAATCGATGATAACGGAAGAGAGACAACAAAGACTCCCGCTAGAAGGCAGTGAAGAGTGTCTTTTGCACCTCATCTGCGAGTGAAGAATATCGTTTTCACAACCCAAAACTAGAAGTGGGATTGAAGTATTAAATTTGAAGAAGACATGGGCTTGGAAGAAGTGAAAGAATCCAAACCCATATAAGTGCCCGAGACATCAGATTTGATGCAATCGCTCAACGCCCAACAACTCTTCCCTAGGTACATCAACATTTGTTGCATCCGTCATACACTCTAGCCACCCCTCATTCTCCCCAAAATCGACCAGAAGCAAATATCTTCTCCATCTTCCCTTTTCTTACAGTACCAGCACCATCATCTCACCTTCATCCCTCCATCAGTGAACTCCATACCCGAACACCTATGATCTTAACCGCCTCTCAGCTATCCATCAACCAAACCTCTAATCTCTATCTCTCTCTATCTTATCTTCCTTGTCAAAAACAGTAACCTAGAAGCTAGGATTGAGAGATATGGAGTTAGGGTTATCTTCAATAGCTAAATCAAACATCAAATCAAGAGTTGCATGTATGATTTGTAGAAGGGGTTTGTCGGAAAACATCTTTTGGGTGAGCGGGTATTCTCTAATTTTCGAATTTAAGTGATTTGGAAGAAATTGATGTATAAATAGAGGAGAGGTTTTGTTATAAAAGGCATGTCCGGATTATCCGGTGCACCAAGATGTAGTGTTTTATTTCTTTATCATGTTCTAATTTCATTTTCTAGGGTTTAGATGAAACCCTTGATTATATGCTAGGTTAGTCGATTTCATGTTAATGTTCTTGTTGTGCTTCACTGCTTTAGCAAGGATAGTTAGATAATGGATCAAATTAGTCTGTGATTAGTTATACTGTAAGAAGACAGCTAATACTAGGGGTGAGTTAGTGAAATTAGTTGATAAATCATCCATTTGAGACCTTCAAGGGAAGGGACATGAATGTAACTTGAATTGTATTGCCTTAGTATAGGATTAGGAGGTGGATTCAACCATCCTAGTACTCTTAGCCCTTAGTTTACAATATGTTTTACTACTTGATCACTGCCAAAATCTTTTCGTATCGACACACAAAACACCCCTTTTTTTACTGCTTGGATAGAATCAGTTTTGTATGACTTGAGAATCAACTTTACATCCTCCTTGTCCCTGAGGATCGACACGTGCTTGCCCTGTATTACATTAGGGAATTGTGCACTTGCAGTTATCATTATAAGTACTATTTAGAGACCTACCACCACACCGGATTCCACATACTTGATTCCCTTAGCTGATCTCACTCACAACTAAGAGTTGCTACGACCTAAAGTCGAAGACTTGATAAACCAATCAGTCTCACAAAGAAAAGTATATTGAATAGATAAACCTATGATTTTTATTCCACCTTTTGATAAATCAAGGTGAACATGAACCAATTGATATACCAGACTTATATTCCCGAAGAACAACCTAGAAATATCAATCACCTCATAATAATCTTAATCATATGGTAGCGAAACAAGATATTGTGAAATCACAAACGATGAGGCGAAGATGTTTGTGACTACTTTTTATCTTGCCTATCGGATATTAAATCTCGAGCAAATCTTAGAGAAAACAGTACTCAATCACGATAGAAAACAACAAGATCAGAACACGCAACTACAGAGAAAATAGTTGGGTCTGGCTTCACAATCCCAATGAAGTCTTCAAGTCGTTAACCTACAGGGTTTCGTGATAAACCTAAGGTTAAAGGAGAATCGACTCTAGTCGCAACTAGTATCACACAGGAGGTGTGGTAATTAGGTTTCCCAGTTGCTAGAGGTATCCTTTATATAGTCTTCAAATCAGGGTTTGATAGATTTGAAACAAAGAAATCAATATTCACCATTAGATGAAACCTGATCTAAGAGCCAAGCTAAGTTCGCTTGAAACAAAATTAATATCTCTTCATCGTTAGCTGGTCTTAGCTTGTTACACATAAATGAAATGTACCTTCATTTAGATATGAGTAACCATACCCAAACGTGTACAGCTTGTTGGCTCAACAATAGTTAACCGAAGTTAGCCATATGAACACTTTCATATCAACCTTATTCATCTAAACCATAACTAGCTCAAATGACTCAAATGAAACTAGTTCAAGAGTTTTTCAATTGTTTATATTCTCAAAGAAGTATACAAGACACAATTTAAGCAAAATCGATTTTGATTCACTCGAATCAAATTATGAACATTATAGTCACGGTTTGCAAAAAATTGTATTCCTTATTATATAAATGTATCAATTCATGAACAAATCGATTTTAGAACATCATCCACTTAGGTATGCGTACCTAAGTAGCCGAGCCAAGTTTGGGTTTCGCCAGTACTCGAACTGGTAAGCATACCATCCAAACTCAGCAGAAAATCCCGGACCTGAACCTTACTTCAGTACACGTACCGGTTTGCATACCAGGTTCTCGGACTTTCTCAAACCAACCAGTATGCATATGGGTATTCATACCATGCTTTCCAGACATGGATTGCATATATGCAAGTACGCATACTATGCTTAAATCCAATTGTTTTAAACTCTCATTTCAACCATTGAAACATTCTTGGAAGACGGGAATAGATTTCTCACATAAACTATTAGCTTCAAAGAAATTTTCAAGTGATCGAATGATCAATACAAAATATTTCGAGTCTACATCAAATGATTGTCTCACACAAATCATGTAAGATGTTACCAGGTGATTTTCACATGATCATCTTTTGACTTTCGTCAAGAATATAAGATGAACTTGGTTAAAGAAAAAGCTTACCAAGTACCACCACATATTTCGAGAAATATGTAAGCGGGTTAAACTCAGCTTGAAATATCAAATTTGTATAATTGAAGTCCATATAGCTATACGACTTTTGTCTCAAATAGGAGATAAAGTAAATAGACTTTTGAGTGATATATGAGTTCAAGTCTCCACATACCTTTTTTTGATGAAGTTTCACAAGCTCCCCTTAGTAGTTCTTCATCTTCAATCGATGAACGCCGTGAAGTCTAATGCTCAACTACACTTTCTATCCTAATCCGAGACTTAGCTATAAGTAGACTAGAAATTAAGAATTATAGTTTTGACAAATAAACTTGACAACAAGCTTGAGATAGCAACGCTTGAGAGTTTGACCAAGTAGTGCTCAAATACACGGTTCAGTTACTGTTCATCCTAACCAGAGTGTATATCTTGAAATTAATTATATTTCAAAGATTCATCTAATGGTGGATGTTGTTTGCTTGGTTCAAAAGCTATCTTAGTTTAAACCTAAAGCAACCTATGTTTTGAAAGTCTAAAAAAGGGGAACCTTAAACAATTGGGATATTTGAATCCCGACACTACTTCTTGTGTGTCCTAGTTGCATACTAGAGTCGTCATCTTCCTAAACCTCTTTTATGGTTTAGCAACTAAAAAGACTTCATAGGGATTCATGAAGCCAAGTCTAGCTACTGTTTATCTTGATAGCTCGAGTATCTTGATATTATTCGATTGTTGAGCTGCTCATTTGAACAAGATAGATAAAAATCGTCAAAATTCTATTCGTCTCAGACTTTGATTGATTCTACAAGTTTAATAATTGTAAGGTGAATAATAATCTAGGATGCTCTTCGGGAAGCATAAGTCAGGATTTTGAGGTCATCTAGACTTTTTCTATTACTATCGATTTCCAGTCTCACCTTGATCTTCGATCAAAAAGGAAATCAGCATATAGGCTTATATGTGGGAGGCATATTTGTTTACAGTCTTCAATTGATTTGAAGCAACTCTTAGACTGTAAAGGACATCAGCTAAGAGAATCATTTGCGCGGAGTTCTACTGGGATTCAAAAGGCATAAAGACTGCGACTGTAAATAAATTGTTGTGAAGGTTTAATTTGGTCTCAAATACATTTCAGTCTGAAGTTAATTGGTAGTAGGCTAGTGTATGTAGTGTCTTAATACAGTTTGGTGTTCAAGTTTGGACTAGGTCCCGGGGTTTTTCTGCATTTGTGGTTTCTCGTTAACAAAATTTATGGTGTCTGTGTTATTTATTTTTCCGCATTATATTTTTTATCTCTGTAATTAAAATATTACAGGTTGTACGTTAATCAATCAAAGTAGATATATAGATACTTGTTTGTTGGATACGACTTGATTGATACTTGGAAATTGATCTTTGGAATCGCCCAAGTACTTTCACACGTAAACCAGGTTCACAGACTTATCTATGTAAACTTTATGATTGTGAGAGAAAGAGATATAACTCAGAATATTATTCCTTGATTGAGATTCATTAAGTTGAACTCTCGGAATGGTATTTAGATTTTGTGCATACATGTTTCCTAAGAAAAAGTTGGTGGTGTATTGGTACCCCCTGCGTTTCATTATGTTTTCAATCTAAACGACTTGAAAGTAACAATATAGAACTGGAACAAGTCTAGTCTTGTATTACTAACTTCAAGTAGAAGGATGATGTCTTTGTTGATATTTATACATCTTTGGATCTTCAGGTATTTAGAGTAAAATACTTATACGTATCAATATTTCTAGACTTCCTAGTCTAACCTAACGAAGTTGACTCTAGTAGTCTAACCAAACGACTTTTGAGTTTTGATACTAAAATATGACAACCAACCTTGCCATACCAACACATGGAGGGTTCAACCAAGCAATGCTCTAACAATCTCCCCCTTCGTCAACTTTAGTGACAAAACTATAATACATATGGAGAATACATGAACTAAAAGATAAAGATATTACATTACATAACAGTCTCTTAAATCATTCTCCATACGCTTGATTCCAAGTTTCGACAGCACAATAACCTACACATATTCACAAATAAATGTCGTTGTTGACGCCTTTGAATAACCAAAGATTTACTCCCTCTAAAGGAAAGCTAGGTAAATATTCAATCCGAACATCTTTGTGATTCCATTTTGTAGTATGTAATATTATACAAATTGATGATATGTTTCTCAGCAATTGTAAATCATTATATACTCCGTACATTTCTCCTCTTTTTTTTTCATAAAATGACAAAGAAACGAAAAAAATACATAAGCAAACCTAAAGGATCTTATAAGTTCATAAGAACTCATATAACCTATAATATTTAACCAAAAGATTTTACATACCATTTTAGATAAGAAATTCAAAGCAAAACCACGAAAGTAATTCACTCGACTCTTACCAAGGAAACAATTTCCCGAAGCAATTTTCCCCTTGATTTGGTAAGTCAGACTAAGATCAAAATTAACTTAGTTACTTATCAAGATCCAATTATTCATAAATTATTGTACCTCATTTAGGAAACACAAACTAGGTTAGATAACTAGTTTTCTTATCAAGGAACCGATTAGACTTGAATAATAGTACGTCGTTTCAATATGCCTAAACTAAGATCAGAATTAACTTAGTTTTATTATCAGGATTCGGTTGGACTAAAGCAATTGAACCTCCTTTTGTTAAGCAAAAACAAAAATAAGAGTTGACTTAGTTTTTCTTAACCAGAACCAATTGTAACATAACAATTGTACCGTATTTCGTTAAGCAAAAGCAAGAATGGGCATTTTAAATCAGAGTTGTTAGAGCATTGCTCGGTTGAACCCACCAAGCGTTTGTATGTCAAGTTTGGTTGTCATATTTTAGTATCAAAACCCAATTAGAGTCGCTTGATTAAATGTACTAGAGTCAAATTCGTTTAGGTTGGACTAGAAAGTCTTGGAATGTTGAGACATACAAGTATTACCTTGAATACCTGAAGAACGTGAAGACGTATTGACTACAATGAAGACATCATCCTTCCACTTGAGGTTAGTGATACTGACTTGACTTGTTTCCATCTTATTGTTATTTTCAAGTCGTTTAAGATTGAAAACATAACATGCGTGGTTATATTTAATACTCTAGTATTAAACTTGGTCATTTTATTATGATCAAACTGTCAAGGGATAATATTTAATACTCTAGTAATACGTGAGGGGTGGGCCCAAATGGCTGGACGGCCGACCATGCCTCCGTTTTTGGTCGGCTCTCCTCCTCTTTTCCTTTAATTTATTATTATTATTATTATTTAGGGTTTCCTTTTTCAAGGATTTCATATTTTGATCAAAACTCCTTATTTTCGATTCTTTTCAAATATTGCTCCATGGACCATATGGTTAGTAAAACAAGTGGCCCACAACCATAATGACTTTCTACCATAAAAATATTAAAATAATATATTCAATAGTCGGTGTTTCAATCAAGATTAAGAGTTTCAGTTAAACTCAAATTCTTTATAAAAGGATGAAATAATGCTCGATGGACCATCATAAAATACAAAACTTCTCAGGATTGGTTCATGAAAAACATCGTGACAAGAGCATGCTGTCATGGTCGGTCATGGTTGGCCTCTTGGATTGCAAAATTCGGTCTCACCTCCTTTAATGATTAATGACCTAATTAATCATCTACAATTCATATTTGGTTCAAATTCTCTCCAACAGCTTGGAAGATGACCCATTCAACATCAGATGGTCCACAGCCACCAAGAGACGGTTCCACACATATTGGTCGGTCCTTTTCTCTCCATAATTAGGTTTTACTACCTAATGCTCAATAAAAAATTATTTCAATTATGGATAAAACACTGATTAGTCATATTTTCACCAATTGCTCTACAACTGACTTTTGTAAATGCTCAATCAATCATATGGACGCCACATGGTCGGTCCCTCTCTTTCATGGATGGTCCTCACTCCATCATTGGTAGATCATCTATCAACCAAAATTAGGGTTTTGAACATAATGCTTTGCAGAGCATAATTTTCAATAGGTTCAAACACCAATGATTTCCATGTTGGTCCGCAATCAATATTTAAATAATAGTTTAATATTCGGCCAGCTACCAATATTTTATTAGTTCAACAACCAACATATTTGAGCAATATTTCAATATTGATCAAGCTATCAATATTCAGTTGGTCCATCAACCAACATTTGGTTCGTCAGTCGACCATTATTTTGATATTATAATATCTCCTTGTCATTCAACTGACTCATGGCACATGGATCGAGATGAACCCTCTATGATCATTCAATAATGATTATTTTCATGACTTCCTGTCAAGTGCTTAATGCACCAACATAATGGTAAATGATCGATCCAGAACTCTCATTAACCTATGCTTATCAATCTAAGTCATTCAACTATCATTACTGCTTCGGCTAGCATAATGATATGTCACGACCATAATGACCTAAGTCAACATTCATGGTCCACAAAGCACATTAACGTGTCAACAGACATTTTATGCTGCATTCATCATGACCTTGAGCTACGAACTGTTCAATTCATCAGTCAAGACTCATGGTCTAACTAGGTCAACAGTTGACCACATAAAATATGTCTGCAAAACAAACTTTCACATGAGACATCGATTCATGTCACATAGGGGGGGTATCATTACAGTTTTGGTCTGGCGGCTTATAACACGTGCGACATGCAATACATCTACGATGCGAAATATGAGTAAGTCGTGCTGACAGTTGAAGGAGTAAATGGGATAGTGGATGGTCAATCAACCAAGTCTTCTATGCAAAGTGGAAGTGGTTTATGCACGTTCTCCCACTTCCCTATTCTCCCACTCCTCTCCACGGTCACCACTTACACGAGATCGATGTGCTGCAATAAATAAGTTTCTCAGCCTATGGTTTGATAACGAAGACAACTGTCAATTATCAATCAGTTACAGAGGATTTCTCTCGTTTACAAAGAGAAATCATTTTCAAAGCAGTTCAATACATCACATCATCAATTGATCAATCTCCATTGATCTCCAAACATTCTCAGCTTCCCTCCTTACAAACCGTCCATTCTCCTTCCATGTGACCGAATTGATCCTGGAATGAGCATTGTCTTGGTTTAGGCCAGATTCCTACAGATTAGTCTCTCGAACTCAAAGCACTCATGTGTTGTACATTTTTTTTAAAGGTTCAGACGATTTGCTTCACCAAGCACTTGCCTCCTCCACTTTTTACCAGAAAACTGTTTTTACCCGACAACAAATTCTATACCATAGTGGGAGATTAATCTCTCGGTTGCTAGTTCAATTTCTCGAAGATGGTTGGTCTCAGTTCTGGTTGAACTCCTAACCCCAATCTTGCGAGTTCTAGTGGTACATATAATACCATTTCTCCTACCAACAATGTTGGCACACCAAGTGTCACTATTCCTATTCCCAATTCTAGTGCTCCTGTCGCCGCTCCTGTCAATACAAAAACTCAGGCCCTGCTAATAGGGTCTAAAATGGAGGTAGAAAGGTACAACTCAAAACAGACTTGGAAAACCCATTGCAGTTCCTAGAAATTGATACTAAACCACCTTGGTATATATCAGAGATGATTAAAGAACCTAGTTTAATTGGGGGGCCCAAAAAATAATTAGGGGCCCTGCACTACGTGACAAAAAGGGACATAAAATAACAATTCCCTTATCCTTTATTTTTAGAAATGCCAAAAATACCCCTAAGTCATTAGTGTTAATTAAATTTAATTAGTTAATTAAGGTGTTAAGTAATAAGGTTAGATTAAAATCAGTTTTTTGGTTTTTTTTTTTTATTAAAGAAAAAAATGTGTTTTGGTGTTGTGGGGAGGGGGAAGTAAAGTTTTTTGGTGAAAAATTTGGGTTATTTGAAATGAATGATTCTAGTGTAGGAAATGATGTTGGTGAAGCTTCTAATTACAACCATGATTGTGTAGATGGTGAGATTGTGTCAACTAATCCTATGGATTGGATGTTTGATGAAGAAATGTTAATAGAGGAAGCCATGAATATTGGTGGAAATGGAGATCCCATTGGTCAAAGTGAAGGAACCAACCCTCAAAATGAGGAACCCCGAGCTGAAAACAATGAGGTAAACATCTTATACCCTTCGATTTGCTTGTTTGTTGCTCCAAGTGGTCGATTCATCCCCACTATGCAATAGCTCAGTGTAAGGGTCGTCAAAGTCGGGGTCTGTGTAACTTAAAGACCCTATAAGGTCGCCATTTTATTGGCACTACCAGTAACGACTCTAACCTGCAACTTTTCCAGGTTATGAAAAATCGTTAAGGTAGTGTTATATAGATTGACGACCCTTTTTAGCAAGGTCACGCAGAGTCGTTAATTGTTTTGTTTATAAAGTAACGACTCTAAACCCAAAACTCCCTGATAAGTATGACACTAAGGGTCGTCATATATGTAATCATATTATTTGACGATTCTATATAGCCCTTGCAAATAGTTTTAAGGGTCGTTATATTTCTTTGTAAAAAAAATAACAACTCTTTTACTGGATTTTCATAATTTTTGATTTCATAGAATCATTTCATTGAATCGTAAAAGGCATACATCTTGCATAGCGTTGCATTAAAGGAAATAAAATATAATAGATAATAACGGTGCACTTAAACACTCAACCATAGATGCTGTATTTATAGGTAGTGCCGTGCAAGATGAGGTAGCAATCGTCGAACTCAAACTTGTTCCCACGAAGCACCTCGTATCGCTTATACGCCTTCCCCAACTGAAAACACAAAACAAAAAACTTAGTTAGTATTGTTTAAAGCTTTCGATAAGTTTTACCTCTTGTTTAAATACTTACTCTTATAGCACCCAACATATTGGGCATGGCTTTCCTTGCAGCATAAATTTCTATTTTGAAAGCATCACATTCTAATTTTATCTCCTGCAACCGTTCTTTGACTTGTTTCAAACACCTTGAGTTTCGATTTCCGTCCAACGCAACAAAAACGATGAATACACGGTTCCACCAAGCATCCGATGTTTCATCAATGTATTTGTCTAGACTTTCAAAGTGGTTTGTGACTGTCAACCAAGCTATCACAACGGTGCAATTCTCTTCGTAAGTGTAGGGAGTAGCCATGGTATTACCTCTAGTTTTTGCTCTTAGATGATCAATGAATGAGAATGAATGTGAAGTTTTGAGAATTATGGTTTGGGTGAAGAATGGGTGAGATATGGTTCTCTTTTTATAGAGATTAAAGTCCCAACAGTCCTTATTTTGAATTTTTAACTGTTGCCCGACTCAATCATATTTGTTGAATTCAAATTTGACATTAACTGCCACAAGGGTCGTTACCTGACCTATTAATAATGTGACGACTCTTGCCTACCAAAAGAGTCATCCATTGATTATTTATTTGATAACGACTCAACTATCAAATATTTTCTGTGCTAAATTACATTTAGAGTCGTCACTGGTGTAGTAAAACATCATGACGACTGTTATATCAAAGAGTTTCTGTGTTAAGCGTCTGTTGTAGTCGTTACTATGAATCTTTAAGGTTGTGATGACTCATGTATTAGATTTCAAATAAACTTAAGAGTCGTTACTTTTTTATTTAACACTATTGATGACCCTTGTTAGGAATAAAAGGCAAACCAATATTTGAACTCGTTTATTGAATCGAGAAAAACATACATGTACTATGAAATAAAATAAAACGAAAAGAAATAAAATAGTTCAATACATTACGCTGGAAAATGTATACGAGATTAATTATATTGATCGAATTTCCATTCAATCTTCTCCAAGAGAGTATAGTAGTCCTCTTGCAAAAACTCATGGTCGTACCTTAATTCGTATTGGCTCCTACCCAAAGAGTACTGGAAAACAAATTTGTTAGCGTTGTTGAATAATCATAACCAAATAAATACTTTATGATGATCGGCCTATTGAGTTACAAACTTACTCTACTCATTCGAGGTTCTTTGGGAAGCACCTCAGCCCGAGATTTCAATTCGTCTCTCAACAATATGCATTCATTGTATAAATATAAGTACCTTTCCCTTATCTGCGGGAGCGTTCGTCTATGATGATTTCCGTTAAGTGATTTGAAAACCTTAAATACACGTTTCCACCAAGCATTGATGTTTTGATCATGCCCAAGGTAAGTCCCTCTTGTTGGGTATTCATTACTGGTCACCTATTCCGCTTCCTCAATAGAGTGCTTCGTGAGAGTGATGTGAGCTCTAACAATAGCAACATCTTCTTTATTATTGAATGGAGTTGGAGCCATTTTTAGTGTTTTGAAGTGATGGGTGATTGATTTGGGAATATTGAAAGTGATTGGTGATAAACTTTGAAAGGGATGGGTCTCCTTTTATAACAACAAACCACCCAACGGCTATATTTTCTTCATTAAAACCATTTATTTTTTCCAAACCTAGGAATCAAACAAAAATTTGAATTTCGAATTCTGCATTAAGTGCGTGTAGAGTCGTCAAATATTATGTATATCTAGTAACGACCCTATTCCAGAAAATCGTAGTCTTTCACCTGTAAAAAAAACCAATAACGACCCTATCCCTGGCATACATACCTGATTTGGTCGTCAAGATGCTAACATTTTAAGTGCCTACCCTTGTAAATAACAGGAATTCTATGCTTTTGAGTCGTCACTTTGTAAATTTTTAATATCCATTTATAGAAGGATCGTCATGTTTTGTTTTTATATGTTGACGACTCTATGCTTAACGTTTTATGCTATGTTGTAGATGGTGGTGCATCCAAGCTCTCAACCAGAACCAGTCTCTACGATGGGTCCGGATACCTCCCAACACTATATGACTGATTTGGTACGCTTTACTTAACCGTTTAGTTATATTTAATCTTAAATTATTTGATCACATGGATGTGTAATTTTTTTGGTGAATGTAGACATGGAAAGAAAAGGTTCAGGGAAAGGAATGGCTTATCTCTAAGGCAAAAGAGAAGATTTGAAGCAAACACGTTGATTGTAATAAGATGGAGATGGTGTGCGAGAGAGCGGGGAAAATAGGGGAAAGTCACAAAGGTAAGAATTACAAATATGAGAAGAAGACGAGTAAGGTCTACAAAACTGCGTCAAAGAAGTGTGGTTGCCCGTTCAGGATTTATTTCAAAAGGCATCATGAAACCCATCTATGGAGATTGGATAGTATTCCGGACGGTCGTCACAACCATCCTACACCTAAAAGTTTATATGGACACCCTGCATATGCCCGGTTGAAGCCGCATGAAATGGAGAAGGTTCGACAGATGAAGGGGTGTAGGCCTCTTAAGATCCTAAATATAATAAGGGAGGAAGATAAGGATAACTTGTCTACCATTTCCACAATCTATGCTGCCAAAGCAACGATGAAGAGAACCGAATGGGATGGTAGGTTAATTATGCAACAATCCGAGTGGTTAGCAGAAAAACTTAACTATGCCATGCAAACAAAAGTTGTTCCCGGAGATAAAGTTACTCATATTTTTCTTGCGCACCCTATGATGGTGGATTTGGCACAGTGTTTTTACCAGGTTCTGTTCATAGATGCCACCTACAAGACAAACAGGTATAACATTCCCTTGTTGAACATGGTTAGTCATACTTCGGATAAACAATCATTCACAGTTGCATGGTACTTTATAGAGAAATAAGAAATAAAGGATTATGTTTGGGCCTTTGAGCAAGTGCGGTTGATTTTTATATTTACTGATATGGATTTTTCAGTTATGAGTGTTGTTCGTCAGGATTTTCCTCTTGCTCAACATTTTCTTTGTACGTGGCACATCCAAACCAATCTTCTTTCAAATTGCAAGTACCAAATCCAAAATATCCATACTAAGAAGGGTAATCAACGTTCTAAGGAGGAAGACGAGCGTCTTAGTCAATTGTCCAAAGAAGAGCTAGCGGAAGAGAAAAGGAAAGAAAAGGAAAAATACGATGAAGAGGGGGATCTATGGAAAGTTTTTTGCAAAGATTGGGACCATTTGGCTCATTCGAAGACCGAGGTTAAGTATTATGCAAACTTGCAAAAGTTTATTGATGATTGGAGCATGGATCATAAGAAGGTTATCGAGTATTGCCAGAATTCATGGTTGAATCCTTGGAAGGAGAAGTTTGTTTACGCATGGACCAATAGATACAAGCACTTCAAAAATGAGTCTACAAGTATTGCAGAGCAGTCTCATGGCCGTCTGAAAAAAATTCTGGAAGACAATACTGGTGGGGTAGTTACGGTACAGGAATCTATTCACGAATACGCATAGAATGATCTAAGAAAAATAGTTTCCCATATGGAGATAAGTAAATACCGTTTTCTTATGGCATACGTTAGAGACAAAGATTTGTTACGGGGGGTAGCACATCAAGTATCATGGTGGGTAATAACCCATATGATGGAAGAACTTATAAAGTTTAGAGCAAATACGGCCGCTGGGAAGGTGATGAAGTGTTATTGTACAACAAAGACATGGCTCGGCCTCCCGTGTAGACATAAACTTGGTGGGTACAAAGATATCATTCCTCTTGGAGATATCGATCCATTCTGGCAGCAACTTTCATTCACACCAAATCCCACAAGGGACACTGAGCAAGAGTTCGGAGACTTGGAAATTGGAAAGTACATCAACGATAAATACAGGAAAATAAAATGTGCAGGAAGACAAATATTGGTTTCCAACTTGTGTCCGGCGGCCCGGAAGAGCTTGGCGGTAGAAGAAGAGCCTATAAAACAAAAACCACCAGGGCGTCCGACAACTAAAATGTCATTTAGAGAAACTGTGAATGAAAACAAGAGTTGTACAAGGGACCAGTGTGTGCATGAGTAGGTGCAGGCGGAATATAGTGAGTATGAAAACTCTTTCGTTACCAAGAAAAGGGGTCGGCCAAAAAACCAACTAGTCACCCTAAGTCATATGGATGATGTTGATTATAAGTTGGCACCCATCAAATCCAAACTAGCAGAATGGTGACGATAAGAGGAATAAAGGGTAATCCGTGCACCCCTAGAGATTCCCAAGGAAGACCGCTTCGTGTTGCTTACACTTTGTATAAAGAGTATATCGATCAACTTCCTTACGTCATCTTGGATCACCTTATCTCCACCAACGACGTTGACGCGGATGGAAATTGTGGTCACCATGTTGCAACGGAACAGTTAGGTCATTTCGATGAAGCAGACAAACTAAAAATCACCCAAATCAAATATGCAAGGAGACAAATGGCCGCTAAACTCGTTCAGGACAAACAACTTTATCTAACAATGATCTTGGAAGGAGATTCAAAAGACAAATAAATGAAGTTCAAGGAGTTGGTATCCAGCGTCAAATGGCGAAAGGGGTCGAAGACGGCCGGTTATAAGTTTTGGATGCAAATGCCTTTTGGTTCCCAACTGTTAGTGGACACATTCTCTTGTGTCGTTCATGTATTCAGCAAAGGGTTCCCTGGAGGATCTTGTACGTATGTACCCTCAAGAACTAGGTGTGATACGACGCTAAAGAAAAGAATAATTGTAATGGCACATGTCAATATGAACCATTACATAGGCTTGAAGATAACAGAGGAATGTCCTTTGCCACGGGTAGGCTATGATGAGTGGGGAGACTTCACTAAGGAGTGGACAAACCAGTATGAGTACGGCCTGAACTTGTGGAATGCTTTAGACCCGATTCCAGATCATGTTGACATGGGCGAAGAATTGCAAGAATTAATTATTGTTTAATGGTTTAAACATGTATATTTTGAGCTTTATTATGAAACATCCTCTTGGTATATGGTTGTATTTTGAAGACTACTTATTGAATAGACGTTGTTATATCTTTCCGCATAAATGATGTTTACTGTTATATATATTAATTTCGTTCTCATTTTTCAGTTAGAGCCGGTTATTATATGTACCAATATAAGGTAACGACTCTAACCAAACAAAAAAGATGATCTCCTGGAAGTTTTGGTAAACAAAAGTCGTTTATTTCTTATACATAAGTTGTAACGATCCTTGGATAAATTTTTTGATAATTTCCAGTAATTTTTTTTAGATTAGAGTCGTCATTTATATGAACCTATTCTGTGACGACCTTCATGTACAAATATTATTCGTCTCCTGGATGTTTTTGTAACCTATGGTCGTTATTTTAAAAAACTTATATAGTAACGACCCTAAAGTACAATTTTTACTCATCTCCAGAATGAGTTAACTGGATACAGTCGTTACCTTATTAAAGAGCCTATAAGAGCGACTCTAACATCTCATGTATTTAACGACTATTTCTGAATACACTCTTCCCAATAAAATAGCCATTGGGATATGTTAGATAATAGATATAAACATTTCAACATGAACTGGCCAATACAACCGAAAAAAATCTAAGTAAAATATTTCTAAGATGTCAAACAATTCAATTGAAAACATACTTAGAAGATGCAAGCGACCAACCTCCGCAATTTTTGCAATGGAGGAAGAAATACGCAAAAGAAGCATGCACCCTCGTAAAAAACCATACACTATCACGCCATATCCTACGAAGGAAGAAGAAGAGTTGAGCGAGGCAAAAAAACGAGGTGAAGAACAATCCCAACTCCGGGAAAGATTCAAGCAAGTCGACGAAGAGACCGAATGGGTTAAAAATTATTATATCGTCAAGGATCTTCACGAAGAAAATCAAGATGATAGTATATTTTGGAGCTGTGTTGGTTCGGGTCCAATGCGATATCCTTATTTGTTGTCCCACATTAGGCATAGGACGATTGTTGTTATGAAATGGTGCACCAAGTACAACGAGTTTGTCGCCGGGCACAAAGGGGATAGGCGTGCTTCCCAAGTGCTTATACCAAATGGAGAGGAGAGCCGTTTTATCACATCGAAGCCGCGGTGGTAGTTCAATCACGTAATAACATGTAATCATTTATATAGAGTTGTCACTATATTTATTAAGTAAATGAACGATCCTTGAGGTGAATTTCAAAAAATCAGACCATTGCACTCCACCTTCTATAAAATACAGACCCACTACTATTATTGAATGTCCCAAAACACTTCATTTTGTACCAAAATACTCTAAAAAGTTATGGTAATGGCGGAATGGGAAACTTACGAAGATTTGTGTCTCGTTAAATCGTTTGCTAATACGTTTCGTGAACGTCCTAATGAAATCCATTCCATGTTTTGGAAGAGAGTGAAAGAGTTATTTTATGGCCGTACCGGGAATCCCAATAACCGCAAGTGGAGAGACTTGGCTTTTCGATTCAACTACATGAAAAGTTCAATGCGAGAGTATGTTAAAGTTAGGAATATGGTGTACGAACACCATCCACAAGCACCTCTTAGGGAAAAAGTAAGTAATCCAAAAATATTCGACGTTAACATTTCACATCGTTAAAAGTGAGCATACTAAAGTTTAAGAATTATTTGAATTTTAGTTGGAACACTTCAATGGGCTTTGGAGAATTCGCAACGGGGAAACTAAGTTCATTCACCACAAAGAATATACCACCTTGTACCGACGTGCTAGGAGGTTCATCGACGAACATTTGATGTGCCAAATTCTAGAATACCCATATTAACTATTATGTAATATGAGATTAATGTAATGTTATTTCCTTATCTAATCAAATCCCATCCTCGTTTCAATTATATTGTTTAAATATATGTAAGAGTCATTAACGTCCAATACCAATATATTAACGACTATAATCCGGGATGTTAGTTTCCATCACTATCGTTAAGTTTTTCATTCAAAAGGCTAACGACTCTAAAAGAGAAATATGTGTTCAGCCCTGGATGATTTTGTCCACATGAGTCATTCATAAATTCCATTTAAATTGTAATGACACTATTGCAGAAGTTATACCCAGTTTTATGTTCAAATTTCTCTTAGGGTCGTTAATCGTCACAACCAACAAGGTAACAACTCTAAAAGAAAAATATGTGTTCAGCTATGGATGATTTTGTCCACAGGAGTCGTTCATAAATTCCATTTAAATTGTAACGACACTAATCCAAAAATTATACTCGGTCTCTGTTCAAAATTCTCTACGGGTCGTTAATTATCACAACCAATAAGGTAACGACTCTAAAAGAGAAATATGTGTTCTGCTCTGGATGCTTTTTTCCACAAGAGTTGTTCAGAAATTCCATTTTAATTGTAACGACACTAGTCCAGAAATTATACCCAGTGTCTGCTCAAATTTCTCTAAGGGTCGTTAATGATTACAACCAATAAGGTAACGACTGTAAGGGAGATGGATTTTTTTGTCAACAAGAGTCGTTACTTAACTCCTTTTAAATAGTAAAGACTCTAGCCCTGGAATTTTACCCAGTTCTCTGTTTCATTTTCTCTAAGGGTCGTTATTTTTCACAACCATTAAGATAACGACTCTAAGGGAGAAATATGTATTTCATCTCCTGGATGATTTTCCCACTTAGGGTCGTCACATATTTGTTTATAAAATGTAACGCCTCTTGATATGTTTCAACTTTTTGGTTAATTGTCGTCATTGAAAAATATATTAAGATGACGACACCTATGGTGGATCATTTGTTGGGTTTGGTATTAAATCAAAACATTAACGCTAATTTTTGAAAACAAAAAATACTAACATATGTTAACTAACCGAGTTTAACAAGCACAAGATAGTTGTATCAAACCATGAACAAACAAAGAAACTTAAGTTTAAGCTTACGAAATACTAAAGTCATCCATCATAACATTAGAAGAACATATCCTCACTCAAGGTTACGACCTCCACCTCGGCCTCGACCTCCAACTCGGCCTCGACCTCCACCCCGGCTTCGACCTCCATCTCGCCCTTCTTGACTACCTTCAACAGCTGATGCTCGGTTTCTCTTACGACGGCCTTGACTTGCACTATATATTTTGGATTCATCATCTTCTCTATCCTCTAATCTTTCCTCACCTTGGCATGCTTCACCCTGTTGAACACATTCTTGTCTCATTTGTTCACGGGTTTTCCTGGGCCTCTTCAATTGCTTATCCAGATCAGCAAAAAATTTCTTTGCTGATGGATTTTCAATGTGACTAAGATAATCAGCGTACTTCCGATGTCGCTCAGGTTCTACCACTTCTCCTTTCTTGGCCCAACAAAAAAATGCCTTGAGAAGAATCTTCATTTGTTCCCTCTATTTGCATTCAAATACCATTTCATATTAAATAACGCATATTTGTTTGTTTGTGAATAATGAAATACCCAAAAAAAATACTTACCACAAGCTTAAGAATAGTGGAATCATCTCTTGTATCAGATGTAGAAGCCGAGGAAGATGCCTTGTTGCTCCTTCGAGTGCCAGGAGCATCTATCCAGATGACCTGAAGGTGAGAGAAGCGTCCATACCATTCCAAGTAATCATCTGTGGACTCGTGGCCTTGATTCACATGCTCCTAGTAAGAGACATCTACCTTTCTATCATGCTTGTGTCTATCATCCCAATGCTTGGTCAATGGTTCAGGTTCATAAACCACCACTAATTCCGATTCGTTAGACTCGCATTTGTCTAACTTGTGCTTGAATCGTGGTTTATAATCCGGTGCGGGTGAATCTTGAATAAACCCAAGCTGACGCATGATTCTTATCGGATAATACATTGAAAATCCGTAAGGGTAAAACAGAGGGCCGTTGTAATACACAACATCTTCCATTTCGCTCACCCTAACATTCTTATAAGGATCAAAGATTACCTCTTCAGCTGTGATGTTGTCCAATTGTTGCCGCATTTCTACCAACGCATCCTTCTGTTCCCTATCCAGAGACCCAGTGTACAAGTATCGAGTCCCTCTTGGTTTGGTTTGGTTTTGTTCCATTCTGGGTTTATTTTGACGTCAGGATTGTCTTTGAACAATGAAGGGAAACGATCATAAATCCACACCTATATTGACATCAAACAAAACAAAATAAAAAAAAACAATCTGATAGGTATAAAAATATTCAAACAACAAAAAAACAAAAATAGGGGATACAACTAAGTTCAATCCAATTACCTGCAGTAGAGTCGTATTGCCATGAATTTGAGAAGATCGTTCCCGAGATGCATTTGATAACTGATAATTCAAATGTGCTACCATGGCAGTACCCCAAGAGTACTTGTTCACATCATCCAAAGGATCCAACAGTTGAAGAAGGTTGACACTCACCCGGTTACCCTTGCTGTCGGGAAATATGACCGACGCAAGTGTGTACAAAAAATACCCAACAGCCGCATAACGACATTGATCATCAGAGACACCATCAACTCTTTCTTTGATTAGTGTTCCAGCAAACATCTCCCTAATATCTACGAGTTTGAACTCTTTCTTCGGGTAGTTCTTTCCCTTCACAAAAAGACCATTTGTGGTCTCTTGATCCCAGCCAAATAATCTCTCGGTCAATCCATAAATTTCTTCCCAACTAAGCCTTTTCTTGAACTTAGCATTGGTGTATTTTCCTTCGACCGGCAACCCTAATATCTGATCCGCATCATCCGGTGTCAATGCCATATCACCAAAAGGGAATTGGAATGTATGTGTTTCGCCGTAAAACCTCTCACTAAAACTGGAAACTGCAATCTTGTCATATGCAATCACTGAGTTCACAACGGAAGTATACATAGCTGAGTTTTCAATAATCTCCTTGACTCTTTCACATTCATCTTTTAGCTCCCACATGGACATTTTCACATAAGAAGATTGCCGCCTGAAAAGACGTACTGCATTCTTATGATCCTACAAAATAAAAAACAAGTAAACATAAAAACAAATTAAAGTGAACATCGACAAATCAAATTTAAAAGCAAAGTTTAGATTGTTACGATTGTTTCGTAGATGGTTTGAGCCCAGCTGCCCTTATATCCAAATAAAACTCCACATCGATCTCTCGGTTCTCCTCTAGCTTTACCACCATAAAGACTTTCTAGCTGCAAATGTTTGGTGGGAATGTGTCTCGTGCTCTCTGCAACTGGATTTCCATCCTTCCATCTTGACGGTTTCGCCTCCTCTTCCACTATCTCCTGATCATCACCACCAACACCCTGACCATCATTACCTTCATCATCCTCTTTCTCCTCCTCCTCATCATCACCACCAACACCCTTACCAGCATTACCTTCATCATTCTCCTCCTGCTCCTCATCATCATCATCATCATCACCACCATCAGCACCACCACCACCACCACCAAGGCCATAACTACTAATACCACCGCCGTTACCATCGCCAGCATCACCATGAATCTGTTCTTGTTCAATAATTTCTTCCTCATCGCTTCCGGAAGCAGATACAACTGGGGTGGAAGCAGCTGACGAATCAGACGAATCATTACCTTGATTTCTCATTTCGCGGATAGAAACGGCCACCACACTCCGACGTTTTCCGTGAAATTGACCGGCCGCCAAGTATTTGTCGTGCCGTGGAGGTTTGGAAGGTGGAGTGGGCATAGAGCTGGCAATCGGGCGAGTCGGGGCTTGCCCGTAGCGGGTTACACGGGTTCGGGTTAACACGGATCAAAACCGCGGGTTGATATTCTTCACGGGTTGTCATTTTTTCAACCCGTGCCCGTAACGGGTTAAACTTGCGGGTTCACGGGTTATCCGCCCGTTTATCAGCTCTAAATTTGACAATTAGAAATTTTAGATTACAGATTCATATGAAATCAAATCAAATAAATTCACCATTAGACAGACTTTCGAATAAAATTAAAGCGAAATTAAACTTTAATTTCTTTTGATTACAGCCAAGAATTGAAAAACACCATCACTAAACAGTTTTTCGGATGAAGATTTTGAGAAAAAATTATCTCAACTTCTTGGTAGAACAAAATAATAACAACAAATTCTTGACTAAAGAGAAACCGACTTCAACTTATCGATGGAGCTTCACTTGTAATTTGACAGTACTGATTAATACGCTCAATGGAAATGATTTTGTTTTCAAGCTTACAAAAGCTAAGAATCCATCTTGACAGTCGAGCGTTCAAATTAAGACCATAAGTCACGGCAAGACCTGCCATACCTGTACAGAACAACAGCAAACAAAAAAGTTTGTGAAACTCCATCTAGCAATCTCTATCAAAATCAGCCGTAGATTAACATGCAGAGAGGGATTAAAATATAATCACATGTGACTCCTAATCTCAATCAAAATCTATAGATTAAAATATCTTTAGTAAATTAATAGGAGTATATCTTTAGCAAAGGTATCAATATGTAAAAGACAAGATAAATTAAAATCTTGGTACTGGTACTTTTCATATTTTCGAGAAAAGTGAAATGGATTTGGAGAATAAGATTTGCTGATTGTAGATCTGCAACAAAAGTTCATTTTGAATCAATATGAACCTAAAATCTACTAAACTCGGTTCTGATAGATATGGGACGATGGCTTCCACGCTTTTTTTTTTTTTTCTGTTAAGTATGGTTGCCGATAAAGAAGAAGAATAAAGAAAAGCTAAAGAAGAAAAATGGAGGTGGTGAGAAAACGCAGACGCAGACAGTAGGGTGTTGGGAGAGAAAGAAAAGAAAGTGGACGAAGAAAGAAATGATACTGCTAGGGTTTTTTATACATTTTATACCTTAAACATAGGGATAGGATGAACCCTAGATGATTAGATGGTCAGGATTACATGTAACTTATTGTAATAAGATACTGTACACGGGTTTACGGGACGGGCACGGGTTAACCCGTTTCCCCACGGGACACCATTTCTCTAACCCGCGCCCGGCCTGTTTATAACCAAGTCAAGCCGGGTTCGGGTTTTCACGGGCCGGGTTCGGGTTTTCACGGGCCGGGCACGGGTTTATCCGCGGGTTTCGGCTTGATTGCCAGCTCTAAGTGGGCATGTGTTCCTTGTCTTTATTTTTACTACAATGGTAACATACACACAGAAAACAACAAATAACTTAAGTATTTCATGATATCTCAGAACAAGGGTCGTCACAATATTCCTTAAAAAACATACGACCCAAACAGACGAATGACGACTCTAATAAACAAATTGACGACCCTTTCAATAATTTAGACAGTGGGTATTTTTGTTTTGTAACTAGGGTCGTCATCTAATAGTAACGACTCTAACCCAAACATAACGACTACAATATATTAGTTGACGACACTTCCTAATTTTATGGCAGAGAGTATAGTCTCAGCAGCGTTAGTGTCATCAATAAATTTCCTTATATAGGTAACGACCCTAATCAATGGCAACAACATTGTATTAGCAGAATTAGGGTCGTTAGCTTACTAATCATAATCGATAACGATTTTTCATACTATACACATGCATTTCAAGAATCGTTAGGGTTTAACAAAACACATACTAACGACCCTATCACTGAAACTAAAAAAATTCAGTTCCAATGCTCGATTTCACAATCAAAACTAGGGCTGTCAATGGGTCCGGGTCCTCCCGGGTAGTACATGGCCCAGAACCGGACCCGGCATATCAGCATCGGTTAGGGTCCTATGATTCGGTAGGTTCCATAATGTGTTGGCCTTAACTAGGACTAGTTTAAAGACCGTTTAAAGTCCGTGCAGGTTGGGTATTAAAAAATCTTAATTTCTTTCTCTTTTTAACCTGAATATAAATTATTTTTATAAAAAATTATTATTATTTCTTTATTAATGTACTAAATAAAGATTAAATGTAAGAAAAAATCAAAAATCAAAAAAATTCAAAGCCGAAACTTGCAAAATACCTATAATTTTGCTAAAAAGATGATTAAAAGGTTAAATAAGCGGGTTTTGACGGGTATTACCCGTTTGGACCCGTTAACATTCGGGTCCAATCGGGTAATTACCCGTCGGGTCCTAAGTTGCTAATGGGTCCAACTTTAGGACCCAGAACCGGACCCAATTAGGCGGGTTCGGTTCCGGGTAGCGGGTAACGGGTACCCATTGACAGCCCTAATCAAAACTCAATAAATAATCAAAATCATAAGTGGGTTTGAGTCACTTACCTTCTAATCGGCGCCATTTCTTCTACTAATTCTTCCCGGCTTAATACCGCAACCTTGGTTTTGAGATTAATCTTCAATTTCGGTTTCTCTACCAAATTAGGGTTACTAAACTTTCCTTTGTACTCATTGGTTCGAGCCATTTTTGTAGAAGAATATAATCGTCGATTAAAATTTTTTGTATCGTCGATGAATCGACGAAGAAAAAAAAAATTGAGTCGTTAATGGAGGAGTGGGAGGTCGGAGGAGAGGGAGGGGAATAAAAACAGATTTTTAGTTTTTAGGTTTTTAGAGAATGAATTGGGGCCTTATGATTAGTGTTAATAGGTTATTAAGCAGAAAGGTATAAAGGTATTTTCACCCATTTTTGGAACCCCTTATAAAATTTGGTGTGGATATAAAATGGTCAGGGCCCCTAATTATTTTTGGAGCCCCCAATTAAACTAGGTTAAAAAAATCATACAAAAAAGATGCCTCAAATTACGCAGCACACCGTCCAACACAACTACGGGAAAAGAAATCAGACAACACAGTCCCTCAAATCACACTATCCAACACGACTACATAAAGGAAACCAGATAGCATAGTCCCACAAATCACGTGGAGGATGACAGCCCGACTGGAAGTTCTACATAATAGTTTGGGAATATATGAGTTCGACCTTCCTAAATCAAATTGTAACAAATGACTATTGGTATGATATACATGTAGTCGCTATCTAATAAAATAAATAAATTCCATGCTTCACACACAAAAAAGGGTTATCGGTAACGTGGGGGAGAAATAATGCTTCTACATGTTTCCTGTGAATGAGCTACAATATGAAAAGTGAGCTGAAAATAAAGTCTTGTTGCTTATTACATGGGCTAACAAGAAGTAAAATAGGGCTAAAATCTAATTTATTACAAATCTCCTCTACTAAAAATGAATTAAATTTAAACCGAGGGACGGACTAGAACCTCAGGTAGCCCCTTCATAGGCCCGTCCCTGCCTTGGGTGAAGTTACTGCTATATGATAGATTAAACAGCATGTTTTGGCGACTCTCAGGACCCATTCTTATCCCAAACTTTCTCGCGAAGGCCTCCACCTGGTCATTGCTCTCGTTGTCAAATTCTCGAACACATCGCCTCCTAATATCTTTTAGTAACTGTTTGGAGGGTACATCCCCAGCATTAACCTGCAAGATGAGTAGGTATCCCAACCATCAGTCACAAATCACTACAGAATCGTTAGCATAGAAAACATTGGGGTTGAGCAATCATAAGGAGAAAGAAAGAACCATTTCATCGACTACTGAGACAGCAGCCTTTGGATCACGGTTGATGAGATGAGCATTTGCAAGCATTGTATAAGACGTAGCATTGGGTTTCACACCCAAACCTATTAAGTGCTCAAATACACTTGAAGCTTCGGGTGTCTGCCAAAGTAAAAGATCACCTTTCAGTGCACTTACAGGATGAAGCTACTATGAAGTAGAAGGAGATGAAAGTAAATGCAGAGAGAAATGCTTTTATTACATATCATTAAATTAAAACGAATATGTATCCCAAATGGCCCAACCTTTTTGAGCTTCCCAAATGCACACATGAGAGCGTTATATGAGTGGATATCAGGAGTCAATCCAAAAGAACCACTAATGGACTCGAATGTCTGATAGGCGCGGTCAAGATCCCATATGTTTGCACAACCTAATATAACACAGTTGAGAGCAGCAACAGATTTGTAAGGTCGTTCTGCACGGCTCAAATTCTCCAATTGAAAATATACCTGTATAAAGGCGGAAAATAAAATAAAAATAAGCATTCTCCAATTCAACGCACATGATACACCACTTGCGGCAGGTACAAAGTGTTGACATTTTCTTTTTTGATAAGATAATAATTCATCACACAAGGCACAGTAGCAATATATATATGCCTAACCAAAAACATGACAAAGAAAAAGAAAATCCATAGTTCCTTCATGGGCAAAGAATCAACATCAACCCAAATAAATGTTTGCACCGAGTCAGAAATGAGAAACACAATCCCAACTTCTGCTAACTAGCACACCGACCTCTATTTCAACATGGCGGCGCTTCAAAAGTGGTACATGCCTATACTACAAACGGATGTCCATGATAGTGCATTTCCTTTCGTACTCTAGATGATGTGGACAACTGCTCCGTTATGTCGGCATCTACCATTTAATTGTCCTAATAACTCAGTAACTTATCCTTCATAATTGGATCAACTAAGACAGAAAAGTAAATCATGTGAATATCTGCTAATATTTAAGCATGCTCTTCTGGAGTAAAATACAATCTTATAAGATGTCTTGAAAGATATAACAAGTACTGTATAGCATTAGCAGGAAAACAGATCTACTCGCTAAAAGAAAACTGTGACTAGGAAATCCTTGCTACAGTAAGGAAAATAGAAAGATACTGATGAAGCTGAATTGGGGAGCTGACTAAAGATGAAAGGATGGAATTACCGAGTCCAATGTCTCAAAGCCACCCTTTGAACACGCCATAACAAGTGGGGATAAAGAAGTAAATGGAGAGAATAAATTCTCAGCTGCTTCTGTA
This sequence comes from Papaver bracteatum, assembly GCA_023529315.1. Classification (NCBI taxonomy): domain Eukaryota; kingdom Viridiplantae; phylum Streptophyta; class Magnoliopsida; order Ranunculales; family Papaveraceae; genus Papaver; species Papaver bracteatum. Next base: position 181,065 of record JAJJWX010005092.1, read on the forward strand.
TTAGAATCTCCACCATAAACAGATTCGAACTCATGTAGGGTAGCAAAAGCCCTTTGTAAGTTTCCCAATGATGAATATGCAGAGATTTTACCAAGGTAAGATTCAGCACTAGGAGCCCTATTGTTTCGTAATGAACGTCGCAGGACAGCCCATGATGCGTCAATCAATGTCTTATCGAAGGTTCTACTAGCGGTTCCAAGTGCCGGCATTACCAATCCTTCATCAACAGAGAGATAAACGGGTGGTCTTGCAGCTTCGCCGCGAGTAACCCACCGGGCTAAAAACTCCAATCCGTAGAAAGCTAGTTTGCTATTATCCTCTTGCAATGCAGCATCAACAATGAGGTTACACGTGTCCCACTGAGGACATAAAGCTTTGTTTTGATCCATTTTCTGATAACACCAACAAATGAAAATTTATAGCACGAAATGACCACAACCACTTAAAAAAACCTGACAAATACAATATAGAATACTTCCATACCTTGCACCTCTCAATGGTGGATGCCAAGGTATCCAATCTTCCCAATCTAACACAACTCCTCACGCATTCAGTGAACACATTCGGTGAAACCATGTTACCGGAGCTCAAAGTCATGTCTATATACTTTAAGGCATCATCGGTTTGATTAACCGAAAATAGCATCTCAGTAACCAATTTGTATGATTCGTCGTCAGGCATAGATTCTTCTCCTGTCTGCAGCATTCTGATGTCCATAAATCAAAGAAACAAACCATCACATAGCTAGCTAGAGTACACATCGACGTATACATTTTAAATAATAGGGTTTGAGATTACAAATGGCACACACCTTATAAGTTTGTGATACCAAAAACAACCAAAATGGAAAAATCAAAGACGTGCATATTTATTGGCATTGAGTACAATGATAACCATCATATATCAAAAAAGTTGGGACGACGCTCCTTACCTAGACATATCCTTAGTTCATGGGTCGAGAGCGTTTATACATTGGATATATATTTGTGGCCTAATAGAAGATATGGACATCAGATTGATATTGGCAACGGCACGAAACATAATACCCTCTAAATATCAAGATAATATTGGCAGTAAACGAAAGTGATATTAACCCATATGGTAACAACAACAACAAAAAAAAAGATACGTTGAAAACTATTAACCTCTGCAAAATACCAACTACTACCATCGTCTCAATACAAAACAGTTTATAGAATTCCATAATTTCAATCCAGTCTACCAAGACTCGAATCTTCCATTAACTTCTAAGCTAAAAGCTCCATCACTAACTCTGCCACCATTTCAGCACCTGTCTCAATTAAGGCCATTAGTCTCTACATTCTTTTATTGGAAATTAGTTGATTCTACTTCAGTTTTAACTTCTAAATGTATTTGTATATGCGAGATAACCAAAATCTAATTCAATCTTTCTTTTAGGGGTTCTTTACAACTATTGCCATACAGAATTGTTTCTAAAATTTCATCCAAATATACCAAAGCTCCGCATAGAAATCCATAAAAAAGCGATATAATTGGTCAATCTAGGCAATCAGTCAGGTCCTAAATCATCCACTACTTTCTAAACTACAAACCCAAAGCTAATCAGCGCCAGCGGGTATCTCCGTCATCCACTTTGGCGCCTTTCTGAAGCCACAGCATACAGAGAGTTTTATCTTATATTCTTACTTCAGTTGGGCTGGGATATAACCTAGTTATTATAATAACATTGTAGTGTTTTTTATTTTTAACAAACTAGATTGCCGAGGGATCTTTTTACCATATTCAGTAACTTTTACATACTTTTGGGTTGAATGGATTCTTGATAGACATGTCTAATGTGTCGACAATATCATCCTCTCACTACTCGGTATCTGAAACTTTATATTGGAAGACATTGCCCACTTTCTAAGTAGCTGAAGTTATCCAAATATCAACTACAGAGTCCATAGCTAGACACCATGACTATGATCTGCACTTGCTAGCAACATTTCTTTTCTGGTAATTTCTATTGAATAGAAAAATAAATTTTCTCAGTTCCGTCGTTCCTGGTTCAGTGGTGGTTATGTCATTCTGGTAGTTGCCATGTGGGTCTAGCTAAGGTAAAGGTGTTGAAGTGTTGAGGGCCTTAGTGAGCTAGTGACATGGTGCGCTGTGGTGGTGAAGTGATGGTGGCATGTCATATTCTTCCAGGTAGTGTATATTTATTGGTGTTAGCACATTTTACAATAGACAAGTGATCATGCATTCTAGGAATTCTGAGGGTCATAGTGTAATTGTTTATATGTAATGCACAGATGGAAGATATAAATAACTAAAGAGAAACCATTTCCATTGTAACAACAACAAGGTTACATGTTAGAGCAAAAGTGTATTCAATCAGAAACCATTTCATCAAGTACCACTGAAACAAAGCGACCATACTGTACAGAACTACAGAGAAGAATCAGTAAATATTTAATACAAAAAAAGGACCATTGATTTAGTCATACCGTTGCAGCAATTTATCAGCAGCTTTAGATTCTCTAGCTTGATGCATTGCTGTCAAAACGATATTAAAAGATGCAGTGTTGGGCAGAACCTTATAATCATCCATCTTTGTAACAAGATCCAAAAGATCTCCAGGCGAAGCACCATCCATAAGATTAGCCCTCAAATAATGATTGTACAAATTAACATCAGGTTTATTAAATTTTCCATCTGAATCCAAACACTGAACCCAAAACTCAAACAACTGAATCATATCTTTCCATCTTTGTGATGTTATCCATTCAGCAAATACATCCAGAAGTTGTGTACCATCTAGGGTTTGTGAATATGCTTGTAATTTAGCTGATGGACCTCCTTGAAGTGTACCCAATACTGGCAACGAAGGACCAAATAAACCTGGGTTTGGTTTAGAATTAGCAGTTCTCCAATTGTCTTGTTGGTACAGTGGACTACCTGAAGATGGATTTGGTGGCAGTGGAGTTGGAGAAGAAGAAGGAACCAATGGTTCAGCTATTTGTGGTTCTTGACAGAGGTACTTGAATGTAGAGATGGTCCTAAATGAATTAGGGTTTAGGGTTTTGATAAAGGTAGTTGATTTAGTAAGGATTGAAAATGGGGCCATTGTTGAATATAATTGTAATTTGTAATAGATATGTTTCTGATGAGAAATGAAATTCTAGGGCTTCGATTTTGTTTTCATCGTTTGTGACATCAAATCTAGTGGGAATAAAAAGAAGACTTGGGTATGTTTTTTTTTTAGGGAAAGTGATGATCTAGTCTCATTTTTTGGTACAGTTTGCGACAAAAGATGTTGAGTTGTTTAGATGCAGTAGGTTGCAGGTTAAAAGGATGGAACGATGTGAAGCATTCATGGGCCTGTCCTAAAATATTTTAACTGGGCTAAGTGGGAAGTGGCTAAGCTAGAGGTGAGCATTTTATTCGTCATCCGCGGATTTAACCGGGACCAACCGTATTTGTGCGGATGGATGTTCGGACCGTTCGCTAATGGGTTGCATGCGGATGAGATTTTTGAAATCCAACGAATTATGGATTGGACCCGGATGCAACCTTGAAAATCCGTTGGACATCCATAACCGTTAGATTAAAGATATTGAAATATTTTTTAGAAAATATATGGATAGTTTTGGAATTTTTATAGTGTTTGCTTTGAGTGTTGTCCGCGACACTTCTATATTTATATACATATATAAAATGTGTAGGTTCTATAAGAAGTCATCTATATTGGCTTTAGTTTTTCATTATAAATTTTAACTAGCACAAGTCCATTGGATTATCCGCACCCAATCCGTTCATCCGTGCATCCATTGGATACAAATCCGTTGGATGTGGATTGGATGCGGATTCCAAATTTGAAATCCGTAGATAATTGGATTGGATGCGGATGAGGTGAAAACCGGTCCATACCGGCCCATGCTCACCCCTAGCTAGAGGCTCTAATCGTTTTTCTAACCTGCAAATTAATGAAAAAGAAGAAGATGTTGAAGTAGTAATCGAATTGAACGAAGTTGGATAGCAAGAACTAGATCCTCATTACAAGGAAATGTACAATAAAAAGTACCCACAAACCGATATCTTATTTTCTTGTGTTTAATTGATAGATTAGGTTAAAATCCAAAAAAATAGGTTTTATGGAGGTTACATAGTGAAGTTCGGATTTCAATTGAAACGTCGTTATTTTTCATTCTGAAGTGTTGATGAACAGTTTGGCTGATAATAAAACACGAAAGTGTTAGCCGAACTTCACTTTATGAAGAACAGTGTTAAGTTCGGTTTTCCTATTTTTTGCTCGAGTCCGTCGAACTTAGGTTCGGCAGCTAAAGAGTGAAGTTCAGCTGATAAGTCAACCGAACTTAGGTATGTTTTTTTTTTTAAAAAAAAACTTTGGTTGACAAGTTATCAGCCGAACCTAGGTCTAGGTTTCGTAAATACATAATAAATTTAATTTTTTTCTTTTCAAGAAAGTAAAAAATAATATGGAAAATATAAATGATAAGGGGATTGTTGTCATTATTAAATATGGTGGATAAGGGGTTATTGGTTTTACTACCTAGTGACTCTATTTTTTCCTTATTGGGTATGCCTCAAAACATAATTCTCAGCTTGAAGAGCTGTTTTTCCCTTTCGCCAAGAACACATAAGAACAATTCTTTAGGAAAAATAATACTACCTCCGTTTCTGGAAAATAGTTACTATCACTTTTTTAATTTGGCCTATTTTCTTTTCTAGAAAAGGAGGGAATAATAATCCAGGTTCAGACTACTTGTTGTAAAGAACAAACTCGAACTTTCTTTTGTTCTATTCTCAATGATTTCAAAGCGAAATTAAAATCATTTTGGTTAGTATCTCTGAGTATGAATCTAAATGAAGTTTTGTTTAAGGTTTATACTTAATGGTTGGTGCAAATTGATGCTTAGATAGAGAGGTCACCCTCTTATAAAACATTCTCCAAGAGGCCTATGATTTGGAGAATCAAGTGGCCCACGTCAATGAAATGGAATATAAAATATCCAACTAGCCAAACCATGCTTGGTTATTGCGGTATAGTTCGTTCAAAGATGTTCTGTACAGGTTAATTTTGTCCATTTTGGATCATTTTTGAATGAGTTATAAGTGACTGACATAGGGTGTTAAATTTGTAAATAAAAAGGTTTAGAGCTCAACAAAAAGGTCTGGAGTATGGACCTCTGTTTGGAGGTTTTCTCAAAAAAATGGTATAAACCTACATTTGTGAAGCTTTATAAATTATCACGTTTGAAGCACCGCTCAAATAAAGGTCTAAACTTGATAATTGATATCATATGATAGTGATAATTCTTTTTCATGGATAAGGGAAAACTTTGAAATTGATATAGATAATTAATTGATGAATTAGACAATAATAATATTGATATAAATAGTTGTCAATTAGTGTAACTAGTTGTAATCAGACATATAATAGTTTTGATGATATTGTATGGTAATGTTCTCTGCTTTCATTTTGAGCTCAATCATAAACACTTAATACATTTGGACTTAATTCTTCTTCTGGATACAGTTCATTAAACGACGATAATGTAAAAGTTTGTTTATTTTAAATCATTACTAAATAATTTAGGATTAACTGAACAAAGGACGTCAAATCATCAAATTATTTTTGTTCATAAAATGTGTTGGAAAAAATATCTGAATCATGAATAATTAAACTACAAAAAAAGGTATAGGAAGAATAAGTAATCTTGGAAATCTGAACGATAAAAATAATAGCGAAAGCAAATACTTTAGTTGAATCCAAAAAAAAAAAAAAGTTAAGCAAATTAATCTAGCAAAACTAAAACAACTCAAGAACTTTAGTGGGGCGCTAGCTTTACAATTAATTGTTCGTTTGAGCATTGGAGACAACAATAACACTTCCAATCAAGTAATTTACAATGACTTCTTGTACATCCTCCTTATTTTTTTGTTTGAAACCAGATGTTTTTTTAATCTTTGGATGGTTGTGATAACTTTCTAATTTCGATAAAACATGAAGAATCTGACATATGCTTTATTTAATGTAAAAAAGGGATACACCCTTCAAAATCGGAGCTCGTACAAATAACATCCATGACTAAGCTGATTCCATATATATTTACTCAAATAAAAAGATCATAATTTACTTATTTCTTGGAGGGTATTGTAGGCATAGTAAAAAATTATTGGATAAAGGATACACCCAGTAATAATCCAATGATCTTTGATGTCTTCTAGTGGGTGTTGTGTAAACCAGCTCTCTGAGTTTATATTGTCGGTTGGACCCCCATTTAAATCATGATATATATGCTTATAAATCATCCGATAAGGTTTACCAGACAAGTTTGTATCATACGCGGGTTTTTTTTCGAGTTTCCACTTATTTAATATGCAGTGCCTAGTTCATTATTTCACCTGATCTAATTGATAGCAAATATAAAGGTTATATAATATTTAATAAGAATGAAATATTTCCAAGAAAAATGGTGTAGAAAATTATTTCACATGTAGCCTGGTGTATGAAAATTTTCATGTCATTATTTGAAAATCTTCGAAGAATGATGAAAAATTATTACCGTTAATAAGTAACTGTTGAAATTTAAACTGACAGATGGTGAAATTATATATAAAGAAATATGCTATTTTTTTACTAGAGTTTAGCACACAATGAATAGAACATTTTATGAAAGAAAAAGCACATTAAATTGGTTTTCATTTGGGGGTGGGGGTGGAGGAGGGGTACAATAAAAACACCACCCAAATAGAAAATAATGTCAGTCTAAACATATTGAGGGATCTTACCCCTCTAAGTATCATCCAACATGTGTTATGGTTTATACATAAACATTTATTTTATTTTTTATATATTATATGGGAGTAAACCTGTCTCATGACAATCTAAAGCTACTTCACATGCTTCCATGAACAGACTTCCTAATCCGCATACATGTTTACACAACATACCCAATGAGCCTCATCTTCTAGACCTTATACATATAGGGAATATAGGTAAGGGGTTATGATGCGTGTCGTACGCGTCAAAAATAATTCACTTCCTCACTTTACTAATTATGAATATAGTATTCGATAAGAAAGAGTTCGTATCCACAGAGAGGCGATTGTTGTTATGCAATTTTCAGATTCTTATGTAACCAAATAACCCAAGGTGTGTTTTTGTTTTTATCAAAGTAATAATACTAAATAAAGCAAAGTAAATAGTTGGAATAATCAATAAGGAGAAGATATTGGTTAAGGGATAGTATCATTCATAAACATGTATTTTTCATCTATGATTAGAATTGGTATTTAATCTCTCAATTATCAAAAGCCCTAAGATATCTTGATCGCAAGAGTATCTCGTTTATTTCCTGATTTTATCACAAACAACATTAAAAAATGCTAATGTGAAATCTTCTTAAAAAGCAACCTAAAGTGTAAAAGCACAATTAGATTAACTCCCTAAGAGCAATAAGTTCTATGAAATAAGACTAATCGATGCAAACAAACGTGTAAAATAACTAATTCTTTTTAACAAAGGTTATGATTCATATGCGATTAAAAAGATGTATCACTACAAGTATTAACCACAAGATGCTACTAAAAATCAGAGATAACAACTTTTACGTATTGAAAACCCTAATATATCTTTAGAGATGAAAACAAATCCAATTGATTCCGGACTCAACCAAACTAGCATTCAAATCATATGATAATATGAACGATGAATCATAAACGATAAAATTGAGACAATACTAATTCATAGAATCAAATAACATGCTTGAAGAAATCAACTTTTATCCCATAACCAATTATTGTATTTAGCTACTCATATTCATGGAATTCATCATCAAAATATTCAAAGGAAGACTATGAAACATAAAAGAAAGCAAACCCAAGAAGTAGTTCTCTGCAAAAGCTCCAAGAATAGAATAAACACGTTTTGTTTTTGTTGTAAAAACTCTCTTTTTATAGCCCTTTGCTTTCCAAAAATAGGTCAAAGTCTTCAAAATCTTCAAGTCCACGTCCATCTACCAGTCCACCAAGCCCATGTGTGAAAAGTATATCTTTGGAATTTTCGGGTCCAAAATTGCTCGCCGGAATGATGATGTCATCACCGGAATCCGGCTGCCGGAAAATTGACTCAGGCCACTTTTACCATCGGAGACTGTCACCAGGCAATTCTACACTTCCAGTAGCTCAACTTTGCTTTTCTGCATTTCAAACATTTGCATAACCCATCTAAATCCAATTTTCTATTCTTGCGAAAACGTACCCAAAAGCATGACACGTAGCTCATACTTCCAGCCATCAGTTCTTGCATCCGACTCATACCCCCCTCGCGATTCACTGAAATATTGCGATCGACACTTTAACCTCTGAAATCCGACTTCCGGAGCTATGCTCACCGTCTCGCCATTTTATTCCACTTTTCTCACAATTTTAGCATTGGTTTCAGGCCAATATTACTGCCATACTTCCGAGTTACAGCTCCTTGTTGAAACCAACATCACCCTCTTTAAGTACCAGTTGCTAACCATTTTCAATTCACCACCATAACTCAACCTTCCAGGCCGCAACACCAACTTCAATTCCAGACACAACATCACTACCCAATCCAGTTTAAACACCACCTGCTAAAATAACCCTTATAATCTCCAGCTCATTGCTTCACTGTAGACCACACACTTCTTGGTTCAACTGCAACCAGCTCAATCCAAGGCAATGGCAACCATCTGTTCCTCCTTGCACTCAGCTTAGCTTCAGTCCATGCTACTCTTTCATCTGTAACACCAACTTTAGCTTCCATTCCTAAGCATTCATCTTTCAGGAAAATCACTCAATGCACCTGCAATAGCTAGCTCAGGCCAATTCTTCAAAGCAGCAGCTCAGCTGCCATCTCAGACCAGTCAACCACCAAGATCACCTCACCCTGACACACACTAACTTCAAATCTCCACAATCAGCCATGTCACTCAACCAATATCTGCTCAAGTTCACCCACATTCACAGTACATCATTCTGAGCAACAAAATTCTAGCTTCAGATACAGCATCAACACTTCTGCCTTGTAAACCCATTTGATTACATTACCACTAGACCTAACTTCACTACTGCCATTTCTGCCAAACCAACAGGGCCATCTCCACTGCCTCAATCCACCAATGTTGTCCACTTGCAAGCTACACAGCTCCCATTTGTAATTTAGACCTGCAATCTCCTAGTGTACTGCAGCTGCAAGTTCCACCATACAACCACCAGTTTAAACTCCCACCATATCCAGTAACCCATTCACTCCAGAGATTATTGCAGTCCACACACTGCACATACCATACAACAGCAAATCCCAGCTTAATCAGCTAACTTGCCCCATCTACAATTTCACCAACCCATGGAATTCACCCTTCCTATCATGAGCTAGCACCACCTCATGTGCATAACCTCTAGGCAACAACACACAGCCCAATTATCTGCAGCTCCAGTTTACATTGCAGCAACACAAAACTTTCATTGACTGCAATCTCTTTTGGCAGATGAACACAACCACAAGCTCATGGCATCAGACTCAACCCTTGTAATCTCCCCAAGCAAACCACCAACACCACAAACTCAGTTCAGCAGTGCACTAAATCTTCAGTTTCATATTTCACCCCAGCTGTGTATGAACAGATCACCAGTTTAGCTACAGCCATATGCCATACTTCACAACCTTGCTCCATATGAGCTGCAAGAAACATAGCCAACCTCCTCCTTGTCAAACCCATCTCCTCTAACTCCACCAATCTCTTCTATCCACCAACAATTCTTAGATTCAGAAACCCATTTCCTCCATGCATTCAATTCCAGAGATTCAGACTCAAACACATCCATACCCATCTCTCCAACTGCTTCGTTAATCTGAAATTTACCATCTTCAAATCAAAAACAGCAGCCACATATTCCCTTCTCCATTTCAGTGATGGAAGAAGCAATGAATTAGAGAAAATATCTCTCAAATTTAGGTTAGAATGATTGGGGTGGTTATTGACACCCCAATACATAGGCTAGGGGATAACCCAATAGATACCCCATAACAGGCGGCCACCCCTTAACACCAGCTCGTTGTCTTTAGTGCTCCTGTAGGACTGGTCGACCCTCAACCATGGCTCGACTCTCCGATATTGTTCGCAGTGAAATGACCTTTCTACCATTTTTGCTCCGAATGGCTAATTTCTCCTTCTTTTGCTCCATACAACTCCAAAGCACCTAATACACTCAAACTCACACATAAGATATATAATTCACACGAAAAATATCAAAGAAAGCATAAATACTAGATATAAAATTAGGTGTTTATCACACCTATCAAATTCCCCCACACTTAGACTTTGCTAGTCCTCGAGCAAATCAAACAAAATAAAAATATAACAACTCCGCGATGTCGAGGCTACGGTTAATTTTAGCATAAATAACAAGCCTTTAAACCCCTGGGTGTCCCTAGTGGACGAGTTATAGTCTCGTGAAGGTTTACAAGAGTTCTGCCTACAAAACCTATATTTCCAACTCCGTCTATTTGTGACAAATCAATGAACGAATCCAAATTGACTACAGGAGGAGGTACCTTGCACAAATTTAATTCATATATTAGTAAATAAAGCTTTAATTAGATAGTCGAACAAGCCACAATACTAGGAAACTAACAAACCACAATCACAATGAAAAGATTAAGAAGATGGATATAGATGTAGATGTTGCCGAATGTTCACAAGTGTTCGATGTTTCCCATATCTGTCTGAAGGTCACTGCCAAGATGAACCTATTCCTATTGGATTGAGATACTTGGTTTGAATGCTACATCAACTCACTGGCATATACAAGGGAACCAGAAGTGACTTTATTCAACCACATATAATACTTTCTTTTCATTTTCCTTTTCACTTTTTTTTTTCTTTTTTAAATTTTTTTAGACAACATGATTGGATCAAACTGGATCCAAGCGCATGATTCTTGTCAGCAAGTACATGATAGTTGCCTTGGATCTTGCATTCCACGCTTATTTAGGCGATGGAGACAGGGACTACGTTTCACACATACTGCTATTCCCAAGTGTCATTTTATTCCGTTTTGGTCTAATTGGTCGGTCTTTTTTTTCTTTCTTTTTTTTTCATATATTTTTTTTTTCTTTTTTTTTCTTTTTCTAATAACTCAATCACTCTATTTCATCCTAGCAGTAATAACACGTCGATTTTTAGTGACCCACCAAAGCACTTAGAGAACAATAGATAAATATGGAAAAATAAAAATAGAATGCGATATGGTGAAATTCCGAGATATGGTAAAAACTATCATGGTATTTATGATTATGAGCTATGTTCGTCCCTTTTAGTTAATCGGTTCCTCAACTCCTGCATTCAAAATGGTTCCATCCATTAATGGTGTCATCCTAAAGGAACAAGTTTCTAGATTTCGGAGTTCAAAAAGCACAAATTTTTTCTTGGTTTTTCTATTTTTCTGATTTTTTTTTAAAAGGCATAAAACACACTAAAACAAAGTATACAAACATATAAATGCTCTCCCACACTTAAACTTTACATTGTCCTCAATGTAAAATTGAATCATCCAAAGAAAATTCAAGGTGGGAAATTCCGCAAATGATATGCAAAAACAAAGAAAATAAAGATAAAAGCAAATGCATAAAAATAAAAAGATAAGGGTAAAGATACAAAACCGGTGGGTTGCCTCCCACTTAGCGCTTGGTTTAAAGTTGTCATCCCGACATTCTCCTTGTTCACTAAGACTCCTCCAGCGAGAATGCATCCACAAAGTTCACACCTTCCACAACTTCGGAAGTAAAGTTCTCATAATATGGTTTCAACCGGTGTCCATTCACTTTAAACTCCTTTCCTGTAGCTATGCTACGAATTTCTATTGTACCATGAGAAAACACATTAGTAATAATAAAAGGTCCGATCCAACGTGACCTCAATTTACCCGGAAATAATTGCAAGCGAGAATTAAACAAAAGCACTTTCTGCCCAACACAAAATTGTTTTCTAGAAATCATAGAATCATGAAATGCCTTAGTTTTCTCCTTGTAAATGCGAGAGCTTTCAAATTCATCATTGCGTAACTCTTCTAGCTCTTGGAGTTGTAACTTCCTTTGCTTTCCATCCCCATCTAGCTCCATATTTCATTGCTTAATAGCCCAAAACGCCTTATGTTCAATCTCAACGGGTAAGTGACAAGGTTTACCATACACAAGCCTAAAAGGAGACATCCCAATAGGTGTTTTGTATGCGGTTCTATAAGCCCATAGAGCATCATTAAGTCGCATGCTACAATATTTCCTTGTTGGATTCACCGTCTTCTCTAGTATGGATTTCACCTCTCGGTTCGACACCTCGGCTTGTCCATTGGTTTGGGGATGATAAGGTGTTGCAATCTTGTGCGACACATTGTACTTCTTCAACAATCCTTGTAAGAAATTTTTTTTGAAGTGAGATCCCCCATCGCTAATTATGGCTCTTGGAATTCCAAACCTTGCAAAAATATTAGCTTGCACAAAATCTGAAACCACTTTAGAATCATTAGTTGAGGTGGCCTTAGCTTCCACCCATTTCGAGACATAATCAACAGCAAGTAAGATATAAAAATTCCCATGAGAGTTGACAAAAGGACCCATAAAATCAATACCCCATACATCAAAAACTTCAATAAATTGAATAAAAGTTTGTGGCATTTGATTTCGAGCACCTAGATTGCCTGTCCTTTGGCACCTATCACAAGTTGTGCAAAATATATGTGCATCCTTAAATAGAGTTGGCCAATAAAAACCGCTTTCAAGTACCTTGTGAGCTGTTCTTTTACTCCCAAAATGTCCTCATAAGCATAGGAGTGACAAAAAGACAAGATAGAGTTAAATTGATTCGGGAACGCACCTTCGTATGACTTGGTCGCTGCCATGCTTCCATAAGTATGGATCATCCCATATATATTGGTTTCCTAACCTCTTAAGTTTGTCCCTCTCAGCACGAGACAAGTTCTTTAGGATTTGTTTAGACACCAAATAGTTCACAATATCCGCATACCATGGTTCCGCAAATGCAATTGAGAATAGTTGCTCATCCGGGAAACTTTCACGCAACGGGATAGCTTCCTTGTCTACAGCAAGACGGCTCAAATGATCCGCAACGGTGTTCTCAATTCCTTTATTGTCCTTGATTTCTATATCAAACTCTTGCAAGAGTAAAATCCATCGTATGAGCCTCGGTCTCGCCTATTTCTTTGTAAGCAAGTACCTAAGTGCTGCATGATCTGAAAAGACAACAACTTTTGTACCAATTAGATAAGAGCGAAACTTTTCCAAAGAAAAAACAATAGCTAATAACTCTTTTTCAGTGGTAGTGTAGTTTTGTTGGGCCTCATTTAACGTTCTAGAAGCATAATAAATAGCATGAGGTATCTTCCCCACACGCTGCCCAAGCACCGCACCAACCGCATAATCACTTGCATCACACATGAGCTCAAAAGGCTTGCTCCAATCCGGTGGTTTAATGATAGGGGATGAAATCAAAAGTTCTTTCAAACGATTGAATGCCGCCATACACTTCTCATCAAAGTTAAAAACCACATCTTTTTGCAATAAGGTACAAAGTTGTGATGCTATCTTGGAAAAATCCTTGATGAATCTATGATAGAAACCTGCATGACCAAGAAAAGAGCGTATCTCCCTCACCGTAGTGGGAGGGGTTAGAGTACGAATAAGGTTTATCTTAGATTTATCAACTTCCAAGCCTTTAGAAGATACTATATGGCCTAAAACTATGCCATGAGTTACCATAAAATGGCACTTCTCCCAATTAAGCACAAGATTTGTTTCAACACATCGTTCAAGGATTAGTGACAAATTGTTCAAACAAAGGTCAAATGAATCACCAAAGACACTAAAGTCATCCATGAACACTTCGATTATGTTTTCAACATATTCCGAAAATATACTTACCATACACCTTTGAAAAGTAGCTGGAGCATTGCACAAGCCAAAAGGCATCCTTCGATAAGCAAAAGTACCAAAAGGACAAGTGAAAGTGGTTTTCTCTTGATCCTCCGGCGCTATCACAATCTGATTATAACCTGAATAGCCATCAAGAAAGCAATAATAAGAGTGTCCAGCTAAAAGTTCAAGCATTTGATCAATAAAAGGTAATGGAAAGTGATCTTTTATAGTAGTGGCATTCAATTTCCTATAATCAATACAAACCCTCCAACCGGTTTGCACACGAGTTGGGACAAGTTCATTCTCATCATTCTCCACCAAGGTCACCCCTGATTTCTTTGGTACAACTTGTACCGGGCTCACCCACTTGCTATCGGATATGGGGTAGATAACACCCACTTCCAAAAGCTTGAGTATCTCCTTTTTCACAACTTCCATCATTGGGGGGTTCAAACGACGCTGCGCTTCCCTTGTAGGCTTTGTATCGTCCTCCAAACGTATCTTATGCATACAAATGGCAGGGCTTATACCCTTGATATCGGCAATTGTCCATCCTATGGCCGTCTTGTGCTTCCTTAGCACCCTTAGAAGTTTTTGCTCCTGTAATTCACTAAGCTCGTTAGAAAAAATCACAGGTAACTCTTCATTGTCACCCAAGTACAAGTACTTTAGGTGACTAGGAAGAGGTTTCAATTCTAACTTTGGAGATTTAACAATTGAAGGTAAAAGTTTTTCGTCACTGCATGGTAAAGAAATAAAAGAGATATTATGAGTTTCCGGGCATCCTTGTAGTGAGTTGAGATCACCAAGGGCTTCTTTAACCTCAATACCACACTCTACACCATTATCAATGAATGTAGTTAAAATGGTTTCCAAAGCATCTTCACCATTCAATTCAAACATTTGTTGTGCCAACGTATCCATAACATCAACAGAGAAGCAAGAGTGGACATCACTAGGATATCTCATCGTCTCGAAAATGTTGAAACGTATTACTTCCCCATCAAACTCCATAGTTAGCGTTCCCTTATCCACATCAATAATGGTCTTCGCCGTTTTCATGAAGGGACGCCCAAGTAGCAATGGAAGAGACGAGTCCGGTGAACCTTCATCCATCTCTAACACACAAAAGTCAGCAGGAAATACTAGTTGATTAACCTGCACAAGAACATCCTCAACAATACCCATAGGGTATACATTAGAACAATCGGATAATTGCAACACAATTTCAGCCTTTTTGAGAGGACCTAAATCAAGTGACTTATACATAGATGCAGGCATAACATTAACGGATGCACCTAAGTCTAACATTGCTTTGTTAAATGTAGTGGTACCAATTGTGACGGGTATGTCAAAGCTGCCCGGGTCTTTGCATTTCAGTGGGAGTTTGTGTTGTAAGATTGCCGAAGCATTATCCCCCACACTAAGCACTTCATTACCTTTGAGCCTTTGCTTATTGGTACATAAGTCCTTCAACACTTTGGCATACTTTCGAACTTGCTTAATAGCATCAATGAGTGGTATGTTCACATGAATCTTCTTAAGAACATCTAAAATCTCCTTTTCTAGCGCCTCCTTCTTAGAATTTGCAAATCTGCGATGAAAAGGTAAAGGAGGAACATAAGTAGGAATAAGAGTTTTAGAGTTAGGAATAGGTACCTCAGAAGTTTGGGGAGAATCCTCATTCTTCTCCTCCAAAACAGGTTCCTTTGGTGGTTCCACCTTGCCCGAATCAGCAACTTCGGGTTGCACAAGTTGTGTACCACTTCTCAATGTAATTGCATTCACACCCTCTTTTGGGTTAATAGGTTGAGAAGGGAGTTTTCCACTATTTTGTGCCTTCAATTGGTTCAACTCAGTAGCCATAGAACCCATTTGTGTCTGCAATTCCCTGATCGCACTCTTCATTTCTTGTTGACTATCTTTAAACATAGAAGAAATTCCTTGCATCATTGTTTGAAGCTTTGCATCGATATCAGAACCTGGATTTTGCATTGATTGTTGTGGTTGCTGAAATTGTTGACGCGGCTGGAATTATTGTTGTTGAGGTTGAAATCCACCCGAATTGTTGAAATTGGGTTGTTGAACCGCTCCTTGCTTGTTCGCATAGCTAAAATTGGGGTGATCTCTCCATCCCGGATTGTAAGTATTGGAATAAGGATCATACCGTCTTGGATGATTTGGAAAAACCGCATTAGCTTGCTCATTGACGTCTTCATACCCATGAGAATTTGGTATCACTGCAGCTGAAACTTGTTGTAGCATTGCTGTGATGTTTCCAATTTGTTGACGAAGTTCCTCCACCTCGCTCACTTCATTGACTCGCCGAAGAAGCACATCTGAACCACGACTCAAGAATTGTTGAGAGTTTGCTGCCATGTTTTCAATCAACTCTCTAGCTTGTGCCACCGTCTTGCTCACTAGTGCACCACCACCCGCTGCGTCAATAAGATTCCTATCACTTGATTGGAGTCCTTCATAGAAGTATTGGATGATCATAGCGTCACTAAATTGGTGATGAGGACAGCTTGCCACCAACCTCTTGTATCGTTCCCAACAATCATATAACGATTCTCCGACATTTTGCTTCATTCCGCAAATCTCCTTGCGAATTTGAGTAGCCTTAGATGCAGGAAAATATCTCTCTAGAAAGAGTTTCTTGAGCCCATTCCATGTTGTAACACTCCCGGAAGGCAAGTAGTATAACCAATCCTTAGCATTACCTTCCAATGAGAATCGAAAAACCTTCAACATAGCACCATACGCCTCCATATTTTCTGGGAGCATAGCCATGACAATGGTGTGGAAATCCATAAGATGCTTGTTTGGATCTTCATTCACCAAACCATGGAACTTTGGTAATTCTCTAAGAAGTCCCGGCTTGATTTCAAAAGTGGAGTCGGTTTGAATGCAACCCTGCTGAATATCCAGCTTGTGAGAAGCTAAGTCTTTGAGTGAACAATTTGCAGTGTCACCCATTGCTTCTTCTCCTTCTCCTTCTTCTTCAAAAGGAATATCGTGTTCTACTTCCTCTCCTTCTTGCCGAAGAGCTTCGTGTTCTACTTCCAAATCGTGTTCTTCCGTCGTGCCTTGCCTTGGTTGGAGTATTGTTCCTTTTCGAGTAGCTATCCCGCACCTTGGATAATTCCAATCTTTAGAAGCCAGAGATTAGGTACCTGAAAAAAAATTCTCGCAAACAAATGAGAAACAAGACGAGAAACGAAACACAAGTATGCAAGCATAAAAATAAAAAGAAACTAAAAACTATATAACAAGCCGAATGCCTCCCCGGCAACGGCGCCAAAATTTGATGCGTGTCGTATGCGTCAAAAATAATTCACTTCCTCACTTTACTAATTATGAATATAGTATTCGATAAGAAAGAGTTCGTATCCACAGAGAGGCGATTGTTGTTATGCAATTTTCAGATTCTTATGTAACCAAATAACCCAAGGTGTGTTTTTGTTTTTATCAAAGTAATAATACTAAATAAAGCAAAGTAAATAGTTGGAATAATCAATAAGGAGAAGATATTGGTTAAGGGATAGTATCATTCATAAACATGTATTTTTCATCTATGATTAGAATTGGTATTTAATCTCTCAATTATCAAAAGCCCTAAGATATCTTGATCGCAAGAGTATCTCGTTTAGTTCCTGATTTTATCACAAACAACATTAAAAGATGCTAATGTGAAATCTTCTTAAAAAGCAACCTAAAGTGTAAAAGCACAATTAGATTTAACTCCCTAAGATCAATAAGTTATATGAAATAATACTAATCGATGCAAACAAACGTGTAAAAGCACTAATTCGTTTTAACAAAGGTTATGATTCATATGCGATTAAAAAGATGTATCACTACAATTATTAACCACAAGATGTTACTAAAAATCAGAGATAACAACTTTTACGTATTGAAAACCCTAATATATCTTTAGAGATGAAAACAAATCCAATTGATTCCGGACTCAACCAAACTAGCATTCAAATCATATGATAATATAAACGATGAATCATAAACGATAAAATTGAGACAAAACTAATTCATAGAATCAAATAACATGCTTGAAGAAATCAACTTTTATCCCATAACCAATTATTGTATTTAGCTACTCATATTCATGGAATTCATCATCAAAATATTCAAAGGAAGACGATGAAACATAAAAGAAAGCAAACCCTAGAAGTAGTTCTCTGCAAAAGCTCCAAGAATAGAATAAACACGTTTTGTTTTTGTTGTAGAAACTCTCTTTTTATAGCCCTTTGCTTTCCAAAAATAGGTCAAAGTCTTCAAAATCTTCAAGTCCACGTCCATCTACCAGTCCACCAAGCCCATGTGTGAAAACTATATCTTTGGAATTTTCGGATCCAAAATTGCTCGCCGGAATGATGGCGTCATCACCGGAATCCGGTCACCGTCACCGGAATCCGGTTGCCGGAAAATTGACTCAGGCCACTTTTACCATCGGAGACTGTCACCAGGCAATTCTACACTTCCAGTAGCTCAACTTTTCTTTTCTGCATTTCAAACATTTGCATAACCCATCTAAATCCAATTTTCTATTCTTGCGAAAACGTACCCAAAAGCGTGACACGTAGCTCATACTTCCAGCCATCAGTTCTTGCATCCGACTCATACCCCCCTCGTGATTCACTGAAATATTGTGATCGACACTTTAACCTCTGAAATCCGACTTCCGGACCTATGATCACCGTCTTGCCATTTTATCCCACTTTTCGCACAATTTTAGCATTGGTTTCAGGCCAATATTACAGCCATACTTCCCAGTTACAGCTCCTTGTTGAAATAAACAGCACCCTCTTTAATTACCAGTTGCTTAATCATTTTCAGTTCACCACTATAACTCAGCCTTCCAGGCCGCAACACCAAATTCAATTCCAGACACAACATCACTACCCAATCCAGTTTAAACACCACCTGCTAAAATAACCCTTATAATCTCCAGCTCATTGCTTCACTGTAGACCACACACTTCTTGGTTCAACTGCAACCAACTCAATCCAAGGCAATGGCAGCCATCTGTCCCTCCATGCACTCAGCTTAGCTTCAGTCCCTGCTACTCTTTCATCTGTAACACCAACTTTAGCTTCCATTCCTAAGCATTCATCTTTCAGGAAAATCACTCAATGCACCTGCAATATCTAGCTCAGGACAATTCTTCAAAGCAGCAGCTCAGCTGCCATCTCAGACCAGTCAACCACCAAGATCACCTCACCCTGACACACACTAACTTCAAATCTCCACAATCAGCCATGTCACTCAACCAATATCTGCTCAAGTTCACCCACATTCACAGTACATCATTCTGAGCAACAAAATTCTAGCTTCAGATATAGCATCAACACTTCTGCCTTGTAAACCCATTTGATTACATTACCACTAGACCTAACTTCACTACTGCCATTTCTACCAAACCAACAGGGCCATCTCCACTGCCTCAATCCACCAATGTTGTCCACTTGCAAGCTACACAGCTCCCATTTGTAATTTAGACCTGCAATCTCCTAGTGTAATGCAGCTGCAAGTTCCACCATACAACCACCAATTCAAACTCCCACCATATCCAGTAACCCATTCACTCCAGAGATTATTGCAGTCCACACACTGCACATACCACACAGCAGCAAATCCCAGCTGAATCAGCTAACTTGCCCCATCTACAATTTCACCAACCCATGGAATTCACCCTGCCCATCATGAGCTAGCACCACCTCATGTGCATAACCTCCAGGCAACAACACATAGCCCAATTATCCGCAGCTCCAGTTTACATTGCAGGAACACAAAACTTTCATTGACTACAATCTTTTTTGGCAGATGAACACAACCACAAGCTCATGGCATCAGACTCAACCCTTGTAATCTCCCCAAGCAAACCACCAACACCACAAACTCAGTTCAGCAGTGCACTGAATCTTCAGTTTCATATTTCACCCCAGCTGTGTATGAACAGATCACCAGTTTAGATACATCCATATGCCATACTTCACAACCTTGCTCCATCTGAGCTGCAAGAAACATAGCCAACCTCCTCCTTGTCAAACCCATCTCCTCTAACTCCACCAATCTCTTCTATCCACCAACAATTCTCAGATTCAGAAACCCATTTCCTCCCTGCATTCAATTCCAGAGATTCAGACTCAAACACATCCATACCCATCTCTACAACTGCTTCGTTAATCTGAAATTTACCATCTTCAAATCAAAAACAAAGGCCACATATTCCCTTCTCCATTTCAGTGATGGAAGAAGCAATGAATGAGAGAAAATATCTCTCAAATTTAGGTTAGAATGATTGGGGTGGTTATTGACACCCCAATACATAGGCTAGGGGATAACCCAATAGATACCCCATAACAGGCGGCCACCCCTTAACACCAGATCGCTGTCTTTAGTGCTCCTATAGGACTGGTCGACCCTCAAACATGGCTCGACTCTCCGATATTGTTCCCAGTGAAATGACCTTTCTACCCTTTTTGCTATGAATGGCTAATTTCTCCTTCTTTTGCTCCATACAACTCCAAAGCACCTAATACACTCAAACTCACACATAAGATATATAATTCACACGAAAAATAGCAAAGAAAGCATAAATACTAGATATAAAATTAGGTGTTTATCACACCTATCAGGTTATCACCGCAAGCAACATTTAATGTGGTTAAGATACTCGAAGTATGGACCTATTCCTACATGGTAATTACTATTGCGATGATAGTCTGTACACGGTTGAAAAATTTGTCATTTTCTCAAATTTTACATGAAGTAGCTTTAAAACAAAACTACGCGGGATATGAGCACATAAGACTTTCACAATTTGAAAGTATAGAGTTCTTTTCTTACAACAAGAAGTTGGTATTTAATTCATAGACCAATATCTCAAGCAAGAGACTATCAAAAGTGGTTCTTCATTAGCTTGTTTAAGGCATCACAAAGTTCACAACTCAAGTAGCTGTGATAAGTGAGTGAGAGAAACTGAAAGACACTTATACTAAATTTGAGAAAGAAAGTTAGCTTTGTTCTCTTATGGTCTGAGAGGATTGAGTAAGATTTAAATTGAAAGGTTTTGGTGTTTATGAGAAATCAATGTTGTAATCTTCTTGAATACCATTATAACTAAATAATCATATTTGTTCGTAGATGTAGTCAAACTTTCTAAACTATGTCAATTGATGTGTGTTTCTTTTATTGAGTGTTTCTACTTATTAGGTGTATTTTTATTATTGATCTATTTTTTGCAAAAACCAAGTAGGATAATAGTATACGACTATTTCATACAGCTGGTATCAAAGCCGAATACTCATATTAAAAGGAGAAGAAAATGACATAAAACTTGGATAAGCTTTAAATGCGAAGTTTGAGATAGAGAAATTCGACAGGAAAATAATTTCAGCCCGTGGAAAGTACAGGTTAAGGATATGTTGATTCAACAAGGTTTGCACAAATATCTGTTATGGCCTTTAAGAAAACCCGAGGGTGTGAATGATGGAGATTGAAATAATATTGACCTTAAAGCATGTAGTAGCATCAAATTATGCTTGGATATAATGTGATGCAGGAGCATCAACTACAAAAATATGCGGGAACATCATCAAGGGTTTTAAACTGCAAGATTTCACATGAGTCTAACTTTAGTATTGGTGACTTGGTCATTATACCATGATCAAAGTATCAAGGAATGATATACTAGTTGTTTCTACAAATTTAGTATATGGAGTTACGAAGTATAATTAATCTGTAAACTTCGTGAATCGACATTACACCAATTGGTAATTCTTTATTATTAGTGTATTGAACTTCCAAATGAATTCAGATCTTGGAATTATGTGTGAAAATATACATATAGTTTAAGGAAGTACACTTGTGAAATTTGTTTCGTACGTAGTTGAAAGTTCACTTCAGTACTGATCTCTAGTAAAGACGATCCCGGGTCAGGATTGATCCTGATAGATTTTAATCTTATTTTATATTTTTGATATGTTTATTATCTTTGGGTTTCTGCAAACATCAAGATATACACATATTGAACTTGGAATGTTCATAAGATGTCAACATAGTGATTTGAACATGCGCTAAATTCTACTACTCCTTCTGTTTCAATATCTCATCCTTTAGACTATTTGCGTTTATATCAAGATAATGTCTTGCTTCTGTTTATAGTCGTATTTTCGCAATGAAATCTCAAGTATACACTTAATTTACTTTAGTTATAAATTCATTTTCAATGTGACTCATTTAAAATCATAAAGAATATCCGCTTAAATAGGAAATAAATATGATTGATATTTTTTTTTTAATTTATATTTATACCTTTTAGATTTTTTTTATTTTTGGATGCAAATGAGAATCTTAAATTTCCAAATTCTAGAGTATATTTATTCTTTTATTTTTATTTCTTATTTAAAATAGAGTTAGGAAACTTTGGGTAATTTTTAGTAATAATTTTTTTACATATATAAAATTGGTAACTAATTAAGGGCCATATAAAAATTCTCATAGTCTCATTAAAATCTTGACTTTGTTAGCGGACTAAAATTCTGTAATAAAGCGAGTATCATAATGTTCAAGTATTTTTCTTTGATACTCAAGGCAAGATTCTGATACCGATTTCAATATCTTTCTTAAGACATCGGAAAATATATGTTTACCATATCCCAAGATTTATACTTTACAAGTGACATCGGTTTATTAGATGGAATCCAGTTGTTATTTGTCAAATTTATATTCTTTGGATATCTTTTGCAATTTTTCGAAATTGATTATTCATTGTTTTGCAAACAAGCCTTGGTCATTATGCTATCAATAATGGAGATTGTATTCTTATAAATTCATCCCTTGACACATAGCTTAATTGATTGTGTGGGAAGCCAACTCGTTGAGAGAGTGGAGTAATATAATTTGGTGAAACCTCATGAGTTTCCTTCGTTGAAAGTCATATTTGGGATCAATAAGCTTTTAGTAGTAGCATTGGTGGGAAACTAAATTGTGTTGTTATTTTTGTTTCCAATTGATATTTATTTGATTAACTAATGGTATAATTATCATTTATAGATCAATATTTTTTATTTAAAGATCATTCTCTTTTGATATAAAATTATTCAAGTTTGTCTGAGGATTGACTATTCTTGATTTAGTGATTCAAGATCTGTACACAAAACTATTGATCATCCAACATTAACAAATTTTGTTCCATGTGTTATCAATCAATAGTAGAATCAAGTTATTTTATGCACGTGCTACTTTGAAGATTGAAGACTTTTACTTTTGTTTTTGATCTTTGTGATTCTTCTTGCACACTTGAATCTATAGAATCTAACAAGTTGCTTATCTTGATAGCTATTGACTTGTGGAAAGATCGAACAAACTGTCTATTTACTTTTTCTTGTAGAGTTGCTTGGATAAAGCTTGTTCACTAAGATAGGTTATTTCGATAATCATTGTCTTGGTTTGATCTTTGACCAAAGGAGTTTATATTATCTAAATAGAAGACTCTTTAATCTACTTTATCTCTAATCAAAATCTTGATTTGGAAGACTGAAAAGTGATCTGGTTACCAAACAGGTTTGGTCATTCGATGTTTTAGGTTACGATCCAAAGAATTTGAAAACAGAAGTCTTCACAGAAAGTGAAGCGACTCAAGATAGTGGACTCTATCTCGGATTCACGTGCATAGACCAGATTGTTTGTAGGCGCAGGGATACTGAAGGACCTCAGTAACTAGGAGTAGTTTACTTGGTCTCAACTATACGAAGTTACGACAGTCAATTTGTATAGAAAATTAATTCTAAGAGTATTCATATCTGGAATAGATCATGAGATTCTTATGTCAGGCAATTTTCCTCATTAACAAAATCTCGTGTGTCGTTCCTTTACTTTGATTTCCGCATTATAAATACTTTTGTGGTTATAATTAAGTAATTATACTTGTATGTTAATCCACTTGGTACGATCCCATAGTTAATTCAGTTACGACTTAGACGATATACCAAGTTACATCTTGGTGAAGTAATTCTTTATCCATTATTATTTTGTATGATCGCACAAGGTGTGTCTATATAGGTTAACATAAAAATATTATGGTGTACTCGGTACCCTCCTCATTTTAGTCACTTGAAGCGGGGTTGTCTTAAATTTAAGACAAATAATTGGAAAAAATAGGAAAAAAGAGGTTATAGAATCATCGGTGGTTGCTGAAGTTGCTTTGAGTGATTCAGGTGATGTGTCGGTTGTTAATTCTCATGAGAATACTACGCATACTTGGATTCTTGATTCTGCATGTTCATATCACATGAGTCCCAGTAGTAACTGATTTGCTACATATAAGGAATTGAATGTTGGTTCAGTTTTGATGGGTAACAATCATGCTTGCAGAACTGTAGGTATTGGTACGATAAGGATCAAAATGCATGATGGTGTTGTAAGTACCTTAACGAGTATCATATATATTATTGAACTTCCTAAAAGAAATAACACTGGGAGCTTTGGACAAAGCAGTTATCAAATTTCTATCAAAAGTGAAGCTCTTTAAGTTCTTTCTGGGGTGGTCATCTTAACTAGTATAAACAAACAAGAAAATATGTATTATCTAAATGGAGGCCCAATAACATGAGGAGTTGTTGTTACATAAACAATGAGATCAGAGCTATCTGTCACCAGACAGTAGTATATACAGTTAGGATATATGAGCGAAAATGGTACGACTTAGTTAAGAAAAGAGTTCTTAGTGGTATTAAGTCTGCAAAATTGGGATTTTGCGAGCACTACATTTTAGCAAAGAATATAATATCAAATTTTGAAGTGCGGTTCATAACACTAAGGAATGACTTGATTATGTGCATATTGATGCGTGAGGACCTTAAATATTTACTTCCTTTGAAGTTTCAAGGTACTTTGTCTCTTTGATTGATGATTATACATGGAGTGTACGAATTTACCCCATGGCGTCTAATGATCAAGTTTTTGATACTTTCTTACAGTGGAAAGCGATAACCAAAAAGTTGACTGGTAGGAAACTCAAATGTCTTCATTCGAATAATGGCGAGAAATATAAATCCAATCAGTTTATAGAGTATTGTTAGGAAAAAAAATATCACAAGGCACTTTACAGTGTAAGGGACACCTCCATATAATGGGGTGGAAAAAAGAATGAATTGCACCCTATTGGAAAGAACGCGATATATGTTATGCAATGCTGAATTGGATGGAGAGTTTTGGGCAAAGGCGTTGAATACTACATGTTTTCTCATTAACTGATCAGCATCATGGGCTTTAAACTGCAAGATTTCATATGAGTTATGGTCCAATAAACCGATTTTGTTAAATTTTCCTAAAATCTTTAGGTGTGCGACATATTTTCACGTGTAGAATGATAAATTTGAACTAATAACTAAGGAAGGTATTTCTTAGGATACCAAAGAAGTGTTAAGTAATACAAGTTGTGGTTCTCGAAGTTGGGAAATTTGTGGTGAGCATAGATGTCAATTTTGATGAATCACCAATATTATCCTTTGGTGTGGTTGACTCACGGGTGGAGCCAAGTAGATACGGTGGATATCAAATTTTGGAGCCTGATATTCCAGATGATTCTATAAGTGAATAAATGCAGCAAAGTACATTTATATATGAGAAGGTTCCTAATGAAGTGAACCTAGAATAAAAATAAAAACAATCATCTATTGCATGCATAGACTAAAAAGAGTCATTATGAAGCCAACACGATTCCAAGATACTGTGACTTTTGCACTAATGATGTTTGATAAAACGCCTTATAATTACAAAGAGACGCTATGGGATCCTTGTGTGTAGGATGGGAAATTTTCTATAAAAGAGTGTTAGAGCACTGCTCGGTCGAACTCGCAAGCGTTGCTATCTCAAGCTTGTTTGTCAAGTTTAGTTGCCAAAACTATAAGTCTTAATTTCTAGTCTACTTATATCTAGGTCTCGGACTAGGATAGTAAGTGTAGTTAAGTCTAGACTCCATGACGTTCATCATGCAAAGAATAAGAACTACTCAAGGAAATTGTGGAACTTCATCGACAAAAAAGTATGTGGATACTTAAACTTATCTATCACTCAAAAGTCTATCTATTTTATCTCCTATCTTGATACAAAAGTCGTATAGCTATATAGACTTCGATTATATACATTTGCTATTTCGAGCCGAGTTTATCTCGCTTATCTATTTCTCGAAATATGTGTTGGTAAGCTTTCACTTTGTCCAATTTCATCTTTACTCGTGACGAAAGTCATGTTGATTATTTCAATAACTTGAAAATCGCTTTGATGAAAAATAGTTTGTGAATAACAACTACATCCTCTAATAAAGTTTCAATGATTGAAATGAGAGTTTAGAACATGTAACCATCTTTGGATATAAACATGGTATGTTCTCACATTTGTGTAAAAGTCCAAAACCGGGAACCCAAAGTATGCGTGCCCGTACGCGTACTGGCGGTTGTTGGAAATCCGAGTAAGTATGCGTACTCGTACACATACTGGCGGAAAGTTCACGTCCGTGAATTTCTGCTGGAGTTTGAAAGTGAAAAACAAACTCATTTGATTACTTAATTACGCGTACCCATTTGCATACTTAGGTAGGTTACTTTCTAAAATAGGTTTGTTCATGAACTAAAACATTTATAAGGAATGCAATCTTTGCAAGTCGTGGCTATAATGTTCATGAATCGATTCAAGTGAATCAAAACCGATTTTTCTTCGATTGTGTCTTGTATACTTTTATAAGATCTAAGCAATTGAAAAACTCTCTAACTAGTTCATTTGAGTCACTTGAACTAGTTATGGTGAAGATGAATAAGGTTGATACGAAAGTGCTCATATGGCTAACCATTAGTTAACTATTGTTGAACCAACTAATTAGTTCACATTTAGGTACAGTTACTCAAACCTAAATGAAGTTACAATTAATTTGTGTATAACAATCTAAGTTCGATCTAACGGTTGAAAGATATTAGCTTGAATCTAATCAGATTTTCATCTAACGGTGAATATTGAATGCTTTGTTACCAAGGTAACTTAAATTGCAAGCCCTGATTTGGAGACTATATAAAGGATAACTCTAGCAAATGGGAAACCTAATCCCCACACCTCTTGTGTGATACTAGTTTCATAAGCTAGAGTCGATTCTCCTTTAGCCTTAGGTTTTTCACGAAACCCTGTAGGTTAACGGCTTAAATACTTCATTGGGATTGTGAAGCCAGATCCAACTATTTTCTCTGTAGTTGCGTGATCTAATCTTGCTAATTTCTATCGTGATTGAGTACAATCGTAAGATTGGCTTGAGATTTATATCTTCGATAGGAAAGATAGATAAGTAGTCACAAACACCTTCGTCTCATCGTTTGTGATTCCATAATATCTTGTTTCTCTAGTCGATTAAGATTATTGTGAGGTGATTGATAATTCTAGGCTGTTCTTCAGGAATATAAGTCATGGTTATTGATTGGTTCCTGTTCACCTTGATTTATCAAAAGACGGAACAAAACTTGTAGGTATTTCTGTGGGAGACAGATTTATCTATTCTTGCAGAATTTTATGTGTGAGACAAATTTGTTTATTAAAGTCTTCGACTTTGGGTCATAGCAACTCTTAGGTGTGGGTGAGATCATCTAAAAGGATCAAGTACGTAGTATCTTTCAGGGATCAGAGACGTAAGAAGCGTAACTGTACCTTGAATCAGTGTGAGATTAATTGGGGTTCAACTATAGTCCAGACCGAAGTTAGCTTGTAGTAGGCTAGTGTCTATAATGGCTTAATACAGTGTGGTGTTCAATCTGGACTAGGTCCCGAGGTTTTTCTGCATTTGCGGTTTCCTCGTTAACAAAACTTTTGGTGTCTGTGTTATTTCTTTTCCGTATTATATTTTGTTATATAATTGAAATATCACAGGTTATGCGTTAAATCGATCAATTGGTAAATCCAAGTTGTTGATTAAAATTGATTGATCCTTGAATATTGATCTTTGGTACTGTTCAAGTTATCTCTCTTATATTCAATCGGGCTCGCAAATTATTATTTGTTTGATTGCAGATTGAATTAAGAGATTGGGATATAACTCTTTGATATACTTTTTTATAAGATTGAGTCTAACTGTCTAGTTGATTCTCTTGTAAGTATATTGGAGTTAGTCCATACAGATTGCTAAGAGAAATATTGGGTGAAGTTGTTAGATCCCCGCTTTTTCAAAGAGGAAATACAATCTTTTAGTAAAAATCAAATTTGGGAATTTGTACCATTACCTACTGGAAAGAACTATATAGATTTTAAGTGGATTTTTACCAAGAAAGATGGTGTTTCTAGATCCAACGATGGTGTACAACATAAGGCAATATTAGTTGAAAAAGGGTATGCACAATTGGAAGGTGTTGATTACAATGAAATTTTATCTTCGATGGTAAAACATACTTTGATTCGGGTTCTTTTAGCTTCGGTGGGGTATTTCGACCTTGAGTTAGAACAACTGGACGTTAAAACTGCGTTCCTACGTGGATACTTAGAGGAGAACATTGATATATAATTGTTGTTAAAGAAAATTTGGTATGCAAGTTTAAGAAATCTTTGGACGGATTAAAGCAGTCGCCTTGACAATCATATTTACGATTGAACAACTTCATGCTTTATCGGGATTTGTACTAAGTGAATTTGATTATTGTGAATACTTCATGAGACTACAAAATGGTTTTTTTTTTTCTTAATTATTTATGATGACGACATGCTTATTGCTGCTAAAATCATGGGGGAAATTAGTAGGCTCAAATTTTAATTAGGTATAGAGTTTGAAATGAAAGATACAGGTTTAGCATACAAAATTCTTGAGATGGAAATTGTTAGAGACTCAAGTAAAGGATGTGTGTGCCTTAGTCAAGAAAAGGTTGTAGAATATTTTGGGATGAAAAACTCAAAGCTTGTTGTCACTCCTTTGACATCTTATATTAAACTACATGCGAGTATGTCTTCATCAACAAATGAGGGACGTCATTACATAAACAAGGTTTCTTATGCGAATGCGCTATAGTCTTATTATGCAATGGTTTGCACTCGTTCAGATATTTCACAAGTAGTTAGCGTGGTTAATAGGCATATGGCTAATCATACGAAATAACACTTGAAGGTGAAATGTATATTGCGATTTATGTGTGGCATATTGGATGTTGGTTTAGTGTGTCAGAGAGATGCCAATTTTGGTTCTTATGTCAAAGGTTTTGTGGATTCAGATTACGCAGGTGACTTGGATAAATGACGGTATACAACAAATTACATGTTTGCTTTAGTTGGTGGTCCAATTAGTTGGGGATGTATGTTTCAGTCTACAGTTGCTTTATCTACAACATAAGCAAAACATATGGCAGTTATAGAGGCTGTCAAGGAAGCTTTGTGGTTACGAGGTTTGGTTGATGACTTAAGAATTTCCCAAGACAATGTGGAAATCTATTATGACGGCTAAAGTGTTATACATTTAGCAAAGAATCAAGTTCATCATGCATTGACCAAACACATCGATATTTGATTTCACTTTATTCGAGAGATTTTCGACGTTGGTGAGATTTCTGTTCAAAAAACTAACACTCACGACAATCAAGCAGACATGATGACCAAGACGGTACCAATAATCAAGTTTGAGCATTGCTCAAATATGATAAAAGTTATTAGAAATTAAGCAATTTGGGGCTAAGTTGACACAAAAATTAAAAAAGGTGGAGATTTGTGGAGCTATTCCTATATGGTAACTATTATTACGATAATAGTCAGTACACAGTTGGAAAAGCTGTCATTATCTCAATTTCACATGTGGTAGCTTTTGTTTACCAAAACAAAGCTACACATTAAACGTGCCTATATATTAGACTTTCACAATATAGTTGTTTTCTTACAACACAGAATCAATTTTTAATTCAACGACCAATATCACAACTAAGAGCCTATAAAAGGGGTTCTTCGTTATCTAGTTTAAGGCATCACAAAGTTCACAATTCACTTATTCGTGATAAGTGAGAGAGAGAGACCGGAAGATGTTTATACTAAATGCGAGAAAAAGAGTTATTAGCTTTATTCTCTTTGGTCTGAGAAATCATTGTTGTAATTTTCTTGAATCATTATAGTGAAACAATGTTCTTTCCCCGTGAATGTAGGCAAACTTGCCGAACCACGTTAATTGTTCTGTGTTTCTACTCTTTTAGGTGTATTTTTCTCGATGATCTAACGACCAAGTGAGATAGTAGTGCACGACTATTCTTTTTTTATTATCATTATTCAAAAGAGTATTTATTAAGAATTGTGAAAGTACACGATGAAAATCATTTCCCATAAATTCTTGCAAATCAGGTGGAAATAAATCATAAAATTCAAAGTTGCTATGTTCCTCTCTTTTTTTTTCTTTTGAAAGGAAATGTGCAACACTATTTCCTAGCATGTGAACTTTCTTACAAAACCAGTAATCTTGATACTCTGTTTTTAATATCCAAAATCGAACCCTAGTTAAACCAGTGAACATATGACTCTTGTCCATTCAATGAGTTTATTGTTATCTCACTATCCGACTCTAAGAATTACTTTACTGAAACCTAAACCAGTTGCCGATCTCATAGCCCATCCTTCGCCATGCATTCCAGCTGCTCAACTCCAAACTCCAAATTCAGTTCATCATTATAGTACGGGTTATTTGGTTTTTGGTACTCAGGTTTTGACCAAAAACTGGCTTTGGTCTAACATTTGTCCAGCCTTTGAGTTTGGTCTAAAGACCAACGTTGACTCGGATTGACTCGGTTAAGTGCAGTTTTAATTAATTGACCTATTTATATCATCCAAACCGTCCATCTAAGCCATTCATCCACGGCCAAAAAAATTCTAACATTATTAAGACTAAAATATCCTCTTTCTTCACCTCCTCTCACGCCAATATTTTTCTCTCCACTTCTCATCAGACTAAGCAAACCATATTACCTTCAATCGATCACCATCAAAGACATCAGTACTGCCAAGAACAACTCCATCAACTCAGCATCAATCAACAACAACATGAATCACCGTTGTGTTCAATCTATTCTCTGTTGTTGGGAAAACTAAACCACGGTTGCATCATTACCAGTAATCACCATTATTACCGATCATCAACACCAACAAAAATTGTTTCTCGGCAGGAACTCTTTCTCACCAGTAGTCTCCGTTGTTTTAGCTCAATTTGATTTGATTTTTTTTTTTTTTGTGTGTGGATTGAATCGAATTAAAAGGTAGGGGTTCTGATTTTAGGGTTTGATTGAATTCAATAAAAGATTTTGGGGGTTTTCCTTAAATCATTTATTTCTTCAATTTGGGGTCTTAGATTTGTTATTTCTTCTTTTAAATTGTTTTCTGGTATGTACAATGGATTGGATCGAATTGAATTGAAAAATTACGTAAATCTCTGTAATTTTATTGGAATAAGAAGGAATTGATTCTATTAGGCTTGGTAGAATGACGTTGTTTTCTTTTTCTTTATTTGAATTTGTATGGATGAGGTTGCTGTTACATGTTGATTAGAAACTGCAGGAGGATTGTGAATTTGCATGGATTTGGTTGCTGTTACAGGGTGATTAGGAAGTGCAGGTGATGAACTGCTTCTACCACAATTTTGGTGCTCAAATGGTATGTGTTTCTGGTGTCTAAATTGTTGTTGCTTCAGGTGATGAGGTGTTAGATGCATTGGTGGCAGTTTGAGTCATTGGTGGCTGAATGGAGCTAATAAATAAGAGGTACTGGTGGTTAGTGATGCAGTTTTGAACTGAAATAGGTAGATGAATGTTAGGATGGTCAGAGCTGAGTCGTAAATGTTTTTGGTGTTATGTTGCTACAGTCAGGTGGAGGAAATGTCTCTGGTGGAGAAGTTGAGTATGAAGCATAAATAAGAGGATTGTAATGGGCATTTTAGATGTTGCAGGATCTGGATTGGCAGCGATGTTGGAATATGAGGAAGAATTGCAAGAAGCAAGCCATGAGGTTGAGCTGCAGGTTACAAGAAGAAGTTCAACTGAACTAAAAAGAGGAACAGAGAAGGTGACGGCGGCGGCGGAAGGAGAATGAAGAGAAAAGGTTCCCACACTTATCGTGTAAAATTTTATTAAATTGAGGGACATAATAGTAAACTTGTTTAATGATTATATTTCTTTGTCTTTATTCTTGTTCTTTTTATAATTTCAAAAAAGAAGTCAAGATTTAACCCGGTCAATCCAAGTCAACGTTGGTTTTTAGACCAAACACAAAGGCTGGACAAATGTTAGACCAAAGCCAGGTTTTGGTCAAAATATGAGTACCAAAAACCAAATAACCCTAATTCCCTTATAGTACCTCCCTTTTGCTCCAAGACACATCCCTGCAAAATTTCGAATTGTTGGGTCTGTACTTCCAACTCCTTCATTTTCAATAAAAGGTGCATCTACATTGATCTTTGTGTAATTTTTATCTGGAGAGATCCAGTCCTTGACCTGCACACTAGAAACAAGATTAGAAGCATCATTGTTGAGATTAACAAGATATTGATTAAAAAGCTTCAGAAGTTTTTCAACAGTGTATAATCTATTGGGATTAGTTTGCTGAAAAAAGTGAGCATCTGTCTTTCTAAATCATCCATAAACTTATCATTCATTTGTACATTAACTCTTCATAAGTGAGAATAAAAATGGAGTTACTATTGCCATCAGAGTTAAACCAACTAACTAACCACAATAAAAGATTAGAGTATCGGGTTTGAATGTGCAAAGTGTTGATGTTAGCCCCAAGCCCCTGACATAAGGACAATCCAAAAACAAATGGTTTGTTGTCTCATACTCAGCATTACACAAACTACGGTGTGTCTGAATATCATCTTAATACCTAGATATGTTATCCCTAATCGGAATAATATCTTTTAAACATTTCCATACGAAGATTTGAACTCCATGGGGAAGCTTAGTGGACCAAAGTTTTCTCCAGGTTGACAAAGGTTATACGGTGGACACATTACTCTGACAGTTAAAGTTACATAAGGCATTATAGGCATTTTAAAACCAAATTTGCCTTTCCTATTTGTGTTAAGATATCCCATAACCACTTTTTTGGACACTAAAAATTCAAGTGAAGTCCCTCTATTGGAGTGTGACACCCAAATAATAGTCTTCTACCCAATAGCATTAACATTTGACAATGTTCAACAAACATAACACCCTCTCTACTGGCACTACTATTCCCTACACAAAGTTCCGACATCACACCAATGCGCCCGAAACTGCTAGGCTTCTCCCACTGTTTTCCCCCACCCCCTTCCCCCAATA
This sequence comes from Papaver bracteatum, assembly GCA_023529315.1. Lineage (NCBI taxonomy): Eukaryota > Viridiplantae > Streptophyta > Magnoliopsida > Ranunculales > Papaveraceae > Papaver > Papaver bracteatum. Next base: position 214,338 of record JAJJWX010005092.1, read on the forward strand.
GGTATCACTGATATTAGCCTTTAATTCCTTGGATTGGGACTAGCAGGAAGTCCCTTTGTGTGGGATCAAGGGCTAATATCTTTGACACCTATTGGGGGAAGGGGGCGGGGGGAAAGCAGTGGGGAAGCCTAGCATTTTCGCAATGCGCCTAGATGGAAACCATCCAGCTGGACACTGGACCAGAGACCAATACATTCACCTCTGCAAACTTTTTGTCGTCAACAATAATGAGTGACATTTGGCCAAGCATGATTAAGTAATAAGCCAAAACTGGTCCGTCCTAACCAATTAGGTAGAGACGCATTCTAGGTTTTAACTTGATTTCCGGAAAGGAAACACTAGATTGCCAGGAAAATTTGGCAGAGTTTTTTGGTGTCAAAGTTGAAATGGTTAATCAATATCGTAACTGCTTCTTTTTTCAATATATTTTGCCCTTTCAGTCAAAAAAAAAAAAAATGTAACTGTACCAGAGGTCTGGATTTTGATTCACTCACTCCTACATCAGAGTGGGGATTTTCATCAGAGTGGGCTGCCTCACATAAGAGTTTGGTTTTACGTGATTCATCATTGATGGGTCGGTTTGGTTTCATTTTCGGTCACATGTGAAATCTGTCTCGTGTGTTGTGATCAATATTCATCTTGTGATTTTTTGTTTTACTGCATGTTTATAGGCTTGTTACCTTTATTGAGGAAAAAGAAAAATATTTCTTTACCATAAGAGTCATTGATAGAACCCGTGTATGAGTGAACTACAATTCCACTTCACGAACTTAAAAAGGAACAACCAAACACTGGATTTAAGAAGTCTTAGAGAAAGAACTCGAAGAAGATTATATTTCAGTGAGGGAGAGAATAAATGGTGAAGCAACCTCATGTTTTGGTGCTACCTTGGCCAGCACAAGGTCATGTTATGCCAATGATGCAAGTTTCACAAAAACTAGTTGATCATGGAGTCCAAGTTACATTTGCTATTACAGAATCTTTACACAAACAGTTGATTGCGAATTTATCGTCTTCGTCGAAAGAAGGGGTTCACAATGATCTTAATCGAATTCGTTTAGTCTCACGGCCTGAAGGATTAGAGTACCAAAACCAAGAAAAGGCTTCGGATTATTTGGAAGAATTAGTTATGAAGACTAATGAGGAGATTGATGGTGGTACCTACGGTGAAGAGAAGGTAAGTTGTGTTATAGCTGATGCTGGTGTTTATTGGGCTTATGAACCTGCTAAAAAAATGGGATTAAAAATTGCAATGTTTTGCCCCACGTCTTTGGCTGTCACAGCAATGACACTCCACATTCCGAAGCTGATCGAGGCGGGGATTATAGATGAGAACGGTAAGCAGCATATTTGATTTTAACTTGTTCACAACATTAGTTAGTGTTTTTAAGTAGATTTCTAAGTATGAAGTTTAACTAATTTTACAGGAACACCATTAAAACAGAAAATGATTAAGATATCTCCTGCTTTGCCTGAAATAAACATTGACGACTTCCTTTGGATTCGCACCTACGACCAAGGCATGGGTAAACTTCTCTTTCACATGGGCTTCAGCATCAGCAAATCTATAAAACTTGCAGACTGGGTTATCTGCAACTCATTTGACAAACTCGAGCCTGCTGCTTGTGATATACTGCCATACATACGAACAATTGGTCCATTGGTCGGAAGTAGCGAGGTCAATCAAACCATGGGGCAGTTTTGGGCGGAGGATTCAACTTGCTTAACCTGGCTTGATTCGCAGCCTGTTAATTCAGTCATATACATTGCTTTCGGCAGTATCACAACCTTGAACAGGGATCAATTCAGTGAACTGATACACGGCCTAGATCTCACAGGTCGACAGTTTTTATTGGTGGTTCGATCTGATATGACTGACGCCGCCATTGCATACCCTGATGGTTTTACAGAGAAAGGAAAGATAGTAAATTGGTCACCTCAGAGGGAAGTTTTGGCTCACCCTTCTGTTGCTTGTTTTCTGACACACTGTGGATGGAACTCAACTATGGATGGTTTAAGGTTTGGAATTCCGTTTCTATGTTGGCCCTACTTTGCTGATCAGATCCATAATACCACATATATATGTGATGTATGGAAAACTGGACTGAGGTTAAACAAAGATGGAAACGGGATTGTATTAAGAAATGAAATGAAGAGTAGGGTAGAAGAACTGATTGCTGATGAAGGAATAAAGACAAGGGTTGCAGAACTGAAGAAATTGTCTATGGATAGTGCGAGTGAAGGTGGATCTTCATCAAAGAATTTCTCCAACTTTGTTGAAGCTCTAAAGTGTCGAGGCAAGTGCGGTGTCACAGCTGCACCCAAATAACATTGCTATAAGATACGCAGTTTGAATTAGCATTAAATTTGTGTTCTATCTGTGCAACTAAATAATGTGGTTTATGCTTTTGTGGTTCACTCAAACCCTCAAAAATCTGACTCGGGTCTGAGTCAAATTCCTAAGATTTTTGATATATCAAATAGTCACCGGCCACCGCCGCAGCACTAATTCCAGCGTAAACAATCAAGATAACATATAATCAATCAAGATAACATATAATGCAAAATTGAGTTTCACAAAGAGTGTATCATTTAATCACCTCTTGGTTTAGCTATTCATGGTTTTTCAAGTAAATCCACGAGGCAAAGACAAACAGATACAAATATTGTGAACTTAATCTAGGCACAAAAGATTCCTTCTTGTGGTTACAACCCCAAGAGAATCATTTATAAGTTTCAAGACGGTTAAAATAATCCTGACCCTTGACGTGGCTAGTTGTGTTCCATTCCAGTGTATGTTAATCTGTACAAGTTTCTAGTTACAGAATTGTGACCTCTTTAAAACTAAGGATGAGGATTTCTAATCTATATCTCTTTCTTGTCTGATGCTACTACACTCATCTTATGCGTCTTTTTCTAATTAAATTCCCTTAGGTTTTCCTTGTTTCTAGTTTTATTTGCTTCTTATAAATGAATTCTCTTGTCTCACTCTACTGCTCTAACTACGTTTTAACAATCTATAGATGCCCTTAGGTTCCTCAAACACAACTTGAGAGCTAAAAAGAACAGAACAAATAGATCTTGTGCCAGCTAAAAACAACTCATGCCACCAATATAATGAAAACTATAGTTACCTCTGTAGTCATCCATCCATATATATATATATATTCGGTGTCATGGAGTTTGGCTGGATAAGAAATAAAGCTGCATCATAAAAGGTTGAAGTGAATATAACAATGAAGAAAATGCATGCTTTAGTTATACCATTCCCAGCTCAAGGACATGTCATACCTCTCATGAAATTTTCACACTGTTTAGCTGATCATGACTTCAAAATCACGGTAGTGAATACGGAATTCAATCATGAAAGAGTCATGGCTTCTTTACCGAAAAATGGTAATAAAGAGAATCAACTTCGTTTAGTTTCAATTCCAGATGGGATGGAACCAGGGGACGACCGAAACCATTTCCCCAAGCTTTGTGATTCCATGTGTAGTAAAATGCCAGCTTATCTGAAGGAACTAATAGGGGATATAAACGAGTGCAGCGATAGCAAGATCACATGTATCATAGCTGATGAGAATATGGGTTGGGTAGTACCAGTTGCGAAGAAGATGGGAATCCTTGTAGCACTCTTTTGGCCTGCTGCTGTGGCCTTGATTTTGCACATTCCCAAGCTGATTGAATCAGGAATTCTTGATTCTGACGGTACAAGATAATGTCTAAGTCTCCATATTGTGAATCTTGTTGGAATGAGTCACTTCTAACTAGGGTATTCTAGAAGAGGGGGAGTGTTGGAATGAGTCATGTTTACCTACTCCACCAACCTTTACCTACTCCACCAACCTTACCTACTCCACCAACCTTTACCTACTCCACTATATTACTTAATTCTTGTAATTATAAATAACTCCCATTTTGGAGATGAAGATACAACAATTCCATCTATCTCTTCTTTGTTTCTTCATGGTATCAGAGCAAAGGAGGCATAGAAGAGAAAAACCTAGCCTAAATCCCCTTTAAAGCTTCGATCTATTGTAGCTTCAATCTAGAATCATACTTGTAAGTTAGACTCGTAAGCTGTTCGTGAAGAATCAGTGGCTGATCTGTAAGTAGGTTTCTTCATTTGAAAGTTGTTCTTTTCTTTCTCTCTTAATTATCCGTTGAGTTAGAAGTAGATTTGATGTCTGAAATCCCTGAGAAAATTGTTGCTTCTCAATCTATGGGTACTACATCTCTAGATGTTTCTCACAATGATAATATGAGCAGAAATATGATATCTTGTAAACTTGATGATACAAATTACCTTGTGTGGTCTCACTGCGTGACACTCTACATTACGGGTAAAGGAAATCTTAGGTATCTGACCGGAAGTAAAGTTTGTCCAGATAAAAAGGACACTTCATACGACACCTGGATTCAAGAGAACGCCATGATAATGAGTTTGCTGATAGACTCAATGATTCCCGACATCAAGAGTAGCTACATGCGCCTAACCACAGCAAAAGAAGTGTGGGATGCAGTCATACAGATCTATGTTGTGAGCGGTAATGCGACACAGATTTATGAGTTGAATCGTCGGATTATCGAGACTCGCCAGAATGGCAGACCTCCATCCGTCTACTTCAATGCACTTCAAACTATATGGAAAGAACTTGATTTCCTACCGCCCTTCGACATGGTGTGTGCAGCTGATACCGCCAAGTTGCAGAAAAGAATTGAACAAGGGATAATTATTGAATTCCTTGCGGGACTTGACTCAGATTTTGATCCAATTAGAGTTCAAGTGTTGGGAAAAGATCCATTGCCGACCCTGCGAAGAGTGTATGGAAATGTAAGATCGGAAGAACTCCGCCGAGTTGATATGATACCTCCAGTGCCACATGAAAGTTCTTCCTTGAATGTGATTACTTCATCAACTCAAGCACCAACTTCCACACGTGAAAGCAACCGACAACCTGATGAGAAAGACTCATTGTACTGCGATTATTGTCACAAGCGTAGACATACCAAGGAGACATGTTACAAGCTCAATGGTCGTCCGCAATGGAAAACTAACAATAGAAGAGGGGGTAACTCTAGTGGCAGTAGTAGAGGAAGAAGAGGAGGTCGCAGTACTGGTTCAAGGGCATATAACACTACTGATGAGATGGAATTTCAGTCTATTTCATCACCGAGTGGTTCTTCTCATTCATCCCAAAACCAGCTGGAACAAATGGTCAAAGAGTAAGAACGTCTGCTATCATTCAAGGAAAATGTTGCCGGATCTACTTCTATGGCTCAATCAGGTAACACAGAGAATTGTGGTAGGGCACTAAACACTACATGCGATAAGTCTAAAGACTCTTGGATTATCGATAGTGGAGCAACTGACCACATGTCCACCAGATCAAACCTTTTATCCACTTATAGTACAAGTCCTAGTAAACCTTGTATCTTGACAGCAGATGGATCTCCAACAATTGTCTCTGGTGAAGGACAAATACCCATAACCAAATCTATGTCTTTATCTAATGTGTTGCATGTTCCAAACCTATCTTCTAGTCTTCTTTCTATCAGTCAAATAACCAAAGCGTTAAAGTGCAGCGTTACATTTTTTAACTCGCATTGTGTATTTCAGGACCTACTCACAGGAGCGACGATTGGACTTGGTAAAGAGAGAGGGGGCCTTTACTACTTGGAGTTACAAGGGACAACACAAGATGACAGTACAACGGCTTATAACTCGAGAAGTGTATCAAAGGTAGAAGAGCAAATCTGGCTATGTCATAAACGGTTGGGACATCCTTCTTTTGGGTACTTAAAAAAGTTATTTCCTAAGTTATTTTCGGCACTAGATGTTTCCAAGTTCAAATGTGAAACATGTGAGTTAGCTAAACATTAGCGTGTCCCATATCATTTAAGTATAAATAAAAGCTCATCCCCCTTTGCAATTATACATAGTGATGTCTGGGGTCCTTCTCGCGTCATTAGCTCTTCTGGTGCACGTTGGTTCGTCACTTTCATTGATGACTACTCTAGAGTTTCATGGGTATACTTATTGAAGGATAAAAGTGAAGTCCACTATGTAGTCAAAATCTTTCATAAGTTTGTCCTTACCCAATTTGACACGAGGATTAAAATATTAAGATCTGATCGTGGTGGTGAGTACCTAAACCAAGGATTATCATCTTATTTCTTAGAACAAGGAATAGTTCACCAAACCACTTATACTAACACCCTTCAGCAAAATGGAGTTGATGAACGTAAGAATCGTCATTTGATAGAAGTTACTAGATGCTTACTGTTTTGTATGAATGTTCCTAAAATGTATTGGGGTGATGCTATTCTTATGGCAACATACTTGATTAACAAGATGCCTTCTCGGCCTCTTGATTTTCAAACGCCTCTTGAGGTTTTATCCAATGGTACGTCATTTCAACTCCCTGTACGTGTTCCACCAAAGGTTTTTGGATGTGTTTGCTATGTTCATGTCCACAAACAGTACAGGAGTAAACTAGATCCTAGAGCTCTTAAATGCATTTACTTAGGGTCCTCATCTACCCAAAAGGGTTACAAGTGTTGTTACCCTCCCACTGGGAAGTTTTTTGTGTCCATGGATGTAACATTTAGTGAAGATACTCCTTATTTCTCGAAGGTTGAGACTTCTCTTCAGGGGGAGAGTAGAGTTGGTGAAGATAAGTCTGGGTATGATTTATGGTATGACCTATGCTTCGCACCGAACATAAGTAAGAAAAGTGAGACTACTCCACCAATGGCTTCTTCACTTCTCCAACCTCAAGTTCAAGTGTACAAAAGAAGACACAATGCCCCTCTTTCTCAGCCTCGTCAAGTGTCTGCTCCGGTGACAGGTAATCATGAACAACCTCCTACTGTTCATATTGAAACTACTTTGAGTACTGACGAGAATGATATTTCAGCTGACGAGTCTACCAATGTTGCAGAAAAACAAAACCCTAGTTCTTCTAGATATCATACTCGTAATCGTAATCCTCCAACTCGATATGGTTTTTCTACTGACCACCCTATTTCCAATTTTGTGTCTTCTCATCGGCTATCACCTACTTATGTTGCTTTTGCAAACAACTTATCATCTGTGAGTATACCTACAAGGATTGAAGATGCTCTTGTTGATCCGAAGTGGAACGCAGCTACAGTTGAAGAAATGGAAGCCCTAGACAAGAATGGCACATGGGATGTAGTCAAGCTGCCAAAAGGGAAGAAGACAGTTGGTTGTAAATGGGTATTTACTGTGAAGTTCAAGTCTGATGGAACCGTTGAAAGACATAAGGCAAGATTAGTAGCTAAAGGTTACACTCAAACTTATGGAATTGACTATCAAGAAACCTTTGCTCTTGTTGCTAAAATGAACACTATCCGCGTCCTGTTATCTTTGGCAGCAAACAAGGATTGGCCACTTCATCAGTTCGATGTGAAGAACGCCTTTCTCAATGGTGACTTGGAAGAGGAAGTATACATGGAAATTCCGCCTGGATTTCAAACAGCCACTAATGAAGGGAAAGTATGCAAGTTGAAGAAATCCTTATATGGTTTGAAGCAGTCTCCAAGAGCATGGTTTGGACGATTCACCCAAAGTATGCGGAGATATGGATTTCGGCAAAGTCATGTAGATCATACCTTATTCCTCAAACGTTCAAGGAACGGAAAACTGACCATGCTTATTGTTTATGTGGATGACATTATAATGACAGGTGATGATGCGGAAGAAATGGTAAAGGTAAAATCTTACTTGGCTAAGGAATTTGAGATAAAGGACCTAGGAGAATTGTGTTACTTCCTAGGAATTGAAGTGGCAAGATCAAAAAGGGGTATTTACATCTCTCAAAGGAAATATGTCCTAGATATTCTAGCTGAGACAGGAATGTTGGGATGCAATCCTATTGACACACCAGTTGAACCGAATCAGAAACTGGGAGAAGTCACTGATGGTATTTCGGTGGACAAAGAAAGATATCAAAGGTTAGTGGGAAGATTGATTTATCTCTCTCACACTCGTCCTGATATTGCATACTCAGTAAGTGTAGTAAGTCAGTTCATGCATGCTCCAAGGGAGGCACATATGGATGCAGTATACCGAATACTTCGCTACCTAAAGTCGGCACCATCAAAAGGACTTCTATTCTCTCAGAATAACCACACAAAGGTTAAAGCATACACAGATGCAGATTGGGCAGGCTCCGTAATTGATCGTAGGTCTACGTATGGATATTGTTCATTTATGGGAGGAAACCTAGTAACTTGGCGCATCAAGAAGCAATCAGTTGTAGCTAGATCCAGTGCAGAAGCAGAGTTTAGGGCTATGGCTCATGGAATATGTGAGCTATTGTGGTTAAGAATATTGTTGACAGAGCTTGGCGTCAGTCCCAGAGATCCTATGAAGTTGTACTGCGACAACAAGGCTGCCATCAACATTGCTCACAATCCATCCAAAGATGATCAGAACAAAGCATGTGGAGGTAGACAGACATTTCATTAAAGAGAAGTTGAACGCAGGGATTATCAGCACTCCGTTTGTAAGAACAGGAGACCAGATTGCAGATATGCTGACTAAAGGAGTTCCTAGTCAACCATTCAACTCTTTCCTCGACAAGCTAGGAATGCATGATATCTACGCACCTGCTTGAGGGGGAGTGTTGGAATGAGTCACTTCTAACTAGGGTATTCTAGAAGAGGGGGAGTGTTGGAATGAGTCATGTTTACCTACTCCACCAACCTTTACCTACTCCACTCTATTACTTAATTCTTGTAATTATAAATACCTCCCATTTTGGAGATGAAGATACAACAATTCCATCTATCTCTTCTTTGTTTCTTCAAATCTGTGATGATGAAATTTTATGAGCTTCTAAGATAATGTACTGATGAACAAATTTTTTGATCTACTTGTAGGAGTTCCTATAGAAAAACAAATACTCCGCCTCTCACCTACCATGATACCCATGACCACCGACCACCTTGTGTGGAGCTGCATTGGCGACAAGGATTCACAGCGAAGTATGTTCAGATACATAAACTCAAACAACGAAGCAAGTAAAGATGCTGATTGGTGGCTTTGCAATTCGTTCCATGAGCTTGAACCACCAGCTTACCCGTTGAATCCAAACCTTCTCTCAGTAGGTCCATTACTTGCAAGAAATCAACTCACCGGGAACTTTTGGACCGAGGACATAACCTGCCTGAATTGGCTTGATCGACAGCCTGCAAAATCTGTTGTTTATGTTGCATTTGGGAGCTTCACAGTTTTTGACAAGCAGCAATTCCATGAAGTGGCGCTAGGACTTGAGAACACAGGGCAACCATTCCTGTGGGTTGTGCGGCCTGACCTTACTGAAGGGTCTACCAATGATCATCCACATGAATTCCAAGAAAGAGTTGCAAGCAAAGGGCGAATGGTGGGTTGGGCACCCCAGCAGAAGGTGTTAGATCATCCATCTATAGCATGCTTCGTAACCCATTGTGGATGGAACTCAGCTATAGAAGGAATTACTGTAGGGGTTCCATTCATTTGCTGGCCTTACTTTGCCGATCAGTTCCTTAACCAGAGTTATATTTGTGATGTTTGGCAAGTTGGAATGCGATTAAACAAAAATGACGGAATAGTATCAAAGGGTGAAATAAAGGACAAGGTTAATGCATTACTTGCTGATGAAACGATAAGAACAAAAACTTCAAATCTCAGGGAAATAGCAAATAACAGTGTTAGTAAAGGAGGGGCTTCCACGAAGAATTTCAACGATTTCATTGAATCTGTTAAAGGGCAAGTAACAGAATTGGAACCATAGCAGAAAGTTATGACTGAAACATGCAAATGATTTGGTGATTCCAAGATACCATATCGGTATGCAGGGGCGGAGCCAGAAATCTAACTAAGGGGAGCAAAAAAAATTTAGGGGGTGCAGCTATGATAAAATAGGCTTAAAACCCAAATAAATTAAAAACAATGTGCTAAATTAGGCTTTGGAGCTAGTTTAGCAGGGTGTGCAATTGCACACCCTTGCTATACACTAGCTCCGCCCCTGTCGGTATGATCTCAACGCATCATCCTACTATTTTGCATTTGTGCAGTTTTAAAGATGTTTTAGGTTACAGCATTCATTCTCTCTTTTTGTTAGTCCAAAACAGGATATCTCCTTGAGGTAACATTCATCCTATGCAACTTCTCCATGAGGATCACGTCGACCAATAACATTGTTGGTGACTGCTATCATAAAAACTGGCATCCGTTCCATAACATGTACCTGAGACTCCCAGATCGAATTTAAATCTACTTAATGTGTTATCTAATAATTGCAAAATAAACATGTTTTCAGAATAAAATTGACACGAAATATAGCTAGTTGCTTGTTGTTTCTGATGTGGCATCATCAGGACCCTTGGATCATGGATGGTGAACATGTCACCATCCACCACAAAGAAAAATGAAATCTAGCAATGGTACACACAAAACCCTTAGTGGTGAGACCATATGACAGCAGGGTCCACTCAGTGGTGATCCAAGATTAATATTTTGTCGGGACGAACCCCTTGCTACTTACAGGTTCTGTAGTTCTGAACCAGATATTACAGTCTAAAGATTCTACCTGCAAATCACCTAGGAAAATCTAATGGAGATGAGATATCCACTCAAATCCAGCCCAAAATGCCGTCAGAACAACATATATTTTGCTGAGGCTGATTGAAATGGTGAAGAGATCACACTAACTAAAATTTAACAGAAACTCTAGACTGACAGTGGGCTGGGGTCCCGCAGTCTGTCCCACAAGAAACAACCCGACGGAACCCCCAACTCATAAACTTTTTCCCCTGGGAGGTTCCAGGGGCTTGTGCGGGAGACCAGTCGTCGGTCAGTCTATCAAGGCTGAAAATCAATCCTTAGGTTGCATCTACGTGACCTCCAAAGACCACGTGTCAGCATTGTAGCCACAGAAATGTGGTCTCTCCAGTATTACCTTAGAATAATAAAGACATAATAACTAAAAGTAGATAAGTAGTCATGTGGGGAATCTCTAACATTTCAGACGAGCTTTAATCGGTGAACATAATACTACTTCATAACATATTGGTTTCCTTTAACTTGGTCTCCACAAAAATCCAACCAGCAAATAATTGAAAAAGATAACAAAACTAACTTCTTTTCCAAACAAAATTTTCTTTCTTGTTAAACCTACTAGATCCTAAACTTATATATCAAGTGCCAAGTGAGTCTGGATAGATAAGATTTAGGCCAGAAATTCAAGTTACAATGAAGAAAATACATGCTCTAGTTTTACCATTTCCAGCTCAAGGTCATGTCATACCTCTCATGAAGCTCTCAAATCAATTGTCAGAACATGGCTTCAAAATCACATTCGTCAATACAGAATACAATCATGAAAAAGTTGTAGCTTCCTTGCCGAAAGAAAGTAACAGCAAAGAGAATAACATTCATCTAGTTTCAATCCCAGATGGGAGGGAACCAGGAGCAAACCGAAGAGATTTTGCTAAAGTTTTTGATTCTATCTTAAGTTCAATGCCAAGCTATCTAGAGGTGTTAATAAGAGAAATAAATGAGTCGAGTGATGATAGGATTACCTGTGTCATAGCTGATGAGCATATGGGTTGGGCTGTAAGGGTTGCAAAGAAGATGAAAATCCCAGTTGCAGGATTTTGGACTGCTGCTGCAGGGCTCAGGACCGTACACCTACACCTCCAGCAGATGATTGAAACAGGAATACTAAACTCTGATGGTAAGAAAATGACACTTTGTTCCTGGATATGGAAAAATATGAGATTCTTAAAGACTCAACTATTGAGATACTTGGATTTTCCCTTGCAGGACTTCCAACTAAACAGCAAATGATCCATTTATCTCCTGAAATGCCTGCTATGAATACAGACCACTTTGCATGGAATTGTACCGGTGACAGTATTGTTCAACAAAGCATGTTTCGATATATTTCATCAAATGCTCGAGATATAAAAGACGCTGATTGGTATCTAATTAATTCAGTTTATGAGCTAGAAAAATCAACTTATCCATTGAACCCGAACCTCCTTCCTGTTGGTCCACTCCTTGCTGCTGAACAAACACAGCTCAGAGGGAACTTCTTAGCTGAGGACTCAACTTGTCTGAGTTGGCTCGATCAACAACCTGCTCGGTCCGTCATTTATCTTGCCTTCGGAAGCACCACAATTTTCAACAAGCACCAATTTCATGAACTAGCACTGGGACTTGAACTTACAGGTCAACCATTCTTGTGGGTTGTACGACCTAGCCTCATTGACGAACAAAATGATGCTTATCCAGATAGTTTTCAAGCAAGAGTTGCAAACCGATCCCGGATAGTGGGCTGGGCACCTCAGCAAAAAGTGTTGGCACATCCATCAATAGCATGCTTCGTAACCCATTGTGGATGGAACTCGACTATGGAGGGAGTGGCTATGGGAGTTCCATTCCTTTGCTGGGCTTACTTTTGTGATCAGTTTCTTAACCAGAGTTACATTTGTGATGTCTGGAAGGTTGGCTTGCAGTTAAACAAGAATGATGGTGGAATCATATCAAAGGAGGAATTTATCAGCAAGGTCAAGGCCTTACTTGTTGATAAAATGATAAGAGCAAGAGCTTTAGAGTTCAAAGAAATATCAACGAAGAGTGTTAGTGAAGGAGGCTCTTCCAAGATTAATCTCAGTAATTTCATTGAATCGGTGAAGAGCAAGTGACAGAACTGAAACCAAAGCAGCTCGATATAACCTAAGACAACGAAATTATGCAAACCAATTCACATTGTAGCCTGTTTTATATGCTAAAAACAAACAACAAAATCAGTCCAAACTGCTGCTAAAACTCTAAACGAACTGAGCCAGCTTCAAATTTAGGCAAGCTGAGTCCAGTAACAAAACTGAGTCAGCTTATAAGTATGCATGTTTAAAATTAAATAAAATCATTAACTCCTTGGGAATCGCAAATCGTCTACTTCTTGGACTAGCATGTTTTACTCTCCGAGAACATTTCATGTGCTTTTCTTATATTGAAATGGCTACATTTGTGCATTTTGTTTATTCCTACACACTACACAGGCTACACTCATAGAATTGTTTCCCGAGAGTTAAATTTATGAGCAGCATTGGATTTCACCACACAGTAAGTTATTCAATATAGCTGAAAGATAGTTAACGTAACAGTTTATTGTCCTACTCATTCTAGAAAGCACTGGAAATTCGTTTCCTGGTTGGGTACTTAGTAGAATGCAGCATGGCTACATTTGTGCATTGTTATTTATCCCTACACAGGCTACACTCATAGAATTGTTTCCCAAGAGTTAAATTTATGAGCAGCATGTCTATCTATTTGGATTTCACCACACAGTATGTTATTCAATATAGCTGAAAGATAGTTAACCTAAGAGTTTATTGTCCTACTCATTCTAGAAAGCACTGGAAATTCGTTTCCTGGTTGGGTACTTAGTAGAATGCAGCGAATACTTCCTCTTTTCTTAGTACAATCACTCACCACACGATACAAATCACAATATTAAAACGTGAACAGAAGATAAGCAAAAATATGACCCAGAACGATGAAAAATAGCATTAGATACGCCAGCTATAATTCTATCAACAAACTTTCAGGATGCGGAGTTTTTATTGATAAATTCTCAAGGAACAACATTCTCCAGATTAGACAGTGACTTGACCATCAATACTAAACCACACTGAAATCAAGATTTTTAACATTCAACAATTAACCGAGAAATGATAAAACTTATATCTTACAATAACGGCAAAGTGCAAGTTTTGAAGGAGTCTCTAAGAATAACCTCATCCAGATTTCGACCTGCAGCCAATAGAAGGAAAAAAATAAATAAAAATAGAAAGAGTTACATGGACTTTTATGAGAATATAAGAAGCATATAATACAAATAAGAGATTCTTAAAGGCTCAAGCTGAACCTATAAAGACTATCTTGACCACCCGCTCCTCTTTTTCCTGCCATCTGCGAGCTGGAACAATCTCATATATCTCCCTCACAGCCTATAAACATTCAGGCCATTGAAATATGTCACATATCCATAAGAAAAAAATCAAAACACAGAATACAACTACCACCCATAAATGACGTAATAATTATTGGGAAATAGAAATAGAAGGCAAAACATAGAACCTTACAAGCAAATATGGTCACCTGGTAAGAGATTTCTACCATAAGCAAATGGTATATGTGAATGTTACCTGTATGGTATGAAGTTGATCCGAGTTTTGTACATCTAAAACCCCTTTGCAGCGATAGACATCCATATTGAATTTCTTTTCCCAAAGAATCTCCTCAAGCCATAACCGAACCTGGAAATGGAAAGGATGTTCATCATGCAGGTGAAATATCAACGCGAAACATATAGGAAAGTGAAAGCAGATCGAAGGGAAAGAAAGTCTTGACTCTATTCTTAAACGCAGTTCACAGACTGTCAACATATTTAAATGTCTGACGATAAACAATAGCATTTTTATGAATACTTTCCAAATTGTGCAACTCATAGAGAGGAGCAGAGGACTACAGCTATGTGGTCATAAATTTGTAAAATAACATGCATAATGTGGCCTCAATAAGACTGAAAAGAAGACTCTGTGCGTAGTCTATTGAGAGTGCAATGTTTTGAAATTTGAAAACAAACAGTAGCGTTTTCTATTTAAGAAAAAGAAAAGAAAAGGAGGGTGTACCTTGTCAAGATCAACCTGACGATGCTCGGTAATACACAGTGTTCGCACGTTACTGTCATGGATATTACTGGTTGATAACGATGCAGTTTCTTTTAGCAGTGTTTCCAAGTGAGCAAGATGCTGAATGAAAATCACTCGCTTTAACTAGATATAAAATTCTAAACTCTGCCAGAATGAGAATAAAGGGTGCAGTCCACATTAGATCGGAAGTAAACCGGACTAACCGTAGCATCATAGGCCTTGCGGTCCAATATCTTAGATAAGTTAACTTCGCACTTAACAGAGTGGATTATCTCAGCAAGAGAATTGATGTTACGAATCTCTTTTTCCAGTTCCTCTATAACACGTGAAGCCACCGGTCCAGAGGCCTCGTTAGAAACCAAATCCACCTTGTTTAGAATTATCACATCCTACGACGAACAACAACAGCTATCAGATATTATAACCAGTCCACCAAGATCTAAACTAAGAATGAAAAGGGCATGTATACTGTGGATACAATATCTTATTGGGATTATTGGGGATATGCCCCAAAATCAACTGTCATCTTGGGGATATGTCCCAGGATTCCAATTTTCGGGAATATGCCCCAGCCGTCCAAAATTCCATCCAAAACCGTTAAGTAGTCAATATTTGCACACACTTGGGATCACATATGCGAATTAAAAGACAGATATACGATATATTAACACCTTTACAAGGTTTAGGAACATATTCAGACGAAAAAATCTCGAAAAAATTAGAGAGAAAGTTAAGACACATTTACGATAAATTGTCTATTTAACGGTTCCTTGACGGAAACCGTTACTTTGGGGCATATTACCAAAAACTGGAATCCTGGGGCATATCCCAAGATGACAGTCGATTTTGGGGAATATTCCCCATTTTCCCTATCTTAATTACATACCGAAAAAATAAAGAGTAAATCTAACGTTCATGAAATATCTCCAAAATAACAGTAGGAGGTGCATGAACATTACCGCAAATGCTATTTGAAGAAATGCTTCAGGGAATGAAGAAGAATCACGATGCTCACTGAGCTGAACCCGGAGGTTTCTTGCATCAACAACCTATTTGGGTTTGCAGACACGCATCATATAAGATTGAAAGATCAAGCAATCAAATGATAAACTTAACTTGAAAGAGGTAACTATAGAGAAAGAAAAACTGAGATAAAAAAGCTACTACAATCCAACCAACAGTGATGGAGGAAACTAACAGTGATAATGGAATCAAGTTTAACAGCTGATTCTAGCTGGTCGTCCAACCAGAGAATAGATGCAAGAGGGGCTGGATTGGCCAACCCCGTGGTCTCTAGCAGTATATGATCAAGTCTGTGGAACAAAAAAAAGAAACAGCCATGAATAAAACCCTCGCTAATGAATAAAAAGGAGCTAATGCCAAGGGCTTCTACGAACTGATAAATTAGTCAATCCATTATACTCTTACAATAGAATGAACGAGTCTTAATCTAAAACCTAGTTTATTTCACTAAGAATGGGTCATAGTCCCCAGAATCACCACCCTTTGTGGTCGAACTAATCACTGTTAACTCAGAAACATGGAGTAGTTACACTTTGTAAAACCATTCCTACAGTGCATAAGTAACACCATGATTACTATAACAAAAATTCACTCTGTTGGAGCATGGTTTAGGCTTAAACACAACTCTGAAAAGCTAGAAATGAGCACTTAAAGGAAATTTATTAAGTAAATTAAGAAATAGAAGTATTTGAATTATTACCTATCTTTCCTCTCAATGAGTTGCTCTAATGCTTGTACCAAACTATGTTTCACAGTACAACAAACACATCCATTTGCTAACTCAACCCATTCTTCAACAATTGCTCCACCATCACCCTCATTAATCATTGCTCTTTCAACCCCAATCTCTTCTCCATACTCATTCAATATCACAGCTATCTTTTTCCCATGTTTCGCATTCAATATATAATTCACTAACTGAAAATTTATACCAAAATCAAACTAATTTCTCTACTTCTCCATCGATAAAAACATAAATTATAGAAATGTTTTGAGTAGATAAACTTACAGTGGATTTTCCAGCACCTAGATAACCAGTGATTACAGTAACACCAACTGAGTCTTCTTCACTTGGTTTAAGAACGGCTGAAATCGAATTTGCTGATTCTTCGATTTGAATAGCGAGAGGTGGGGTTTCATCATCGTCCTCCATCATAACTAAAACCCTTGCCTCGTCTGCGAATGAAAATAATAAATCGGGTTTTAACCTTTTCGGTTGTTCTGGATCGGATTAACTCGGTGCTTGCTCAGTTGTTATAAGTTATAACCCGATTCTTGGAACAAGGCCTAGACTGACGTTGCTGCTTCTAGACGACTGATCGTCCACCGTAGATGATAATAAATGAATCCCGAAATATCTGATTGCACGATATAACGGTGTCTCGAAATCTACTCGAATCCGACTTACTTGAAAAAATATACTAAATAAAATAATACAATTTGTCTGTCACTTCTTCGTTCTCTTCCTCCTCTTCATCCTCTTCCTTCTTCTCTGATTCTCCGTGTGCTCTATTTGTTTCTGGAGGGGTTTTTAATCGGTGGACATATCAACCATCCAAATAGGTATAAGATACATGAATTTTCGAATCCATTGTTTTTTTTTGCTTCATTGATTTGGATTTCCCCCCTCTGATTTCAGAATCTCAGATACCTCGAAATTTGTTAGGTTTCGGTTTCATTTGACTGTGTTAGTTTGATATTGTAGATTCTATGGATTTAAGGATATTGATGGATTTAACTTTTACTTAGAATTTTATTGTGTTTTCTCATACATGGGGTTATTTTCATTTCTCAGATTGGAATTTGAAATTGAATGCCAACACAATCCTATTGATTATATAGTTTATATGGAAATGGAGTCGATCGGAGATATTATCCTCGGAAGAATTAAATAGGTGAGCTGATATTGATTACTCGTTAGGATTTTTTTTTATTACTGTTGATTGTTATTATTGAGCTTAGAATTGAAATATACATGCGGGTAATAATTTTCTCTTAGGCCTTGATTATGGAACAATTCAGTGAAGAATCCAATTTTTTTGTGGAGATAGATTCTTTTGTCTCTTCCAGATAGTATGTGGAGATATAAAACTGTTTCCATTTTTTTTTTTTTTTTTTTTTAACTCAAAAGCTATATCCTTAGTACTGCTATATGGGCATAAACTTATGCTGTTAGTCGATTAGGTAAATTCGAAATTAGAAACACGGTTCGACGTTGAGGCTGGATTAGGCGAGCCAGATCATGTAACAAAAATGACCAGGTTGATTGTAAGTGAGAATTGACCTGTAGAAATGAGATTAGACGCTGGTGGAATGAGCATAGCAAGCCTATATAGAACGTACTGAAGATTTTAAATATTGTAGCTATAACTGCTTTCATTTGGTTATTGTAATTTCATGGGATCTATCATCAAGCTGTATTGAATTTTGTAGATGTTGTTGTCGTTGAGTATATATAGTGATAGTCTGACTGCAAGGTATTCACATTGTTACCCAGGGATTTGTTAGTTATCTAAACACTGCATTATTTATATACCTTGTCACAACTTGAAAATCATATGTTTCTTTTCCTATCATCTTCACTCGCTTAAGTATTGCAATCAAAGACTGTTAGTGTGAATATTATGGTGTAGACTATCGAGTCTTCTCTCATTTCTGCTACATTGGCACCCATTGCTGTTTCAGATAGAACTTGGATGGACGATATTGATTCTATTTGATTAAGATCACTTGTCAGTGTTGAAGATGATGCATGGGGAGGTTCTAAAAGCTCTGTTTCCTCTATTGGATGCCAAAGACCTAGCGTCATCTATGCAGGTATGTAAGCAGTGGAGAGATACTGCTAGAGATGATTACTTTTGGAAATGCCTCTGTGCAAAGAGATGGCCCTCCATCTGCAAAAATCCCTCCTCATCGCCACCAATGACATACCACAAGCTATACCTTACCTTCTCAAAACGTATCCAGCGCCGTACCCTCCTCCCACCAAGATTGTCCTTTGACGACTTGGAATTCTTTATTGATATTTGGGCAGAAGACGTAATTATTTTCTCGGAAGCAATTCAAGGTCCAGTTCTGAAGACTAAGATTCCACTGGAAGAAGGCATGTCTAACTTGCTGCGGTTCCATCTACAGGGTTCCGATTACAGGATGACAATCCCTGTTAATCCGAGGTTTGATGTTCGTTTAGGTCAGAGTGTTAGTGTCTCTGTGCTTGTTGGACGTAAGGATTCTAACAAAATCGCTCAGATCGTCAAGAAATCTGTGTTTGATTATATTGATAGAAGTGCACACAGAGCCCTCGCCTTTGACTATCTTGACTTCTCTCCTCTGCACCCATTCATCTCGGGCGTCCGATCCTGGGTCTCTTTATTATTCACGGAGGAAGGAAATGACTCACTCCTCAACGTTTTCGGGGTTCAGTTGGATTTCTGTGATGCTGCCAACTCTGAGGATGAAGTGTTGTGGCTTTTAGACATGCTTGATTGGAAGTAAAAGAGGTCAAGAAGTTGTCAGACGGGTTGGTTCCATCATCTACTTAGGGGAGGTTCGCCTTGTCCTGTATTTTTTTTTTTTTTTATGTACATTCTCAGTACTACGGCTGAAAGTTATGCGGAGTCTTGAAAATCGACCTCGTAATCACTTGTGTATTCAAACTTATCAAGAAAGGTTATTAAAAAATTTAAGGTTTATTCATATTGTCAACTAGCAAGGGATATTACTAGAACTTTAAGGGTTTTTTTAATTATTACTAGCAAATATGCACGCGCGATGCGAGTGCCTTATGATTTCAAAACGTTCTTCTCTTCTCTTTCGGCTTCCGTCATTGTCGTTAGTTTAGCTAAACACGGTAATTGTGTAGTTGAATCTCTCTCCAACGATGATACTCAACTTCTAAATGAATATGAGCTTGTTCTATGATGGGTGCTGGTAGTGGCGTGTGCGGAACTTGGACATTCATCTTGAACTTTTGGATCTTCGGTTCTTCACAAAAAAAAAAAAGGCCTCGCATATAAATTAGTGCGAGGCATGTAAATCCAAATATACAACTTGGATCTGGGTGAACTTTTTTGATATTCAGCATTACGGACTTCACTGTTGTGTAATTTTTTTCTTTTGGCTTTTGAATAAAAAGTGGTTTGTCTGGAAAAAAGAAGAAACAAAAAAACACTTACAGGTGTTGCAAGTTGCAACACGTCCCATCCAAACACGCGGTGTGCAGTGTGTAGAAAGTAATCTACTCTTGTCCTATATAATACTACACCACGGCTGTTCTAATACTCTCTGCTCAACACGATTTAGTTTTTCATTCTCACCACCTGGATAGCTTTTCACTTCTTCCGTTCACCATCTGTCATCTTCCTATCTAATACTACGCCACTTCTGTTCTAATACTCTCTGTACACACAAATTCTTCTTTAAGTTTGCGGTAAACTTAATTTTGCATTTTAATGACCGATAATTCTTGGCTTTTATTTATAAGCGTTGTTCCTTTAGCCGTTTGCGTAATCTATTCAAAGCCTTATTGAATCGTAATTGTACAATAGCGACTGTGAATCAATCTTGAAAAGAAAATCAATTGATTAAAAGGAAATGAAAAAGAAATATAGATGTTATTTGAAAAATGGTGGTGGTGGTTATGGTAGTGTTGGTGGTGCTGGAGGTGGTGGTGGTGTCAAAGGTAACATAGTAGTGGTCTCGGCGGCAACGGCGCTGTATAAACTGAAGGAGGGAGAGCCGGGGAGGAGAGGAAGATCGGAGGCAGGCAAAAGAAAAAAAAGCACGGAGGGGCAGTTATGTCCCAAAAAAAAAGTAACGAATTTTTTTTTGGGACACCAAAAGGGGGTGTTTTCTGTTATGATATAAAAGACAAAGAATAAAAGACACAAAATAGAGGGGAAGAAGAAGTGAAAAATTTTATTCATTAGTATAAAATACAAAGGGTTAGGACTCTATTTATAGAGTTTACATACTTGGTTCCCAAGTAATAGGGTTCACTAAAGTGGGCATCTATATAATAAACTGACGTTTATAACACTTCCCCTAGATGACCACTGTATCTAAGCTAATTATCTCGTTAAAACCTTTGTCAGGAAAACCAAAAAGGGACAAAACCTGATCGAAGGGAAAAGAGTACAATTGTGAGAAAACTTAGAACAGAGTTGGACATGCATATGTTGCCTCATTAAAACCTTGACAAGGAAAACCCAGTGGGATAAAACCTTGACGAAGGAAAAAGAGTACAACGTGATAGTCGAAAGAAAATACCTTTTACTATGATGCTCCCCCGATAAGTACTTAAGTTAAATCTTGGCTTGCAAATCTTCGAGTCGACACTTCCCAATTTCGATGAACGAATTTCTTGAATGCTGGAGATAACAATGCTTTCGTGAAAAATTTCCAAGTTGATGAAGTCTTCTTTTGTATTAGTCTTCTAATGGTAGTGTTCTCGAGTCTTCACGCTTCTTTAAATACATTGAGGACTTGCTTCTTGGATTGCTAGCTTCTCAAAGATGATTTGCGGAAGTAGTGGATGTAATTTCTTCAACAAAGTGCCAATATTTAGTTACAGTTGCATAGGTGAACAAAAGTTGTGGTCATACCATATATGGATTAGAATAATATCCAAATTCATAGGAGATTGTGGTCTAACAAAATGACCTAGTTAATGGTGGGAATCCACCAAATAACCAAAATTTGATATAACTCCCCCTTGAATGACCACCACGTTGAACTAAATTGCCTTACTAAAACCTTGCCAGTAAAACCCAATGGGAAAAAAAAAATATGGACCAAGGAAAAATAGCACAAATATCAACATAAAAATAAATAATAATTAAACGTCAACAAGATGTTGCCTCGTTAAAACCTAGTCAGGAAAACCACATGGGACAAAACCTGAATGAAGGAAAAAGAGTACAATTGTTGACAAAAATATGGATGCTAACCCAACAATATGAGTTTTACAGTAGAGATGCATAAAAAAAATAACTCTAGTCTATCTCAAAGACGAGCTTAAGCTAGCATAATTCTAACTGCAGATTTAAGAAAGAAAAATAATAGAATTTATGCTGTCAAAGCGTGGATTTTAGTGTTTTTAAGGATTCCTAAAGAGACCTATAACGTTGAAATCATCAACTAATTAATCCGGATTTTTTGTTGTGTACCAAATTTCTAAAAACACATAAAGGATTGTTAAAATTGACTAAATCGAGTCAGGTGGCTCTGTCTGAATATAATTTGAATCCTACAAGAATTACAAATACGAATATGGTCTCTGGATACATACGAGTCATTCAAAGACTACCACGCCAAATGCATCATATAAAGAGAACAATTATTAAACCAATCCTAGGGTTTGAGAAAAAATAAAACCCTCAAATCGTTTTTACAACGAAAATATTTCTCATATGAAGACGCAATATCACTACACCTACCTGTAATTAATAGGCTTGGCACGTTTAAGGTGTTAAGTTTGGATCCAAAATTGCATCAATCGAGAAATTAATCCAATCTAATTTGGATTGTATGCCAACCAATCACATTTGTCGATATTCCTCAACAAAGGGGTTCACAATCACCATCATTTATTATAGTAGCTACTTTAAATAAATATTCGACCATATTTAGCTTTTCACGATCCCACAAAATTTTCAAGTGTATGCATATCATGAAAAAAATAATCAATCAACTGGTACCAATACCATGGGCATTATAATCTCATCATTATCAAGTGAGAAGATATTAAATTTGAGAACGTGAATCATAAATTGGTAGACTCAATTGGAGAACTACCAGTAGCCTCTTATAGAACGCTACTTATCAGCTAGATGTGACTGGATTTCCTCTTATAGAGGCAAAAGCTTATATAAAAGCAAATGAGACATTTTACGCCTAATCAATAGCAGCCTTTTTCAATTTGATCATGATGGGAGAGAAATTTATATAACATTGAATTTAATTAACACCAACTTTTGCTGGTAGTGTATAATCTCCCCCTGATTATGGAGAATATATTTTCATCTCATAAAATCGAAAAACAAGTTTCGTAAAGTATTATCCGATTAATTCGAGACCTATACTTACTAGAAAATATATCTTTCGATATAAAAAAATGTAGTCTTAATAGACACACATATTTAACATCAACCATGGATTACGTTTGGAACCCAAAATTAATTGATACAAAAACATATAAAATATGCAAACTCTCCAAAATAAAATAAAATAAGGATAAAATTATGGAAACTTATATATGTTAGCAAAACAAATTTATAGAAAGATAAATTAAGTCACTCAAGGACTATATATATATAGGCTAACAAGTCGGGTGCGCACCCTTTGATCTTTAGTGTCCAATTCCAACTACAAGTGGAATTATTTTAAAATTTTAGAGATTTACCATGAGAAAAATAATGCTCAATATCCCTTAAGAATACAACAATTCCTCTAGGTGTTTGCAATTGTGAATATCATAATAACGATACTTTATATATCCCTGTAGGACCGATAGGGAAAAACCAAATCAATTGGCTTACATTATTTTTGTGAATCCATGGTTTTCCCGTAAGAAATGGAAATCAATGGTTTATTAGTAGAAAAATAAAACCATAATAGGTAATGGTTTGTAAACGATTATCGTCAAATTTCTTAGAATGCCAAGGTTAACATCTCCTTCCTCAGAATTGATGGAGAAAACCAATACCCTTTGGTATATACGATACACCAAAATTGCATCGATAAAAATAAAAAAAAATCGACTTAGTCATCGCACAGGGAAAATCCACTTCGCGGTTGATAGATGGTTTCTTTAAAAATAAATAAATAGAAACCAATTAGAAAAATCACATGATCTTCATCAAATAGACGAAGATACCAAACTTAATTGGACGGAGGTTTTTCAACCATGCATGTGAATTATTACCATGAAGGTAATCAAATTGCGATAATACCAAAAAAAAATTGGTGATTACGGTTTCATTAGGGGAATAGAAATTGTAAACGATAAACCGAATTAGGTTTATTATTTATCTTTCTCCATAAAAGAATTAGAGAAGAAGTGAAAATCACCATAACTTAAACGAAGCATTAAACTAAAAATAAAATTATAGCTTGGTAAAAAATTGTAAAGAAAATAGATCGAGACAGGAGAGATGCAAAACTATGTTACCAATACTGTACAAGGGATCCAAAATTTTGGCATAATTTATTTAATTTTTTAGATCTTGCAGCTAATTGATATGTAGTCATCATCGAACACCTATCGATATCTTGTTTCAAGTCAACACTGCATACAACCAAAAAGGTGTTAGGTCTTGATTTGTGAAGCATAAAACAAACGAATATCAATTTACTGTTCCCCTTTGAGAATTAAGACACCGATCTACTCCTTGTAGATTCATTATTCACTGACCACTATACACCCGAGAAGCATATGATTAAGATGAACGTATTAAGTAATAAAATATCAATGGATGTAAACTTTTAGCACCACATCTTTAAAAATCATCAAATCCAAAAATTAATTTAATTAATCATGGTAGACTATGTATACTTTTCTAATACAAGATATTGTATCCAATATGGACTAAAGTCTTAACCGAGAACAACATACGGATATTAGGAGATCCGACGTCATTATATTCACATCAAAACTAACAAATATACATAAGTATATGTTAGTGTTTTAGTTTATGCAAATAAAATAAAAATAAAAACAAACAAGATCAATCGATTATGTTTTGGAAAAAAGAAAGAAAAGTGAATCAATCGTGATAAATTGCTCAGTGATCGGAGCTACGTTGCTGATGACGTGTTATGATATAGAAGACAAAGAATAAAAGACACAAAATAGAGGGGAAGAAGAAGGGAGAAATTCTATTCATTAGTATAAAATACAAAGGGTTAGGACTCTATTTATAGAGTTTACATACTTGGTTCCCAAGTAATAGGGTTCCACTAAAGTGGGCATCTATATAATAAACTTCCGTTTATAAAATTTTCTTTATTATAGTAAGATTGATAAGCAAAGGCCTTGAAAAAGGCTACCGATTTTCCTCAACAGTTGGCAAAAGCCAAATTAGAGGTGTAGACCAAAATATAGTAACATAGTTTGTCTTGGCCTGTGAGCCAAGGTACTAGCAATTTCATTACAAAGTCTAGGTTTAAAGGTAAATTTGCGAGCAACACAACAAGAACTGAAAAAGTAAATATCCTTCAAAGAGTCACCTCTATGTTGGTCGCCATCAAAATCTCTAACAACAAACTGATCAACCAACTTTTTCCCATCACTCGCAATGACATAACTAGGCTTTTGACATGTCCATAGCATTTGACAGGCTGGAATGTGATTTTTTTATTGAAGTTCTAAGAAAGTTTGGGTTTAGTAAGAAGATGTGTCACTTAATACACCAATGTATAAGTACAACTCAAGTTGAAATCATGACAAATGGATCTCCTTCAAGATCCTTCAGACCCACAAGAGGAATTAGGCAGGGAGATCCCCTATGTCCTTACTTATCCATCATAGCTATGGAAGCTTTCTCAAGACAACTAAACCACTATGAAGTTACAAATCAATTAACATGCATGAAGATTTCTAGATCAAATCTAGTTCAGGTAATTAAACAAGCTACTTCAGGTGATAGAGGAGTTTAGTGCATGTTCTGGCCAACTTATCAACTTCATAAGTCATCAGTTTTCTTCTCAAAAAATATGAATCCTTCTTCCTGTCAAGTTATTAGTGGTGTTCTCCAGGTCAGGGAACTTTATATCAAAGAATAAAAATATCTAGGTCTACCTTTTTTGTGTGGAAAAAAACAAGAAAGTTCCTTTCTCTTGTCTTGCAGACAAAATGACTGCAAAACTATCCAGATGGAGGAGTACTAATATGTCCGAGGCTGCAAGGTCAGTAATGATTAGGAATGTTACAAATTCAATCCCAGTTCATCACATGATCAGTTTTAAGCTACCAAATTCCATTATCAAATAAATGAATTCAATTCAACCAAAATTTTGGAGAAACAAGAAACAAACAGAGGAAAACATTTTATTTCCTGGAAAGGTATCAATAAACCCAAAAACCAAGGAGGTTTAGGCTTAAGTGACTTAGAGCTACTCAACATAGCTCTATTAGTCAAATTTGCACGGAGACTTTGTACATATAATACTTCTATTTGTGCAAAATCACCGCACACAAAATATTACTCAAATTGGTAAAAAATTTAATAATAAAAAAAATAACTCTACTTGGTCTTGAAGAAGCATTAACAGCTGAGTCTCGGAAATAGACAAAAAATCTTAATCTGGAAGCACAGATGGATTGCACAACTAGAAGGTCCACCACTTCTCAAAGATGGAGTTTCCAATCATCTTAACTAAGTTTATGTCCATCATATGTTTTCTCATGATATTGTAGGGTGGGACTACAATCCCATCTATAATCTCTTTGATATCACAACAGCAAGGTTCATTCTCAATAATTTCATTCATCCTCAACATGAAGATCGCTTGGTATGGACTCTAGAAAAGAATAGTTTCTTTTCTGTCAAGTCAGCTTATCGAAAAATGTAAGAGGAAAAAAATAGTAATAACTGAGTCGGGAAACGTATGCAATCGATATTCAAGAGACTTTGGAGACTTCCACTTCTCCCAAGAGTTACTCGGTTCTCTTGGAAATGTGTTAAATACATTGTTCTTATAAGAGATAAGCTCATTTATGTAATTAATTCATAGGATTCGATCAGTCTTTTTTGTACTCAATGTATTGAAACTTATTCTCACTGCATTCTTGAGTGTGACACAGCTAGAATAGTTTGGTTTTTTACTTTAGGTTTACACATCTAGACTGGCACAAGCTTGCAAGATCGGCTTTGTGACTTTGTGGAGAAACTTCTCAGTAATCAGATTCAAGAGAATGATCTCTATAAAATAATTATTTTGGCATGGTGTATATGGAATGAAAGATGTGATAAGATCTTCAAAGGCAAAAATATAAATCCAGACACAATTATTTATCTTTGCAGGAAAAATATTTCTGAGTTTGAAAACAAGCCACAAATTATTCGTAGTTCAGTTCATGTGCAACATCGTAATAACCTTTATTGGTGTCCACCACCAAGAGGATATTTTCTTGCATACTAATAAAACTGGAGGTATTGGTCAAATTATTTGCGATTTTGCAGGTGGTCACAGGGGCTCAAAATGCATCTACCTAGCAGACTCAACAGGTCTGGATCAAGTTGAAAGTAGAGGGATATGGGAGGCATGTCAATGGGCTAAGGATTTAAATCTGGAGAGGGTTTGATTTGGACTCAAAGATAGTTGTTAATTCAGTGAATAAGGTCTCTTTCTATATAGAGTAGAGAATTTGTAATTTAGTTTTAGATATAAAGTCCTTAGTTTTAGATATCCTGTCAAAATCAGCCAGAGTTGATAGACTATGTGGTGTTTGGTTATTAGATTCTCATAGTAACATTATTGCACAATTTCATGGATATAAAAAGCTATGTAAACGCTTCTCTTTAATCAATTCAATTTATTAGTTTAAAAAAAATGACATAACTGGGATTTAACTCAACTACCTTCACGAGTTTCTGATTCAGTTGGGGAAGAAACCTCAAAATTTATGGTAGCACAAATGAAAGCTTCACTGATGTGATCTCTTATCACATATTCTGCACCACTAGTCATGGTAGACAAATTGTAAATACCATCATTATAATCCAACCAAAAGATGGAGGTGTCCATTTGAGATGCAAGAGTCAGTTTGTCTTCTCTTGGATCGAAAGGTCTGAGATAAATTTAGGGTTTAAAAAAAATCATAGATCTAGCTCCATCCAAGACAGTACCCGGTGATTCATTTTTTTTTTCTTCTCCAAATAGTAAATTATTTCTACTACTCCATATAAACTAGACAAAGCAACAAACAAAGGAGAAGATTCATCAGATAAGAGGAAACCAGATCCAAAAACCAAAAGTTGAACTGTCAAATAAATCATGTTAGCGTAAATATAAAGTAGAGGCAGACTAAACTTGACTACCAAAGGGACAATAAGAAATGTCATGCATAACATATTCATCATCAAGAGAGCACCTAGGCCAAGTAGTAGACCCAATAGGAATCCTGGATTGTAAGAACATTCTAGCCAAGATTGCAATTCTAGAAGCTATACACAAGCATTTGAATACGATAGAGTACTTTGACTTTCCAAATAAACTTCCAAATCTTCGGACTTGAATTGGTTATAAGACCCCTGAGACCCAAGTAAACAGATTTAGAACTAAATGTGTCATTCTTTGAAAGTTTCTCAACCCTGCTATCAGGAGTACAAAACTGGCTTAAGAGAATAGTTACAATCTTCTTAGTATAAGTATTTTCAAAAGTTGGTTTGTAATCCTGTGATATTCCAAGATCTGGTTTCTTTGTTAATAAAATAGGATACCCTAAGGTCAGGATTAAGAGGGACTCGAGGGTTAGTCTTAGCAGATCTTGAAGATGGAATCCACTTATCACACCAAAGATCAATAAAATGGTCGTCCTCATAATCCAAGAAACAAAAGATTTAATTAACTCCTTTATGGTACTGTAAAAACACCTTCAAGTCCAGGAGCAAACACTTAAGACACTTCATGATAGGTGTAGAATACACCTAATTTACTATCTAAGAGTTTATGCTTTCTTTGCTATTTTTCTAGTAAATTATGTATTTTATGTGTGTTTTTGAGCTATTAGGTACTCTGGAGTCACACAGACGAAAAGAAGGAGAAATCACCCAAATTGGACAAAAGGGGGCAAAATCGTCATTTCATAGGGCGAGCACTATCTGGAGCCCAGCTATGGTTAAGGGGCTCTCATTTAGGGTACCCCTTATCACTCAGCAGTGGATGTTACTATCACTGGATAGCCTTTATCCAAAGGAAGGTTGGCTGTAGCACCCAATCAGTGGGTGGTTTTAATGATGGGTGTCCGAATCCATCTAACCCATATACCCACACCCGTGGGGCGTACCCATCCGGACCCGAACCCGAATCCATCCCCAACTATACCCTAACCCTAAGTTGAATAGGCGTTTCTCTCCCAAATCATTTGGGCTGAAATCAAAAACAGCGGCTGCACTTTCTGTTCCAAGAAATTGAGAAGAAGTAATTCTTGAAGAGAGCAACAAAGCGCTGTGAATCCAAGAGGTCGAATGATTTGACGGAGGAATTGATATAGACAGAGTTGGTGGAAGCAATTCAGATGAAGATATGGAGCTCAGAGAGAAGAAATCGAAGTTCAAGAGCTGAAGTAAATCGAAGATAGGGTTTCGTGATTGTTGGTATGTCGATGAATCAGAGATGGGTTTGTGACCTAATTGATTAATGGTGAAGTCTCAGTTGCAGAATCATAACAGAGATGATGATGAGGTTGCGAATCTTTGCTCAAATAATTCAGGGAGGAAGAAATTGAGATGGTTGTTTAATTTGTTGGAGGAATTGAAGCAGATGCAGTTTGGGGTAGAAAATGGTGGTTGCAGTAGCAAGAGTTGGTGATGCCGACTGCAGAACAAAAACTACAATTGCTACTGATGTTCAAGGGAAGATGGGTGCATCTGTTAAAGCTGTAATACAAGAATGAACTCCTGAATAGATGTATGTTAGGTTTCTGTTTAATTTGTTACAGGGAATGAAGAGAAGAATCAGCCTGAAATTGTCTTGCGGAATGCCCTGTAAACAGCCAGAACTCGGCCGATTCTCCCCTCCGACGAGTCAAATCGGTGTCGGCGACGACCGATCCAGAACGAGTTCAGTGAGCCGATCTGACCCAATTCGAGATCACCGGGCTGAATCTCCCCTCTTTGACCTAGTCAACTAACAGTTGACTAACAGTTTGACTTTTGACCGTTAGTCCTAACGGTGGACTGACGGAATATTCCGACATCGGGACAGAATTTTCAGGTGACCGTCGGCAACAAATTCCGACCAACTTCCGGCCAAAAACACATTTTTCCGGCATAGAAAATTACAGAATTTTGGGTGGACTTCTCCCATGTGTGTGAAGACTTAGAAGTGGGAATTGGATGAAAACTTGGAAGTATTGGAGAATTGGACTAGAAATTGGACTATGGCTCAAATTGGGAAAGTGGTGTTCTTATGGAATGTGGAATCTTTTCCTACAAAGACATGGAGAGTATTGAAGCCTATAAATAAGAGAGTTCTCTACAACTTTTTACATACATCTACTTTGGAGAAGGAGTTAAAGTGCACAAGGATTGGAGGAAGGAGCAACCATCATCTTTTCAATAAGTTTTTCTTTCTTCCTTTATTATTATTATTATTGTGTGAACTCCAAATTATGAGTAGCTAATTTTCTTATTGATTGAGGATGAATTCCTAGTTCATAATATTTGATTTGAGTTTTGTTTCAATTCTACTTTGAAGTTTTTCATATGATTATCGTTTGTTTTTACTAATATTAACGTTTATGATTGATTGATAGGTTGTTTGGAGTGCACGCTAAATTGACTTGTTAATTTAATCTAAAGCTAGTGAAAGTTAGGGAATACGTAATAGTTTCTTGACTCTTTACACAAGTAGAAAACATGAGACCTTGCGGAGGGATTCCATGGAGCAATTGTGTGTGAAAACAACGCTAGAAAGTGGACCAAGCGAACCGAGTCTAACTACTAGTACTAAACCTAAGTTCACAAATCTTAATGCGTTCGGGGAATTACATCTTGTAAACGAACCTCAAGGTGGTTCTTTTGAATAGAATCTGATAACTAAGCGGACTTGTTACTCGGTGAAATAAGGAATTTCGGGGTTAGCTGTTTAACCTGCTATCCTACGGTTGGTGATAATCTATGACTAATAACAAGTGGAAAAGAACATAACTTTAATCATTGTTTTGCAGCGAAGAAGGATTCCTTGATCTATTCTCTCTCATTGATTTCAACTTACACTTTTAATTACTTTGTTTATTTCTTTTGCTTTATAAATTTTACAACCAATACCCCCCTTTTTGTGACAATTTTACAACTAATAATCTCTTGATCCTCGTGGGATCGACCTTGACTACCCTATATTACTCTTTAATTAGGTAGTAAAGTATTAATTAATTTGTTGTGGTTACGACACGCATACAAATTTTGGCGCCGTTGCCGGGGAGCAATGGGCGATTTTAGTTGTTTTTATTTTTCTTTTTGCATTATTCTTGCTTTGTTAGATTCTATATCGTATCTAACTTAGTTTTGTGAACCTTGCTGTAGGTACTATATCTTTGGTGAATGCTTCAAGGGGGAAGACCGAGTCCAATTAGAATACGTCTTCGATCCGGCACTCAACTAAGGGACTTTATTCGAGCGGTTAACACTCCGCTTCCTCGTTCTACATCAAGTGAATTCGCAGATTCGGACATAGAAGAAGAAGCAATGGGTGATCGTACACTCAAGGACCTAGCTTCTCACAAGCTCGATACACAACAATGGTGTATCCAAACTAACTTAACTTTCGAGATCAAGCCGGGGTTGATTAGAGAATTACCAAAGTTCTATGGCATGGTGAATGAAGACCCAAACAAACATCTTATGGACTTCAACACCATAGTCACGGCCATGATTCCACCGAATACTAATGCGGATGGAGCAATGTTGAAAGCGTTTCCGTTCTCTTTGGCGGGCAATGCTAAGGAATGGTTATACTATTTACCTTCCGGAAGTATCACAACATGGAATGGGATGAAGAAACTTTTCCTCGAGAGATATATTTTCCCGCATCAAAGGCTACTCAAATTCGCAAAGAAATTTGTGGGATCAAGCAACATGTGGGAGAGTCATTATATGAAATGTTGGGATCGATACAAGAGATTGGTGGCAAGTTGTCCACACCATCAATTTAGTGACGCCATGATAATCCAATACTTCTATGAAGGTCTCCAAACAAGTGATAGATATCTTCTTGACGTCGCAGGTGGTGGTGCACTAGTGAACAAGACGGTGGCCGAAGCTACCGAGTTGATTAAAAGTATGGCGGCAAACTCGCAACAATTCTATGCAAGAGGTGATTCAATGGTTAAGTTGGTGCATGAGGTTAGTGACTCGTCTTCACAATACGATCAACGGTTAAAAAACATAGAGAGGGTAGTGCAACGATTGGCCGCGGTAATTATTCCGGATGATGAAACCGAACAAGTAAATGCTTTATATCCAAATCCAAGGCCAAGGTACAATCCATATTCCAATACTTACAATCCCGGTTGGAAGGATCATCCCAACTTTAGCTATGCAAACAAGCAAGCGGCGGCTCCTAATCCATATGCGCAACAAGGTGGATTCCAACAATCACGTTTCAAACCTCAACAACAACAATTTCAACCACAACAAGTCAAGGAGCAAGATTCTTCGAATAATGACAAGTTGAATGTGATAATGCAAAGCATGCAAGGTCTCACTTCTATGTTACAACAAACCCAACAAAAGACCGATTCGGTAATCAAGGATTTACAAACTCAAATGGGACAATTGGCGACCGATATGAACTTAATGAAAGCTCAAGCATCCACAAAGCTTCCCTCGCAACCAATTGTGAATCCAATAGAGAATGTTAGTGCGGTTACCTTAAGAAGTGGAAGACAAGTGGAGAGTCCAACTCGTCATGAAGAAGCTAGTAAATAGGTAGTCAAAGAGAAGGAGGATGCCGAACCAAGGGAGACTTCAACACCAACCGCCCAATCCAAGGAACCGGTTCCTACTTTTACTACTCCACCTCCTTTTCCTAGTCGTTTTTCTAAGTCCAAGAAGGAAGCTCAAGATAAGGCACTCATGGATATCTTCAAGAAGATAGAGATCAACATTCCATTCATAGAGGCCAAAAGGACAATGCCAAGGTATGCTAAGTTCATGAAGGAATTATGCACAAAGAAGGATAGATTGCTTGATAATGAAATTACTAAAGTTGGCGAGAGTGCGTCGGCTATGCTTTTGAAGAAGATGCCTACAAAGTGCATGGATCCCGGTGGTTTCACGGTGACAATTACTATTGGTAATAAAAGGTTTGAACATGCTTTACTTGACTTGGGAGCTTCCATTAGTGTGATGTCGGCCGATATTTATGACTCCTTGAATCTTGGACCATTGAAAGAGACAAGAGTTATTATCCAACTAGCAAACAAGTCTAACATCTATCCAAAGGGGCTTGTTGAAGATGTTCTAGTGCAAGTGAATGAGTTAATTTTTCTGGTGGATTTCTTTGTGGTGGATATGGACAATAATAAGAATCGTTCGTCTACTTCTCTACTTCTAGGGAGGCCATTTATGAAGACCGCAAAGACGAAGATTGATGTGGACAAGGGTCCACTCACTATGGAATTCGACAAGGAAGTAATACACTTCAACATATTTGAAGCCATGCGCTACCCAAGTGATGTGCATTCCGCTTACTCCATTGATTTGGTTGGTTCATTAGCGCAACAAATGGTGGAATTGAATCGTGAGGACGAACTTGATGTGGTGTTGCAAAAGAGCATTGAATTGGACGTCCACGGCTTGCCTAACTTGGATGTTGAAATTTCCACGGAATTGGTGGAGACGTGTGGTGCCTTGACGGCATTACAAGAAGCTAAGGGTAATGTTTCCTATATTTCTTTACCCGTGAATGATGAATTACTTGTACCATCTATTGTGAAGGCACCTAATCTAGAATTGAAGCCACTTCCGGACCATTTGAAGTATGCATTTTTGGAAGATGGAGATGAGCTTCCGGTGATTATTTAAAAGAACCTCACACCGGTACAAGAAGACCGTTTGCTTAGAGTCTTGAAAGAGCACAAAACGGCTATTGGTTGGACAATTGCAGCCATCAAAGGCATTAGTCCATCCATATGCATGCATAGGATTCTAATGGAAGAGAACGTGAAGCCGGTACGTGATGCTCAACGTAGGCTTAATCCTCCCATGATGGAGGTTGTGAAGAAAGATATACTCAAATTGCTAAGTGCGGGGGTGATCTACCCAATTTCCGATAGCAAATGGGTTAGTCCGGTACAAGTGGTGCCAAAGAAGTATGGTGTTACGGTTGTTCGAAATCAAGACGATGAACTTGTTCCTACAAGAGTTCAAACCGGTTGGAGAGTGTGCATTGATTATAGAAAGCTTAATTCCGCAACCCTAAAGGATCACTTTCCTTTACCTTTCATTGATCAAATGTTGGAGAGGTTAGCGGGGCATTCTTATTATTGCTTCTTGGATGGTTATTCGGGATACAATCAACTTGTTATTGTACTGGAGGACCAAGAGAATACCACTTTTACTTGTTCATTTGGAACGTTTGTGTATAGGAGGATGCCGTTTGGTCTTTGCAATGCACCAGCTACTTTCCAAAGATGCATGGTAAGTATATTCTCGGATTACATGGAGCGCATTATTGAGGTATTTATGGACGACTTTAGTGTTTATGGCAATTCTTTTGATATTTGTTTAAACAACCTTGAACTAGTTCTTAAACGATGCATAGACACTAACCTTGTTCTTAATTGGGAGAAATCTCATTTTATGGTAAACCATGGCATAGTACTTGGTCATATTATGTCCTCTCAAGGGCTCGAAGTGGACAAGTCAAAGATAGATTTAATAAGAAACTTACAATATCCCACTTCGGTGAGGGAAGTTCGTTCATTTCTTGGTCATGCAGGTTTATATAGGCGGTTTATCAAGGATTTCTCAAAAATCTCCATGCCGATGTGCAAGTTACTACAAAAGGAGGTACCTTTTGACTTCAACAAGGAATGCAAGGATGCTTTTGAAAAATTGAAAGCAATGTTGACAAGTGCGCCGATTATCAAGTCACCGGATTGGAATCTTCCATTTGAACTAATGTGTGATGCTAGTGATTATGCGGTTGGAGCCGTTTTGGGTCAAAGAGTGGACAAGTTGTCCCATGTTATCTATTATGCATCTAGGACCCTCAATGATGCACAAATCAACTATTCTACCACGGAAAAAGAGTTATTGGCTATTGTGTTTGCATTTGAAAAGTTTCGCTCATACTTGGTGGGTACAAAGGTTATTGTGTATTTCGATCATGTGGCACTTAGATACTTAATAAAGAAGAAAGAAGCTAAGCCAAGACTAATCCGGTGGATCCTATTACTACAAGAGTTTGACATAGAAATTCGAGATAAGAAAGGTGTGGAGAATATCGTTGCGGATCATCTTAGTAGACTTGTTATGTCTCAAGAAGAACTTCCATTACAAGACCGCTTTCCGGACGAACAACTTTTCTCCTTGGAAGAATCAACACCTTGGTATGTGGATATAGTGAATTATTTGGTGACAAGGAAGGTACCTAGCACAATGTCTAACTTCCAAAAGATGAAGCTTAAGAAGATAGCGAAGCAATATGTGTGGGATGAACCATACTTATGGAAATATGCCGTTGATCAAATCATACGAAGGTGCGTACCTAACTCCGAATTTCAATCTATTCTCTCCTTTTGTCATACTTTTGCTTGTGGTGGTCATTTTGGTTCTAAACGTACCGCTCTCAAGGTTCTTGAAAGTGGATTTTATTGGCCCACCTTGTTTGAAGATTCATATGTTTTTTGTAAATCGTGTGATAGATGTCAAAGAACGGGCAATCTAGGTGCTCGAAATCAAATGCCACTCACACCAATTCTCGCCGTAGAGATTTTTGATGTGTGGGGAATTGATTTTATGGGCCCTTTTGTCAATTCGAATGGAAATTTTTATATACTTCTTGCCGTAGATTATGTTTCGAAATGGGTGGAGGATAGAGCCACCAAAACTAATGATTCTCAAGTTGTTTGTGATTTTGTAAGAGAAAACATATTCACTAGGCACGGCACACCAAGAGTGGTGATAAGCGATGGAGGATCACATTTAAAGAAGTCTTTCCACGCTCTCCTCAAGAAGTACAACATAACACACAAGATTGGTACGCCTTACCATCCACAAACTAGTGGACAAGCTGAAATTTCAAACCGTGAAATCAAGTCCATTCTTGAGAAAATGGTTAATACGACAAGGAAAGATTGGAGCTTTAAGCTCAATGATGCACTTTGGTCGTATAGAATGGCGTACAAAACACCGATTGGTATATCTCCATATAGGTTGGTTTATGGCAAAGCTTGTCATCTTCCGGTTGAACTTGAACATAAGGCTTATTGGGCGATAAAGAAATTCAACATGGAGTATGATGAAGCGGGAAAATAAATAAATTTGCAACTAAATGAGCTAGAGGAGATACGTAATTATGCTTACGAGAATGCCCGGATTTACAAAGAAAATACCAAGCTTTTTCATGACAAGATGATTTCTCGGAAAAGTTTTGTTGTGGGGCAAAAAGTTCTTTTATTTAATACTCGTTTACGTTTATTTCCGGGTAAGCTTAAGTCCCGTTGGGTGGGACCATTTATTGTTACTAATGTTTATGGTCATGGTGCAGTTGAAATTGTTAGTGAAAAACAGGACAACCCTTGAAAGTCAACGGCCATAGGTTGAAGCCATATTATGAGAACTTTCCAACGGAGCATGTGGACGTGATTGGATTTCAAGATGTTCTCCCTCTAGAGGAGTAATGTGAACCAAGAGCTATGTCGGGCCGTCGACTTTAAAACAAGTGCTAAGTGGGAGGCAACCCACCGGTTTTGTATTTCTTATCCTTTTGTTTTTTTTTTTGTTTTTTTTGTTTTGTGAGTTTATTTTTCTTGTTTCATATCATATTAGGATTTACCACCTTGACTTTACTAGGAGGATTCAATTACATTGAGGACAATGTAAGGTTTAAGTGTGGGGGAGTGGCTAAGCATATATTTTTGCATATAAAAAAAAAAAGAGAATTTTTTTTTGCATAAAACTTTCAACTTTTAGAGATTTTAGAGTCACTAGCATGCTTATAGGTATGATTACATAGAGAATTCTGACCGACATAATTGAACTTGGAAATGTTAGGGAACTACGTTCGATTTCTTGCTTGTTAGACTGTTAAATAATGGATTTAATCATGTCGGTGATGCAAATTTGGTGCAGGGAGAAGTGCGTTATTAGAGTTGCTGATCAATCATTAGTGGAGACTACCCATTTTCATATCATGTGAGGCACCGACCAGAAATTCTTCCATGACTAAAGAGCTTCTTTTGAGTGTGTGTCACCGTACGTTAATTCCGGGTAGAATGGTGAGCTACCCAATTTCAGCACTATTTTGATCTCTTGAGTGCTAATCTTTGTCAATCATGAGGGTGACGTCTATAGATGAAAGCATCCTTCTTGTAGTTCGATTTGCAGTTAGCACCATTCTCTCAACAACGGGTCCATAGAAACACCATAATCATCAACAACAAGGGAGCGACATCAAAATCTACAAGGAAAGTTGAAAAGGTTCAAGGTTTGCAAGCAACAATGGAACAAGAAAAAGAGCAAATTTTTATATCCAAGTAAAGCAACATACAATGAGAAGATTTTACATACATGTTGAAGACTTAAAATGCAATGAGGTAATTCTATATCCAAGTATTAAGACTTATTTACGAGAGCGAAGAAAAGTAAAAGGTGAGAATTATCGAAATTTATGATTTCGAGACGAAACAAGTTGTGAAGAATCAAGCGGTAAAGTACTTTTCCACGGCCATGGTTGTTTTATTTTTCACTTTGTTTTGTGTTTTGTTTCTCTTGTCTAATAAAAAAAAAATAGAAATAGAAAAAGAAAAGAAAAGAGAAAAATATATATATGAGACAAGAGAAATATCTATTATTGTTTTGTTTTGAATAAGCTGTGGGGAAGGAAAATCTATAAGGAAGTTTCAAGCGACAAGGAGTTAAGGAAAAAGGTTACAAATTGTCAAGGATTTATGAAATTCTAGTATTTATCATCAATAGTTGAAGCCAAAGACCAAGAAGATGAAGACAAGGAGCGGAAGACGTTTCTATTGGATTCCGTGAGAGTGGTGTTATCATAATTGGCAATCGGATGTGAAGGTAAGTAAGTAATCTCATCCTCGATATAAGTGGTTGATTTCCTTTCTTAGAGATCGTTAGAAAAATGGTTTTTCAAAATGTTAAAAGATGTGGGTTTTTCAAAATTTCGAAAGTTATTCTTCCTACCATTCAACGTGTTGCAGGAATTATCTCTTCATTCCTACCTGCACACATGTGAGACCCATAAAAAAGCCGTATTTTTGAGTGCAATTATCATAAAACCCTTTTAAGTGAGGCAGAAGTCGAGGCGAAATGCTTATTGATCGTTTCTCAAACACGTGTTCTCTCATTATGGTGTGGTTATTTCTCACTCAACATTTAAGAATGAGAATATGTTCTTTAGTATTTCTAACTTCTTATTATTAGCATGCAGAAACTCTATGTCTTCATAACTCTTAGGATGCTTGGGACGCTGGAACGCTTTGATGTTGTGAGTTTTAGTTTTGATTTGCTCGAGGACTAGCAAAGTCTAAGTGTGGGGGAATTTGATAGGTGTAGAATACACCTAATTTACTATCTAAGAGTTTATGCTTTCTTTGCTATTTTTCTAGTAAATTATGTATTTTATGTGTGTTTTTGAGCTATTAGGTACTCTGGAGTCACACAGACGAAAAGAAGGAGAAATCACCCAAATTGGACAAAAAGGGCAAAATCGTCATTTCATAGGGCGAGCACTATCTGGAGCCCAGCTATGGTTAAGGGGCTCTCATTTAGGGTACCCCTTATCACTCAGTGATGGATGTTACTATCACTGGATAGCCTTTATCCAAAGGAAGGTTATTGTAGCACCCAGTCAGTGGGTGGTTTTAATGATGGGTGTCTGAATCCATCTAACCCATATACCCACACCCGTGGGGCGTACCCATCCGGACCCGAACCCGGATCCATCCCCAACTATACCCTAACCCTAAGTTGAATAGGCGTTTCTCTCCCAAATCATTTGGGCTAAAATAAAAAACAGCGGCTGCACTTTCTGTTCCAATAAATTGAGAAGAAGTAATTCTTGAAGAGAGCAATAGAGCGCTGTGAATCCAAGAGGTCGAATGATTTGACGGAGGAATTGATACAGATAGAGTTGGTGGAAGCAATTCAGATGAAGATATGGATCTCAGAGAGAAGAAATCGAAGTTCAAGAGCTGAAGTAAATCGAAGATAGGGTTTCGTGATTGTTGGTTTGTCGATGAATCAGAGATGGGTTTGTGACCTAATTGATTAATGGTGAAGTCTCAGTTGCAGAATCATAACAGAGATAATGATGAGGTTGCAAATGATGCTCAAATAATTCAGGGAGGAAGAAATTGAGATGGTTGTTTAATTTGTTGGAGGAATTGAAGCAGATGCAGTTTGGGGTAGAAAATGGTGGTTGCAGTAGCAAGAGTTGGTGATGCCAGGTGAGAACAAAAACTACAATTGCTACGATGTTCGGGGGAAGATGGGTGCAGATGTTAAAGCTGTAATACAAGAATGAATGCCTGAATAGATGTATGTTAGGTTTCTGTTTAATTTGTTACAGGGAATGAAGAGAAGAATCAGCCTGAAATTGGCTTGTGGAATGCCCTGTAAACAGCCAGAACTCTGCCGATTCTCCCCTCGGACGAGTCAAATCGGTGCCGGCGACGACCGTTCCAGACCGATCCAGAACGAGTTCAGTGAGCCGATCTGACCCAATTCAGACCACTCAGAAGCTGACTCTCCCCTCTTTGACCTAGTCAACTAACAGTTGACTAACGGTTTGACTTTTGACCGTTAGTCCTAACGGTGGACTAACGGAATATTCCGTCATCGGGATAGAATTTTCAGGTGACCGTCGACAACAAATTCCGGCCAACTTCCGGCCAAAAACACAGTTTTCCGGCATGGAAAATTACAGAATTTTGGGTGGACTTCTCCCATGTGTGTGAAGACTTAGAAGTGGGAATTGGATGAAAACTTGGAAGTATTGGAGAATTGGACTAGAAATTGGACTATGGCTCAAATTGGGAAAGTGGTGTTCTTATGGAATGTGGAATCTTTTCCTACAAAGACATGGAGAGTATTGAAGCCTATAAATAAGAGAGTTCTCTACAACTTTTTACATACATCTACTTTGGAGAAGGAGTTAAAGTGCACAAGGATTGGAGGAAGGAGCAACCATCATCTTTTCAATAAGTTTTTCTTTCTTCCTTTATTATTATTATTATTGTGTGAACTCCAAATTATGAGTAGCTAATTTTCTTATTGATTGAGGATGAATTCCTAGTTCATAATATTTGATTTGAGTTTTGTTTCAATTCTACTTTGAAGTTTTTCATATGATTATCGTTTGTTTTTACTAATATTAACGTTTATGATTGATTGATAGGTTGTTTGGAGTGCACGCTAAATTGACTTGTTAATTTAATCTAAAGCTAGTGAAAGTTAGGGAATACGTAATAGTTTCTTGACTCTTTAGTAGAAAACACGAGACCTTGCGGAGGGATTCCGTGGAGCAATTGTGTGTGAAAACAACGCTAGAAAGTGGACCAAGCGAACCGAGTCTAACTACTAGTACTAAACCTAAGTTCACAAATCTTAATGCGTTCGGGGAATTACATCTTGTAAACGAACCTCAAGGTGGTTCTTTTGAATAGAATCTGATAACTAAGCGGACTTGTTACTCGGTGAAATAAGGAAGGAACCTGCTAACGGTTGGTGATAATCTATGACTAATAACAAGTGGAAAAGAACATAACTTTAATCATTGTTTTAAGCGAAGAAGGATTCCTTGATCTATTCTCTCTCATTGATTTACTTTTAAACTTTGTTTAGGTAGTAAAGTGACAATTTTAATTAATCTTGTTGTGGATCGACCTTGACTACCCTATATTACTCTTTAATTAGGTAGTAAAATTAATTAATTTGTTGTGGGAAATAAATAGCTTCTAAAATACTAACCAGAAGAGAGTCACGGATAACTTCCAAGCATTTCTAGCAAGCATAACTAGATTGTTCAATTTTTGTCGTCCTAAACCTAGAATTCGTGTAGATTTGTGTACAGAATATCCCATCCTATAAGTTTTTTTTTTAAAAAAGGTATGAGTTCAACTTCCTTCAAAGGTATTTGGGAATAAGGAAATCATGCATTTGGTAAATAGGAATAGCTTGGCCAACATGCTTGACAATAGAGTTTCTAGCATCCTAAGACAAAATCTTATGGTATCAGGAGATAATTCTAGCATATACATGCATATGGTAAATAGGAGCACCAAATACTTCTTACCAAAATTATGATCAGTATGAATATTCAGAATAGAAGATAACTGTTTCATCATGTGTTCTGTAATTTCCTTAATGAACAAGCAAATTTATTGATTTCTTTTCCAGAGGCCAAGCAGTGGCCTATTTATGACCTCAAAACCATCAACAGGGGCCTTAGATAAAATAAGGTAATCATCATCCAAAAAGCAAAGGTGTGATAGCTTGATAAATTCAGTAAAAATTAATACCTTGAAATGAGACCATTTCCAGTAAGTTTATCAATATAGGAAAACAAAGTCTCGGAACAGATAATATACGGTATGGATATTGGGGATATCTATGTATTAAAACTCTTTCATGCTTGATAATGCAGTAGGGATTCCATTAATTAAAACCGAATAAGACGGAGTTGAGAGACGTGTTAGGTTATTAGATGAATCCAAGACATTAATTGTTACAAAAAACAAATGGCCACTCAAGTTTAATAGTATCCACACCATCCTTACCCTTGAAATGATTAACAATATATACAAACTCATTAGCTAGATATTATCTAAGATGCTTCCTTTAGGAACAAAGGTACTCTGATATGTAAACAAAATATCTTAAAGGGCTTAAGTCTGTTAGCTAAGGTCTTGGATAAAAAAGTTGAAAGCAAAATTTACCAAGACTGATATGTCTAAACTAGGAGGCTAACTCTGCCATAGGCACTTTATGGATGAGGGTTATTATTAGAGCATTGATCGGTCGAACTCGCAAGAGTTTCTATCTCGAGCTTGTTTGTCAAGTTTAGTTGATCAAAACTATATTTTTATTTCTACTCTACTTATAGCTATGTCTCGGATTAGGATAGAAGTGTGTAATTGAGCATTAGACTTCACGAAATTCACCATTTGAAGAAGAAATTTGAGGAAATTCGACGACAAAAGGTATGTGGAGACTAAAACTTATCTATCACTCTGAAATATATTCAATTATATCTACTAATGAGACTAAGTCGTATAGCTATATATACTTTATGTTTTACACATATGAAATTTTGAGTCGAGTTTATCTCGTTAATATAATTCTCGAAATATGAGTTTAAAGCTTAGAATGCTTCATCATCCACTTGAAAAATTTAGTTGTGAACAAATCATTTGTTTGAAACTAAATATTAAGTCAAGATGATCATGTGAAAATTACCTTGAACATCTTATATTATCAGTGTGAGACTATCATTTGATGTTAACTTGGGATTGAAAATTACTTGAAGCTAGTGGTATGTGTAAGATTACCATTGTCGTCTTCTAAGGATGTTTCAAATCGATTATTGGGAGTTTTAAAACTACTACCAATGTGTGGATACAACACATTATATGTACCCAGTATGCGAACTGTGAAGTACTAGTTGGGTCCGAAACTCTTGTTTGCGAACGATTTTATCTGTAATGGGCCCGGAACTGTGGTTTGCGAACGATAAAACTAATCAAGGTCTGGAACAAAGTTCGCGAACTCAGTGGTTATGTTCTAAAATCGGTAAGTATGACAACCTGTTCACATATTCTGTGTGCAAACTAAATTGTCTATACTCATGAACTCAGCTTCGTTTGCGAACTAAAGTCCCTGGATTTTTAATTCTTTTACAAACTAAGTCGAATTTGTTTCAAATGCTTCATATATATTTCTATGAGATAGTGAACATTTGAACAATTCTCTTTAAACGCATTTAGATACATTTGATTATCTATTATAATTGGTTGATTATCAGATTGAGTTTAGAAGTGTTAGATGAATATAGCTAAGCTAAAAGTGTTCATATGGCTAACTGTTAATTAATTGTTACTGAGCCAACTCGTTATACACATTTAGGTAAGGTTTATCCATATCTGACTATAAGTATATTTCATTTTTGTGTATCAAGCTAAACCATCTAACGGTGGAGATTGATTGCTTATTTTCTAAGAAAACTTAGTTAAGTCGGGTTTTAATTTAACGATGAATATTAATTGCTTAGTTAAAAAGATATCCTAGCTTTGATTTTAAGCAACCCTGGTTTGAAATACTAATCCCAACACTTTCGTGTGTCCTAGTTGCAAACTAGAGTCGATTCTCTCTTAACGTAGGTTTCATGTTCTTCTGAAAACCATTACTAGGTTTAACGACTTAAAGACTTTGCTTGGGATTCATGAAGCCAAGTCCAACTATTTTCTCTGTAGTTGCATATCCTGATCTTACTTTTTCTATCGGATTAGTTTAATCTTCTCTAAGATTTTTTCGAGATTTATCTCCGATAGGTAAGATATGAAAATTAATTAATCGCAATAGTTCTTCATCTCAGACTCTTGTGATTCCGCAATAACTTCTTTTATTAATCAGTTAGGTTATTGTGAAGTGACTAATATTCTGCATTTGCGGTTTCCTCGTTAACAAAATTTCTGGTGTATGTGTTATTTCTTTTCCGCATTATATTTTATTTATATAATTGAAATAATACAGGTTGTACGTTAATCAATCATAGTTGTTAAATCCGACCTTGTTTGTTGGATAAGATTTGATTGATCTTGAACACTTGATTTTGGTATTTTCATATTGTTAGACCAGTCCGAACTAACCATGTTTCAAGTTGACACCGTGTTGAAATATTCCTTTAGTGATTGTTGCTTAAAGAGTTTTATACACGGTGTATATTGAATAGGTTGTGATTAA
Organism: Papaver bracteatum; assembly: GCA_023529315.1. Lineage (NCBI taxonomy): Eukaryota > Viridiplantae > Streptophyta > Magnoliopsida > Ranunculales > Papaveraceae > Papaver > Papaver bracteatum. The sequence goes on from JAJJWX010005092.1 coordinate 257,966, forward strand.
CACAAAAGATTTTGGTTCAAGAACTTCACTCTAAAATCAGGTTTACGGACTTGCTTATGTTTAACCATTGATTGTGATGAGTAAGAGATAAATTGTTTAGTATTATTCTTTGATTGAGTTTTTCACTCTTGGAATATTATTGAGGTTTAGTCCATACAGATTGTTAAACGAAATATTAGGTGTGGTTGTTAGACCCCCGCTTTTTCACTAGTAGGACCCTAAATGATGCCCAGTTGAACTACACAACCACTGAGAAAGAAATTTTAGCCATTGTTTTTGCTTTGGAGAAATTTAGATCATATCTCCTAGGGTCTAAGGTCATAGTCTATTCTGATCATGCCGCCCTCAAATATCTCCTTTCAAAGAAGGGCTCCAAACCTCGGCTGGTTAGATGGGTATTGTTGTTCCAAGAATTTACTCTAGATATTCGTGATACGAAAGGGTCTAAAAATATAGTAGCTGACCATTTATCCCGTATCCTTGATGAGACTAGAGATGATGAGAGACCGATCCTTGACACGTTCCCTGATGGAAAATTATTCTCCATCTCTTTGTTACCCTGGTTTGCATACATTGTTAATTATTTGGTAACTGGTCAAATGTCTGACCATTGGTCTAAACAGGATAAAGCTAAATTCTTGTCTGAGGTTAAATACTTTTTCTGGGATGATTCATACTTATTCAAATATTTCCCTGATCTGATCATCCGTCGTTGTATTCCTACCAACGAAATTTCCAGTGTTTTGTCATTCTGGAGCTTGTGGGGGTCATTTTAGTTCTAAGAAAACAGCTGCAAAGGTTTTATAATTTGGTCTCTATTGTCCAACACTGTTTAAGGACTCCCACCTATTTTGTCAAAGTTGTGATAGATGTCAAAAATTAGGAAAGATGACCCGACGTAATATGATATCACTTAGTCCTATACTAATAATATAAATATCTGATGTGTGGGGTATAGATTTTATGGGTCCTTTTGTCAATTCCTATGGAAACTTTTACATCTTATTAGTTGTTGACTATGTGTCTAAGTGGGTTGAAGCAATAGCTACCAAGACAAATGATCGCCACGTTGTGATTAGGTTTATTAGAGACAACATTTTCTCTCGATTAGGTTTAAGTTTGGGGGTGAGGGAAAAACATTTAGTTAGTTTTTAATATAAAAAAATTAAAAAAATAATAATAAAAATTAAATTCCGAAGCCTAGAAATTTGTTCCAATTCAGGATGACACTAACCAGTCTAAGTGGATGGAAACATCTTGGTTCATGTGTTAATGGAACCCAATAACAGATTCTATTTATGAAAAGACAGAGTTCATGTGTTAAATGGAATCACCACACTACGTTCTGTTTTTATTTTATTTTATTTGAATTATATGTTTCTCTAAGTGATTTGGTGGGGCAAAAAACATCGAATTGTTACCACTGCCGGGATGAAATAGAGTGATTGAGTTACTAATATAATAAAGAGACCAGACCAATCAGACCAAATGGAATAAATAAATAATCAAAAAAAAAAAAACACTTGGATTGCAATATGTATGTGTTTTCCCTGTCTCCGTCGCCTAAACAAACGTGGAATATAGGATCCATGGGAACTATCATGCAATCTGCTGAAAATAAGCATGCGTTTGGATCCAAAAGATCAAATCAGGCAGTTAAGAAAAAAAAAATATTTTGCAATAAAATCGATTGATGGTTCCCTTGTATATGCCAGTTGAGTTGATCTAGAATTAAGATTATCGACCGATGGTTCCCTTGTATATTCCAAGCAGTGTTGATATTAGTCCAGACCAGTATCTCAATCCATCAGGATTTATAGGTTCATCTTGGCTGGGGCCTTCAGACAGATATGGGAAATACCGTTGACCTTAGACAATATTGTTTTGAACTATCTATCTCTTCTTAATATATTCATTTGTGTGATTTCGATTATTGATGTCCATAGTGCGACTATCTGAGTAGAACTCTGTCACTTATATATATATATATATATATATATATATATATATATATATATATATATATGAATGTGATTCGCATCAGGGTACTTTCTCTTGTGACCAATGAGAGTATGCCAACCAAGGAGGGAGATTCTTTATTGTCATTCCTGAGTTCTTCAAATATAGCTAGGGTTTGTGGGTACACCTCTTGTAAACCCTCCCGATAGTATAACTCGGCCACTAGGTCCACATAGGGGTTTAAAGGATTGTTATACATGCTAAGTGTGATCGTATCCTCAACGAAAGGGAGTTGTATGTTTTGAAATTAGTTTAGTTTGATTTTCCCGTGGACTAGCAAAGTCTAAGTGTGGGGGGAATTTGATAGGTGTCTAAAATACCTTGATATTTATCTATTATTTATGCTTTCTTTGATAAGTTTTCTTGTAAATTATGTATCTTATGTTTAATTTTGAGTTTAGGGTACTTTGGAGCAAAAGAAGAAGAAACGTCGCTTAAAAGAGCTAAAATGTCATTCCATGTGCAACTACTGTTAGAGGAGAATTATTTCTCATTATTTGCTTTTATTTCTTCATCTTTATCTGAAAAGCATGTCGGCTTTAGTGATGCAAATTTTTTTCTGAAAAGCATGGCAGCTTTAGTGATGAAAAGAATTGAAAAAAAAAGTGGATCTGAGAGGTAAGAGACGGCTGTTGTTGGTGGAAGAATTCGAAAAATGTTGTCTGAACCTCCGGAGAAAAGTACTAAAGGCACCCGAACTATGGATAAGGGTCACCCAAATAACTAAGGGCCATCCTGATTACTATCGGCACCCCAGCAGCTTGGATAATGGGTAACCATCTTCAACAATTCAAATTCTGGAATTTGGCGGGAATAAGTATTATCAAAACAGAGAATTAGGGTTTGATAATTGGATGAGTTTTAATGAGATTAAAGAGCTGAAATTAATTGGGTATCGTCCTTAGGGCCTAACATGCTTGATGTACTTGATGGATTTGGTCTAGTTGGGCTAAATAATTCTGGAGAAGAAAGCAAGGGAGGATATGTGTTACCGAGTTTCTGGATTGGGTTGGTCGTGATTTCATCGGATTTTCTCATGGACCTGGGTTTATTTAAGCTGGTTAGGATCAAACAGGGTTTGTACGAGTTTTGGATTCGAAGAAAAAGAAAGTTTCCACGTACTTTAAGTAAAACGGGGAAGAATGGGTAAGATTTCTTAACTTGGGAAGATTTCGTGTGACCGAAGGAAGTTAAACGTGATGTAGAAGGTGTTGGAAGCATGTTGGAGCAATTTTGTGCACAACAGATGCGTGGAGAAGGAATAGAAGGAAAGTATTTACGAAAAAGAGAAAAAATATTCCCGAGAAGGAAAGAAGATCAATCGAAGTTATTATAGAGATTGAAGGACTCTTCCGAGTATATAAAGACTGGGAGAAAGTATAGGCTTATAATCGTAAAATTTGAGAGTTTCTGAAATTCTTCTGCTGCTGCAAAATTCAAGAACACGAAAAACATAGCTTGTCCGAAACAATTGCAAAGTCTGACGTTAATCAACCACAGAAGCAGTGTATCGTATCCACTTTTGGTTATAGTAAATCTTTCACAACTGAGCTATTGTAACATCTTGGTGGCTAAACGCCTTTAGCAAATGGAAATCATTGTAAGCTATTTTAATATCTTTTTGAATACAGTGACTAATGAAATTTTCTCCAATTTTCGATCTATGAGTAGCTAAGTTTCTTTTCTAGGGTTTTGGAAGAAGCTATTTTTGATGAGTGAATTTTAGTAATTATTTTCTTTTACTTATTACTCAAATATTGTGCTTTAAAATTATTAAATAATTTCTCTTCTTTACATGCTTCATAAAAATTATTTTGGGTAGTTTAGCTACCGATCTTTTATAAGCGAAGGAAAATTAGGCCTTAGAATAGAGACGAGAGTCATAAAAAGGAGCTTGTAACGTTATATCTTCCAAAGCATGAGATTGGGTTCGAAACTGTTTTGAGTAAAGTACAAGTATTGGTCAAAGAAATTGTTATCGAGTTTACAAATATCGAAAGTAGTGAAATCCACAATCCTAGAATCATCTCTCCTTGATAAATCAAAAAATAAAATTTAATTAGTTTGTCTTAGTATTTTCTTTTAGTAATCAAAAACCAAATCTTCACAAAAGTAAGAGAATCGAATCCTTTATTTACCACAAGTAAAACTGCATCAGCAACTTCTAGGATGTAAAGGACGTTAGTTAGGGGAATAAAGTGTGCAGGGTCTTGCGAGATTCCAGAGACATAAGGAACGCGACTGTACCTTAATCGGTGTGATACTTGGTTAGGGATCAACTACATTCAAGTTCGAAGTTAACTTGTAGTAGGCTAGAGTCTATAGTGGATTAATACGGCGTGTTGTTCAAGTTTGGACTAGTCCCGAGGTTTTTATGCATTTGCGGTTTTCTCGTTAACAAAATTTCTAGTGTCTGTGTTATTTCTTTTCTGGGTTATATTTTCTTTACATAATTTAAATATCACAGGTTGTGCATTGTTCAATCACAGTTTATATAGCTGACCTTGTTTTTTGGATAGATTTTGATTGACACTCCAACAATGGTCTTTGGTACCATCCGAGTTATTCTCATACCAATCAGGTTCAAGGATTCATATTTGTTTGATTTAATGATTGTGTTGAGAAAGAGATAAATCTCTTTGATATCTTTTTCGATTTTATTAAGTTGATACTCTCTGAATTATATTGGAGTTTAGTCCATACAGATTGCTGAGCGAAAAAAGTTGGGTGTGGATTTTTCACCCCCGCGTTTTCAGTTATATTACTGTAGTTCAAGAAATTATCCATATTATTAGTAAACCATCAGTACATGGATGTGTGTCATAAGTGCAACAAATTACGTAAGGTGTTTCCCATTAATTAACTAGTAATATGATGGTAGTAAGGATCGTTCCCACAAAAAACCTGTGTAATTGGGATGTTATTTGGATTAGCAAAATGTAAATAAACTAATATTAAGGGAATTTGATTATTAATTAACTAAAAAGAATAAAAATACAATGAGAACAAAGATATGATTAAAATTTTCTTCATCGTTACTAAACATTAACTCGACTAGTATACATATATATCATTCGTTTGAACATTCATCACCAACCATAGAAGAGCAACAATCTCTGTTATTTTCAAAACTCCATGTGTCACTTGATACGAAAGCTCTCGATTATCAGATTTTATCCATCTGGTTCACCATGAATAAGCTCTCAAGGTGTAACCCAATCCGACGGATTATGGTTTGTGAATTTAATTAGGTTGATCCTGGAATCAAACGCATAATCTCGGTCTTCTTATTAGTTTTGTCTTATACATAATATTACTTCGAATAATCCCTATGTAATCTCTAACGTTATCTACTTGTGTAGGATATTTTTAACTATTACACTATCTCACAAGTGTCCACCAACAATAGATTAACACACAATCTAAAAATTATTTATTAATCTTCAATATAATAAAGACAAACGATGATGATTAAAACGCATGATAAACTTTAACAACTAATAAAGCTTCACGCTTGGAACATTGAATTCATACTGAATGAACAAAGGTTTAGCTACTCATATTAAAAGAAAGAAGAAGATGTTGAAGAATGGTGGTTTCCCACCTAAAGGGGTAAATCTTAGGTTTAAAATGTAAAAGATGTGATATAATATGTAGAGTATGATAGATATATTAAAAATATATGAGTGTTTGTGGGTGAAAACCGTTTATATTTATTTTGGCAATTTCGGGTGTGTGGGTGAGAAACGAATCTAGACCCTAAACAATGCACTGCACAGGATTACTTTTGATTCGAGAGATCAATCTGTACAATCCTGGCCTAAACCAAGAAATGGCCGTCCCAGGCTTGCTTCGTTCACAAAGGGAAGGAGAAGGGTTGGTCTTAGGGAGGGAAGTGAAGAAATTATTGAGACCAGAATAGTTGATTCTGGAAGTGTGGGCATTTTGTGACTTGTATTAGAAAATTGAACTGGCTAGATGGGTGAGAAAGCTATCAGATGATTTCTGAATATGGTATTGTTCTACTGACCAAAACTTGTTGTTTGGTGGAAATAGGTGAGACTATTTATACAAGTCGCAACAAAAACGTACCCTGGTCTCGTTGGAAGTGGAAACGATTGAGCAATGGAAGAAGGGAGTAACGGGTAACGCCTGGAATTTATGCTTCCATAATGAATGATACATTTACACCATTACTTCTCACCATTACTAGCCGCCCCGCTTTATGACATTTTCCTGTAACAGGCGTATTGCACGCCTCACGCTGTAAACTGCCAGACCAATACCCTGATGAGTATCCCCCAGTTTGTGACATGTTTTGATGTCTCAAGTGTTTTCGTGGAAACATATAGCACTTTGCTACGTGTGGAAAGTTGAAATTTAGAGGTTTTCCGCATGTAAATAGCCTATGTGATGCTAGGCTCGTTTTTGGGCTAGTTGCCTAAAACTTGTCACGAGCTTACAGGATTGGTGGCGAACTTCGATGGCCGAGATCGCATCTTATGAATAAGGATAGTCGTTGATTGTGGATGCCTTGCATTGGTGCCTGTCAATGGCGCGGCGGCATGGATGGCATGGCTTGTGCATGTCATTGGCATAGTTGTGTAAATGGTGTCTGGCATGGCCAAGGCGCCGTAGAAGGATTCGCCGTGAAATAATTAGGGCTTGGTGTGGTCAAGGCGCCATGGAAGAATTAGGGCTTGACGTGGCCAAGGCGTTGTGGAGTTGGACCCACATGTGGCGTGGCAACATTGGCCCTGTTGCCACGCCAATCACATTGCTCTGGGAAACGTTATTTGGTTTTGGTAGCAATTTGCCCAAATTAGGGTTTGGAATGTCGAAATCCTAATTAGTGCGCGTGGCATGCGGATGCGGCATGGCGCTACTTTTGTGCAAATGGCGTCATGGCTATGCCAAAGGAACTATGGAAAGGCCATAGTGTGGAAACGTCCACGGGAGTAGGAATTTCCGTGGGTGGCTATATATGGCATGTTGCCACAAAGTGACATGTTGCGAGGTAGCGTGTTGGCATGTTTCCACATCAAAGTGGCGTGTTGGCATGTTATTTTAGCGTGGTAGCACGACAGGGTGTGTTTGGCCTTTAATGTATGGTGACAAGTTTAGAGCAACTTGATTGGCCACAAAAAGGGGGTCGGCCAAACATAAGGCGCGACCACACTTCTGGTCGTGAGAGTGTGGCGGATTTAGAGCGAACTAACTGGTCGATTAGAAGTGGGGGCGGCAAGCATCATGGGGCCGGCCTCATTCAGAATGCGCGTGGAGCATTTAGGGCGACTTGATTGGTCAATGGGAAATAGGGCCAGTTTAGGATGGGGCGTGGCGTTGCGCCAGCTGGCCAAAGTCATGGCCACGCCTCTCTTTGTTACTGCGGCTCCTTGTTTTTATTATTCTGGGAGAGGTTGCTCCTGCCAATCCATGGCGGATTAATTGCTTAGTTTGTTTAGGATTAATTTTGACAAGCAAGGTCTGGTATATTGCGCGAGGCGCAAAACCCTAACTTCTGCAAGTTAGTCAGGACGATTGATTGAATTATATGTGTTGACACAGAGCTCTTTTAAGTTTATTACCAGAGAGCAGCATGCTTTTCTGATTGAATACCTTATGCAAAGATCTTATCATTGATATTTGGAGATTCATGCTACTCTGTTGCGAGTGAACACAAATCGTCATGCTATATCAACATTAAGAGTTCAGTCGGAGAACATAGCATGGAAGGCATTCAGAAGAACTTATATTAAGTAAATATATGCGAGGTGCCAAAATTTACAGAACATCTGGGATGGTTGCTACATTCGCCAGTCTGGATAAATTTCATGTAAGTATATTGAGCGGCTCAATAAATTTGCCAGTGGAGAGGTTAGCACATGTGGCTTTATTTCCTTGCAAAGTGACGTCACATCAGATACAAGGTTTTATGATTTTAACCCTAATCTAAAAACCATCATCAACATTAAGTCCCATGCTTAGCTCGGAACAGTGGCATTATTGCGGGGTAAGCATGAGATGGTGACAGACGAGGATAAAATCGAAACAACAAGTCACAAAGAGATTGTCAGGAAGATTTGTCTAACCTTTAGTGGAAGGCATGAGTAATCCATGATCCTTGCATTGGCCTTTGCGTAAATTCTTCTTGGTTGTGGGATGTTGGCTTCAACGCTGCATCTTTGGCTACTGATTGGAAGAGGTGGCATTGTAACTTGGTCCACGAAACAGTGAACAGTGTTAGGTGTCTAGGTCACAGAATGTATGGATATGGTTCTGCTTTGAACGGCTAAGATGGCGCTTCCTTGGCTGGTGGAGATGGCGCTGCTTCGAACAGCTAAGATGGCGCTACTTTGGATGGTTACATAAAGGTAGATGGCGCAGCTAGCTTGGAAGGGCCGATGGCGAGGCTAGATTGGAAGGGCCAATGGCGAGGCTAGCTTGGAAGGGCCAATGGCGTGTCTAGCTTGGAAGGTCCAATAGATAGGCTATCTTGGAAGGGCCAATGGTGTGACTAGCTTGGAATGGTCGTGGAGCGGTGAAGGTGGAGATGGTGCTGCTTTGAACGGCCAAGATGGCTCTACTGGCTGGAGTAGTGGATGGGCGCGGCTAGATTGGAATGGCGGATGGCGTTGTTAGTACATCGGCTATCGAGCAGAGAAGCTAGCGTTGGAAGGATGCAAGTTGTTGGTGCTGCTTAGATGTGGATCCGGTGGCGTTGCTGGCTTGGCTTGGCTTGGCTTGGCTGTGAATCTGTTTGTTCGGGGCGTGTACTTGGAGTGGAAAGATGGCGCTGGATGAGCCATACAATGGTAGGGACGGCTTCTGACTTGGATACCAAACCCTAATTATCCCGTATAAACAAATATCTAATCTAGCTAGCATCACGCATTTGAAGCCTTAATTCACGACTGGTAAAAGGATCTTCTTTCTTAGGATTCATCAATCCGTTGAATATAATAGGTGATCTTGAATCCTTCGTTCATACAAATCATCATAAAATCGCATCCACCCTCTTCACGGGTACTGTTTCGTGTTTCTTCTCTTGGTTCCCATTTTGTCTTCTTCATCATGTAGATCGTCGGTGCGAACATGGTAAAAAAAATGTAATATATAATGGGATATTCCAGTGATGATTGTAACTCTGACTCTTTGGAGAGAAATTTTGAAGCCGACAAAACCCAGTTTTCTTCTCATGAGAAGGTGCTAGACATAATTGGTTCCTTGTTCTGTGAAGCTGACGAGATTATACAAGGCATGTCTCTCGCCCATTTACGCAGAGTACGAATGTGTGTTCAGACTCTCATGGCTTCGGTGGACATGGATGAAAAGTGGAGGCATGATGAAGCATCTCAGCGTGTCGGGAGATCTCAGAGTAATGAAGCTTCTCTACAAACCAGTGCTAGGGCTGAATGATTCGCCTCTCGATTGAAGCGGTGGAAGACTGAGTCCATGAAACTTTTAGGTGAGAGCCAGTTTAATTGCCCTGTCCATGATGGTATCGTAATCCTCTACTTTGATGCGAACGAACCGGGGCATCCTCAAGAAGCTGCTGGAAAAGCTCTTGAGGAAGATGTCGACACGGTTTACGAATCTGAAGCAGCTTCTGGAGTGGACGCCGAAACTGTTGTCAGGGATATTGAAGCAACCGCTGAGGATGTCGTCAAGGTGGACGAAAATACGGAGGCAATATATGTCGGGACTGCTGTTGAAACAAACGTCGGAAAGGATGTGGAAGCTGTTATTTCCGAAGCGGCTTGTGGATGGGATGTTGATGTCGCTGCTGCTGAGGCGGCTTCTGGATGGAATGACGGAGTCACTGCTGATGAAGCGGCATCTGGATGGAATGTTTGATGCCAGAGAAGGTGCTGGGAAAAGTGCTTGAAAAAGCTCCAATGAAGGCGTTATTGATCCAGGTGTCTGCCATTAATGACCAATTTTTCCACTTTTACTATTTTTTCTCGGCGTGTAGCCGCTTTTAATATTCCAAAGGTTTACTTTTGCTTTCCTGTTTCCATGGGGGAGTTATGATTTCCCCAAGTAACATTCCGTTATTCAGCTTTTATGGCTTCACATCTCTGAATGAATTATTAAAACCTTCATACTGAAAATATCCAAAAAAAACCTTTATGCGAAAATAAGTTGCTCGCCCCTTCTAGCCATCGAGTAGATGGATAGACGCCGTAGATAAATAGTGTGGATGGAATTTTCCACAGGTACTAGCCGGCCTGCTGTGCAGCCAATGCCCCCAAACGCCGACATCACCTATAGTAACTCGAAATAGGGAAAATAACAACAATGGTTAAAGGTTCGACCGACATGTTTCTTGGTTCTCCCTTGTAGCAGTATCGTTGTCACACATCCCGGAAACCATAGGAGTGTTAAGTAAGATTTGAAGCTGGATATTTTTGAAAAGATATCTATTCTGCAGCCTGATGATCATCTTCCTTGCATATTCCCTTCTTCAGTACTTTTGAATAGATATTTTTTGTGGTGGTTTAGTTTCTCTAGTTTTCAATCGACAGGTAATGACTCTTTTAAGATGGTTTGGGAAACGTTTTAAGGAAAGATATTCTTTTAATTGAAGTTGAAAACGCTACTTATGAATGCAAGCAGTACAATCATTTTAGAGAAGTTACAAATATTGCGTGAAAAGGGAAAATACTGAAAGGAGCACGCTGGAGGTGGAGGTAGCACAGCGTTTTATGTATTGAAGTGTTTGACCATCGTGAGTGAATCATCATACCTTCCAACTTGTCGGCATTGATGAGTTTGCAGTAACCACCCAAAATAACATCCTCCACCAGATACGGCTCGTCTTCCTTCCCTTTGGGCGGATCGGGTCGAGTGGATATCTTCACAGTTATATCTCCAACTTGAAATGAGGTCGTCTTGACTACCACACTCCAATTTGAAATGGGTTTGGGCGTTGTTCAACCACTTGATTTGTGAGCTCGTCATCTTTGGCTGTGACCGCTTCCAAATTTTTAACAAAGCACTCGAAAGGCCCAACGTCCCATTCACATCTACTAATAACGCCCGGGTTGATAATCAGACTGAGTCCCCATGCCTGGCCGAGAGGAGAGATGACTGGGTGCAAAAAGGGTTTTTTAACCAGACTTACTTATGTTCGAAATCTGCGAAGGAATGTCGACGGGCTTTCTCCATGAAATTGAGTTATATTGGTAAGTTGTTTATACGGCAACATGTAATCTTCAAAGTTGGATGGCTTGTTGGAAATTCTTTCGGGTATCGACATCAGCAGAGGGGATACTCTTAACTTCACTTTGTTGTCGTGTACCCATGAGCGCCCTAGAATCATGTCGTAATTTGAGAGTTCTTTGACAATATGGAATTTTCCATGTGTTAGAGTGTCTCCCACCTTGATTTCAAGGTTGATGTAGCCATATGCGTCCATCGCCTCTCCTTCTAAGTTTTTGACCATGGTTGGGGAACGGGTAGCTTCCTGTTTCGAAACTCCCGCGGCTCTCAGGGTTTTGATGGTAATGATGTTGAAGTCATAGGTCGCATCAATTAATATGTTGTCGAGCTCGGCGTCCCTCAGATAAATTGTGGTCAGCAGTCCCCAGTTGTATTTTCCAGCGCCGCCTCCCAAGAGAGTTTGGGGTTCTGGCATGGTTTCTTCAGTAGGAAAGAGTCGCTTGCCCGATACAACACGATTAAGGGATGTGAAGATATCTTGACGTTGTGTCTTGGAGAGATAAAGGATTCCGCACACATGCTGCATTATGGATTGCACAGTCTCATTTACAGAGTCCCCAGATGCCATGCAACTTCTCACTTGAAGTGGATCTCTGTTAACTCCTTTATTACCCAGTTGAAGCTCCCCTGATTCTATCTTTTCATTGAAGATATGCTTCAGCTTATTGCATTCACTGGTAGGGTGATGGACAAATCTGTGGTAGCAGCAATATTTGGGGTTTGTCATTTTCGCTTCGGTTGGTGGGCGCCTGGTGGAAGGTAGCTTGATGGCGTCGTCTTGAATCCATGCTTCTAAGAGTTCAATCACTTCCTCGACTGGGAACGGGAAATCCAATATATTTTTTCCAGCTTCTTAATGTCGCATGGGAGATTTAGCGGTGGGCTTCCGTGGTGGAGCTGGCGCTTCGCGCTTGGATTGTTGTTCTGCCGCTGGAGCTTTCCTTTTTTTCCTTCTTCGTTCACCACGCTCACAGAGGAGGGACCAGTGTTGTATTTCTTATTGATGAGGCGTCTATTTCCTCGTGCGTCCTCGCCTCTGGTTGGCCTGGTTATTTCCAACAATGCTGGTGCTGTTGTGGCCGACCGTTTTGCAGCCTCATGAAGTTCAGAAAATGTATGGAATCGCAGATTCTCTAGTAAGGTGCGGTATATGGGAATCATGCCATTAATGCAAGAATCCTCTAATTGTTGTTAGGTCACGTTTGGGTCATGACAATCCAGTGCTTGAATTCTGAATCTTTTGACAAAATCATTCGAATGTTCGTTGTTTCGTTGGAATATCCTTCCTATATTTGAGAAGGTAATTTTCTCAGACACAAAGAAGTACTTCTTGTAGAAAGCCGCAACCATGTCAGACCAGTTGGGGATGCTACCTGACATAATGTTGGTGTACCATGTGTATGCTCTTCCAGTAAGTGATTTAGAAAATTCCCTCAAACGGAGAATGTGATTGTATTCGTGTTCCCCCAGGGACTCTAAGAATCGACATACATGTTCACGCGCATTATCGGTGCCATCATACAGAGAGAATTGAGGGGAAGAGTACCCTCTTGGAATGGGAATTCTTTGTACTTCCAGAGGATACAGGGGTTGATGCTGATGTATGTCCATGGAATCGCTTTTGTCACGGTTTCGGAGAAGTTGTTCCAAATCTTCTCGCGTGACAAAATGGGACGGTTGATTTCTCTCCGCTGGAGTTCATGGGCGAGTCTCTTCATCTACAAAGGTGTGCCCTATTGAGGTGCTGGCACCAAGGGTATTGGAGGTATTCCTCATGGGCTCAGGCTGGCGTGATTCTTGTGGTATCCGCTCCGTTAGTGTCTTTAGAAAAATAAGTACCTCCTTCTGAGTCGAGGCCATGTCCGTTTGGGCTCTAGCGAGAACCTCCTGTCCTTTCATCAAATCAGCAATAGTGATATAGGGTCTGCTTCCTCTGGCTCCTCCAGTTTCTCGTCCTGACGGGGGAGTAGCAGCGGCTCTGGTGACAGTTGGAGGTGTCACACTTGACGAAATATTGAGAGAGTCGGCAATGGCTCTGGCTCTTGTGATTGGAGGTGTAACACCTGAAAGAGCATTTTCAGCTACAAAGGCTCTAGCTCTGGTAACCGAAGGTATAACGCCTAAAGGAACATTCTCCATGTTGCTGGTGTTTACATGTGGTGTATTAGTACCAGTGGGAGAAACGTTAACACCGAGAATAATTTCGGCGCCGGTGTTCTCAGAGTTTGTTGCTGATCCTGACTTGAGTTCTACCATCTTGAGATCGGAGTTGAAAGATAAAATCGGGAATTGAGAAATTGATATTGTAACCGAGAGATTAATCTCCCACTGCGGTCGCCAATTGTTTGTGGGTGAAAATCGTTTCTGCTAATTTTGGTAATTTTGGATGTGTGGGTGAGAAACGAATCTAGACCCTAAACAATGTACTGCATGGGAGTACTTTTGATTCGAGAGATCAATCTATACAATCCTGGACTAAACCAAGAAATGGCCATTCCAGGCTTGCTTCGATCACAAAGTGAAGGAAAAGGATTGGTCTTAGGGAGGGAAGCGAAGAAAGTGTTGAGACTAGAATAGTTGATTCTAGAAGTGTGGGCATTTTTCGACTTGTATCAGAAAGTTAAACTGGCAAGCTGAGTGAGAAAGCTATCAGATGATTTCTGGATGTGGTATTATTCTCCTGACCAAAACTTGTTGTTTGGTGGAAATATGTGAGACCTATTTATACAAGTCGCAATAAAAACTTACGTACCTTGGTCTCGTAGGAAGTAGAAATGATTGAGTAATGAAAGAAGGGAGTAACGGGTAATGCTTGGAATTTATGTTTCCATAATGAATGATATGTTTACACCATTACTTCTCACCATTACTAACCGCCTCGCTTTATGACACTTTCCTGTAACGGGCGTATTTCACGCCGCATGCTGTAAACCGCCAGACCAATACCCTGATGAGTATCCCCCAGTTTGTGACATGTTTTGATGTCTCGAGTATTTTCGTGGAAAACATGTAGCACTTTGATACGTGTGGCAAGTTGAAATTCAGATGTTTGCCGCATGTAAATAGCATATGTGATGCTAGGCTCGTTTTTGGGCTAGTTGCCTAAAACTTGTCACGAGCTTACCGGATTGGTGGAGAACTTCGATGGTCGAGATCGCGTCTTATGAATAAGGGTAGTTGTTGATTGTGGCTACCTTGCATTTGTTCTTGTCAATGGCACGGTAGTAGGGATGGCATGGCTTGTGCATGCCATTAGCACAGTTGCATAAATAGTGCATGGCGTGGCCAAGGCGCCGTGGAAGAATTAGGGCTTGGTGTGGTCAAGGCGCCGTGGAAGAATTCATCGTGGAAGAATTAGGGATTGGCGTGGCCCGGGCTCCAATGAAGAATTAGGGCTTGGCATGGCCAAGGTGCCATGGAATATGATCCACATGTGGCGTGGCAACATTGGCCCTGTTTCCACGCCAATCCCATTGCTCTGGGAAACGTTATTTGGCTTTGGTAGCAATTTTCCCAAATTAGGGTTTGGCATGTCGAAACCCTAATTAGTGCACGTGGAACGCAACTGCAGCATGGCGCTACTTTTATGCAAATGGCGAAATGGATATGCCAAAGGAACTATGGCAAGTTCGTAGTGTGGAAACGGCCACAGGAGTAGGAATTGTCGTGGGTGGCTATTTATGGCAGGTTTCCACGAAGTGGCATTTTGCGATGTAGCGTGTTGGCATGTTGTCGCAGAAAAGTGGCGTGTTGGCATGTTAGTTTAGCATGGCAGTGCGGCAGGGTGCGTTTGGCCTCTAATGTATGGTGAAAAGTTTAGAGCAACTTGATTGGCCACAAAAAAGGGGTCGGCCAAATATAAGGCGCGACCACACTTCTGGTGAGAGTGTGGAGGATTTAGAGCGACCTGATTGGTCGATTAGAAGTAGGGGCAGAAAGCATCATGGGGCCGGCCTCATTCAGAATACGCGTGGCGCATTTAGGGCGACCTGATTGGTCAATGGGAAATAGGGACGGTTTAGGATGGGGCGTGGCTAGTGGCACCAACTGGCCTAAGGCATGGCCACGCCTCTCTTTGCTGCTACGGCTTCCTGTTTTTTTTATTCTGGGCGAGGTTGCTCCTGCCAATCCATGGCGGATTAATTGCTTAGTTTGTTTAGGCTTAATTTTAACAAGCAATGTCCGGTATATTGCGCGAGGCGTGAAACCCTAAATTATGCAAGTTAGTCAGGATGGTTGATTGAATTATGTGAGTTAACACAGAGCTCTTTTAAGTTTATTGCTAGAAAGTCGCATGTTTTTCTGATTGGATACCTTATGCAAAGATCTTATCTTTGATATTTGGAGACTCGTGCTACTCTGCTGCGAGTGAACACAAATCACCATGCCATATCAACATTAAGAGTTCAGTCGGAGAACATAGCATAGAAGTCATTCAGAAGAACTTATATTAAGTGAATATACACGAGGCGCCAAAATTTACAGAACATCTGGGATGGTTTCTATATTCGCCAGTCTGGATAAATTTCATGTAAGTATATTGAGCGGCTCAGTAAATTTGCCAGTGGAAAGGTTAGCACACGTGGATTTGTTTCCTTGCAGAGTGACGTCACATCAGATGCAAGGTTTTACGGTTTTAATCCTAAGCTAAACAACACCATCAATAATGAGATATCTTGTTTGAGACTTAGATGTCTTCTTTTATAGCTTTCAATACTTGGCCCTCAAGTATTCTGTCTTTTTTATGGTTTGAAACCCATTGATAACAAGTTTCCTCATGTTAGAATTCAAGAGCTTATCTCTTAACTTGTAAGCAAGAGACCAACAATGTTGGCATACCATGTATTATCAATAATATCTATACAAGTGGTATTTTTAATCCATATGTTAGTAAAATGGAAAGGTATCATCAAAGTTCAAACCAGTATGCATAGGAAAATGATCAGAGGGGTCTCTTTGCAAGTCTATCCAATCTTTCAAGAATAAGTCAGAACCAGTTAACACTTTAAACCAAGTAAAATGAGGCCCATAGAAGCCTGGGTCAGTCAAGTCAAAAATGTCGCAGAAAGTTCTAAGGTTTTTTCAACCATTATCATTGAGATGAAGGCTACCATTTTTGTCTTGATGACCTAAAAGAGATCTGAAATCTCCAACAACAAAAATACACACACACAAGATCACCAGAAAAGTCTATAAATAACTCGATTTGGCTATAAATCATTCCTGAGGGTTTGGTTTAATCCATCATACACAAATGTAGGTGGAAAAGTTTAGAATGAATTGTATTATTAGTGGAAACATAAAATGCCCGAAGGGATAAAAGTAATAATGTGAAAATCGATTTCTTATTTTCAATTTAAAACCAAGCTACAATTTTTTTTTAATACAAGGCACATCAAAAGCACCCAAGAAACCCATGTTTGTTAATTTTCTAGCAACATTATGATTCTTCATTTTCGTCTCACCAATGTATACTATATCATGATATTATTCCTAAGAAGAAGATTAAGCTCTTTGTTAGTCCTTTTTTCCTAAACATGTATATTACAGCATATCATATTCACATTATTGACACGGGATTGGGAAGAAAAAGTAACATTTATAGGATTAACATCATCAACGATAGGGAAATTATTAAAATAAGAAGTTATTAGATTGGTAGAGTCGGCACTACCATTAAGTTGAGAATTAACCGATTCACCATTATTACGAGTATTCTGAGACGCATATAGGTTTATATGGGTAGCCTCATTAAAAGAATTATTATATACTCCCTCCGTCCCACTATTAAGTGACCTATTTGATTTTAGATTTTGTCTCATTAATAAGTGACCTATATCACTAAACACGAAGATATTTTTAAAATTATCCTTTTAGTTAATTATAAAAATATAAGAAACATACATAATTTGATAGGTATGTTTATATTCGTTATGTAGGTGTTTTTTAAAATGCTTTTCAATGGTATGAAGTTTGCGAACATCCGTGGAGTGGTTTGAGAGATAAATCATTTCTAAATTTCACTAGTTATTATCCATAAGGGTATAATTGTAAAAAATTGCTTAAAAGTATTATTTTCATTGCTTGACTTAAAAATTGTGCAAACTTAAACTATGTCACTTAATAGTGGGACGGAGGGAGTACATGCTTAGCTAAGGAAGTTTGATTATGAATCATCATATTCTCATAAGGGTAAATAAGTTGATGATAACGAGGGTTGCAAATCGGTCACAAAGGGAAGGTAAATGACCATGTTGAGTGATGGTATGGCAAAGTTTATTGTAGTCGGGATCCGAGATATCTTGGGATTCTGGTGGAACAACATAAATATTATCTAAGGTTGGCTTAATAACTGCTACTGTTGCGCATATATCAGAATGAGGGTTGAATTGTTGCTTAAGGTTAGTTAAATCACCATTTTCAACAGCTAATGAAATAAACTTATCACGATTTAAACAAAGAGGAGTGATATGAGTATAAAAACTCTTGAATGAAGAAGATGGGGTACAAAACGTACCATCCGGTGTTTAAGAAGTACTGATTAGTTGGTCTTCATTAGTAGAAGCATAACTAAGTAATTGAGTAGGCACCGATTTAGGAATAACTAACAAGTGGATGGTTTTGAACCAGGCAGGCACATGCTTATTTTTTTCCAGGTAGGCACATCTTCCATACTTTCAGAGTCATTATCAACAACAACCGCATTTCCTTTATCAGCAAAAGTAAAACGAGAGGTGTCTATAAAATTATCAATTATTTTTCCGAGAGTGACAAATCTTCAATACTCTTTAAAGTTATTCTCACCAACAACGACCTTTCCTTTAAAATTAATATCAAAGGGAGAATTATCTTCAGAGTTATCCATGATCTTATCAGGGATTACAACCGTAGGATTTTAAATCATTGTTATAAAAAGGTATGAGGTTTGTGTTCATGATAGCCAGGTCTATCATACGGACGTCATTTAACGGGGATCTCGATCCAACGGTAAGGAAAATACGGATGGAGTTTTTGCTTGGACGGCTGGGAAAGACTCACTGTAAGTGTTAAGTGGGTCGGCGTGGGCGAAAAATGAATGGAAACAACTGATCCTCAGTTCATCTTTCGCGAATCTCTTTCAGCTCTAAACCTCTCTCCCTATGTATCTCTCAGACTCACGATTTTTGCTTCTTTCTTTTTCCTTTCGCGATTCTTCTTCTTCTTCCCGTGTGATGTAGTTTTTTTTATAATCATTAGATTCATATTCTTGCAGTTGAATCAGAAAAATGACTGAGAGGAATAGAAAAAGAAGGTAAACATACAGAAACCCTAAAAAAAAAATGGGTTTTATTCTTTATTTTGTACCCTCATGTTTTTAATTGAATGTCATTCTCGACATCTCTCTTTTCCCACATTATTTCACAAGATATCAGTGGTAGCCTTTTGAAAAGGGAAGATGGTCTATTCTCTGTAAGTCATTGTGATTTTATTTCAATTTTCTTTTGGATGTGATTCATTCTTTGATTGGTACAAAGAAAGTGATTTAGAAAACAGGGATTTCATTGTACTGCATACTATCACTCTAACACAAGCTATGGATTGGTAAAATGTATTATGTTAGCTATAGATATTCACTTGATTATTCCACTTAAGTTATTCCTCTTTTGACTATTGTTGTTTTCCTGCATGGGAAGTGATTTTCTATGCCTACAGAAATATTTCAATTGGGTTCTTACCTAGGAATTTAGGTATGTTGTTAATTTCATAAGGGTTTTGTTTCGTAGATTTGGATATCAATTGTTTCAAACTATTAATAGGAATTTAGGTCTGTTGTTAACTTCGTTTTATGTTGTTTTATAACCATATATAGGATTGGAATTTTCTGAATATCAGTGGCCTAATTCTTCGTTAGTATTAAGAGAAATTTAACACTGTCACATGTTTGGAATACTTGGGTTGTTGGGTTTATTATTCAATCGGTGCTTACCATGGTTGTGATGAAAGGGTTAGTTTTTGAGATCAGTAACTACTTCGATTTACTTGGTGCAGGTAAGCATATCCACGTCATAGGTTTATGAGTCCATATTTTCTTTTTTGATATGCATTCCAAATGTATTGGATTTTGTTCTTTATGTATGGGTCTATGATTGATGTAGGCTACGTTGTCTGTGACATGGGCGGATAAGGAGCACAGACGTTACACTTTTGTTTACACTGCAACATCTTGTCCTGCAAGGCTATGCAAGTGTTGGGAAATGTTGGTTCCAAGTAACCATCTGGATCCAGATAATTCATTCCAGCCCTTTCATGGTTTTGCCGGATTGGAATGGGGTTGTTGTATGAAGGTGCTTTAGTGAAAAAATTTCATATTCGATTGAAGAGCGTTGTATTGGATGTATGTCGTGTTACCTATCATGTAGTATTATGCAACTTATGTGGCTAATCGAAGGCTGAGTTGAGAGAATGAGAATGAGCTATTTGAGGTTATATCCTATTATGTACATTGATGCCTTTAATTTTTTGGAACGGCTGTCTTATAAGTTTCCTAAATTTTGTGTATGATGGTTTATCCAATCCTATATAGTTTCAAAGTTAAGAGTCGGCTTAACGATGGATTGCTGAGAATTGCTGATGTGATAAAATTTTTCTGAGGATGGTACGCAAGAAACCATGCGATTCGTCCAAGGTCTAATTCGTTCTCCGCCAGAAAGGTTGGTTTATCTTTTCATTAGGGTTTGCCTTTTTTTTTTTTTTTTCCTATTCAAATTTAGGGGATTTTCTTGGGGTATTGTTTGGAACTGGACTTGAATTGATTATATTGTAAATGTGTCTTTCAAATCATTTTCTACCATGATTAGAAGTAAATTTTTTCCATTGGACGGATGGAAAGCTTACGGTTAACAATTTTTGGAAAGCTTATGGTTAACATTTTGTTTTATATATGGAAATCTTACGATGTTTCTTTAAAAGTTGAAACTACCTGCGGAAAATATAGGATTTACTCGCTGCCGAATCTTCTGCGTTTTGTTTTATTTCACAAATCTTGGGTCAGAGACTCAGAGGTTTGTGCTTCCGATTTGATCAAAACGTGTTCCTTTTTATCTCCTAAGCTTCTTCAGAGTTCTTAAATGGCGAGGACATTGGCTTTGTTACTGCAAAAAATATATATATATATATATATATATATATATATATATTAGGGTTATAGAACATAAATTGAAACCTTGGGTTTCATCTAATAATGGTATTTATTTTTTGCTCGATTGATCCTTACACTTTCTTAATTTGTTCTTATGTTTTTTTTTTTTTTTACTTAGCAGTTTGATCATGAAGAATTCAATGGAAAACTCATCAGGTCATTGAAGCGAAACCTGAAGAATCCCTGATGATTTCACGGTCCAATTTGAGGTATTTAAAAAAAAAACTAATTAAGATGTTAAAAAAAACTAATTAAGATACTATTCAAAAAGGGCTAGCGGCACAGCTTGTCGCTCGCTTGCCTAGTATGTAATTTTTAACTTTGTAATTATTGGTACATTAAGATTCTAAAGTGGAGATAATAAAATCAAAATCAAAAGAAATATAAATATAAATAAGAATTTATCCTACATATATGTTAAATTTCTTTTGTGATTGCGCTATAAATTGGTTTTGTGCTTTTGTGTTTACTATAAAACAAGAGGTTTTATGTTTTGTGCCGGATTTTCGATATAGGCTTCTTGAGCATGAAATAGATGGAAAATCCAAGCTAACCGTAGTAGTGGATAAGTAGTTTTGAAGTTGTTGTGGAACTTTGTAATGATGAAAAATTGGATTATTAGTTGTTACCGCTTTCAATTTGTTTGACTGTAATTTCTCTCAGGTTTATGTTAGGAAAATTTAGTGGTTTATTTGTAAGAACTTAAACATGATAGGTGGACTTTGGATAAGAAAAGAAGGTTACACATTATATTATAATTCGCTACAGGTCTTCAATCATTAACAAAATTAAATTCATTATGATGTTTGGTTCTCCAATAGATGCATTCATTTAAATGGTTCACTTTACATTAGATGCAACACATAAAACACTAGTTTATGCATTTTAATCTTTTTTATGCGATTGCAGGTTAAGAACGAATTAAATTATCGAGTTCTTTATGAAGATTGGGTGACCTGACTGAACGACCAACTATATCTGAGCATGCCCGAAGATATTTTACTGAACTTTAACAAGTAAGAACTCTTTGAGCCTATGTGATCTGATACCATAAAGAGTAGAAATCATACATATATTTCTACTTAGGTTCCCTTGGTGTAAGCAATCAGACGGAATAAATTACATCCATTGGAGAATTAAAACAAATAACATTTCTTCAGTATCAATATCAATGTCCCAGCATGATTCCTAAGTGGGTGGTTGGTAGCTTTCACTATGACCGAATGCCATTTCAGGTGCTTGAAACTTGACACTCAGTAACAAATCATTCCAGTTGGATTTATTCATATGAGTTAGTGATAAAGTTTTAGTTGATTTTTCTATAAAATTTCTGTTTTTTCCCAAAATTCTGGCTTGGTGGGTAACTGCACACCTATATGGTCAAGCTAATAAATACAACTGAATAGTATTGGAGTTGCCGAATTTGGAAAAAGTGAAAATCTTTGGTGCTAATGGTAAGTAGTGTCGGTGTGCATACATGGTTTTCATTTTGTACAGAAGCACGAAAAAAATATGCTAGGTAAACCATCATGTTTACTGAATTTGCTTGCATTGCTCTCACTGTTAATATAGTTCAGTGGCTTACGACAAGGTCCAGTTTTGGTGATTAGGTAGATTCATTGATTCTGTTTACTGAATTTGTTGGCGCTGCTCTCAATGATTATAGTTTAATGGTTTCCTTTATCTTTGTGTGTGTGTGTGTGTGTGTGTAATTTTGAGATTGTAGCTCCATTTTTCATTAGGATTAATTCTTAAGAGATCCATCCACCGATGTGCGAGAGATATTTTCGAGAGTCGTGTTCCCTGCGTTTTTGAAGGTGTTTCTAATCGTTAAAACCTTGGATTTTTTTTTTTTTTGCTTCTCTGTTATGAATTTGGATTTGGTTCCAAATTAGAATTTGGTAAAGATGTATCTTAAGTAATACACCAATGATAATTGTATTTTTCATGTCTCTAAAGTTTTCTCAGTATAAAAAGGTAAAAAATTGTTCTCTTAATTTAGTTGAGTTATTCTAATAACCGTTCCTTTCTGATCAAAGGATTGTAGCCTGTATACTATAATTGGAAATCTCTCCAAGACATATTATATGCATAAAGTATCTAATTTAAATTGGTTTACAATTTTCTGTGTTGGTACAGAACCTGCTTCGATTTGAACCTGCTTACAATTTTCACTTGGGGATGATGTTGATGATGGTGAATCGGAGTCTAAAAGAAGGTGATTTTCTCTACTCATATCAACTCTTTGATGGTTCAAATTTATTCAATTCCATCAAATTTATGTAATTATCTAGCTATAGCATGAACTGGCAACTTCTAACATAGTTGTTACTTTGGTAAGAGAATTACGTGTTCAATTTGATCCAGATGATTAATTAAAGTATATTTTGATTGTCAATATGACTATAGTAGTTGGCTTGCTGCTGAGAGTGTGTGTTTAGAATATTTGAGGTACAAGCTTGACGACTTTGATCCAGATGATGAATGAAAGTCTATTTTGATTGTCAATGTGAGTATAATGGTTGGCTTGCCGCTGAGAGTATGTGTTTAGATTATTCAAGGTACAATCTTGATAATTTTCGGTACGATCGCATAATTTTTGATGATTTTAGTGATATCGCTTATTTTTGATTTTTGGTACTATCGTAAGATCACGCATAATGGAGTCAATATGTCTACCAGGAATTTGATGGTTATAAATTTTCATAAAAAAATACACACAAACATAAAACGACTAACTTGAGAGCAAGCTGAGCGTGTTGAAGACGGTACTTAAACACTGCAAGAGAGAGACTACAGTTGTAGTATCCGAATCTCGAAACAACAACGCTCTTGCGAAAACTTCTACCACATATGGAAAATGTCGCAAATTAATTACAGAAATGACGTAATAGACAACGACAGCATAAAACACGAGAAAGATGTGAAGATTTTATGGTTGTTATAAAGAAAGATCGCTAGAATAAGGCGGGAGCTCGCGAGAACAAGGCGGGAGCTCAAGAGAATGTAGCGGGAGCTCAAGAGAATATGGAGAAAGCTTGCGAGAGTGTGGAAAGGGATCCTAAAATAGGGGAAGTATGAGTTGTATGTGAGCTGTCATCCACTATGTAAACACCTATATAAAGAGGAGAGCATGAGAGAGAAAAGGGAGAGACAATTTGGTAAGAGAGAGAGATATTTTACAGAGAGCTATTTTTAGAGAGAGAATGTATTTTTTCTTTATCATCTTTATCCCCAAAAACTAGATCTAGAACGCTACCCATTAATGGAGATTATCAATGTAATCAAATGTAAATTTAAACAATCATAGTGAAGAATGATGGATGTAGATCAAATTGATCGAACCATGTAAAAATCTTGGTGTCAGTTTATAATTTTAGCACTTTTATTACCATTTTTATATATAGATCTACAAATTATTATCAAGATATGATAAGGGGTGTGTTGTGGGATTTCCTGCAACTATATTTTTGGCGCTATAAACAAGGACTAATCTTGTTGGTTCAAGAAAGTTTAGAAAAATTGGATACTGTGGATGATGAATTCCACTGAATCTGTAAGCTTTAAGGGTAAAAATGGAAGATGGAGATTTATTCTTTCAGACAACAAATCAGATGAGTTATTCAAGGAAATGAATTTGGGAAGTACATCAGAAAGGGGAAAATCAAGCAAAGCCGCACCGAAAAAATTAATTCAAAGGATAAATCCTCTTCTTATCTCTTTAGTTGTATTCTAATTATTTAGATCTGGTGGTCTACAACAAAGTTTTGGGGGAAAATTTTCATTTTCATCAAATTTTGTTTTTCACAAAAACCCAATTTATTTATTTTTTATTTCTTAAATCAAAATGGGCTCTGCTTACAAATTTAAATCAACCAAATATTGTTTTACAAACTCATTCAGTGAATTTCCAAAAACGTTATCGGATAGAATTTTCAGTAGATTATGGTTTCTATTTTTATTTCTTTTGCGAATAAAACCAAACCAGTTTTATTGATAACTTTGATTCTTTCAATAGCTAACTAGTCTTCAAAACATATGGATCTAACAAACCCGATGAATGAATTTTGAAAACATTAAGATATCAATTTGGGAAGTTTCCCTCTCAATGGAACTTAATAAATTTTATGCGATGATTTTCATTTTCAAATAAAAGTTTAAGTGAGGGCTCTTCTTGTTTAACCAATTAGTTAGAGTCATTTTCACCAGGTGTGCGATATCTTCGCAGGGTAAAAACTACTTTAGTTCATCCCTCGTGTTAATTGATTTTTCGCAGCAAAAGCGGTTGAGAGTTTAGAACATGTTGAAAATAGCAAAGGACGAAGAAAGATGCAGATGTGAAAGGAAGGTACAAAGCTACACAGCATAGGTACATCTAAGGACTAAAGTGATGGGAGAAATTATCGAAGGAAAAGAAAGAAAGCAGATGGCAGAAGAAGAATATTCGTGGATGTGATAGAATTCAGGAGACTATGGAAGATCGGGTGTATGTGAAGTTTACTTGCACCACTATCAGGAAATGAAATAAATGTTCATGTCTACAGCACTAGTATGAATTGTTACGTGAAAGATGTTTTTTGCGCGAACTACTAAGAGCAAAATTAATAACAATCATCACTAGCCAAAATTATCATCCCAGCGAATAAAAGTAGCAGCACTAATCCAACCATGCGAAGGTGAGGTACTTGATAAACATCGGCTTTGAGATTAACTAAGTTTTCTGTTTGATTTTAGTTCGCAGAAACTTTCCAGCGCGAATGATGATAACTTTTCTAAAAGGAATAACCATAGCAAATGAGAAAGAATTCACAATAGCCCAACACACCAATCCATGGTGATGAGGCGTCATCCGGTTCATAACAAAGGAAGAAAGAAGGACAACAATAATGATTTCGAGAAAAAATTACCAAAAACTCATGAACTCAAGCAAACTAGCGAAGAATCTAATTTATCTCAACAGACCAGCGAAGAACTATGGGAATAACTTCAACAAACCAGTTTAGCCCTGGCGAATAGAACAACTAAAAATAGATTAATCAGACCCATTTTACCTATCTCGTCAATTCACTTCGATAAATCAGACCTTCATCAGCTATTCGCATCCCTACTTCATCAACAATCAGCAAGAAATGAGTTATTCTCGCAGGAAGACCAATCACTCTCGCAAAAAACAAAACATCTCAGGTTTAACTCGCAAAAATGTATTAATTCTCCAGTAAGATATGGAGAGAGATATAATGGAAACCCAAGGAGGGGAAAAATTTGCTCCGAAGAAATGACCTTGTAGCTAAAAAAAAAAAAGGAAACCCATTCATACCAGTGACCACCAAAGAACAGCACCCTTCCGAAATGATGAAAATATTCTACAGAAAATCAGGCAACACGATTCATTTCATGGGCCACGAACAACATAATTAAAGGGGAAGTATTCTTATCATCTCTTTTCTGATCACTAAAATTATTACCTAAGAAAATTTGAACATTTACATTGCCATTTATAACTTTGTGATTACATTTAAGTAGATTAAGATCACTAGCTATATTGCATTTGATCATTCACAACTTGTTGTTATTGAGTCTTCTTAATTGTTTAAATACTTGAGTTATGAGATGCAGATACATTAGCTCAGCTCAGAAATATTGACAAGTATCGGGCATTATTAGAACTGCGAAGCAAATAGCAGCCAAGTAATCCCTTCATGGAATGGAGCAGCAAATGATGGAATGAAGCAATCATCTCAGTTTGCATCAATAATAGTTCCAGCGAAGTCAAACAAACCTAAAAGGGCAAAGTAATTTCTATATACCCTGTACTTTCACCTCAAGCCTTACTCCAGGAGAATTTGTTGAGTTTGTATTGCGCCTGCAATTTCCAACTGAACCTAATTTACTTTTCTGCTAAGTAGGATTGTAAAGTTTAAATTTTAGTCCAGGATTGATTAGTCGATGAAAGGATTAACACAGTTAGTGTTGGTGGTGCGCAATCAGTTGCAGATTGATTGGAAGAGGTGAACTCCTGGGCTAGCTTACCTTCGCCAGATGAGTAACTTCACCTTTTCCGCGTATTTCCTGCTAATGTCGTCATGTGTGTTTCGGTATAATTCTTTCTTTGATAACTCATCTTATTCGATACAAAGTACATAACCACACAGGTGTGGCATGAAATGTATTCATAATGGCGTAGTGGTGTATACCACTAAGTATGAAATCAAGTAGCTATTTTAGCTCAACTGGTAGAGCACATGGTTATCAGCCATGTAATTGTGGGTTTAAATCCTACAGATGTGTAGTAATTTAAGTTGTCGGTGGCATATTATATATCCTGCAATATGTACGTAATGCAAGGTTATTTACAATTTGGTTTCATCTTATATTCGACTTGCGGGTTCTTGGTTTCAGAAAATCACAAAAATCACAACCACCAATTGAAAAGATCACAAAGATACCAGTACTGTAATGCATGTTATATACATCTCTACTAAATTAACATAAGATGCATGCTTAGAGTTTTCAAGTACAGTTTTTGAATTTTCCACAGAAAATGAAGACAATCTCAACTTTCTTGGGCTCGGTGTTATAGTTCTTGATTGTAATTTTTTATTATTTATTTATCTAATGTAACATTTTAGAATGCTATCTGACATCTAATCAGGGTTTATTAAGAAGGCATTGGCCTGGGATAGGAAAAAGGGACAAGTGGAATTTTCACATCTCACTATATCTTACGTTGGAATCAATTTATAAGTACATATAGATAATCCCATATGTTACGCTTGGATATTTGATTGGATAAAGGGATAGGAAAAAGGGTTTTAAAGTAATGGTTGTAGCAGTTCGGGTTCTTGAAGCGTGGAATATCTCAAGAAATTAGAGAAGATTGGTGATGGTGAAGGAAAAAATGGGTGAGTCAAGTTTTTTGGTGAAGGAAAACATGTGTAAGTCTAATGTTTTTGTTTATTTCTTTATTAACTGACAAGGTGTTTGAATAAATTCCATATCTTAACATTTAATAACTTGACTGAATCCATTAACGGAAAATTAATTGTTATTTTGGTTTTAATTTAATGGAAAATTAAATTGATTCCAAACTTTGCAAGTCTTCTGTGTTTGTCTTGAAAATTGAATAAAACAAGAGCTTACGTTAAGTGTTGTTTTGGTTTTGATAAATTTAGGTTATGTGCATAATTAGTTTTACATCTAGGGAAAGGAATATATTAAATATGTTAGTAACAAAATGGTGGGATGCCAGTTAATTTTAAGGCAAATAATGATGGCTCGGTTGATTATTACAAGGGAAATGGTGACAGTTTCTCATTAACAATGGTACTTATACCAAATATTCTTTATGCTTATATATACACCATACTGTGTCAACCCACTTTACACCTCTACATCAAGTGGTACTCAAATTTTTTGCATTGTTCTGTATATACAACCCTTTAGAGTTTTGAGTTTCAAGGAAGACCTAATCAGTACTATGAAAATACTGCCGAGATATCTGTAAGTTGTTTTGTATTCTGTGAAAATACTCCAAAACTTATTCAAGAAAACAACCCAACTCTGTTTGCCTACTATGGATTCATGGGTGAAATTTGCGGGACTATTCCATATGCTATAATATTAAAGTAGATGCACGGAGCAAGTGCTGCATTGCTGAACCCGTTCGTTGGCAGAGCCTTTGGTCTGGCCTTCTCCATTGAAGTTTATCAGTAAGCTGAATTCATAGGTTAAACTCCTGTTATAAGGGGGACTTATCCGCATCATCTACTGATAATTGCAACAATACATCTAAGGTGAGTTTTTCCTCTTTCTCTTTAAGTTAATGTTGAACTTACATAAGAAACATTCCATTGACAGTATACATGTCTTTATGTGATTCTTTTATAGCATCAATCAATAATATAAAAATACAGACGAACTGCCGTCATTCATTTGCAGCATCAAAAAATATGAGAAGTACCGGCGAATTACGTAGAAGTTTTGGTTAACAGTACCAGTAATGGAAACTGTCCTAATTTTTTTTTACCAAAAATAATAATTTTTTGACATACAAGCGAAGAATATGAAACGGCTCAAGGATGTTTACTAAATTATTGGGCTTTCATGGGTAAATAAAGTTAATCAGGTAGATGCGGAGTAGTTAGGAGCTTAATGTGTGAAAAATTAATCGCCAAAGAAATCATGTAAGTGAGATAGCAGGTAGCATTGTTCTTCATCCTGGCGTTGCAGCATCACCCAAATTGGATATATGTTATTCTCAAAATTTCAACTGTTTGACAATTCAATTAAATTATTTTCTGCTTCACTTTATACATTTAATTTTTTTTAGTATGATATGGGCGTACTTAGAGACAAATTTAAGTTATTTGGTTTGTTTCAGAGGAACTTGATAGGATGAGGTGTTCTTGAATTTTGTGATGGAGGTCCTTTAGTAAGATTTCTAAGTTACTTCGCAGCATCAGTAACGGAACTTGATTCATAACATCAAAGATGGAGACTTTCTAAGCTATTCAGGATGCTCTTCTTTGCTTTTAATTTAATTGAGCTTCAGCCTATTACAGATGAGTTATACTAACAGTAGTTCATACCACTCTAGGCCACTTTTGAGACTGATTGAACCTGTGCAGATTTTTTTTAATTCTTTTCCATGTGGTACTGTAGGCAAGAATTCTGCTAAGGATTTTTACACATATTTAATCTGTGGCATCAGAAGGATGGGCTTTGAGGTTTGTTTATGTTATGAATTGAAGATACTGATTTGCTTATCCCACTAGGTTAAGGTTTAAGAGCAGCATTTTCTCCTTTAATTTATTTTACAATATTAATAGGTCCATGTATGACAAGCTAAAATGCATATTCAAATAGATGTGAAAGTGCAAGGCGTTTTTCATCGCTCATGTCCCCTGCAGCCTTCCAAATCACAAACGTTCTATAGCAGCTAAAATAAAGTGATTAGATGATAAGAAATAGAGAACTAAAAGTCTGTGTTGGAGGTACAAAACTTTCTACAGTGACGGAGGAAGTTGCCGGTAAAAACTACACTAGCAGAAGCTCCATCAGATTTGAATAATCCTATAGTGGTGGTACTAGAACGAGCTAAGAGGCAGAGTCATATTACCGAGGAGATAGAGCACAAGGCGAGCACAACAATTATAAAATTCGAGTTTGATTTTATATTAGAGAAAACTTTTGTTAATTTTGCGTTGGAGTCTCCAGTGTTACATTATTCCATGATTGCTTATGGTGGCTGAGTAAGAGGAGTTCATGTAGAGTTTATATTCTCTGTCCTTTTCATAAATTTTGTAAGGGTAATACATTTTAGGAAATTGATCTATGATTTTGCCAAATCTCTAGCTGAGGTTTACTTATTTAATCAAGGAATAATATCATGACCTATTGCAACATTTTGGAAAGTCTATATTGTTAGTTATAGCGTGTCCCAAGTCGAGAGGAAACACATTGTCGAAGGAAAGACTGGGGGTGGGTAAGAGGTTACATAATTTATATATTTAAAGCTTAGCACATTAGTTATGTTATTCAACATTTTTCCAATGTAATTGAGTTGAGACATGTGTTTCAAATTTTTGTGGTTATCAGATTGCGTCTTCCTTTTACCGGTTATTCGATGTGATTTTTTGGTTTTGCTTGCAGGTGATTATTTATATTAATTGGTTTCGTACTCTTACTTTGGTTTCCACAACTAAAATTTATAGCTCAGCTACTGTTTCCTTTCACATGTCGTGAGCTTTGTTGTACTTTTGCATGTCAATTGGTGTTCTGCACTTGCAAAATAAGAGAAAGCAAAAGTGATGTTAAGTATATGACTAAGAATCCTATTACATGCATGTTATTCACGAGTATCTTTTTCTTATAATATTCCCAAGTCCCAACTTTATACTAAGCAGTTAATATAATTTCTTGGTTCTGTTTTGCAGGTGTTTTTCTGTATCAATGTTTTGATCAGTATTATGTTTACCCTTGGAAGTTTTTCTTCCTTTTTGGATGGTTGATGCCAGGTTTTCCCATTGATTAACCTAAGCATGGAAAATTAGTCAACATCACGAGCTAATGCTAGAGTTATGCCAACCCATATGTCTTCTAGCCTATTATCAGTGGATTAATAGATTACATAATTACAATATGGTCGCAGGTTATGGTCTTTAGGACATGTGGGTGTGTATGAATCTGTCATTTATTCGTGATTAAAATCTAGACATTGCAGAGATTCAGATCTTGTAAACAATTGGAAAAGAGAGAGGTTCCTCGGCGTACTCATCAAAGTGAACTGCGTCCGGGGATACTCATCTAGGTATGGTTATTCTTCTAATAAACTTTGATTTATGTGACTCTTAGTCATCGTCAATGGAAGTTTATTAGTTGGTCATAATTGACAAAAATAGTGGTTACTTGGTTCGGGTAACAATGAATGTTGCCTCTTAGGGTTAGATATTCGGGTAAATGATGAAATTTTGCGTTTCGGAGAATGAGAACCAATAAATTATGTGATCCCGAAAACTCCAGCGCGGTGTGTGATGTCATGCATTACTTGGATCTATGTATGGTTTACTTTCATGGAAATGTTTTTATTTATTTATTTATTTTGGCATCATTTCAGAGTATATGGATTGTTTATGTGATTAGTTCACTTGTTAGTCTTTTAGTTTATTTTTTTGTTTGGCAAGGTAGACAAGCTATCTTCCATGCTGTTGGTATTACATTTGCATTTGTATCTGTTGGGAAGGTGAAGGAAAATTCCAGCAAAAGATTAACTAATAATTTAAGAAAGGGAAGACAATCATTTGCAAAATCTGTCAAGATCATGAGCGTATTTCTAAGAGTTGGTCCTGGAACTTTCTATGCGCAAATCGTTGTCTGAAGACAATCTACCCAACTACATATGCGTATTATTTACATCAAGGTTCTCAGTGATGTTCATGGAATTAGCTGAATTTGTTTTGGATGACCATTTGAATTTATCAAATTTTGCCCGGTTGTGTACTGCTCAAAGTCGTTGCAGCGGAGAAATTTTCCGAACCTGATTCGGAGAATAGAAACCAAGGAACTATGTTATTCTGGAAACTATGGCGTGTGTGATCGCGTTTGCTTCAGAGTCTCCATAGCATTCATTGATAGATTGAAACCATTAAGATTTAATTCTTTGTTTTTGTTTGAGTGTCTAAGTTGTATTTCTAGAATAACTCTCTTTGATTTTTCATTTAGTTTTTTTGACATTGTATATTTAATTATTTTTTATCATGGATGCCACATCTATTTTATAGATATTATAATCGATCACATTTGTTTTCATGGTGGCTTTAGATGTGGGATGGATTTTCGGGAGAAGATTTTTTTCAGACATTTTCACTAAGGTAATGTCCGGACTAAATGGGTATAACAATTATAAAATGTCTGGAAGGCGCGAAACTAGCATAGATAATAATCCATCTATGAGGAAGTTGAACTAACTACACTTCTAACTACCAGTTACAACTAGAGGATATGCAAACCATCGATCTCCGAGTGGCCTATACTTGGGCCAACAGCTTAAATATGAAGTCTTTGTTAAGAGATTCCGACTCCTGAAGTATACTAAATTTCTCTTATTGCAATTGCATGAGTACGCACTGTATAGAATTTGAAAATCGTGATTTAAATCTTATAAGCTTATGTTAGTTTTCTTTCTTTCTTTTTGGGCAGAATCATCAAGAATCTTGGAAGATATTCACCCAGCTGCTCCCATGAGTTGGGATATCATACAAATTTCATTATGGTGCACTTTGTGCAACAACTTTTTTTTAGTAAATACTAAAGCATATCGGTCATTGAAAATATTGTTAGGTTCTAAATTTTAATAACCTAACAAACAACTAAAACATGCAAAGTAAAAGAAACAAAAAGAAAGATAATTTGTTAATAAAAACCCTCCATCATCCACGTAAGCTGTCATCCACGTAAGCTGGGTTATGCGGATACTTCTAATAGATGGATGTTGTTCACGTTTAATCAATGGTCACTTCAATTATTTTGGAATCAATGAATAGAAATGTCACCAAAATTTTTTTATAAGAAACAATCAACAATTACACATGGATGTTAACAGAAGTATATTAATGATATTTTTATAGAGCATAACAAGTTAGACCCCGAGTTATATACCTAAGATTTTGTGACGCATGATACGAATCACAGGTTGAGCCGGGGCCATAAGGCCCCGGTGATACCTAGTTTCTTATAAACAATTTGAATCAGCCGAGATAGAAGTTGGTTGTGAAGGCATAAATTTTTACACGGTAACACGGGAAGGAGTATTTCTAAGAGAATAAGATTGACTGGCTTTAAGAGTACAGAAAGTGACTGTTACATGAATATTATCCTTTATCAGAAATTTTAAAAACCAATTAATCGGATCCTTAAAAATAGATTGAACATGGGAATCTACTTGATGAGTAGATAAAGTAAAGTAGCCAAAAGGTAAAAGTTTTTTCTTATTGTGGGTGTGAGGGTAATCGAGAGACGTTGGATGTTCTGATAATCTCTGACTTGGTAATTGGGAGATCGACTTTTGGCATAAACTTCACTACAAAAGACCCCAAGAAGGGTGAAACCATCTTTCATTAGTGGGGTTGTCTTCACAATGTATGTAGTTCCTGAAGAAGAAGAAGAAGAAGAGGCTACTTTTTTACAGAAGCCATATGACAAAAATCAGAAGGATGTTATCCCCATCTAGGATCAGTAAAATATTTACCAATCCAACAAATAGAAAAATAAAAAAAATTGTTTCCCAGCAACAACCTTGTACGAGAAGTACAACTGGAAGGACCCACCATAAATAGTTGGGAATTTATGATAATTGTATTGCAGCCAGAACATAAGATTTTGTAAGTAATATGGGACATTCCACATAAATTTAGGAGCAAGGTGAAGGATGGCATGAGTTTGGGAACAATGTATACATGACTTTGGTACTATGAATATAATTGTGATAATATAGGTATTGATATTGCAAACAATAAATTATTTTTTTTTTGAAAAGAGAAGTTTTATATTAAATAGGAAGAACCAACCATTACAACAATCTACTCCAAGAAACAACCAAAATTACAAATGAATTACAGTCTCCCAGTTGTGTAAGATATGCAAGATGTCTATGTTTTTGAAAGTAGGCTTTTCATGACACCACAAGATTAGAATTTGCTTGATGTGAATAATGAGCTCGTAAACTGATTTGTGTCTCCCCCCGAACACTCTGTTATTCCTTTCATCCCAAACAATCCAAAGCAATGCATAGTGGAAAATGTACCACAATTCTTTGCATCTTCCATTCATCACATTGTTTGACCAGGCTTCAAATAATTCCAGAATACCGCCTTGAACAAAGGCCAAGAGATATGAAAAGCCTTTATGAAGTAATCCCAAACTTCGAAAGTTGTTTGACAGTGCAAAAACAAATGGTCTGCCGATTCATCCACCGTATTGCACATAACACAAAGATTGCTTTCAATATACACCCCTCTATGTCTCACCATATCTCTTGAACTGGACAAATTAGAGGTACGCTAATTGAAAACCCCAGCCAAACATGGTACCTCTTAACAGGTGTTGCCTCTTCCGGACCTGCAAAAAATCAAATATGATAATTAGAGCCACAATTAGGTACTCTATAATATGGATGAGAGTGGGGTGAATCGAGAAGTCATGATGGTTGACCTTTTTGGATGTGAATTTGAAAGGGTATGATTTGCCAAATGATTACACTATAACCAATATGCTTTTGAATAGGTATTAATGACCCCTGTAACCACCCTATAAAGAAAGATTAAAAAATGTGGAATTACAAACATTTTGACCGAAAGAGTCAAGAAAATTAGGTGTAAGTAATTTTTGGTGAGAAAACGACAAATCAAGGAGATAATGATGCAAATGTCAACAACAATCACTCTCTTTAACATGATATGTGAAAAAGATTGCACATATGTTAACTCGAAAGGAGATGAAGAACTTGAGTGGATATTTAAGGCAAGAAATAACAAGGAAAAGACGAAAAGAGGTGTATAAGCAATAGAGGGAAGCAAATTATGAAGAGTAGAGCTTTGGAAGAAAAAGAAGGTTGCAGGATATGCAAGAAAAATGGGAAAATGAGAGGTTGTATGAAAGAACACCAAAAATTTGAAGATGATGAGGATCAGGAGGAAGAGGATATGAATGTTTATATTGAATAGAATTCAGAAGTTAATTGATCCACATGGGAATGTGAGTAATGATGATGAAACTCATGATGAGAAAGATGAAGCTAGCATGGTCGTGGTGGTTAAGGGAGGTATATGTATGCAACTTCATTAGACATCAACAAATGCAACAATGAAGATGGTAATTTTAAAGATCATCAAATAAATATCAGAAGGTACTGGAGGGGATAGTTTTTTGTTTTTATGCATGCGAAGGTTATCAGAGCCGCTTTGTGAAAACAACATTAGTTCTTTTTGATGAATCATGTTGTTGTTCTAACTTTCTCTTGTAGGAGTAATCTTGTTGAGACAAACTTTATCTTCTTTCTTTAGACGGTTTAGTTTTTTCCTGGTTGTTAATTTTAAGCTGAACAATGTTTTTAAGAATGTTGGTATTTTGAATAGTCCTAGTAGGATTAATGGTATAAGTATCAATAATTTTTTGTGAGTTATGGTATTGATGGTTATCAAAGTTGTAATTATAAATGACTATCAAAGTTGTAATTATAAATAGTATGAAGTATAGTTTGTTTTTTTTTTTTTAAGTGGGTTGCAGCAGGGTCGGCCCCACAGGGAATCAAGGAAAAGCTCATTAGGGGGCAGCAAGGTGCAGGTATATGTTGGGGGTGTTTCTTAAGCAAATAATTATTTAAGGACTTATTGACGAAACTACATAAATATACGGGGCGAAAGTTTGATTGATATAAAAATGTTTAAGACTTATTGATGAAACTTCTTTAAAGTCATTGATGCCTTTCCCATTTTCGACAAACATTTTTTGCCTATTCTTTTGCCTTTTGGGGATAAAACTAAACGAGTAAAGTGTTTAATGTTCTACATAACTAGTTGAATCTCTTGTATTATTTGAATCTTTAACAAAATTATCTTTTCTTATTAAAATTCTGCAAAAGCAAATAAATTTGGAGGCAAAAAAGAAACTTCGAGGCAAATTTTCTCAGAAACAGCCATGGTTGTAGTGAAAGAACTTTAATGAAAATCAAAATAAAAATTAATTTCAAACCCTATTAGGTGCCTTTGATGATTTTGTGAATATAATTCAAAATGAAGAATGCAATAGAATCACCTTTAAGTACGGATCAAACTCTTTTAATT
The DNA here is from genome assembly GCA_023529315.1 of Papaver bracteatum. Taxonomy (NCBI): domain Eukaryota; kingdom Viridiplantae; phylum Streptophyta; class Magnoliopsida; order Ranunculales; family Papaveraceae; genus Papaver; species Papaver bracteatum. The sequence continues at coordinate 293,726 of JAJJWX010005092.1, forward strand.
TCCACAAGTGAATGAGAGTGTCTGTTCTGCACTAATTACAAAGAAATAGAGTTTATGTGCTGTTTAGCTAAGCGATGCCAAGCGTCCTAAGGTGCGCCTCAAACCCATAGCCAAAATAAATCCTTCACCATTGTGCTTGGCCCCACTATTCTACAAGAAGTAAAATTTTCACCATATCTTGTTTACATATTAGATGGCAACGTACAAAAATTTTTTTTATCACCGTATGTGGTTCAACTGTTTGATGGGAACACAAAAATAAAAATAATGGTATTATACAAAAATATCAAATAATAATAATAATAATGCGCTCAGCTGGTCATCCCCATTCCCCAAAGTTTAATGCGCTCCAGGAGGTCCGAGGTTTGAGTCCTCAATGGCGTAATATTGCATGAATTAACATGGAAGGTAGTGTTAGTTTGCCCCCCTTGTGACACAATCTCAGCCCCCTCCCGCCGTTTCGGCTCCCTTGGCTTGGTTACCCATGAGGCTCGCTGGTAGGCTAGCACAGCAACCTGTTCAATTAATGTAGTAGTATATCGTTGGAGCCTAGCTTGTTAGGCTTCCAACTAGTTTCATGTAATAATATTTAAAATATTTAAAAAATAATAATAATAATAATAATGGGTATAAAGAAAACCAATATAAAATTATCAAATTATGATTTTAAAAAAAACATTGAGAAGTGGTTTGATCTTTTGATCCTAGCAATTTTACTGTTGGTAGATTTGTTACGTGGTTTGGATGAGTTTCTTTTGATCCAAACGTTAGGGTTCTTTTTCAGATTATCAGATTATGTCATGTAAATATGATGCTAAGTGTATTGAATGTCTCTGTTGTCTGCTTAAAATTTTTGTAACTGTTGAAAATTCTCAAGTCCGTCCTGTAACCGATTCCGATCTCGAATCGGAGAACCACGATCGCCATATTTGAGGTTGGCCTCTTTTTCGAAAAAATAAATAAAGAAACATCAAAACCGGAAACTAGAGCATATATTTCCTATACACCATGCTTCAAAAAAAAAAAAAAAAAAAAATCCTATACACCAATTCTTTTTGTTGTTTTTGCTGGATAAATTTTTCCTCGGTGCGTAAGAGATGTGCTGCACCAGTGCGTTTCATGGATGCTATTTTGTGCAACTTAAGCACCATCGTCATCGTAGACCTGTCCACGTTTAAGCCTCCCGATTACGCACTTGTCTTTCGCCTGAAAGATGATAACTCGGTAAGTATTTCAACGAACCCTTTCAAAAAATATTCAAAAAAAAAAAAATCACACTTAACATATTTCCTAGAAATTTATGGAATAATCTTCAGTAAAAATGATGACACTGCCACTATGCAACTTATTTACGCAGTGCATACTGCATAATGAAAAAAATATTTATGCATTGAAATTCATTCTCACCACTTGACTAGAGTCTACGCCTATTGTTCCATTGACCAGTGAGTTTTCCTTGGTTTCTTTGATGTCATTGATGGTGTTGGCGATGGCTGCCCTCGAAAATAACTCAGAGTTGATTTAATAGCAGAAAATGCAGTATCGAGATTACTCTTCCAGTAAAATTGCTGGGAGTTGCTGATTGGATTTGAGTTGCCATCCCAATTCCAGAATCCCGTTCCATCCGCAACCGGTCTAATCTTGGCGACCGGACTATGTTGTTCCTCCCGGTGATGAATGAAGAAAAACTGCTCCTTGTTTTCGGGATACTTCGAATCTATTATAGAGACAATTTGCAACCTGAGGTCAGACAGAAGGAATTAAGTACAAACACGTGTAAGATCGAATAATTTAAGTGACTCCGTCCAATTTATAAGCTAATTTTTTTTAAAAGCATTACTTTTTTCCAGTCTAGATAAAATGATTTCTAGAAATAAAAAAATCAAAAAATTTATTTACTTTTAACATCTACTACTGTTTTGTTTTTCGTTTGAAGAAGCATTTCTATTTCTATCAAACATGCTCATGCTCTTAAACAAAGTCGTGCCTTTACGGGCTTCTTTTGTCTTTGAAACAAAAATGTATGAGCTTTACATGTCAATTACATTCCACAGCAATGCATGTCATGCGATATTTTTTACTCCATCTGTTCCTATTATACAAGGGGTTATAATCAGCAGTACAAAGTAAGACAATGTTTTTCGCGACATACAATATTTTCCAAAAAGAATTTGAGATGTTGAAGAAAACTGTATTTATTATATTCAAGATAAATTGATTCAGAAGATTACTTACCTAATTTGTCTGGGGCTTTGCTGTAAAACTCAGATGCATCAATGTCTTGAATCACATATGACTCAGTTGAATGAAGCTTATTTTCAACCTTCTTTGAAAGATAATAATATGCCAATTCTTTCGCTCGAATCAAGTGTTTGAATCAGATTTGACCATCATAGTTGTTTGTTTAGACTGAGAACTCTCGTTTCATTTCTGGAACTTCACTCTAATGCCTGATTTTGATGGCTTTAAATTCACTCACTACATAGTGTCCAACTCCTAAACCGAATTACTAGTACCAGACTACCAGTTGAAGGCTTGATGGCTTGATGCGTTAAAAAGAATTGGATTTGCCTTCTTTTCTGTGCGAGTCATCCGCTCATTTTCTCAAGCAGGTGTCCCGTAAGAGTGAGCTTCCAATTCCAAAAACAACGCGCAATCGGATAACTACGTAGTGGGTTCCGGAGTTTTAGTGAAGGTAGAACCATGATCAGGTGGAAGTCTTAAAATTGGTGTGAAACTCCAAAAGTCCTAACCATGGGATAGGATTCAATTTACCGTGCATCCTCATATTTTCGAAGTATTTAGAGAGTAGTGCGTGGCATTGTCGGCAGAATTATGTGGGAATATTGGGCTTGGCAAGAAGCAATGAGTTTCAGTTGATCAACAACTTCTTTTCTTACCAAAAAAAAAAAAAAAAACTTCTTTAATGACATTGCAAAGACACACAGTACACTTCACAAGATAAAATGTACCAGAAAGGCCTAAAACTACATGTATAGCACACATCAACAAACCTATCAACATGGATAGAAAACAGATTTTAAACAAAAACACAGAAAAAAAAGGGTCTAAATAGAGATGCAAGAAACATTAATGGCACATTGGTGTTGTATATATTTTCTCAGAGTTCAGCGTCATGAATTTTGCCATCCTGTGTTGTTTTTTGTTTAGTAGGTGAAAGTTTCTCTCTAGCTTTCTCCACTCTTTCACCAGCTTTAGCTTTAGCAGCATCAAAACTTCCTTTAGCCTTTTCTTTAGCCCATTCAATTTGCTCTTCAGCTTCATCAATAGCTGATCCTGCCATTTCTTGAGCTTTGTCTTTACCTTTCATTGCAACATTACCAGCATAATCCGCACTTTGTTTCGCTTTGTCCTTCGCTCCTCCAGCCATTTCTTGAACCTTTTCTGCCCCTTTCTTTGTTGTTTCTCCAACATAATTAGTCCCCTGCTTTGTTGATTCTTTTACTTCCCCTCCTTTTTCCATTGCTGCACCTGCCATGTCTTGAACCTTTTCTTTCCCAGAGTTAACAGCACTACCCACATAGCTACTTCCTTGCTTCGCCTTTTCCATTGTTTCTCCTGCCATTCCTTGTGCTTTGTCCTTCCCCGAGTTTACGACACTTCCCACATAGTCACTTCCTTGCTTTGCTTTGTCCATCGTTTCACCTGCCATTCCCTGTGACGCATCTTTACCTTTCTTTGTAACATCACTCACATAGTTGGTTCCTTGTTTTGCAGAATCCTTCGCTTCACCGGCCATTTCTTGAGCTTTTTCTTTACCATTTGCAGCTACATTACCCACATAGTCAGTACTTTGTTTGGCTTTTTCTTTTGCTTCTCCTGCTTTGTCCATGGCTTCTCCAGCCATTCCTTGAGCTTTTTCTTTACTTTGTCCAGCAACATCTTTTGCTGTTTCTTTCACATCTGAATCCTGTTTAAACCCTAGACATTCTGTCAGTTTTTCTTTTGCCCAATTTGCCCAAGACTCGGTTCCTTCGTTTGCTTCATGTGCTGTTTCTTCAATCTTGTGCTTAATTTGCTCTGATTTCTCATTTGAATCCTTGAGAATATCAGACCCTTTTTCATTCTCCTCAAGTAGAGGAGTATCAACCACTACTTTACAACTACAGTAAGTTGTAGCAAAAACCAGCACTAAGAACAAGAAGAAAATTTGAAGATTATAGCCATTGCTAAACCTCGAAGAAGAACCCATTTCAAGAAAATTTGGAGAAAAAAAAAACAAAATGTGAGTATCACTGATCAAAAGAAGTAGAAAAACTTTGGTTTATTTCACTTGTTTATCTTGCAAGAAATTTTGCTTTGAGATGAATGATATGATATGATAGAGAATGTTTGAAGTGAGGGAAATGGGTCAGAAACCGTTTGAGTATATAAAGAAGGAAGTTGGATGAGGATTGTTGTTAAACATGCAAAGGAGACATCTGTTCAGGCGCGTGGCAGCAGTTTAGGTTCCAAAGGCATGACATGCTTATTTAACCTAAGTACATGTGTCCTCCTTTCCATGTCCACGAATCTTTCACTCAATTATTAGGATTTGCTTTACTCCCAACATTAAAACTAGAGTCGTCGACATCCAAATTAGAGTGATTCTATACGAACCGTGGCAGAAACAAGCGAGAATAAACCGCCTCTCACATATTTCTGGATTTTGGTGGTACCCAGTGGGCTCCATCCTGCAGGAGATTAGCAGGGGCCACATGTAATGGGTCAGTCGGCTTTTATATGGTTTATTGGCTCAAGAGTTTCTGCCAAATTAGAGACTTTTCACACTGACCTTTTGCTTTACCCCTTATCGAGAATTCTTCGTGAACCATCGTTGCACATATTTAGAACGTACTCTAGGGGCATGGGATGGGCCAAATAATGGATTTTTAAGCTTTCAAAAGAAAAAGAAAGAATGTTTTGCTTGGCCCAGGCTAAATCTGAAAAAGAACAACAAAAAAAAAAAATGGTGAAGTTTGTCGGAGGTACTAAAAGATCAATAGAATCTAGCAGGCGAGTTGGTCAACTGAATTGAGAAGAAGGGAGATGGTAGCCGGAATATGAGCTTTTTCAACTAATGTGGCATCTGAATCAAGGACATTATGCTTACGATTACCACATTTCTGTGAATAGCATGCAAAGAACAAGCAAATGAAAATCAGGTTAAGCTAGATTTCATACAGCATTTTCTGTGTTACTTTCCAAGAGGCCGAATTGAAGTCGGACAAAAATTTGAAGGGCATTTCAGAAAAGAAGAATGAAGAAGTAAAAAGAAAGACCAAAATATTGTGCTTTATCTAATGGACAGATGAGAAAGCTCAGCACTCGAAGCCCACATTTATAAGTTCTTAGGAAAATTTAATGGCTAGTACTACACTGATGGAAACAAAAAAGAAGAAAATATAAATAAGCTTTCAGCTTTATGTTCAAGTTCATAACTAAAAATATAGCTAATACAGATGAGAGAAATAATAATTGAAATCTCAAACGATCTGAAACCTGAATAGCCTAGACTTCAAAATATGATCAGCTTGTTTCTCCTACAAATAAGCGTGAATTCCTACTTTCATGGCTCGATGACAACCAAAGGCTGCAAAAGGAAATGAGAGAAGATGAAATCATATTCTCGAAAGAACGAAAAAGAATAATTAAGAGAACAGTTTGGAGAAAGCAAGTGAGTACCGTGTCCAAGCTAACCGGCTTTCCATCCTCGGCAATTATCTCGACTACAGTTCCTGATTGATCGGCCTGAAAGAAGAAGAGAAAAACAGAATGACAAAAATGGAATTGAACATCAACTTGTACTGACACTACAAGATAAATGTGTTGGCCACGAGAAAACATGATACAAAGGTAGTCTGCACTTTCTCTACTGGAAAAATGGTCGGTGAGCAGGGCTGTTCGACTCCAGCAGAACAATGTTCTCTGAGCCAGAAATTAACTTTCTGGGGTTTTGAATCTGTTACCGGTGTCTTGTACATACACCCAGCAGGCCAGCACATGAACAGATTTTTTGTTTTGGTTACTAGTGGCATTTGATGCTCAATGTGTATGATGTGTTGCTAGTAGCTTTGAGTTTTATACTTGAACTTGATACTCCCTCCGTCCCACTATTAGTTGACCTAGTATCATTTTTTCTGCGGTTCTCTTTTTTATGGTACCAGATAAAGTAAAAGTAATAAAAATTACCTCAATTTCATTCATCAGTTTCATGGCTTCAATGATGCAAATGACCTGTCCTTTCTTAACCTTATCTCCCACCTAAAGAGAAAAGGTATTCATTCAGATATGCATCAAGAACTGGCCCAACAAGATAGGTTAAATATATGTGAACTATGACGAACAAAACTTAGAAGTGAAATGGGCTCTGATGAACTTCAAAGTCCTTATCAACTTCATTTATCAATATGTACAAGTCGAGTAACCAAACATACCTTAATGAATGGTGGTTCTCCAGGACCAGGAGCTCGATAGAAGGTTCCAGCCATTGGACATTTCAGGGGTGGATGTGCAGACTTGCTTGACTTTGCAGGGGCAGGTAAAGCTGGAGGAGCAGCTGAAGGAGTAGGAGGCGCAGGAGCAGGTGCAAATGACTGGGGAGGTTGAGAGTGATACATGGGTTGAGGGGCAGAGTGTTGCATCATAACAGGGTTTTGAGCTGGTGGCTGAGGCAAAGCCTCCTTTTTCCTTATTGTGAGTTCACAACCTTGTTGCTTTAGCTGCAACTCCATAATATCCCTAGAATCCACAAGCCTGCCAAAGGAATTACGATATTAATTCAGATAAAAAGACAATTGAAACAATAAGTCACTTTCTAATTCTCAAACCGAATTTGGAGCTCAGCTTGTTGCTAGGTTGCCAACTAACTCATTGTACTTCCTTCCATCTATTAATTTATTTAAGTTAATAAATGAATATTTGTTTTCTTACTTGACCAGTTCAGACACTTGAGTCATGAATGCCGAAATGGAAGATGCATCTGGAACTTCCTCGACTTCAGCTTCCTTCTTGTTTTCCTCTGATGACGGAACTGACTTAGTTGCAGGCACCACAACGGAATTTGAGGATTTTGCAACAGCAACCTTTTTACGCAGGAAATATGTCAATTGAAAGGCAATCACACCTGACACCACCACCAAGCCCAAGATAGAAAAACGAAAACATAAACGTTTAAGTTGTGGTAAGCAACTTACATCATTAAGCTGAGCCTGAACCTTCCAGACAGTGGATTGGCTCGAGTTAGATCCCTGTATATAAGTAAACCATTACCAAAATTAAACACTCGGCTCAATCGAAAAATCTTCTATCATGCACCCAATGAAATATGAGATAATCAAAATCTAAAGAAACCTTTCAATTCAAGGGACATTCAAATTACTAGACATTGAGAGAATTCTATCTATAAACAGAACAGATATATGCAGCCAATCTTAAAACAAAAATTCAACAACATGGTTAGATGATTGTGGCAAATAATTATATAAATCATGCAAAATGAGACAAACCCAATAATTAAGTATAAATTTCTAACAATGGGTTTCATGGATTTCTTCATTCTCGGAATTGATTTTAAAAATTCAATCTTTATATCTCAGCTGATGAACACAACAAGTGAGAAAGAAAAACAAAAAAGACAATGGAAGAAATTATCCAGAGAGAGTAAAGAAACCAACCTGGAATTTGAAAGAAGTAGAAGATCCAGATAAGAATGAAGAAGCCTTTGATTTGGTAGGAAATGAGATCTTATTAGATTGTTGTGAATCTTGTGGTCTAGATCCACTCAAAGCTAAAATTGAAGATGATAATGACTTAGGGCATGGAACAGTAAATGAAGCCATGACGACGACAACAACAAAAATCTAATCTCTCTCAAATTTCTTTCTTGGATTAAGATCTAAAAACCTTCACAAAGAGTCGACGGATTTTTGTACCAAAAAAAGTAGCGATGAAATCGAAGAGAGGGGTTTGTTTTGTTTTTTGTTTTCTAATCTGTAGGTTCGATAATACCAAAGAAAACCAAAAGTACTTCACGATATCATCGCCGTTTTTATTATTATACAAGGAATCGTTTCTCTCCTACACTGTCGACAAATGTATTTGAGACTGAGTGAGTGATGAGTGAGTTAAGGTTTTTTCTTAAACACAGACCAACAGCTCAGCAGCTCCTTCTATCTGTTTGTTTAATTAGGCGATCTGCCAATGGAACTGTGGGACCCACTTTGGTTTTAAGCCTCCAACAGCTACTGCTATCTACTTCATCTACTATTGGTTTCTATTGGATGATGGATGGATTGCTTCTTTGTAGATCTATTTTTCTTTGCAGTTTATACACTTTGATGAGGTCAAGGGAGGAATGACCGCATTTGTGTGGGAAATGATATTGGAGGATCTGGCCAATTATAAGGTCACATGTGTTGTTTTTTAATGTCAATGTGATGTGATGGGACCTTCAAATTACCAAATCAGGACTATCTGAGAAAATAATCCAAACTCCTTTTGATTATTGCACGACCAAGAATTTCCAGTGGGATAACTTTGTGAAGGCAATATGATACGTATTCGTTTTATCTTCTTTTCTTTCTTTCTTTCTTTCTTTTTTTTGCTTCCTTTTTAAGAGCGACACATGAAAATTAGAGTACAAGATATTAGAGTATAAGATAATTAGGGAGATACTTGATCGATTTACCAAATCAGGATCTATATGATGTGATGGGACCTTCAATTTACCAGATCAGGATCTATATGAGAAAAATCCAATTTACCGAATCAGGATCTATACGAGAAAATAATTTTTTGGACCATCAACATATTTCAATTCATTCAAATCAAAACAGTGATTACATGTTCGCTTACAAAAATAACAAAAACATCAAAATAAAATATAATCAAGACCCTAGTACAAATAATGACATCAATTACAAGTAAATCGCGAAAAGAACGAGCAATAAACTGCGAAGATATCCAATTTTTCTTATGTATAAGGGAGAGATGATGGTATATCCGGAAGCGATTTCCAACCATTTATTCAGATTGTAGTCTTCTTCGATAAGAGATGCTCTTAAAACATTTGCCCACGAATTTGTCGATCCACACAAACACAGATGCTGATTGAAAGCGACGTAGTGATGAACCGTCGATGCTTTTGAATTGAGATAAGCAAGCCACGAACCCGTCACTAAAATTTGAAGAACTCGCCCCACAATGACGAAGAAAAATCGCCCCAAAACGGCGAAGAAATATGTAAAAAGACACCAGAAACGATGCAAAAACATCTTATTCATTACCTACTACCAAAAACTTTGAAAGAAAAAAAACTTCTTGCTCAAATCTGGTCCAAAAGGACCAAATCCGAGCAAGGCACCTCGAAGGTTGTTTTTTTTCCTTTGAGAAATGGAAGAGAAAGAGAAAGAAGAAAGAGGAAAATAGAAAGGAAATTTTTTATATGAGAAAAAAATCTAACCCCTTTTGATTATTGCACGAGTATGATTTTCCTTTTTCCGCTAAGAAACAACAACATGGCACTAACTGAGAAGAAGATTACAAACATCCGATAAAGGTTCTTTCCTTAACAAAGAGTTTAAAAGGGGAGGAAAGGAAACCCAAGAAGTTTTCAACTTAAACATTCTTGTCCGACGTGCAAGCCGGTCTGCTACCTTATTTTTGAGTCTCTTAATATGTACAACCCTAAAACTAGCACTATTTGAAATGGAAATCCGATAATCTTCTAAAAGATCACTACACAGCCAGTCTGCAACATCCTTGCCATCTTGAACAAAATTCACCAGCGGAAGGCAGTCACTGACAAATAGGACTTTGGACAAATTCAACTCTTCTAACCAAGAGATAGCCAAAATTAAGGTTGTTTCCTCAGCACCAACAACACATGTAATTAGCCCGAAGTCTGCTCTTGACTGAATTACTCTTCCTGCATTATCACATAGAACAATTCCAATACCCATATTAAGATTTTTGTAAGAGTCTTCCAGAAAGATAACATAATCAACATTTTGCAGAGGAGTTTTAACAATCACTTCACTCAAAAGATTAACAGAAGGAGAAGGAGGAGCAATAAAAGTGTTGATCATCCTTCTTATATCCAAAATAACCTTGTCCAGATTGATAGTAGAGTTCTTAAAAATCACATCACATCTAAATTTCCATATAGACCACATTACAATAGCACCGATGCTAGGCCAGTCAACAACAAAGGGAGACGTACCCACATTACCATCAAACCAATTCATAAAAATATCATCCACCCAATCAAAATTTCCAGTAATCATATGTTGTAAGGAGAGAGAAAACCAAATACGGGAAACCATGAGGCAATTAAAGAACAAATGCATCACAGTTTCAAACTCTTTCTTACAAAGAGCACAACAATCATCAGCCGCAGGATTATACATAACAAGGAGAGAGTTAACATGCAGCATATAAGCAAAAAAAATCTACATAAAAAAAACTTAATTTTCAGAAGACAATATCTAAAGCCTAAAATTTCTTCCAGAAAGAAGCATCTTCAAGATTTATAGATTCATTCATGTATACCTTATAAGCAGATTTAATAGTGAAATTACCATTCCTAATGTGAGCTCACATGATAGTGTCTTGTTTACTAGTATTTATTCTAAGATCAAGGATTATGTTGACTACATCTTGAGAAAACAGCGAAGTAATAAGATTGATGTTCCAGGAGTTACTATGCACATCAATAAGATCACTAACAACACTATAGTTTACACAATTTGGATTAGTCGACGTTGGAGGAGAATCACTGAAAGGTAACCAATTAGAAGACCAAATATTTGTAGTCTTACCATCATTAATTTAATAAACAATATTAGCCTTAATGAAAGTCAAGTCTTTTACTATACCCTTCCAAGTCCAAGAAGCAGAATCAACAGCTTTGTTTATCTCAAGCAAATTTTTGTTTGGGTAGTAGTACTTATCCTTGAAGAATTTAGAAACTAGATGATCTGGATTTTTATACAATCTCCAACCAATTTTTGCAATAAACACTCTGTTAGTAGCAAAAGAATTTTTAATCCCTAATCCACCATTTAATTTGGATTTACCAATATCACCCCAAGAACGAAAGTATGCAGCTCTCCTAGGGTATTTCTTTGACTACCAAAAAGTTCTCTGAATAGAGTCAATCTTAGCAGTGATCTTTTTTGGGAAAGGGAAACTAGACATATGATACACAGCTAGACTTGAAAGAACATGTTTAGTGACTACAGTTCTACCAGCAACATTTAAGTTTGTTTTCTTGCAATTGCTTAATGCTATAGAATTTATCTATGAGGAATTGAAAAGCTTTAGTCTTATCTCTATTAACAAATAAAGGAGTACCAAGATACTTTTCAGAGGTACTAAGGAATTTAATACCAAGGGTTCTGGCTAAAAATATAACATGTTTGTGATGCATTTTATTACTAGTAAAGAAACCAGATTTTTTAAAATTTATAGCCTAACCTGAAGCTTGCGCAAAAGTATCAGTAAGCTTCATAAGATTTCTAGCATACGTTAAGGAAGCTTTCATAAACAACATGCAATCATCTGCGAAGAACAAGTGTGAGATAGAAGGACTATGAGTCCTGAGTTTAAATCCCTGGATCAGATTATCCTTTTCACCTTTTAGCAGAAGTTGAGACAAAGTTTCCATGCATAATATAAAGATGTAGTGGGAAAGATAATCTCCCTGCCTTATTCCTCTAGAAGGAAAAAAGATATCACTGGGAGAGCTATTTACCAACACCGAGTACGACACCGTGCTAATACATTGAGAAATAAGATGACACCAATATTCAGAGAAACCCAATTTTTTTAAAACAACAAGAATAAAAGTCCACTCAAGACGATCAAAAGCTTTTGATAAATCTAACTTGATAGCCATAAACCCATTCTTATTATTTTTCCTTTTCCTAGTTTTAAAAGAGTGTAAAATTTCATGGCTTATTAGAATATTGTCTTGATTTTTTCTATTTGCAATAAAAGCGGACTGAAAAGGCGAAATAAGAGTATCAAGTAAAGGTTTTAGTCTAATTGTAAGAATCTTTGAGATAATTTTATAGATTGTATTTATAAGACTAATAGTTATGAAGTCATGGGGAGTTGTGGGGTTTTTAACTTTAGGAATCAGTGTAATGAAGGTATGGTTTAGCTGTTTAAGAAGAAATTTGTTTCTAAAGAAAGATTGCACACGATTAATAACTTCTGAAGAAACTTCATTCCAGTTATCTCTAAAGAAACCACCAGGGAAACCATCCGGTCCTGGTGACTTCCAAGGAGCCATGCTTCTAACAGTATCACGAATTTCATCCGAAGTAGGAATGGCAGTAAGTCTAGTGTTAATATCATTAGTTATAATAGGTTGAATATCTTTAAGAACTTCCTCAATAACACTATTACTAGGCTGCGAATAAGTATAAATATTTTTGAAGTGGCCTGAAATAAGAGAGACAATTTGGTTTCTGCATTCCAACCAGTTACCTTGACTGTCACGTAAAGTATGTATAGTACCATACATATTTTTGAGCTTAATAGTATTATGAAAGAAATTAGTATTCTTATCATAATAGTTGAAGTAATCAATTCTTGATTTCTGTTTATAAAAAGAGTTTTCAACCTCATACCAATAATCAAGCTGCTTCGAGTAATTCAGAATGAAAGACCCAATCGATGGATTATAAGGCAAAAGATTGAAGCTTCTCAATTTCAGTGCTTAATCTTCCTATTGTAGTTTTTATATGCCCAAAGGAATTCCGATTCCAATTACTTAAATCATGCTTAAGATTTCTAAGTTTACCTGCAGCAATGAAACTCGCTGAACCCTTAACTAATTTAGACCAAGAATTAACAAGGATATTCTTAAAATCTGGACTCATTTGCCAGCATTTGAAGAATTTATACGGAATGGATAGTTTATCACTAAAATTAAAACAGTTAAGCAGGATAAGACAGTGGTCAGAATAGGCACGCCCTAAATTTGTGGCCCTAGATTTGGGGCAGTAAAGATATCCATTTATCATTAATAAAACCCCTGTCCAACTTCTCAAAAATAAGCTCAGTAGGATCTTTAAATCGTCTATTGCACCATGTATAAGGATTTCCAATGGAGAAAACTTCATTCAGATTTAATTCAATCAATTTGTTTCTCACAAAGTTGGGAACAATCGAGTTTTCAATATTACCACCTAGCTTTTCAGAGTCATGCAAGATAAAGTTGAAATCTCCTAAGAGAAGCCAGGGTCTTGCCTCATTATTTATAGTACTAAGAAGATTCCATTGAGTTCTCAGACCCAATTTATTCAAAGATCCATTCACAAAACAAATAGACAATTCTTGATACGCGGAGTAATGTCACACACCAAATGAATCATGTTGAAAGAAGATTTTATGATTTCTATGTTGGATTTTTCAAAGTAACCTAAAGCTAGACCACCTGACTTACCCACCGAGGGAATAATAAACCAAGCATCAAAAGGTAAGTGATGAACATATTTGCGAACAGTTTCTTCATCTACCATAGTTTCAATCAAACAGATAGCATCATATCTAAATTTCCTATATAAGTTTAAAACATGTAACCATTTTCTATCAGAGCAACATCCATTTATGTTCCAACACAAGAACTTCATCGTAGAAAGAAATCAACAAACTAATTAAAGCAGCAAGGCAAAAGACAGAGCAAATAAAAAGCAGCAGATATTCAAAAATTAAGTGATAGAGTATAAGAACTTACTAGGTCATGAGCATTCGAAGGTTCCGCATACAAAGAGTCAGTATCCATCATTATCAAATCCACTTTTTTTTCAAATTCGTTATCAGAGATTTTAGGTTCCGGTGGTAGCATTGATAAGGGCATAGGCTCAAGAATCAAGGACTCAGAAAAAGCTTCCTTCTGACCAGCATTATGGCAAATTCCAGCATCTGAGATTGATGGTAAAACCATTTCAGAAACATAGTTCATCTCTGAGACCGAGCTAAAGATAAATCCTGGACTGGAGAAGACAGAGTGAGTAAAAGCAGAAGTCGATGTTGACCATATCATATTGGTATCAGTACAACTCTGATTTGCAAAGAAATTCAAGCAACCCAAATTGAAGGAGATATCAGCAGTGGGGTTAAATGGAGCAGTAGATGTCAAAGGAGGCCATCGGTGCGTCAGCATCATATTAAAAGAGGGGAATCCAGAGCTATTTCCAATTACTATAGACTCAAAAGAGGTTCTAGTTCTTTTTCCTTTTCTATCATGCACAAGTCCATCAGAATCAAAAGAGATGTTTTCACTTGAACTAGAAAAACCAGCACGACTAAAAAAAGACAGATAGGGAACTGAATTAGTTAAAGCATGGCTAACTGGTTCCCTAATAGTAAGAGCAGAATTCTTAGGTCTAGTAGATGCTATGAAGAACTTTGTGAAGGCTAACTGATGCTGAGAGTATGATTTTCCAGTTGGAGAACTTTGTGAATGCTAATATATGTTTTTCTTTTTTCTTCCATTTTTTAAGGCAATATGTATAAAAATTAGAGTATTAAATAATTGGAGAGATACATAGTAGGTATATCTCATAAGAATATATGAAATTCAATCTTTATTTGAAAATTTTATGAAAAACTTTAAAATTGGATTTAATCGAGTTTGAAGTTTTTTTTCACATCTGAATTTGATGAATAATTTATAAATGGCCTTGTGACACAACAAAATGACATTAGAATAAATAAGAATGATAGACATATCAAACCCAGATACAGGTTATGAAACTATCTTTGAGAAGATAGGTAAACTTGTGCTTTAGGTTTCATCAAATGAAGTCTTTCCTTAGTTCTCGATTAACCTTCAGTATAGGAGGAAAAACTTTGTGGCAAGATACACAGTTGTTGACAATAGATTTTTGTCGAAGGATAAATTCATAAAATCATATAGAAAAAAATATACCTCTGACCAGCATCAAAAGCATAAAAAATTTGTGTTTTCACATTCCACAAAGGGAGTAAATTGCAGCCATGTAACCTCATCAAATCAATAATACATGATGGAAATGTTAGAGCCTCTGAGGCAGAGCTTTCGATATTCCATATATCACTTATGCTGAACGGCTCAGCATCTCTTTCTATATTCGGAATTCATTCGAAAGATGTCGTTGGTGTTATAGCACCGCTCGGTCGAACTCGCAAGTGTTGCTATCTCAAGCTTATTTGTCAAGTTTAGGTGTCAAAACTATAAGTCTTGATTTGTAGTATACTTATAGCTATGTCTCATATTATGAAAGAATATGTAGTCGAGCTTTAGAATTCAAGACGTTCATCGATTGAAGATGAAGATCTACTAAGGGGGGCTTGGAGGAACTTCATCAACAAAAGGTATATGGAGACTTGAACTCATCTACCACTCAGAAATCTATTCTATTCTATCTCTTATTGAGACTAAGTCGTATAACTATATAGACTTTTACATTATACAGATTTGACATTTCGAGCTGAATTTAACTCGCTTATATCTTTCTCGAAATATATGTTGGAAATATTTTTGCTTTAACTTCGTTCATCATTGTTCTTGACGAGTTTAGTTGGAAATAATTTATTTGTTGGAAACTAAATTATGAGTCAAAAGATGATCATGTGAAAATCGCCTTGAAACATCTTACATAATTTGTGTGGGATAGTCATTTGATGTAGACTCGGAATGTTTCGCATTGATCATTCGATCACTTGAAAATTAATTATAATCCAATAGTTTGTGTGAGACAGCTATTGTCGTCATCTAAGGATATTTCAATGATTGATATGGGAGTTTAGAACAATTAACCATTATCTGGATATAGATATAGAACAGTATGCATACCAGTATGCAAACTGTTATAAGAATGATTCAGCTCCGGGAACCAAGTATGCATACTCGTGTGCGAACGGTTTTAACTTTTAAAGTCCGGGAACCAAGTTTGCGTACCTGTTTGCAAACTGTTTCACCTGAGTTCGGTCTGGAACGACAATATGCATATCCGTTTGCAAACTGTCGAAAAAGATTAAAGTCTGGAACTTCAGTTTACGTACCCGTTTGCAAACTTATTTGGTTAAGTTATAAAATCGGTTAAGTATGATTTCATACTCACGAACAATAAAATTTATAAATTAAGGAATGCAATCTTTGCAAACCGTGGCTAAAATGTTCATGAACTGGTTCTTTTGAATCAATTTGATTTTATTTCAATTGTGTCTTGTATACTTTTATGATAATATAAACAATTGAACAACTCTATGAGTAACACAATTAAATTTATTTGATTATCATTTGATCTAGAAGTGTTAAGATGAATGAGGTCCATACAAAAGTTTTCATATGGCTAACTTCGGTTAACTATTATTGCGCCAACTCAATATACACGTTTAGGTACGGTTACCCATATGTAAATGAAGGTATATTTCATTTGTGTGTAACAAGGTAAGACCGTATAACGGTGGAGAGATATTAATTTAGTTTTAAGCAAACTTATCTTGAATCTTAAATCAGGATTTCATCTAACAGTGAATATTGATTGCTTTGTTTCAAAGCTATCAAACCCTGATTTGAAAACTATATAAGGGAGAACTCTAGCAACTGAGAAACCTAATCCCCACACCTCTTGTGTGATGCTAGTTGCGACTAGAGTCGGTTCTTATTTAACCTAGTTTTTCCTAAAACCATTATAGGTTAATGACTTAAATACTTCATTGGGATTCTGAAGCCAGACCCAACTATTTTCTATGTAGTAGCGTGTTATGATCTTACTTGTTCTATTGTATTGAGTACTATCTTCTCTAATATTTGCTCGAGATTTATCTCCGATAAGTAAGATATAAAAAGTAATCACAAAGCTTTTCCTCTCATCTTTTGTGATTCTACAATAACTTGTTCTACAAACATATATCTAAGTTATTGTGAGGCGATTGATATTTCTAAGTTGTTTTTCGAGAATTTAAGACCGCATTATCAATTAGTTCATGTTCACCTTGATTTATAAAAAGACGGAACAAAACTTCATAGGTGGAGACAAATTTATCTATCGAAATAAACTTTTCTGTGGGAGACAAATTTGTTTACCAAGTCTTCAACTTTAGGTCGTAGAAACTCTTAGTTGTGGGTGAGATCATCTAATGGAATCAAATAAGTAGAGTCATGCTGGGATTCAGAGGGGTAAGGAACACGATTGTACCTTAATCAATGTGAGATTAGTTTGGGATCAACTACATTCCATCCCGAAGTTAACTTGTAGTAGGCTAAAGTCTGTAGCGGCTTAATACAGTGTGGTGTTCAAATCTAGACTAGGTCCCGGGGTTTTTCTGCATTTGCGGTTTCCTCGTTAACAATACTTCTGGTGTATGTGTTACTTCTTTTCCGCATTATATTTATTTATATAATTGAAATATCACAGGTTGTGCGTAGTTCTATCAATTGGTAAATCCAACCTTTGGTTGTTGATTGAAATTGATTGAAAATTGAACATTGGTCTTTGGTACCGTTCAAGTTGTTTCTCATAATAATCAGGTTCAAGGATTCTATTTGTTTGATTTGTTGATTACATTGAGAAACAAAGATATAACAATTGGGTATATTTCCTTGATTGAGTCTGACTATCTAGTTAATTCTCTTGGAATTATATTGGAGTTAGTCCATATAGATTGCCTAACGAAATATTGGATGTGGTTGTTAGACCCCCGCTTTTTCAATTGGAATCAGAGCATGCAAACACGTTTATGACCTCATAAGTCTAGGTTTGTAGCACCAGTCTTCGATGGCTCAAATTACTTATGGTGGAAAATTGTTATGTGTGACTTTCTCCAAGCACGTGATTTTCAATCATGGGTTTATGTTGTTAATTGTTATATTCCTCCAATGGTTATAGTAGACGGTATAACTGCTGCAAAGGATATTGGTAGATATGAGCCCGACGACATTCTCATTGCAAATAAAAATTATAACGGATTAAATGCTATCATACATGCCATTACCCTAGATCTTCAGCACCATGTGACTATGTGCACTCGCTCTAAATATGCTTGGGATATCTTAGAAACTGTATTTTAAGGGAATACCTCTGAAAGGAAAGTTATGCTTCAAATCCTAAATTCTGATTGGGAAAACCTTCGTATGGCTGATGAAGATTCATTTGATGAGTTTAATCACAAAGTGTATGAAATCGTTAATGCATGTTTTGCATTGGGTAAGACTAATCCTGAAAAGGACATTGTGATGAAAATTCTCAGCTCATTACCAGCTAGATACGATTCTAAGAAACAAGCCATTGTTGAAGGAAATAACCTTGAAACACTTTCCAGAAATACTCTTGTTGGGAAGTTAAAGATCTTTGATCATGAGCACACATCCAAAACTGAGAAGGATATTGCTTTCAAAGTACAAAAGAACACTAAATTACTTGACAAAATTAAAAGTGTTGGCAACTCTGTAGTTGATCCTATTGAGACTGATTCATGAGATGAAGATCTTGAAAACTCATTCTCACTGATCACAAGACAGTTTAGAGATCTTCTTTTGAAGAGAAGTAAATGGTTTATCAGAGATAAACCCAGGTCATCGAAGATAAACCCAAGTCATCAGTCAAACCTCATGACCGTACCGCTCCTAAAAACAGGGACACTGTCGATACTAATAATGATGATATGCCACAGTGCTTCAAGTGTAAAGGTTTTGGTCATTTTTCTAATGAGTATCCAAATCGTAGAAAATACCATGGAAACAAAGGTCTTGCTGCAACTTTTGATGAAATGTATGATCACTATGACTCAAATGAAGATGAAAAATCAAGTGTTGCACTCCTTTGTTAAAATATTGATTTTGATAATTGTAGCAATACGTACATCAATCTTGATATTTTTCCTGGAGAAACTTCTTCAACCACTCTTGAGGATAAAATGGATTTTTCCATGCCTTCTGAAAATTCTATCTCACATTTATGTACCTCAATTTGTTTAGCAGCATGCTTAGATATAGTGTCTGAACCGTCCTCCACATTGACATGTTCTTATTATACTTTTAAGGGTCATGAACTCTCTAAGTGTGTCAAGTATAAACATAAAATAAGATATGTCAACAAACTTCAATGTAGAGCAAATCGATTAACAAACAAGCTCAAACTTGTTCAGAAGTCGAATTCATCTGGGGAATGTAAACTCAACATTTCTCTGAAGAAGTTAATTTATAAAGAAAAAGATGAAACTCTACAAAAAAAAAAGGTCTAAACAATCTACGAAAAAGGGTAGTAAGAATTCCGTACAAGGATTGTATGGTGGACAGATTATTGTTCTCCCCAACACAACTTAATTATGTTGAAGGTGCATCTTGTCTCATGTGTCTAGCCAAAGAGACAAGAGTTAAGCACAAATCAGGCTTTAGAAAAAGAAAATTGTTGTTTTGTTTTTCTTGAAATTTTGTTGATCTTTTCATATCTTAAATTGGTATTGAAAAGGTTTTTCCTTTTTGATCATTGAAAGAGGGTTAAAATCAAATATTCTACCTTCGTTAGGGTTAAGAATTGGTCGTACGTGAATCCTACTCTGTTTATAGGTTCCGTAACCCTATATTCTTTTTTCCTTCCTTGAAAACTCTTTTTATCACAAGATTGCTTGTAGGGCTTGAATTGTGTATTTCTCACAATTCCATATTTGAATGGGACTCCAAGCATCATGTCTTCTGATGGAAAATATGTTAATATGATTGTTAAAGCCATCAATCATGAAGGAAAAAGATAAGTCCCCTTCCTCTACAACTTTAAAGAGAAAAAGGAAGAATATGAAGAAACCAAGGGCTATCCCCTCAAATCTTCGGAAGTTTTCTAGTGTTCTTGAAGAGTTGAAGGAAACTAGGAAGGATATTTAGCAAATAAAGGCTATTGTTTTAAGAACTCTTGAAATTCAAAATGCCCTGATTCGGCATCAGTCTAGAAGGTTCGTTGGAATTGACTCCTTTCTTCATGAACCTTATGTTCCAATGTCTGTTGACGACAAGGAGTTCGGGGACGATAAAGAATTTTTTAAGAATCTTAATGTCAGGAAACTTCTTATGAGAATTTATTCTTGTGTTTTTAACAAGGATAACTAGAGTTTGGAATATAAAATATTTTGATTACACATAGCTATTGCCAACGATTTTCATCTTGCAATGTTTTAGATTTATTTATTTAAATTCTAAGTTATTTGGAAGATGATTTTGCAGTATTAATATTTATTGATTTTATATATTGCAAAAATGTTATGGGATATGTGTGTTTACATCCGTGAACTGTGATTGTCTCATATATGTCAAAATTTAAGTCTATTGTGTCTTTATGCAAATATTGATAAAATATATAATGAACTTTTGAATATTCCGAAGTATTGATCTTTCCCAGATCCACTTCTATGTGAAAGTATTGTATGGCTCCATAAGTTTTCTTATGTTGAGCATTTCTGGTTAAATTAATCATTAAGGTTCCTTTGTGGTTAATTTAATTGAGTTTTCTGGATACAAATTCTTGTTTTATATAATTTGTTAATGTCTAAAGAATTCATTATTTTCTAGTAAAAGTAAGGTCGCTCTTGTTGTTCTTTCAGGAATGACATTTCATGGGGGAAAGTTCTTAATTGAACTCGTGCTTAATTGCCAAATCTTTGTGGGGAGTGCGGTTGTGGAATATTATAGGAGTTATCTTGTATCTTTATATACTCCTTGATGAATATACAAAGTTTCGACTATGTGAAATCATCGAAACAAAGTTGGCATGTTCTCTTTTAGTCATGAATAATCTCTTTAGGAATTTCATTATGATCCTGCTAGTTTTCGTACCTTTGCCAATTTATATTGACAAAAAGGGGGAGAATTATTTGGTAGTTCACACTACATACATATGGTTTATGGATCATTATGTAAGGGGGAGTGGTTTTCATTGTGAGATGAAGTATTGACTAAGGGGGGGTGATACATATCACCGTAGTATTATTGTCAAAGTTGTGATACAATTTAACTTTGATGCTGTGTAATAATACTATGACATTGTATAACAATAATTGAGAACATATGTTTGCTTATTGTTATGGCTACGGATCTTCAACAACTATGATGTTGAGTTGAACACATTCAGAATCACTAGAGTGCTTCGAGTGCTAAAGAATTCAAGGAATGTTGAAGAACCAAGGAAATCAAGCATTTGGATGAGAAGCTACATACTTTTTTTTTTTTTTTTTGTAATCCATATGTATTGATAGTTTTGTCACTAAAATTGACAAAGGGGGAGATTGTTAGAGTATTACTCGGTCGAACTCGCAAGTGTTGCTATCTCAAGCTTGTTTGTCAAGTTTAGGTGTCAAAACTATAAGTCTTGATCTTTAGTCTACTTATAGCTATGTCTCGGATTAGGATAGAATGTGTAGTTTAGCTTTAAACTTCACGGCGTTCGTCGTTTGAATACGAAGATCTACTAAGGGGAGCTTGGAGAAACTTCATCAATAAAAGGTATGTGGAGACTTGAACTCATCTATCACTCAGAAGTCTATTTTATTCTATTTCCTATTGAGACTAAGTCGTATAGCTACATAGACTTTTACATTATACACATTTGATATTTCGAGTTGAGTTGAATTCGCTTATATCTTTCTCGAAATATGTATTGGAAAGCTTTTTGCTTTAACTTCGTTCATAATTATTCTTGACGAGTTTAGTTGGAAACTAAATTATGAGTCAAAATATGATCATGTGAAAATCGCCTTGAAACATCTTACATGATTTGTGTGAGACGGTCATTTGATGTAGAATCAGAATGTTTCGTATTAATCATTCGATCACTTGAAAATTACTTTGAAAAATCGGGGGTCTAACAACCACACCCAATATTTCGAATTAGCAATCTGTATGGACAAACTCCAATATACTTTCTAGAGAATCAACTAGATAGTCAGACTCAATCTAGATAAAAGTATATCAAAGAGTTTATATCTTTATCTCTCGATTTAAATCTTACTCAAGCAAACTGCGAGTCTCAATTTGAATACAAGAGAGATAAACTTGGATGGTACCAAAGACCAATTTCCAAGTGTCAATCAATTTAAATAAACAACCAAAAGGTCGGATATTCTAATTGATTGAACAACGCACAACCTGTATTATTTCAATTATATAACAAATATAATGCGGAAAAGAAATAACACAGACACCAGAATTTTGTTAATGAGGAAACCGCAAATGCAGAAAAACCCCGGGACCTAATCCAGATTAAACATACACTGTATTAAGCCGCTACATACACTAGCCTACTCCAAACTAACTTCGGTCTGGATTGTAGTTGAACCCCAATCAATCTCACACTGATCCAAGGTACAGTTATGCTCCTACGCCTCTGATCCCAGCAGGATACTACGTACTTGATTCCCTTAGATGATCTCACCCACAACTAAGAGTTGCTACGACCCAAAGTCGAAGACTTTAATAAACAAATCTGTATCACACAGAAAAGTTTATGGTAATAGATAAATCCGTCTCTCACGAATATACCTACGAGTTTTGTTCCGTATTTTGATAAATCAAGGTGAACAGGAGCCAATTGATAAACCAGACTTATATTCTCGAAGAACAGCTCAGTATTATCAATCACCTCACAATAATCTTAATCGATGCAGCGAAAAAAGATATTGTGGAATCACAAACGATGAGACGAAGATGTTTGTGATTACTTTTTATCTTGCCTATCGGAGATAGAAATCTCAAGCCAATTATTATAATTGTACTCGTATGATAGAAACATCAAAATCAGATCACACAACTACAAGAAAAGTAGTATCGGTCTGGCTTCACAATCCCAATGAAATCTTTAAGTCATTAACCTGGTTTAGAAGAAGAAACCAAAGGTTAAACTAGAATCGACTCTAGCTTAGCACAACTAGTATCACATAGAATGTGTGGGTATTAGGTTTCCTAGTTGCTAGACTTCTCCCTTATATAGTCTTTCAAATCAGGGTTTGTAATCAATGTTAGCTTAGTAACAAAGCATTAAATATTCACCGTTAGATGAAAACTTGATTAGATTCAAGCTAATATTTATCAACGTAGATTGAAAACATAGCTTGTTATACACATATGAAATGCACGTTTCTAGGTTTGTGTAACTGTACCCAAACTTATACATTAGTTGGTTTAACAATAGTTAACCAAGTGGTTATCCATGTGATAACTTTCATATCAACCATATTCTTCTTCACCATAACTAGTTCAAATGACTCAAATGAACTATTTAGAGAGTTGTTCAATTGCAAGGAAATCTCATCTACTACACAGGACACAATTGAAGCAAAAATGATTCAATTCACTCGAATCGGTTCATGAACTATATATCCACGGTTTGCAATAGCATCCCTTAGTTTATAAATATAAGTTCACAAACATCGTTTTTAGACATAACCTACTCAAGTTCGCGGACTGGGTTCGCGGACTGAAGTTCCCGGATGGAGTTCACAAACTCCAGCACAAATTCTCAAGTCGAGAACTTCCGCCAGTTCGCGGACTGAAGATTACGCACTTCTCCGGTTCTCTTGATCAACAAAGTTCGCAAACTTTGGTTCAAGGAATAAGGACTTATACATATATGTGTTTCCACAACAATGCTTATATCCTCCATTTGTTATATTGTCTAAACTTTCATTTCAATCATTGAAACATTCTCAGAGGATGTTATATAGTTGTTATTCACAAACCATTTTTCGTCAGAGCAATTTTCAAAGTGATTGAAACTTAACATGACTTTTGTCACTAGGTAAATATGAACTTGGTTAAAGCAAAATCTTTACCAACACATATTTCGAGAAATAGATAGGTGAGGTAAACTCGGCTCGAAATACCAAATATGTATAATCTTAGTCTATACAGCAAAACGACTTTTTTTCTCAAGATAGGAGATAAATAGACTTTTGAGTGATAGATAAGTTCAAGTCTCCACATACCTTTTAGTCGATAAATATCCACCAGTTCCTTGAGTAGTCCTTCGTCTTGTATGATGATTGTCATGGAGTTATTGATCTCAACTACACTTTCTATCTGTAGATGGTGGATTTTCGACAAAGGCTAAAATCGTAAACCCATAATTATACGAACCTCTGATTCAGCAATTAGACGTGAATATTGAGACACGGGTCTCTCATCGAATCCTATGATGGAGAATACTTTCTCTCAGAGTGCATATAGATATGTAGTCTCACAGCTGGACAACGACATATCTCATGAGAACCGAGCACTTCAGTAATTATTTCTATCAAAGGATGAACAACTCCCGAACAACTTGCTCTGCTAGTATAAAGTCATGAATTAATTAATCCTAAATTCTTGGATTCATCCACAGAATTGCTGAAAATATTCAAATATTTTCGCAGATATTTCATTACGCAAACCATGGTTCTTCCCAGCAGAAGTCCATGGATTAGTAATAAATATTGGACGCACGGGCATCAGGGCTACCGCCTGATCAAGCTTTGTCTCAAACCTAAATTCTTGGATTCATCCACAGAATTTCTGAAAATATTCAAATATTTTCGCATATATTTCATTACGCAAACCATGGTTGTTCCCAGCAGAAGTCCATGGATTAGTAATAAATATTGACGCACGGCATCGAGCTACCACTGAGCAAGCCATGTCTCAAACTTAGATTATTGGATTCATCGCAGAATTTCAGATATTTCATTACGCAAACCATGGTTCTCCCAGCAGAAGTCCATGGATTAGTAATAAATATTGGACGCACGGGCATCGGGGCTCTGCTTTGAGAAAGCCCTGTCTTAAACTTAAATTCTTGGATTCATCCGCGAGAATTCTTGAAAATATTCAAATATTTTCGCACATATTTCATTACGCAAACCATGGTTCTTCCCAGCAGAAGTCCATGGATTAGTAATAAATATTGACGCACAGGCATCGGGGATACACTTTGAGCAAGCTCTGTCTCAGATGGTGCAATTATATTCAATAATGATACAATAACAACCACCGAACGAGCAAGTATTTCAAAATACGACGAAACGATGAACCTATGCAAAATAGGACGAAGAATAACAAATAAATAAAAATTGACCAAGGCGCGGGAGCATGGACCCACTGACCAGGACGACCGTGCGTGGTCAATCCCACACCGATCTCATATTATTATTATCATATTTTGTTGTTTTTTCTGAGTTCATGAAAAAACCTTTCGCTTGAACAAATATCCTTTTGTTTTGAGGAAACTCCTCAACTTCATGGTGCTTCCTCCGCGCGAAGGAAATAATATAAAATCAAGGAGAGCATGAGGGGGGCGTGACCATTGGCCAGCCGGCCAAGACTGGTCCCAGCCGGCCCCACACCTCATATTTCCTCATTATTTTATTAATTGCCCTAGTTTCATGAAAACTCCTTAATCTCATGATTTTTCCTTCGTCCCATGAAAAATAATAAAACTTAGGAAACCCGTTTGCACGAGTCATGGTCGGTCGGCCAAACCCTAGATGGCTCACACGTCCCACTCTTTTATTAGCATATTTTTCATGTTTTCATAATCCCATGAAAATTCCCTGATTTCATGATATTTCCTTCAAATTATGAAAATTCCTTCAAATCATGAAATAATGCATAAAATAGGAAAAAACGCACGGGACCGGGCCTTGGTCGGCCAGTCATGCTCTAAGCCGGTCCCACACGCTCACACGTCCCTTATTTTATTATTTATGATTTTTGATGTTTCCTTCGTCTCATGGAAACTCATTTATTTCAACAAAACTCCTTCGTTTCATCATATTAGGAAAAATGTTATGGGACCGTCCCCTTTGATTTTTCCTGAGTTTTACTCTCTGGCTGTTTTCACCTCCCGAAAGAGCTTAAAACCAAAATACTCCCTCGTTGGGAGATAGGAAATTCTTTTCCGTACGTAATGGAGGGGCGGACCCGCAAAATCCGAGTTCGTATGAGAAATCTATGTTGATTCTACCAAAGGACGCTGATTAGGGTTTCAACCAATCTGGGAGTGCTCGAACGATCAACATTTGATCCCGTGACCACCCAGGGCCGGTTTCATGACCCCTTGGTCAGTCCCTTACCTCTTCATAATTCCTTCACTTTTCATTATTTTCCTTCATCCGATGAAGTTTTGACGGTTTTATCAGAAAACCTTAATTTTGTCATATTTTCTCAAATGGTCGCTCAAACGAGCACCAGAAAATATCAAAATTCTCAGAACTGAGACACGGACGTCTCAACGATGAAAGCATGTTACCTTGACCGACCAAGGTTGGCTTTGTGTCTCTCAATGAGCTAATCCCACGTGTTTCTCACAATCTGACCTAATTTGCACAATTGCACGTATTAGGTCCAAAAACTCTCCAAACAATTTCGGAATTCGACGGAGCGATCGTCATTTGATCCCATGACCACCCAGGGCTGGTTTCACAACTCCTTGGTCGGTCCCTCATGTTTTAATAATAATTAATTAGGTTCTATCACCTAATGTTTGAACCAGTGATAATTGGTAAATGATTAAATCAACATTTAATCATTCTTTCAACCACTCACCAACTCTTCAAAGAGGTCTTGGATTTCTCTCACGTGAGCATATGAGAATTTCATGGTTGATCCACGGTCCCATGAAGCCGGTTCTCCTTCATTCTATGGTTAATTTCAAATAAATCATCAATTGGTCATCAATTGATCAAATTAGGGTTTCGAATCCAAGGATCATGATTCAGATTCAAACACTAATAATTTCACACTGATCTCATGATCAATATTCTTATTAATTATGCTCGGTTAAATTACCGTGCTTTAATTAATATTTTATTTTAGTCACGCTACAAATATTTCATCGGACGAGCAACACTTGCTCAGATGAGCAATATTTACTCAAATATTTCATCAGACGAGCAACACTTGCTCAGGTGAGCAATATTTACTCAAATTAACGGAACTATCAATATTAAATAAATTAGCGAGCAACACTTGCTCTCCTCAACGTGAGGATCCTATCACATCTGTCTCAACGAGACACGTTCGATTCATGAGTTGCAGAACATTTTACAAAATCATGTTTAACTCAGCAAATACGTGGACTCATCGTCCCACGAAGTCATGAAATCAGCAACTGACTTAATTAACCACGAGACATCAATCGTGTCACTTGGGGGGATATCAATTAGGGTTTTGGTTTGGCGGTCTATGGCACGTGTGTTCAAACACACGATGAAATGTGAGCAAGTCGTGCAATCAGTTGAGGAAGTTAGAAAAGTAGTGGGTGGAAAATCAACCAAGTCTCCGCACGATGAGCGCAACTGGTTTTGAGCATTATTTCCATCTTTCCACTCCTTCGCTTCATCAACTGTCACACTTCATAGGATCATGGTTTTCAACTCCGGCATTATATAATGTTTCTGAATCCCAATTGAAGGACAAGATTCGAAGAGTTCTCAAACATTCGAACAACAATCGTCTGAACGAGCAATTTCTCAACAAAGTTCATACAGACGCTCATTCGTATACACGAACTCACAGAAATCACTCTCAATCAGGCAATATTCAATCATTGAGCATTACACGGAAACCATAACACACCTACAATCTCAGATCACCATTGATCTCACACATTTCTCAGCTTCCCTCCTACAGACCAACCCATCCTCTCTTGTGACCGAATTTACTCTGGAACGGCCATTGTCTTGGTTTAGGCTGGAGTACTACAGATTGGTCTCTCGAACTAAAAAGCACCCCCTTCATAGTGGTGCATCTGTGTGAGGTTGAACATTTAGCTCGGTTCAAGGAATCTCCTCCGCACGGTCGTCCTCAATTCCGCAAAAACCAGCAGATCGTTTTTCCCCATCTACAGATTGGCGACCATAGTCGGAGATCATTCTCTCAATTACAATCTCTCATTCTCACAAGATGGTTGGTCTAAGGTCAGGATCGGTCACAAACCCTAACGCAAAATCGCTAGTACTAGCAACAATGAAGACATCCCGGAAACCGTTCCGGCCACTAACACTGACGGTGGTGACATCGCTCATCCTCACAACAACGCAGAAGGTCATCCTTTGTTCGGCCGACAGCCCGAAGAGGTCAGAGGAAACCCACCACCAACTATGGATGATCTCGTCAAAGCGCAAAAAACTCTTGCAAAAAATCAGACATATATGGCCGCGTCACAACAAAAGCTATTTGATCACTTGAAGACTCTTACCGCCAAGTTGTCAGAAAAAACTCCAGACAAAGGGAAAGAGAAGGAAAAATCCTCATATGTTGCTGACCCTGAGGTAATTCCAATTCACACCGTGGACGACGATGAAACCAACAAAGCTACAGGAAATTCATCAGCAAAGAGTCATCAAGTTTCATCATTTGGGAAGACTTGGAGCGCCTTCTGGAGATTCATGGGTAAGACAAGACACAGCATGTCCATCGTCACCAACCTCTCTATCCTACCGCTAACATCACTCCTCCAAGCACTGATGTTCTAGTGATCACCCCTGCAAGTGACGGCACTGGCGCCATCAACAATCCTCCTTTTGGTTGATCTCTTGAAGAACCAAAGGAAATCAGCCTACCATAGTTGATCCCATGAGGGTTCATACTGACGTAGATGCATCACAGAAATAGTTGTGTGCTCATCTCAAAACTCTCACAAACAAGATTGAGTTTGAACGAACTCAGCCTCAACACGAGAAAGGAAAAGCTAAAGAAACATCTTCAACTGCTTATCCTGAAATCTCTCCAATCCATGTTGTACATGATGAAGAATTCCGCAAAGCTGCAGATGGCTCTCCAGCAATGGAACCCGCATATTTCATCACACGTGAATACCTGGAGCACTTATTTGAGGATCGAGGAAAAGACAAGGCATCATCTGTCCATCTTCATCAACCTTCATATCCCGCTTCCATACATAGGATTCCTCTTCCAAAGAATTATTGGGCGAACACGAGCACAACATGTCGTCCGTCTGAAGGAATTTTCAAAGTCTCTGACAGGCAGAGCATACACCTGGTACAACAACATCGCACCGGGAAATATCACCGATTGGAGAGAGATGATTGACTTCTTTGTGTAAGAGAAAATCACTCTCTCTGATCTATAAAGGATGTTTTGAAGGAGCAACGAATATCCTGATGATTATGTGAAAAGATTCAGAGTCCAAGCCCTGGATTGTTATGATCTAAATGTCACAGAACATCAGCTGGTAGATTTGTGCATCAATGGCATGCTCTGGTTTATGAGTGCCTTCTTGGAAAATCATCGGTTCCGGACTTTCTCAGGGCTCCACGAAGCCGCGAAGATATCAGCAACCACTGCACCTGCTCTGTTGGAAAGAACAAAATCCACAAAGACTGAAGAATCGCGAGACACTTTAGGAAGTAGGCGTCTGATCAACAAGCAGTACAACCTCCAGCCTTCCACAAACACTATTGCAGAAGGGAGCAAATGGAAAGCCAAACTTCCGCGCAAGCATACCTCAGCTCCTTCAAAGGCACAAAGCAAGAATAATCAAGATGCACAAGCCTATGACCAACACACAAGAGTTTTTGATCAAAAGCACATGACTTTCCTTTTCCATTGAAGAGGTGATCAAACTCCTAGATGTATGGATCCAAGATGGTGCAATCAAGTTGCTGTATGTCCGGAAAGAACCAATTGAAGAAGACATGGAAAGTCTTCGTTACTGCCGCTTCCACAAGTTCGTCAATCATCCCACAAAGCAACTGCGCATTTTTGAAACACATTCTCAAAGAGAAGTTTGATCCGCAATATCTTCAACTGGGGACTGAAGGAGTACACAAGAATCCTCTCCCAGTAAGAACCTTTACACTTTTTGGACAACCTATCAGAGAAGCAGTTCAAGACGAATATGCGTTATCTGCTGAAGGGATAAAGGAAAAACATGTTCACAGTACTGAACCACATCGTTTCAAGAAGTCCATACCGAAAATAATTCTTGAGCCTCCATCCACAGATCAAGAGATGTACGACTGGGGACTGCTTACCATAGTCAATCTCAGAAAAAACGAATTTGGAAGAACGTTGATCGATATCGACACCACCATCAACAACATTCTAGTAAAAACCATCGGATCCGCATGTATCGCTCGGCAAGAAAGTACTCGTTTTCCATCTCAATCAGAAGACCTCGAAGTAGCGCTCGGAAATACTCATGGCTACATCACTCTCATAGTGAACATAAGTCCAACCTAGACAGAAACCAAGTTTCGCATAATCAGGAAGATCCAGGATATGACATATCCTTCAGATGAGCGTAGGTCCACACTGAAAATATGGATACTTACTGAGCATCTTTGGTTACACATTCCTCCAACGAAGGAAGTTCTGGTCCAGAAGGTTTGACGGACATTCCATCATCAGAGTACTTCGAGGAATTTAAAACTTCGACGAGGTTGAAGCAAAAACCTGCAAAAGATGCATAGATATTCGTCAAGAGGTTCCACACTCAGGCAAGTTTCATTCACTTCCTGTCTATGTCATTTATTTCCTCACATGCCATCCTAGCACGGGGACTCAATTCTGCTAGAAACTCTGCAAGATGTTATGAATGGTAGCTTCACCGGATTATCATTTTACCAAGTGGTTGAATCTGACACTTCAACGCTAGAGCATCTAAGGAGTCTTCAAATTGTACTCCCAATCAAAGAGTACACCTTCGATAATGACGCCTCTGGCTTTAGCATAAATACATCGAGGACGACATACTGATTCACCACCAGCGCAATTGAAGTGCAACTAAACTACAATCGCTGAGTCTTCACTATCTCCATGACAAGACTTCTGAAGCAGATGCAATATCATTCACCCATGGAAGGCACGAATTCCTTCAACATATGCTGGGGACTTGATCTTACTGGAGAAAACGGTTTTATTTTGATAAATGTTATCCACATAACAAGTTATTGCAACCAAATGTGATTCCATGAAACTTCATCAACGGGATATCCCTACATCACAAGCTCCTGCACGACTGAGGAACTTATTCTCTTCACCGATCACACCCAGAATGAAGGCTACTGATGCAATTCGCCGCAACATCGTCGACTCACTGACGAATCCAGTTCACATTAAAATCATATTATTCAGGAGAATTCATGTTGAACTCCCAGAACACCTTCATCTTAGAGATGCTCAACCTACCAAAAGACGATTTGGATGGAGGAGCAACTACTGTGTCTATAACCATGGTTTTATCCTTTTCGGTCTTTGAAGCAACTTCAACCGTGGTATCAGCATCAACAATAATCTCTAAGGGAACACCATCCATGATCTCAACATCGACAAATATCTCTGGAGCGTGATCATTCATGGTCTCAACACCAACAACGGTCTCAGGAGCAACATCCTCAAAGCTTCATCAACTAATCATTCTCTGAAGTAGTACACATGAAGCGGACTTCTCTAAGAACAAATGATTCATATCAAGATGTGTAGACCTGATAACATGCTCACATGAAGTCTTCCCAAAGCTGGCACGACTGGTGGGCATTATCCAAAGTCTTCTACAATATGTTCTCGTCACCTCTACAGATGAGGAACAACACACTTCAGGTCATGGGTTTTCAAAAAACGTGCCAATGGGTGAGGAATAGGACAATACTTCCTCAACAAAAGATGTTCGCTTGTGTCTCTTCAACAACATACCAAAAGGGCACATTAATTGGACATACAAGCTGAAAGATATGGCCTTTACCGTCAGGTCTACAAAACCTAAGAAATTTGTACGGGATTACAAATTGCAAATGTGCACGCTTCGTTGGCGGACTTCTACAACTCCAGATTGAGTGATTCTTCTATCATTTAATAACTCAGTCTCTTAGCCTCAAAAGTTGGGGTCAAGCATTGAATTCCGATGCAGTGTGAGGTTCCTACGGCTCCCAGAACATACTAAATGCAAGAATTCATGGACGGGATTCATAACCTCTACAGTCGATCGATGTCCACCAGGTCTTTCGCTAAGTCCTTCATCAAGGTACCTCCAGCCTCCTGGTTAGCTCGTCTACTTCATCTTCTTCAACACAACATCACTAGTAGGGAAAGGAGCGTCACCCCTTTTCTTCTTTCTTGATAACTTCAAGTCTTTCACGGAGCCACTTCATATTGAAGACAAGTTCTTCAGCATTCTTCAAGTTTTACTCCCAATCAAAGAGTAAATCTTGGGAAACAACATCTCTGGATGCAATCCTAATATCATCTATAACACGCAAGATGGCCTCTACTTGTTTCGTCAAGAAATAACTACGTCCTGGATCCCGAGTAACAACAATGTGTCCATACATTTCCTATAGTTCCTTGTATATAGCAACATATCTGATGGGAACGCTAAAACCTCCAACAATCTGGTGATATAACTCACTAAATTGAGGATAAAGGAAATCCCTGCAATAGGATACTCATGCACTATCATCTGGTTCCCAGTTACTGGAGCAGTGTCATAGAGACAACTTCAGGGGAAGTATCTTCTGCTATGTCGGGTTCGGGTTCCACCGTCTGAGGCACAATTGGAGCTTCCACCACCTCCACGGCATCAGCGACCGACACTTCATTATCCTGAGGTGCAACTATGAAAGTCTTGTCACCAACGACTCATGGATTGCCCAAATCATCATTATTGGATCCATGATTCCCAACTTCGTCGTTTGGCACCTAATGCGAAGATTACATGGGATTAGAATGATTCAAATGAGATATACTTACTGGGGAATCTCTAAATCATTTTAAGGCTCGGAAATACTGGAATTTCCATTAGCAAAGACGCTATCTCCATTCGGTTCGGGATTTCGGGAATTCTCCATATTCCCATATCCCAAAGAAGAGCATGCTTCATCAGCATGATGCTAATATACAATGATTTCTTCATGGATTCATCATCAACAATTATTATTACTTCATTCAAGGAGATTCCAAGATCACCTGCACGAAAATATACTTACATCAACTTTTTCATCAGTGCTGGATTCATGAATTGCTTGTCCGGGAACAAGTTGAAGACCATCAATCGATGGAGAAAAAGTATAGAAGAAGTAACAAACCTTGGTCTCATAATCCTAATTGCACTGGCAAAGTCATGACACAAGGAGCGCTAACAACTCGTCAATGAAACGGCTGGGGACTACACGTCATTTGCTAGCATCATGTAGTCCTCACTTCTGGGTTCTCCGCTCCTGTAGACTTTCTTCCATTTCTGTGGAGTCAACATCTGTCCAGGATTCCACTATACGATCATCCTGTGGAAAATCTAATGAAATTAGCAGAAGTACAACTCAATATTAAGGATCACTCACCATCACTCAGAGGTCCCAGAAGCACCATTTCTTTAAGCTGCATATGTAGAGATATCATCTATGGAAATATCATCTTTGGAAGCATCATCATGAGAACCGGTCATTCTTGCAAAGTTGCTATGACGTCCATACAACATTCCTACTTCAGTATATCATCCGTAGATGCAGATTTCATCAAAGCAGTGGAATTAAAGCACAACAGAAATGATCAGGATGTTCACACCATCATCTACAAAAATGGTAATTCTTAACTCTTACCTTTTTACGCTTCCACTAACAGTAGTGAGAGTAATGCTAGAGTTAATGCTCCAAAATCGTCTGCTTCATCAAGACCTACAAAAGACGTTCAAGAACTCAGATTTTTCATAAAATCATCAACTTTTCTACTGAGTGAACATTCACCATATAATTATAGAAACTAAAACATTATTTCATCATAAATAATTTTATCTCTAAGCAACATCACACAAGACTCAAGTTTTGATTTTAGAGAAACAATATATATTTACTCACGTAAATAAATGAATATTTTTCAACGTGAGTCAGGCTCACAAAAATAAATCGTGGATACTCCACGGTTTCAAAGAAAAAAAAAACTTTTCCATGAACCGACCATGTTTTTACAAGAAAACTCTTTTCCTTCGTGCCGTCATACGTATTTGAAATGAAGGTTTATTTCAATTTTGTGAAAACTCACGCATTACATGATAAAGTTTTACATGAAAGCTCTCATACACAAAAATGTATCACTGGACACGAGTTCATATATACATGAAGAGGAGAAATCGCTTCTCCGCATCATCGCTATTCTTTTAAACGAAGATTTTACTACGGTTTTGTGAAAAATTCACTTTTATGATAAGACTTTGGCTCACGTGAAAGCTCATCAACATAGTTTCATCACGGAACCTACATATTCATATATGAAGAAAAATCTCTTCTAAATCAGGGATTATTATTAGTTTTCAAAAACTAACGATCAAACGAGCATACGTTTTCAAAAACAAAGGTTTTCGACGAAACCCACAATAATATATACACGGGTATATGATTTTATCATGATCAATATGTGAACAACCCATAGAACTCATGAACATTAAAAAAAAATGTTCGAACGCATACTTGTCGGCGGCGGCGCTGGTGGTCCGACAACTTTTCCTCCTCTTGATGCTGGCGTGAAGGTGATGGAGAGGGCTCGGCCCGCGAATCCTAAACGACCAAGGACCCATCATCCAAATCAGCGGTTCAACACCAATTTATTCTCATCAAATGACGCTCTAGCATGCCGTTGGAATCTTCATTCAAGTTATGGTATGCTCGTACGATCGAAATTCGGTAACATCTTGACTTACAACAGAGTTCAATTACTTATATTGTTATGACCGGAAAATCACCATTCAATGCTGACTGAGGAACACGGCTTTCCTCACTAAGCAGGGGACTTTATGTAGATGGTGGATTTTCGACAAAGGCTAAAATCGTAAACCCATAATTATACGAACCTCTGATTCAGCAATTAGACGTGAATATTGAGACATGGGTCTCTCATCGAATCCTATGATGGAGAATACTTTCTCTCAGAGTGCATATAGATATGTAGTTTCACAGCTGGACAATGGCATATCTCATGAGTACTAAGCACTTCAGTAATTATTTCTGTCAGGGGATGAACAACTCCCGAACAACTTGCTCTGCTAGTATAAAGTCATGAATTAATTAATCCTAAATTCTTGGATTCATCCACAGAATTGCTGAAAATATTCAAATATTTTCGCAGATATTTCATTACGCAAACCATGGTTCTTCCCAGCAGAAGTCCATGGATTAGTAATAAATATTGGACGCACGGGCATCAGGGCTACCGCCTGAGCAAGCTTTGTCTCAAACCTAAATTCTTGGATTCATCCGCAGAATTTCTGAAAATATTCAAATATTTTCGCATATATTTCATTACGCAAACCATGGTTGTTCCCAGCAGAAGTCCATGGATTAGTAATAAATATTGGGACTTACGGGCATCAGAGCTACCTTTGAGCAAGCCATGTCTCAAACTTAGATTATTGGATTCATCCAAGAATATTTGAAAATATTCAGGATATTTTCGCAGATATTTCATTACGCAAACCATGGTTCTCCCAGCAGAAGTCCATGGATTAGAAATAAATATTGGACGCACGGGCATCGGGGCTACCGCTTTGAGAAAGCCTGTCTTAAACTTAAATTCTTGGATTCATCCGTTGAATTCTTGAAAATATTCAAATATTTTCGCACATATTTCATTACGCAAACCATGGTTCTTCCCAGCAGAAGTCCATGGATTAGTAATAAATATTGGACGCACGGGCATCAGGGATACCGCCTGAGCAAGCTCTGTCTCAGATGGTGCAATTGTATTCAATAATGATACATTAACAACCACCGAACGAGCAAGTATTTCAAAATACGACGAAACGATGAACCTATGCAAAATAGGACGAAGAATAACAAATAAATAAAAATTGACCAAGGCGCTGGGAGCATGGACCCACTGACCGGACGACCGTGCCGTGGTCAATCCCACACCAGTCTCATATTATTATTATCATATTTTGTTGTTTTTTCTGAGTTCATGAAAAAACCTTTCGCTTGAACAAATATCCTTTTGTTTTGAGGAAACTCCTCAACTTCATGGTGCTTCCTCCGCGCGGAGGAAATAATATAAAATCAAGGAGAGCATGAGGGGGCGTGACCATTGGCCAACCGGCCATGCCTGGTCCCAGCCGGCCCCACACCTCATATTTCCTCATTATTTTATTAATTGCCCTAATTTCATGAAAACTCCTTAATCTCATGATTTTTCCTTCGTCCCATGAAAAATAATAAAACTTAGGAAACCCGTGTGCACGAGTCATGGTCGGTCGGCCAAACCCTAGATGGCTCACACGTCCCACTCTTTTATTAGCATATTTTTCATGTTTTCATAATCCCATGAAAATTCCCTGATTTCATGATATTTCCTTCAAATTATGAAAATTCCTTCAAATCATGAAATAATGCATAAAATAGGGAAAACGCACGGGACCGGGCCTTGGTCGGCCAGTCATGCTTAAAGCCGGTCCCACACGCTCACACGTCCCTTATTTTATTATTTATGATTTTTGATGTTTCCTTCGTCTCATGGAAACTCATTTATTTCAACAAAACTCCTTCGTTTCATCATATTAGGAAAAATGTTATGGGACCGGCCCCTTTGATTTTTCCTGAGTTTTACTCTCTGGCTGTTTTCACCTCCCGAAAGAGCTTAAAAACAAAATACTCTAGCGTTGGGAGATAGGAAATTCTTTTCCGTACGTAATGGAGGGGCGGACCCGCAAAATCCGAGTTCGTATGAGAAATCTATGTTGATTCTACCAAAGGACGCTGATTAGGGTTTCAACCAATCTGGTAGTGCTCGAACGATCAACATTTGATCCCGTGACCACCCAGGGCCGGTTTCATGACCCCTTGGTCGGTCCCTCACCTCTTCATAATTCCTTCACTTTTCATTATTTTCCTTCATCCGATGAAGTTTTGACGGTTTTATCAGAAAACCTTAATTTTGTCATATTTTCTCAAATGGTCGCTCAAACGAGCACTAGAAAATATCAAAATTCTCAGAACTGAGACACGGACATCTCAATGACGAAAGCATGTTACCTTGACCGACCTAGGTTGGCTTTGTGGCTCGCAATGAGCCAATCCCACGTGTTTCTCACAATCTGACCTAATTTGCACAATTGCACGTATTAGGTCCAAAAACTCTCCAAACAATTTCGGAATTCGACGGAGCGATCGTCATTTGATCCCGTGACCACCCAGGGCTGGTTTCACAACTCCTTGGTCGGTCCCTCATGTTTTAATAATAATTAATTAGGTTCTATCACCTAATCTTTGAACCAATGATAATTCAGTAAATGATTAAACCAAACATTTAATCATTCTTTCAACAACTCACCAACTCTTCAAAGAGGTCTTGGATTTCGCTCACGTGAGCATATGAGAATTTCATGGTTGATCCACGGTCCCATGAAGCCGGTTCTCCTTCATTCTATGGTTAATTTCAAATAAATCATCAATTGGTCATCAATTGATCAAATTAGGGTTTCTGAATCCAAGGATCATGATTCCAGATTCAAACACTAATAATTTCACACTGATCTCATGATCAATATTCTTATTAATTATGCTCGGTTAAATTACCAGCGCTTTAATTAATATTTTATTTTGGTCATGCTACAAATATTTCATCAGACGAGCAACACTTTCTCAGATGAGCAATATTTACTCAAATATTTCATCAGACGAGCAACACTTGCTCAGGTGAGCAATATTTACTCAAATTAACGGAACTATCAATATTAAATAAATTAGCGAGCAACACTTGCTCTCCTCAACGTGAGGATCCTATCACTGTCTCAGCAGACACGTTCGATTCATGAGTTGTAGAACATTTTACAAAATCATGTTTAACTCAGCAAATACGTGGACTCATCGTCCCACGAAGTCATGAAATCAACAACTGACTTAATTAACCACGAGACATCAATCGTGTCACTTGGGGGGATATCAACTAGGGTTTTGGTTTGGCGGTCTACGGCACGTGTGTTCAAACACACGATGAAATGTGAGCAAGTCATGCAATCAGTTGAGGAAGTTAGAAAAGTAGTGGGTGGAAAATCAACCAAGTCTCCGCACGATGAGCGCAACTGGTTTTGAGCATTATTTCCATGTCTCCACTCCTTCACTCCATCAACTGTCACACTTCATGGGATCATGGTGTTTTCAACTCCGGCATTATATAATGTTTCTGAATCCCAATTGAAGGACAAGATTCGAAGAGTTCTCAAACATTCGAACAACAATCGTCTGAACGAGCAATTTCTCAACAAAGTTCATACAGACGCTCATTCGTCTACACGAACTCACAGAAATCACTCTCAATCAGGCAATATTCAATCATTCAAAGCATTACACGGAAACCATAACACACCTACAATCTCAGATCACCATTGATCTCACACATTTCTCAGCTTCCCTCCTACAGACCAACCCATCCTCTCATGTGACCGAATTTACTCTGGAACGGCCATTGTCTTGGTTTAGGCTGGAGTACTACAGATTGGTCTCTCGAACTAAAAAGCACCCCTTCATAGCGGTGCATCTGTGTGAGGTTGAACATTTCGCTCGGTTCAAGGAATCTCCTCCGCACGGTCGTCCTCAATTCCGCAAAAACCAGCAGATCGTTTTTCCCCATCTACACTATCCTAGTCCGGGACCTTAGCTATAGTAGACTAGAAATCAAGACTTATAGTTTTGATCACTAATATTAACAAACATGCTTGAGATAGCAATGCATGCGAGTTCGACCGAGCAATGCTCTAACAATCTCCCCATTTGTCAATT
Organism: Papaver bracteatum; assembly: GCA_023529315.1. Taxonomy (NCBI): domain Eukaryota; kingdom Viridiplantae; phylum Streptophyta; class Magnoliopsida; order Ranunculales; family Papaveraceae; genus Papaver; species Papaver bracteatum. The sequence goes on from JAJJWX010005092.1 coordinate 332,459, forward strand.
TTAGTGACAAAACTATCAATACATATGGAATACAAAAAATATATAAATAAACTTTGTAGCTCCTATTCCATATGTCTAATCTTCAACATTACTCGAAATCTTCGTCACTTCCAAGTACTCCAATGATACCAAAGGTTATAATTTTAGCATCATCGTTGTTGAAAATCCATAACTGTAACAACGAGAAAACAAGAGTTCTCAATCATTGTTATACAGTGTCATAGTATCATTACACATCGTCAAAGTCCAATTGCATCACAACTTTAACAATAATACTATGGTGATATGTCACTCCCCCTTAGTCAATACTCCATCTCACATGGAAACCACTCCACTTATATAATGATCCGAAAACCATATGTATTTGTAGTAGAACTACATATTAATTCTCCCCATTTTTGTCAATAAAATTGGCAAAGGTACAAGAACGGGATCCAAATGAAATTTCCGTAAGAGACGTTTCATGACCAAAAGTAAGTATATATCATCTTATTTAGATGCAATCATAAAGCCGAAGCTAGATGCATTCGTAAAGGAGTCTATAAAGATACAAGATAACCCCTATAATATTCCACAACCGCATTCCCCACAAATATTTGGCAATTAAGCACAAGTTCAATCAAGAACTCTCCCCCATAATATGTCATTCCCGAAAGACCAACAAGAGCGACCTTAATTTCAAAAGAAAAGAAGGATTTCTTTGGACATAAAAAATCACATACAAGTATGAATTTGAATCAAAAAAATATTCAATTAAATTAACCGTAAGTGAACCTATGGTTAATTTAACCAAATATTCTCAACACAAGTAAACTTATGGAGACTTATGAAACTCAATTAGATTAATCATAAGAGAATCCATAATTTATCTAACCTGATGTTTATGGGAGAAAATCGCCTCTGCCGAAGTTTGTAAATTCGATGGTGGAGAGACTGGTTTAAACCCTTAAACAAATATGCTGCACGTTAGCACTTTTGATTCGAGATATCAATTTGTAAAACTCTGGCCTAAACCAAGAAGATGGCCGTTCCAGATTTGCTTCGGTCACAAAGTGGAGGAGAAGGGTTGATTTGGGGAGGATAGCGAAGAAGGGTGATGAGACCAGAGAGTTCTGTCTAGGTAGTATCTTGAATTGTATCAGAAGTATAGAAGCTTGCGAAAGCTTGCTAGTGATGGAAGCTTTTGAGAGAGCTTGCAAAATGGCTATCTAATAGTATTGTATTTTTCCTGACCAAGACTTGTGTGTTTTGGCAGAATAGGTGAAACCTATTTATACAAGTGAGATTGAACGTATCCTGGCCTCATTAAGGAATTGAGTAAATGTGCCAATTAAAACAGAGGAGGTGGAAACCGTTGGCTTTATGGTGAAAATTTTCACCATAACTTTCCTTATTTAATTGACTGTATTCATTCCTTGCACGCCTTTCTTTATTGCGAGTATAGTGTACATTGCACGCTGTGACTGCCAAACCAAAACCCCAAGAAAGCATCCCCCAGTTTGTGTTGATGTCTCGAGAGTTGGGCGCAAGTGGAAATGCCAAAGTTGCTAGTGAAGCATTGCGACATGTGCGGGATGTCTCGACCGCAAGTTGTACTTTGAGTGCGAATGGCAATGCCAAAGTCGCTTGGTGGAGCATTTGGCATGTGCTGAATGCCTTGGCCGCGATTTGTACTTTGAATGCGAATGGTAATGCCAAAGTCGCTAGTGGAGCATGTGTGGCATGTGCGGAATGCCTTGGAAATTAGCTAGCAAGTTGGGGATAAAAGTGGCTAGTGGTTGCGTGTTGGCATGTGCCAATGGCACACATGGCCACTTTGGCCAAGTCGTGGGCACTACAATTGGATAGCGGATTGGGATAAAAAGTGGCTAGTGGTAACGTGTTGGCATGTTCCAATGGCACGTATAGCCACCTTGGCCAAGTCGCGGGCGCTACGATTGGGTAGCGGCTTGGAATAGAAATTGGCTAGTGGTAACGTGTTGGCATGCCAATGGTACGTATGGACACCTTGGCCAAGTCGCGGGCGCTACAATTGGGTAGTGGCTTAGAATAGAAAGTGGCTAGTGGTAACGTGTTGGCATGTGCCAATGGCATGCACGGTCATTTTGGCCAAGTTGCGGGCGCTACTTTTGGGTAGCGGCTTGGAATAGAAAGTGGCTAGTGGTAACGTGTTGGCATGTGCCAATGGCACGCACGACCACTTTGTCCAAGTTGTGGGCGCTACTTTTGGGTAGTGTCTTGGAATAGAAAGTGGCTAGTGGTAACGTGTTGGCATGTGCCAATGGCACGCACGACCACTTTGGCCAAGTTGTGGGCGCTACTTTTGGGTAGCGGCTTGGAATAAAAAGTGGCTAGTGGTAACGTGTTGGCATGTTCCAATGGCACGCACGGCCACTTTGGCCAAGTTGCGGGCGCTAGCTGGGCATAACGGCTTGAAGATAAAAATTGTCTAGTGGTAACGTGTTGGCATGTGCCAATGTCACGCACGACCACTTTAGCCAAGTTGCGGGCGCTAGCTAGGCATAGCGGCTTGAAGATAGAAATTGGCTAGTGGTAACGTGTTGGCATGTGCCAATGGCACGCACGACCACTTTGGCCAAGTTGCGGGCGCTAGATGGGCATAACGGCTTGAAGATAGAAATTAGCTAGTGGTAACGTGTTGGCATGTGCCAATGGCACGCACGGCCACTTTGGCCAAGTTGTGGGCGCTAGCTGGGCATAGCGGATTGAAGATAGAAATTGTCTAGTGATGCATGTTGGCATGTGCCAATGGCACGCACGGCCAAGTTGACCTAGTTGCACGGTTTGCAAGCCTATGGCGCTATTTTTGGCACGTGCCAAATGGTATAGCGGCTTAGTTTGGCATGGTTGCATGTGAGTGCAGTATGTGGTTTGGTTTTGGCGTCGTTGCCATGGTGCGCAGTATGCAGCTTGGTTTTGGAATTAGGGTTCTGTGTCGAAAACCCTAATCTGGTATTTTGAAAAAATACCCCCATTAATTATTGACACCTGAATTAAATGCTCGTAGTTAATGTGTTGCTGGTAACACTAGGTCATGGGGGTTTACGATTTTACCCCTTATCTAAAATCCACCATCGACATTAAGTCCCCTGCTTAGATCGGAACAGGTGATTTGTTGCGAGATAAGCATAAGATGGTGCCAAGACAAGATCTGAAAGAGAAATGAGAGATTTATCTGACCTTTTTTATGAGATGCGGACTGGATTCGGAATCCTCGTCCTTGGAAGTTTTTTATGGAGCGGGAGATTGGCACAATCTGGCGGAAATGGACAGTTGGGAAGCATTGAGCTGTTGGCGCGAGTTGAGAAACTGAGCGTGTGCTGGATGGTGGGACCGGTGGAAGATAGACTTGTAGATGGCGCAGCTTGGGTGGCATTAACAAGTCGGCGTGATTGGTGGGACCAGCGGAAAGTTGGGAAGCAATTTTGACTTTTCTTCACACGCGGATTTTAATTAGGGAACCAATCATGCCAAAAGTGTTATGTTCCTCATTACTTATTTTCCTTTTTTAAGATTCCGCATTCATTTTCAGCATAACCACACCATCTCCCTTTTGATAAAAGGTTCTTCTTATTGAGATCTTTTCCTTCTTTGCTATGTCGCCCAGAGAAGAATCATCCTCCAATCGTCCATATTCTCCGAGTAAGGGCGCAAGATTCGACTCTTGCGAAAGCATCCCAACTAGAGTTATGCGGGTCAAGAAGATCATACTGGTATGTTCCCTTTTCTTCTGCTGATCAGTGTTTACTTCATCGCTTGCTCCTTGATGAATGAGAAATTCTTCTTCCCTACAGCGATATCCCGTTGGAGCGTGTATTACTGTTATCGATGAAGATGATCTAGTTTCTCCCCTGCCTCCAAACCCGACTTCGTTGGCTGCTGCAGATTTGGAGAATGCTGATTTAGGGATTTCTTGTCATGAATACCCCTACGCGGGTTTGTCGTTTGGGACTCGCATGAGGTGCCTCTCCTCCAATTACCGGAACATTGGTGGTTTCCTGGTGTGAAAAGAGTTCGTGGCTCTTTACACAAGGATATGGAAGACGTACGGCCATATTGCTACCAGGAGCGTAGTGAAATTTTTTTCGTCTGCCTTGGTTTTCGTAGTGAATTGCCTTCTACCAGTGATCGTTGAAATGGAGAGTATATCCATCCGTGCTTTTGCAGAGCCAAAAATTCAGAGATGGGATAGCATGGTGGCTACCTGTGAGTCCTTGGAGTTCAACATCAGCTGGTTGCGGCATCGTCTTGATATTGTGAAAGTTGACAGAGCTGGTATTCTTGCTGGTGTGATTCCTGCTACCAAAGACAGGGAAGAGGAGAAAGATTTAGCCATGGAGTCTCAAAGGATCGAAGGGTTAACTCGAGATTTGAAGAGTAGGACTGAGAGATATCATAGTCGATTGAAGATGATGTTTTGTAGGGACTATGATTTACTAGATGGTATTTTCTGATTTGTGTTGCAAGATTATTATTTTTTTTAGAAGATTTCGAAATGAATAAAGGCATTTTATTAATCTATTGGGCTGTATGGAAGTTTTGATAATAGGTAAGGAAAAACGTAAGCAAAAAGAGTGTTGGGTGTGTACACTTTGATGTAGCGTGTTGCGGGAAAGCAATCATGCATATTATGCTTTGAGCCATTTTCCGTTGATGACTGCCTCTAGTTTTCCTCCATCCTCTTTGATAATCTTGTAGTACCCACTGTCATATGCCTTGGTGATAATGTATGGCCCTTCCCATTTGGGGGAAAATTTTGGCGCTGATATATCCTGCTGAATATGCTTGGCAGTTTTCAGCACCAAATCTCCCTTTTTAAAAACTATAGGCTTCACGGTGCTGTTGTATGCCCTGGAAATCCTGTTTCTGTATGCTTGTGCATGTTCTTCAGCCCGAGATCTTCTAGAGTCTATAGTGTCTAGTTCTGCTATTCTGGCGTTCAGCGTCTCGGCTTCACTCCATTGATGTCCACTTGCGGCGGCGATTCGGGCAGATGGAATTTTGATTTCTGCCCGGAGAATTGCATCTGTGCCATAGACAAGAGAGTAGGGAGACATGCCGGTGGAGCTTCTAGGAGATGTTCTGTATGCCCAGAGAGCCATTGGCAGTTGCTCATGCCAAGTCCTGGGATTGTCGTGTACTGTTCGGTTGAGGATCCGGATCAGAGTCTTGTTGGTGCTTTCGGCCTGCCCATTTCCATGCGGGTAGTAGATGGTGGAGAAGACTTGTTTAATGTCGTACCCCTCAAGTAAGTCTTGTACCTTCTTGTTAGTGAAAGGTGTGCCATTGTCGGTGATAATATGCCTAGGTACGCCAAAACGACAGATGATGTGTTCCTTGATGAATGCTGTGATTGTGGCTCCGGTGGTTCCTTTCAGCGGGATAGCTTCAACCCATTTGGTAAAGTACTCAGTTGCGGTTATTATGTATTCGTGCTATTTCGAGGATGGCGGTTTGATCTTTCCGATGATGTCAAGTCCCCAGCTATAAAATGGCCACGGGCTACTTATTGAATGTAGGGGTGTCGGAGGTGCATGGATGAGATTTACGTGGACCTGACATTCACGACATTTCTGGACAAAAGCGGATGCGTCATCTTCCATGGTCGGCCAGTAGTACTTCTCATGTATCTGCAGAAACAGCTTGTGTTTCCCTTGGTGTTCGCCATCATGTACTTCTCTTAATATAACTGGGACTTCTGTATCGTCTAAACACCGTAGTAGACTTCCCCCAAAACTCTTGCGGTATAAAACCCCATCGTGAATCACAAATCTCTTGGACTTTTGTTTTATCTTGGATGCGTCTTCTTTGTCGGCAATGAGAATGCCATCGCGGAGGAAACTGATGTATGGCTCTTGCCAGTCCCCAGAATGTTTGATGTTAAGGACTTCTGCTTGACATGGGAGTGCCTGGCAATTGGGGCACGTCTTATGGAGCAATCGAGATTGGGCTTCCATTTCCGGCCAAAAATATCCAAGTCGATGTAGGCGGTGGTAGAGGGTTACCACCGATGTGATTCCACAGACTTCGGTATGGACATGTTCAAGTTATTGATGTGCTTCTTCCTTTCCGAGACACCTTGACAGGGAGCTATCCGGGTTTCGACGATACAGAACATTTTGAAGTACGAAGAAGTTTTGCAAAGTCTTGAGACCGACTTTCCATTGGGAAAGTGAGTTGTTGAGTTCTTGGATGATAGGGGATCTCCAATCATCGTCTTCGGTCTTCTTAGCTTGTGAAAGCCATGTTAAGGCTATGGTTCATTTCCTTACTGTCGGGATTTCTTTGGATCCTTTGAACTGTAGTCTTGATGCCAGCGTAACCAGGCAGTCGGCGTGCCTATTACCGCTTCGGCCAATGTGTGTGATAGTCGCATCGGCGAAGTAATTCAGTAATCTCTGTGCTTCAGCTCTGTATGGTGCCAGCGTTAGCTCTTTCAATGTGTAGATCCCGTTCAACTGGTTGATGAGAAGTTTAGAATCCCCTCTTATCTCCAAACGTGTGGCCCCAGCTTGTTTATCTAGTGACAATCCTATGAGGAAGGCTTCGTATTCGGCTGATTTGTTGGTGCTAGGGAAGTCTAGCTTGAAAGAGTATGAAAAAACTTCCCTAGCAGGGGATACCAGTACTATACCCACTCCTCCAGTATTGGTGTTAGGGGTGGATGAGCCGTCGAAGAACAACATCCATGCTTTTTCTTTGACTGAGAGAATTTCTGGAAAGTCCCTAGGGAGATCTTCACGTAGTTCCACGACGTTTTCTCCTGGGAATGCTGCTAGCAAGTCTGTGACGGCCTGTCATTTTATGGCCCTCGGGGAAGTGCACATTATGTCAAACTCTGACAGCTGTAGGAGCCGCTTAGCCGGCCTCCCTATCAGGGCAGGTTTTGAGAGGAGAAACCTTACAGGATCTGACTTTGATATCATTATCACCTTTCTGTATGGAGTGGATCAGTGTTAAACATGCTTTTTCCGCTCTGGGGTATCTTAGTTTGGCATCTCTTAACATACGACTGAAGTAGTATATGGGATATTCGGTTCCTTCGTCATCTTCTTGAGCGAGGAGAGATCCAATGACAGTTTCGCTGAAAGCAGTATAGAGACATAGCGGTTTCCCTTGCATAGGAGATTTCATGACGGTCGGGGAAGATAATATTTGTTGGATCTTCTGATATGCTTCTTGTTGAGACGCAATCCATGTGAAACTCGCCCCCTTTTTTAGCAAAGGGGTGAATGCGGTAATGAGATGTGCTAGTCCCGGTATGAAGCGGCGAATGTAGTTTATCTTACCCATAAAAATCTGGAGCTCCTTTACAGTTCGTGGGGGTTGCATCATCAGGATAGCTTGCGTCTTGATTGGGTCGACCTTTATCCCTGCAGCCGTTACTTGGAACCCTAAGAACTTCCCCGAAGAGACGCCGAAAGCGCATTTCAAAGGGTTCATCTTTAATTTATACTCGTGACATATTTCAAACACTTGTCGCAGTGTCTCTGGATGATCTGATCGAGTCTTTGATTTAACCACCACATCGTCTACGTAATCTTCAACTTTCTTGTGCATCATATCGTGGAAGATGGTGGTCATGGCACGTTGGTAAGTAGCACCAGCTTTCTTCAGGCCGAAAGGCATCACAGTGTAATATAAGTTTCCAAGAGGGCTTCGAAAAGCAGTCTTACTTGCGTCGTGCTCATACATCTTTATCTGGTTGTAGCCGCTATATCCATCCATAAAAGAGAACATGGCATGCCCAATGGTAGCATATACCAGCATGTCAATGTTAGGGATTGGAAAATCGTCTTTAGGGTAGCACTTGTTCAAATATCTGAAGTCGACACATCACCTGATCTGGACATTTTTCTTCTTGACGGGAACGATATTGGCTAACCAAGTTGGGTGATGAATGGGCTTGATGAAACCAGCGGCTAGTAGTTTCTGAACTTCCACCTTGATTTGTCCTTCCACATTGTGACTGAATTGTCTTGGAAGTTTCTTGACCGGTTTGGACCCTGGTATCACATGCATATGGTGGGTAACTAGTTTTTCATCCAAACCATGCATTTCTTCGTATGTCCATGCGAATACGTCTTGGTATTTCTTGAGTAGATCGATTAGCTTCGAGCGTTCCGTTGAGTATAAGGCTGAACTGATTAAAATAGGGCGTGGGAATTCTTCATCCCCTATATTGACAGTATCGAGCTCGTATGTGGTTAAGTTGGTCCCGTCTTGCAGCTTCTGAGGGGCATCGGGAACTTCCTCCTGATCGTTGTGAAGATATTTTTTTTGGTGGAGAGATCGAATTGTGGCCTCCCCTGTTAATTTATAACAACGATGATAATACATGAGCTTTCCCTTTTTGCTACGTCTTGCGGTAAAGGTGCGTTCTCGCTTAGCATGGGCATGAGTTGGACCCTGGCCCAGCAACGGGGAATTGGAGAGTCTTCTTTTTGATGGGATGGCGGGAGAGAGGTCTTCTTTGCTGAGTAGATCTTGTTCATTGTCGTCTCTAAGTGACGTCCATTTTGGCAGCGGGAAACTATGCACCTTGGTCGTCGTATCCTTTGAACCCTTCGGCCCATGTGTTTCTACGCAGTAAATAGGTGCATATGGGGATAGTGACGCAGGGATGCAGACTACTTTCCCGTTCAGAAATATTTTTAGACATTGATGGTATGTCGGGGGAACGATTCTGAGATCGTGCAGCCACGACCTTCCCAGTATCATGTGGTAATCTGGTTCCTTTTCGGTCACTTCGAACTTCACGCTTGATTGAATTGGTCCCACTGTCAGATACAGGTTGATGTAACCATATGTGCTAGTTTGGTTGCCCTCGAAGTCTGTCATCATAGTAGGCTATCGCATGACCTCGTTAGGTCGTACCCTGGCATCTTTGATTTGAGGGTGATGACGTTGGAAGATGCACCTGTGTCAACGAGCGCTCTCCTGAACTCTGTGCTCTTGATGAGGGTCGTAACATGCAGGGCTCGGTTATGGCCCTCTTCTACCATCATGTCGTCGTCAGTAAAAGTAATCCTGCCGACAGATCTCCCAGGTGTTCTTGGAGTCCCTGTGGGTACTGGGACTAGAGATGCATTTAGTGTTATTTCGTTAATGGCTGAAAACGTTTTTACCCGCTGATCTCTGGAGAGGTGCAACAATTCGCACAAATTCTCTACCAGCGCGGTCGCCTCCTGATCTGCCGGCTTCCGGTTAGCGGCGAAACCATTAATTTGAGGATGCTCATTCGGGATGTTAGTCCCCTGTTCCTGATCTTCTGGAAGGCATGAACCACTTAGCTCCAATGTTAAGCTGATGAGAAATTCGAGTATGTTGTTGATCGCATCCTTCATTAGATCCATATTCCTGGCGTGAATCTCCTGATCTCGCATCAGATCAACCAATCTTGGGAGTTATTCACTAGTTGTATTTCTTCCAGAAGTTGGCGGATCGTCATGTCTTCGAGCAGGATCAGTATTTACGGATATGGTTTGATAGCCAACCATGTTTGCGCGAATTCTTGAGAGTAGAAACCAGGTCCTGATATTGTAACCGAGAGATTGAAACTCCCTTTGTGGCCGCCAATTGTTTATGGGAGAAAATCGCCTATGCCGAATTTGGTAAATTCGATGGTAGAGAGAATGGTTTAAATCCTTAAACAAGTGTGCTGCACGTGAGCACTTTTGATTCGAGATATCAATCTGTACAACTCTGACCTAAACCAAGAAGATGGTCGTTCCAAATTTGCTTCGGTTACAAAGTGGAGGAGAAGGGTTGATTTTGGGAGGATAGCGAAGAAGGGTGATGAGACCAGAGAGTTCTGGCTAGGTAGTATATCAACTTGTATCATAAGTGTAGAAGCTTGCGTAAGCTTGCTAGTGATGGAAACTTTTGAGAGAGCTTGCAAAGTGGATATCTGATAGTATTGTATTTTGCCTGACCAAGACTTGTGTGTTTTGGCAGAATAGGTGAAACCTATTTACACAAGTGAGATTGAACGTACCCTGGACTCATTAAGGAATTGAGTAAATGTGCCAATTAAAACAAAGGAGGTGGAAACCGTTGGCTTTATGGTGAAAAACGTTTTCACCATAACTTTCCTTATTTAATTGACTGTATTCATTCCTTGCACGCCTTGATTTATTGCGAGCATAGTGTACGCTGCACGCTGTGACCGCCAAACCAAAACCCCAAGAAAGCATCCCCCAGTTTGTGTTGATGTCTCGAGAGTTGGGCGCAAGTGGCAATGCCAAAGTTGCTAGTGAAGCATTGCGGCATGTGCCAATGGCATGTGCGGTATGTCTCAACCGCAAGTTGTACTTTGAGTGCGGATGGCAATGCCAAAGTCGCTTGGTGGAGCATTTGGCATGTGCGGAATGCCTTGGACGCGATTTGTACTTTGAGTGCCAATGGTAATGCCAAAGTCGCTAGTGAAGCATGTGTGGCATGTGACAACGGCATGTGCGGAATGCCTTGGAAATTAGCTAGCCAGTTGGGGATAAAAGTGGCTAGTGGTTGCGTGTTGGCATGTGCCAATGTCACGCACGACCACTTTGGCCAAGTCGCGGGCGCTACAATTGGATAGCGGCTTGGGATAGAAAGTGGCTAGTGGTAACGTGTTGGTATGTGCCAATGGCACGTATGGCCACCTTGGCCAAGTCGCGGGCGCTACAATTGGGTAGCGGCTTGGAATAGAAAGTGGCTAGTGGTAACGTGTTGGCATGTGCCAATGGCACGTATGGCCACCTTGGCCAAGTCGTGGGCGCTACAATTGGGTAGCGGTTTGGAATAGAAAGTGGCTAGTGGTAATGTGTTGGCATGTGCCAATGGCACGCACGACCACTTTGTCCAAGTTGCGGGCGCTACTTTTGGGTAGCGGCTTGGAATAGAAAGTGGCTAGTGGTAACGTGTTAGCATGTTCCAATGGCATGCACGTCCACTTTGGCCAAGTTGTAGGCGGTTTGCAAGCCTAGGGCGCTATTTTTGGCATGTCCCAAATGGTATAGCAGCTTAGTTTGGCATGGTTGCCTGTGAGTGCAGTATGTGGTTTGGTTTTGGCGTCGTTGCCATGGTGTGCAGTATGCGACTTGGTTTTTGCGTCGTTGTCATGGTGCGCAGTATGCGGCTTGGTTTTGGAATTAGGGTTCTGTGTCGAAAACCCTAATCTGGTATTTTGAAAAAATACCCCCATTAATTATTGACACCTGAATTAAATGCTCGTAGTTAATGTGTTGCTGGTAACACTAGGTCATGGGGTTTTACGATTTTACCCCTTATCTAAAATCCACCATCGACACCTGAATACACAACTAAACTAATCATAGAAGTAATCAATTTAATTGTTCATACTCGACATAAGAAAACTTACGGAGTCATAACTAAATAACCAAACAAGATGATTAATTTAGTTCAATACGCTCGACATAAAGTATCTTACGGAACAACAACTAAGCTAATCATAAAATTAATCAACTTTGGTTGTTTAGTGCTCAACATAAGACACATTATAGAGGCTCACAGTAATACACAAAATATGGATCAGGGAATATCAATTACTACGGAATACACAAGGATTCATTCTATTTTCCATCACCATTTGCACAATGACATATAATAGACATAATCCTTGAAAATAAAAGATTTTAACCTATCTTCCATCAAAAATTGACATAATAGGCTGAACTTTTGTATTTTTCAAAAGTTAATTCATTTCTTTAAGCATATCAACTCATGAACGACTTTACTTTTGACAAGGTATGGGATATTCAAGTTCAAGGACGCAGACACACATATCCCATAACAATATTGCAATATAAAAAACCATAAAGATTAATACTTCAATAATCATCTTCCAAACAGTTTTAGAATTTAAACAAATAAACCTAAAAACATGAACATGAAAACGTTGGACATAGCTATGTGTAATAACAATAATGGATATTCCAAACTCTAGTTATTCTTCTAAACAAAACAAGAAAAATAGAATATTTACTAGGCAATAAGACCTTTAAAGAATTCGTTATCGTCCTCGAACTCCTTGTCGTCAACAGCCATTGGAACATAAGATTCATTAAGGTATGAGTGTATATCAATAAACCTTCTTGGTTGATGTTGTCGAACCAGGGCCTTCTGAATCTCATGTGTCTTATACACAAAAGCCTTTATTTGTTGAATCTCCTTTTGTATCTCTTTCAACACTTCAAGAACATCGAAAAACTTCTGAGAATTTGAAGGAACGGCTCTTGGATTCCTCACATTCCTTCTTTTTCTTTTCAATGTCAGAGCTAGCGGAGATTTTTCTTTTTTCTTCATGATTGATGGCTTAATAATCAAATTAACATCCTTTCCATCAGAAGATATCATGCTTGGAGTATCCATAAACGTATGGGTTTGTGAGAGGAAATCACAAATTTCTCAACAAGTAGTCTTGATATACATAAGGAGGTTATAGAGAAGGAAAAATGAATGTAGGGTTTCGAAACCTTTAAACAGGTTCGTACACGACCAATTCTCAACCATATGAAGAGTAGAATTGTTGATAGTACCATTTCTTTTGTTTGATAGACAAAAAGAAGGAAAATCTAAGGAATTTTTTTTCCCTAAAGCCTGAAGGATACAAAATCATTGTCTCTTTTGATCAGGCACATGAGACAAGATTTCAAAAACAACACAATCAAGTTGCATTGTGGTGAACAACAATTTTTCCATCATTTTCCTCTTGAGAGGAATCCACAGACTTTTGTCTATCAAAATGACTTGACCATACTTTGTTCTCAACTGGTCTAGTCATATCCTTGGAAACTAACTTCTTAGACGAAGATAAAATCCTACATACCTCAGCGGTCTTATGAGATAAAATCATTAAGCTTCCATGCTAAATGATTTGCTCTTCGTTAAAGTTTGTTGACATGCCTTTGTTTGTGTTTGAACTTGTAACACCTTGAAAGTTCATGACCCTTTAAAGAATAATATGAGCACGTCAAACTAGGATAAAAATCAGGCTTTTGAGATGTGAAAGCAGCTGGGCACATGGTGGAAACTGAAATATTACAAGCAGAGTTTCCAAAGGATGGGTCAACTTTATCTTCCAAAATAGTTGGGTTGTCTTCTAAAAGAATATCAAGATTGATGTATGTATTGCTACAATTATCAAAATCAATACTTTTACCAAGAAGTGCACCACTTGATTTCTCATCTTCATTAGAATCATAATTGTCAGACATTTCATCAAGAGTTGCCGCAAGACCTTTGTTCCCAGTGTATTTTCTATGATTTGGGCACTCGTTTGCAAAATGACCAAATTCCTTACACTTAAAGCACTGAGTCATATCCTTATCATCAGTCTCATCAATATCCCTATTTTTAGGAGAAACATGATTATGAGGTTTGACTGATGCCTTAGGCTTATCTCTGGAGAACCATTTACTTCTCTTCAGTAGAAGATCCCTAAACTGTCTTGTGATAATCGAGACCGATTTTTCAAGATCTTCACCTGATGAATCTGTCTCAGAGTGATCATCTTCAAAGATATACACTTTTTTAATTTTATCAAGTAATTTAGTGTCCTTTAGTGCTCTGACGCAGCATCCTTAGATTTGGATGAATGTTCATGATCAAAGATCTTAAGCTTTCCAACCAGCGTATTTCTGGAGAGATTATCAAGGTTATTTCCCTCAACGATAGCATGCTTCTTAGAATCGTATCTAGATGGCAGTGATCTGAGAATTTTCATCATAATGTCCTTTTCAGGAATTGTCTTACCCAATGCAAAAGATGCATTAATAATTTCAGACACTTTGTGATTAAACTCATCAAATGTTTCTTCATCTGCCATACGAAGGTTTTCCCAATCAAAATTAAGGTTTTGAAGCCTAGCTTACTTCTCACTAGTATTACGTTCGAATATGGTTTCTAAGATATCCCAAGATTCTTTATACTTAGCGCAATTTGACACATGATGCTGGAGACTTAGGGTAATGGCATGTATGATAGCATTCAAACCGTCGGAATTTTGCTTTGTAGCAAGTATCTCGGTAGGAATGTATTCACCAATATTCTTGGGAACGTTTACATCTCCAACTGCCACAACGAGAGGATCATAGCCATTAACAACATATACCCATGATTGAAAATCACGTGCTTGAAGAAAAGATCGCATAACAATTTTCCACCATAAGTAATTAGAGCCATCGAAGACTGGTGGTACGTTAATAGAGATAGCACCTCTGTCCATAGAGTCAGATCGCTACAAACACAAACTAATAAGGTCTTTACACGTGTTTTCCTGCTATGATACCAATTGAAAAAGCGAGGGTCTAACAACCACACCCAATATTTCGAATTAGCAATCTGTATGGACAAACTCCAATATACTTTCTAGAGAATCAACTAGACAGTTAGACTCAATCTAGATAAAAGTATATCAAAGAGTTTATATCTCTATCTCTTGATTTAAATATTACTCAAGCAAACTGCGAGTCTCAATTTAAATACAAGAGAGATTAACTTGGATGGTACCAAAGACCAATTTCCAAGTGTCAATCAATTTAAATCAACAACCAAAAGGTCAGATATTCTAATTGATTGAACAACGCACAACCTATATTATTTCAATTATATAAAAATATAATGCGGAAAGAAATAACACAAACATCATAATTTTGTTAACGAGGAAACCGTAAATGTAGAAAAACCCCGAGACCTAGTCCAGATTAAAAATACATTGTATTAAGCCGCTACAGACACTAGCCTACTCTAAGCTAACTTCGGTATGGACTGTAGTTGAACCCCAATCAATCTAACACTGATCCAAGGTACAGTTATGCTCATACGCCTCTGATACCAGCAGGATACTACGTACTTGATTCCCTTATCTGATCTCACCCACAACTAAGAGTTACTACGACCCAAAGTCGAAGACTTTAATAAACAAATTTGTGTCATACAGAAAGTCTATTGAATAGATAAATCTGTCTCCCACAGAAATACCTATGAGTTTTGTTCCGTATTTTGATAAATCAAGGTGAACATGAACCAAATGATACACCAGACTTATATTCCAGAAGAACAGACTGGTAATATAAATCACCTCACATGACTCAAATGAACTAGTTAACCAAGTGGCTAGCCATGTGATAAATTTCATATCAACCATATTCTTCTTCACCATAACTAGTTCAAATGACTCAAATGAACTAGTTAGCGAGTTGTTCAATTGAAAGGAAATCTCATGTACTACACAAGACATAATTGAAGCAAAAACGATTTGATTCACTCGAATCGGTTCATGAACTATATATCCACGGTTTGCAATGACATTCCTTAGTTTATAAAGATAAGTTGACAAACATCATTTTTAGACATAACCTACTCAAGTTCGCAGACAGGGTTCGCGGACTTAAATTTCCGGATGGAGTTCACAAACTCCAGCAGAAATTCTCGGGTCGAGAACTTCCGCCAGTTCGCAGACTGAAGCTTACGCACTTCTCCGGTTCTCTTGATCAACAAAGTTCGCAAACTTTGGTTCAAGGAATAAGGACTTATACATATATGTGTTTCCATAACAATGCTTATATCCTCCATTGGTTATATTGTCTAAACTCTCATTTCAATCATTGAAACATTCTCATAGGACGTTATATAGTTGTTATTCACAAACCATTTTTCGTCAGAGCAATTTTCAAAGTGATTGATGTTGGAATTTCAGCTCCTTAATCAAGAAACTTTATGCATAAACATGATTATAAAGTACCCATTAGCTGAAATTAAGAATAAATCCAGTCTTAACATGTTATGCAACAAAACATCATGTATACAAGCATATTTCAGTTCATAAGCTGCTTATACACCACCACAAGAACAAATAGTTCATGTTAATCATATTAGAAGAAGAAATAGAAAAACAGTCACATCATAAAGGAAATGCATGACATGTTATCAACTTCTATTTCCTCACCTCCTTAATGATGGATGAAAACATATTTTTCTTTTAAAAACAAATGAGGCTAGGAGTGAGTCCTTGTCATGCTAGCCACATGTCACTCCAACCTTTCCATCATGAGTTGGAGGACACCTCATGGCTTCAATGGACAACACACAAGATAGCTCATGTATAGATTAGCTTAACAGTAAACAAAATTATATACATGATTAGGACATATAATCATACCATAATCTGCATTACACTAAACTAGATTATCTTAAGCTAATTAAGAATTACCTTAAGCCAAACAAGATTTGTTGCTAAACCAATAAAAGTATAACATCTCCCACTTTGGTTAGCAACAAACTCTTTACTAAAAATTGCATGCTCGAGTCTAAAAGGTACGCTAGGATTCGACTATATAGACCCATACACCATTTAAGAGATGCATACTCCATTTCTACAATCAGGAAACTAGACGGGTCATTTTATACTCAAATAAACTGTACTTTAAACTTTATGCATAACTTTAAATGGCTCAACCTTATGCCAAAACAAACTGCACTTTAAACTTTATTTTTCAAACCAGAAAACTTAAACTTGAATTCTTTATGTTCTCTTACGACAACTTTATATGCTCTTACCACAATCAATATGATTTCTTTGATGATTTCGAGATACGTCTCCGTCAATACAAGTATACCACTGGCTCAATTAAGAGGCATGTTTCCGTGGAAACGTATTACAAGTATACATCTGGCTCAATTGAGATATGTCCAACAAGACACTTAACATCTCTGAAGATAATAACTGGCTCAATTGAGGTATGTCAAGATATTTAAAATATCTGAAGAGATACATCTCCGAAGAAAATAGCTGGATCAATTGAGGTATGTCAATACATTTAACATCTATGAAGAGATACATCTCCGAAGAGAATAGCTGGCTCAATTGAGATGTCTCTATCGAGACCCTTTATCTCCGAAGAGATCTTATCTGTTCTAAATATGAGATATGTCTCCGTCGAGACATTTATACATCTCCGAAGAGACCTGGCCCAATAACAGATATATCTCCTAAGAGAAAACCTTTGTCTCAAAATAAAACGTGTCTCCGTCGAGAACCTTTATTCATCTCTTTATTGGATTAATCTCTGAAAAGATTATTTGTGTCTGAAAAGAGACCTTGATCTCCAAACAGATATTTATCTGTGCTCAAGAGAGCTGTGTCTCCGAAGAGACTTTTTCTGTGCTCATTACAAGCTATATCGAAAGGGACTTTCTGTACTGATCTCACACTAATTTTCCATTCCTTTCGACAACATACACAGTAAAACAAGTTAAACAGTTATGATGATAACCGAAACAGATGCTATCATACTCCCACTATTTTCCATAACTCTGCCACAACACAGTGTTCTCTGTACTTTAATCTATATATCAATGAAAAATTAAAACTAATACCATTAGCGGTTCACCTTTGGATAAACCATATTGCCAGAATCTTATAAATTACCAAGTAATAAACATCTTAAACTCAAAACAAGACTCGGTATCATCGTAAAACACCTTTGGGAAAAATTGCGACATACATGAGTTCAACCTTACAAGTTTAAGATCAACATTGCATGCATAGCAGACAACAATTCTAATAAACCTTTGGGTTCAATAGAAAACAATATTCAATAAGAAGGAAATATGATTCCTTCCAAATATTACAAATATGAATTACCTTTGGGCAAAACTCATACTCGTAACATCCGGAAAAATCATAAACAAACCTTTCTTTTACCGAAAACTGATAAAGAACTGTATCCTACTTTGTGGTATTGTGGTATGTACCAGGCTACCTGCAACACCTTTATTTCTTTATCTAGCTTAGCCATACGCAGTTAGTACCTTGTGGTGCCAAGCTTTCGACGCTAGCTTTCTTCTCTCTAATCCTCTAAAACTGTTGAACCACAGGAGAAACTTTCTACAACACTATTCTAATAGAATAAAATATTGCCACTTTCTCTTCAATTGTGTTCTTGTATACTTCTATGAGAATATAGCAATTGAACAACTCTTTAACTAGTTTCATTTGAGTCATTTGAACTAGTTATGGTTAAGATGAATAGGGTTGATATGAGAGTGTTCATATAGCTAACCTTGGTTAACTACTGTTGAGCCAACATGGTGTACATGTTTAGGTACGGTTACATAAACCTATATGAGGGTACATTTCATTTGTGTATAACAAGCTAAGTTTGATCTAACGGTTGAAAGATATTAGCTTGAATCTAATCAGGATTTTATCTAACGGTGAATAATGAATGCTTTGTTACCAAGGTAACTTAGATTGCAAACCCTAATTTGAAAACTATATAAAAGAGAACTCTAGCAACTAGAAAACCTAATCCCCACACCTCATGTGTGATACTAGTTGCATAATCTAGAGTCGATTCTCCTTTAACCTTAGGTTTTTCATAAAACCTTGTAGGTTAACGACTTAAAGACTTCATTGGGATTGTGAATCCAGACCCAACTATTTTCTCCATAGTTGCATGATCTAATCTTACTTTTATTATCGTGATTGAGTACTATCTTTGTTAAAATTTTCTTGAGATTTATTTCCGATAGGTGTTGATGGTGGATTTTAGTTCAAGGCTAAAGTTGTAAAACCAATTTTTTGTGTCGACGTTCTGCAAAGGATAAGGCTATTTGATAAGTGATGAATGCTTCTCCGCTTTATTAATTCACCTAGAATGGGGCATGTAACAACAATCCCCTAGTATTCTGTGAATTTTAGCATTATTAATTAATACATAAAATCGCCTTGTATTTCCTGTGCTGTTCTCAGCAGAACTCTCATTTTTGGTGCGGCATGATGACTGATTTTTACTCTCAGCGGAGTAACATGAATATCCAAGTATCAATAGTGAGGCATGCACGAAACAGTCGTACAGGCTATACCATTCTCTAACAAAGAGAATCATCTCTCGGTGTGTTATACTACCCCGATTAAGCATATTTGAATCTGGACTATCCATATCAGTCTCAGAAACAATAACGACCACGCAAGTTGGCCGCACGATTTAACCAGCCTAGACGAACCCTAGCAGGAGCAGGTTATCACCGCAATGACCACCATCGGGCCCGTTTTTTCCATAGCCGGTCGAATGCATATCATGGATCCCAAAAGCCACCAAATTCCAGCCTGAAAAGAATGGTTATGAAGCAGCTTGGAAGCTCGTACGAGCAAAGACCCCTAATGGCGGTCTCAAAACAACCACGGTCGTCCGAATTCACTGGCACGGTTGGACGATGTGGATTGCTTTAAGCATGGTCGGACAAGTGCCATGGTACACACCGGCGGGCCCCCTTTCTACCTGCATAGCCGACCATCTCACGACCTAGCCAGGGAGGAGTAAATGTTCGCCCATAGTTCGGCCTGCATGATGGTTTAAGGGAAGGACCTTAAATTGATCACGACCATCCAAGTTCACCGTCATGTTTGGATGGCTTGGATCAGACCCATAATTGTCAGTCAGGTATCACCGTGTTCACCACCGAACCAATGTGGGTCCCACATGGTCGGCCTTCCCGAAGGAGGAGCATAGCCTGCCAAACCTTTGGGTTGAAGTCGTGTACACACGACCGATCCAAAACCCTAATTAGGGTTTGCGGCATATTACATGTGTCTCTAATCGATCACGACCATCCAACTTCGCAAGCATGGTTGGATGGCTTAGATCACGCCTAAGGTTACAGAGCAAGTACATAGATGCTCACCACCAGCCTAATATGGGCCCCACATGGTTGGCCATCCCATACAAGGAGCATAATTTTCAAATTCGTCCAGCCGAAGTAGCGTGCACATGAAACCATAATTAGGGTTTGCAGCATATCGTATGTGTCGCAAATCAGTCACAACCATCCATCTTTGCAAGCATAGATGGAGGGTGTAGATATGGATTCAAAGGGTCCCAAGCATGTCAATACAATCACCGTGGGCACGTCTACATATGTGACTAATCGACCAAGGCCATCCATGGCCGAGCGCCTCAATCCATGCACCCAAACTAGGCATCACACGGTTTCCAACTCCTTTGCGGCACATGATTCATGTGGCAAATCAATCTCTTTACCGGTAAACTTGTGTGACCTAGATCGCACCTTCATGGGACAGTGAAGTATGGTCGTGGATACCAGCATTCCGTCTACACGCATGCATGGTCGGTCATCTCTAAAACACTTCCCATGTTTGGTTTCTACCAAGCTGAAGGGTGATGCTTTCGCACCTCTTCAAAACCCTAATCAACAGTCGACGATGCGTCATATCGTCCGTACAACTCTACCATCCTGGTTGGACAGCCCAGGCTAGGAGTTAAACGGCTAACAAGATGTCGTGGTGACTACCATCCATCACTCTACCACATGGAGTGATCGGCCAAGAGAGGGCTTGCTTATGCAGCCTCCAAACGGTCACTCGAAAACGTCTAGGCATACGTATGTTTTAAGATGCTTAATCCGCGACCTACTCCATTAAGCCTTAAAACAACGATGCTTCATCCATGCTGAACATATTCGATGCATTACATGCATAGAATACGCACGATATTTCATAAATATCGACTTCCCAAATAACTTAGTTATTTAACCTAGCACCGTATGCTACCTTATGTGGGTCCCACGATCCACACAATCGAGACATCAAACATGTCACAAATTGGGGGATACTTACTAGGGTATTGGTCTGGCGGTTTACAGTGTGTAGCGTACAACACGCCATCACAAGAACGTGTCAGGAAGACATGGACGGTTAGTGATGACGGGAGAAGTGGGCAAGACTGATCGTGTGACACCAGCACATGACTCCACTACTCCATAGCTCCACTTTCTCCACTTCCCAAAAGATACGATGGTTGGGCTCAATGACTTGTATAAATAGGTTCTCCTCCCTATTTCCAATACAGGACAAGACAGACAGAAACCAAGTTTTGATCCAACGTATTCAAACAACCAGAGCTGATTGCTTATATTATTTGCAAGTCAGTTCGGTATTATGATACAAGTCATAAACAACCTACACCTTCATAATCTCAACACCTTCTTCGCTTCCCTCCCTAAGATCAACCCCATCTGCTTCACTTTGTGACCGAAACAAGTCTGGAATGACCATATCTTGGTTTAGGCCAGAATTATATAGATTGATCTCTCGAATCAAAAGCACTCCCATGCAGTGCATTTGTTTAGGGTTTAGATTCATTTCTCTTCCACACACCCCAAATTACCAAAACCGGCAGAAATAGTTTTTCACCCATAAACAATTGGCGACCACAGTGGGAGATTAATCTCTCGGTTGCAAGATCAATTTTCAATTTCATTTCAGTCTGTTCAAATTGCAAGATGGTAGACCTTAGGTCAGGATCATCGATCAACTCTGATGGAACTAGCGCCGATAATACTATTGGAATTGATGTCCCTGTCAGTTGAGCTATCGTGCAGAACGTGGTGAATACCTCTCGTGGAGCCATCTCCTCTACCACTAACACCAACGGAGTAGGATATATTCCAGTAGGCGTGATACCTCCTATCACCAGATCCAGAGAAGCAGCAAATCCCGACATTTCTTCAAGTGTAACACCTCCGGTTGTCACCAGGGTAACTTCTACTCCTCCATCAGGACGAGGGGCTGGAGGAACAAGAGGAGGACAACCCCCTATCACCCTGGTGGATTTGATGGAAAGGCAAGAAGTTCTTGCTAGAGCCCAAACAGATATGGTTGCGACTCAGAAAGAGGTACTTAGTTTTCTCAAAACTCTAACCGAACGATTGCCGCAGGGGCCACGATAGCCCCTGATGAGCACGAAAGTGCGACGCATTTTCACCCATAAGTACATTAGCTGGGACTCATTTTATCACTAATAAACTTGTTTGTAGGTGTTTTTGTGAAATAATCTCTTATGGAGAAAGTTGCTCGAAAAGTGGTTTTTGTACCTCGGAGGACACGTGTTATTCAGACTCTCAATGTCGGTTAAGGGACACCTCAATTACTAAGGGGTATCCAGTTGCTAAAGGGCACCTTATTTGTTATTTGGAACTTGTGTATATTCGCACCCCAGGAAGTGCTATTTATACCCAAATTGCTAAAGGAACACCGTAACAGGATAGGGGGAGGTCATTTTCTTCCTTTTGAATTTTGAATTTTGGAGGGATAAATGGTGGCAGAATTAGGGTTTAGCTTTTGGAGGTGTTCGAGTGAGACTTAATGCCTGAAATCGAATGGGTATCTTCTTGGCACCTAAACAGGTCTAGTATGGGTCATCGTTTCGATCAAAATTGGCTAGATAATCAGGAATTCAAGAAAACAATATAGGAACTTTGGCGGGAAAATTGGTTGTTGAGCGGCCAGAATTAGGGTTGAGAATTTGAAGAAGTTTTAAGGAGACTCAACAGCTGAATTTGATTGGGTTTCTTCCTCTGGGTATAACAGGCATGGTATAGTTGTTCGTTTCAGCTGGATGTGTCTGGAAAATCAGTTAGAAGCGAAACAGGGGCTTGAACTGTTCTCGGGTTTGTTTGGAAGTTTGGTAAGATTTGGTGAGAGTTTCTCGTCAGTATGAGTTGGAAACAACCTGTTACGTCATAGCAAGGCCGCTAATGTGTTTGGTTTCTAAAGAAAAGGTGGTTTCCACGTAGTTTCAATAAAACAGAGAACCGAGAGTTTCACAGGGTTGATATTTTCTTTTCCAAGTTTTTCTATGGTTGGCACGAGGCTGGAGTGTGTATGGATCATATTTTTCAAGACTGGAGCGTGTTTAACATTGACAGACGTGTGAAAATCAAACCAATAGATAAAAAAGGGAAGATATTATCACGGGATATTACAAAGGAATAATGGAGAATATCTGGCATTAAACCGAGAATATTTGGAGGTTGTCGAGTATAAATAGGCTGTTGGGGTAATTTAGAAGGATATCGAGAGCTGGGGAGAAGAATAGAGAGTTGCAGAGCAAATTCTCTGCTGCTGCTGCAAAGAAGAAGAAGACGAAGAACACAGACGACTAAGTAGGTCTGTCGTTTTAAAACTGTCACCGTTTCTTCCATGAACGACAGTTTTTCTGCGACAGTTTCCAAATATAGTTCTTCTGTAACAAAAGCTTAAGCTGTAACGGTAGTTTGTAGCGGCCATTAACCGTTGCAAATTCCCGATTTTATAGTATTTTCTCTTATTTTCTTCATTATAAGCACCATTTGAGCTTTTTAAAAATATTTTGAGAGTGTCTACAATATGAGTAGCCAAGCCCCTACACTAGGTCGATGGAGGAATCCGAATTTCATACGTGGGTAATTTTAATTAATTCTTTATATGACTTTTGCACTAATTAAAATAGAATTATGATTTCAAAAAATTAGTTATCATTTTATTAGATGGGCCATGCTTGCTTAGATGTTTGATGTCCCATGCTTACGATTTATAACTAATGTTTGGAGAATCTACCTTGGAAAAAATAAGAGTCTTTGTTGTTTTATTTATTGAGCTATAATTGTTGAAGAATAAATAATTGAACCTATTGATATGAATTCGGTGGAATCCTAGACCCAGTAACTCTCTCTTTTATTATTTTCGTTAAACCTTTTAATTTAATCTCAACAACGTCCGAGTGAACGACAACCCCTTTTACTACTACGAAAAACAAATTAAAAATCTTATTAATTTTGGCGCCGCCGACGTGGACTTGTTTTTAGATTGATTTTTAGGTTTATTCTTATTTTTATTTTGTACAGTTTTTTATTTTCATTTTAGATTTTATTTTTTCCTTTTTATGCGTTTCTTTTTGTATTTCTTTTCAGGGATTTTTTGAAGATGATGACTTCTTCTGAGGAGACGTCACCTACGATGACGCTGATGGAATATAAGCGTAGAAAGTCAAATTATCAGGAAACCTCATCTGAGATGACGCTTGCTGAATATATAAATAGGCAAATGTATGGAGTTTTTGCTCCACAAATGGTAAGTGAAGAATCACATCAAACTATATATGATAAGTATTACAAACACACACCGCCTAGTTTGGAACAAAGATTGAGAGTTCTTGAATGTCAAAGATTATTTGTTGATGATGAATCTGGTAGTGACTCTCTGTTCCAAACAGAACATATAGATGACCCTATGGATGATTGTGTGGATGATTCTCCTAATTCCATATATAAATCTACCTCACAAGATTATTCACCCGACTTAAAGGTTGTTTCTAGACCCCTAGACTTCCAAAGGTTGCCTAATTTATGGTTAGAAATGTGTGCTTCTAAAGTGTTTTTGGATTACTTTGCATCTAAGTACCCAGAGGACTTGCATGTTCCTGATATCGTGCATGAATCAATCGATATTTCCCCAGTCTCAATAGAATCCCCATATTTTGTTCTTTACGCACAAAAACTTGTTTTAGGGGTAAATCTTGGTTTCTGACAGTTTCAGTGTCCCCATTTTTTCATAAAATAATTGTGAAGCTGTCGTTTGTAAATATTGTATTTTGGGTCGATCCCAAAGTTTTCAAGTTATTAGTTTATGGGGATCCGTTTTTGTACATTCCAGTAGTTATAATTATTTATTTATTTTTGTTTATTTTATTTTTTATTTTTGAATTTCCCATCTTAATTTTTACATTGGATGACTCAATTACATTGAGGACAATGTAATATTTAAGTGTGAGGGGAGTGGGTATTAACTTTTTCTTTTAATTTTTTTTTTTTCAGGAATTTTCTTGCGTATTGTGACCAGCTCTTGAGCGGGTCTAAAAAGATAATAAAAATATAAATATTATGACCAGCTGTGTAGCGGTTCTATTTTTTTTTTTTATAGTTGTTAAGCTTATGACCAGCTGTGTAGCGGGTCTATTGTATGTTTTCATGTATTTCTTTATTATGACCAGCTGTGTAGAAGGTCTCTAAAATAAATAAATTATATAATGATTGTTAGGGATATGACCAGCTGTGTAGCGGGTCTTTTATTTTTTTTTCTTGCATGTTATGACCAGCAATGTAGCGGGTCTCTAAAAAAATATAAAAATATAAAAAAAATTGTGCGTCTTGTGTATGTGGCATTTGTCATGACCAGCTGTGTAGTGGATCTAAGTCTCTTATTATATGACCAGCTGTGTAGCGGGTCAGTTTTTTGTTTTGCTCGAGGACTAGCAAAATGTAAGTGTGGGGGAATTTGATGAGCACGAAAGTGCGACGCATTTTCACCCATAAGTACATTAGCTGGGACTCATTTTATCACTAATAAACTTGTTTGTAGGTATTTTTATGAAATAAGCTCTTATGGAGAAAGTTGCTCGAAAAGTGGTTTTTGTACCCTGGGGGACACATGTTATTCGGACTCTCAATGTCGGTTAAGGGACACCTCAATTACTAAGGGGTATCCAGTTGCTAAGGGGCACCTTCATTGTTATTTGGAACCTGTGGCTATTTGCACCTCATGAAGTGCTATTTATACCCAAATTGCTAAAGGGACACCGTAACAGGATAGGGGGAGGTCATCTTCTTCCTTTTGAATTTTGAATTTTGGCGGGGAAAATGGTGGCAGAATTAGGGTTTAGCTTTTGCAGGTGTTCGAGTGAGACTTAATGCCTGAAATCGAATGGGTATTTTCCTAGCACCTAAACAGGTCTGGTATGGGTCATCGTTTCGATCAAAATTGGCTAGATAATCAGGAATTCAAGAAAACAATATAGGAATTTTGGCGGGAAAATTGGTTGTTGAGCGGCCAGAATTAGGGTTGAGAATTTGAAGAAGTTTTAAGGAGACTCAACAGCTGAATTTGATTGGGTTTCTTCCTCTGAGTATAACGGGCATGGTATAGTTGTTCGTTTTAATTTGGATGTGTCTGGAAAATCGGTTAGAAGCGAAACAGGGGCTTGAACTGTTCTCGGGTTTGTTTGGAAGTTTGGTAAGATTTGGTGAGAGTTTCTCAAGATGAGTTGGAAACAACCTGTTACGTCATAGCAAGGCCGCTAATGTGTTTGGTTTCTAAAGAAAAGGTGGTTTCCACGTAGTTTCAATAAAACAGAGAACCGAGAGTTTCACAGGGTTGATATTTTCTTTTCCAAGTTTTTCTATGGTTGGCACGAGACTGGAGCGTGTTTAACATTGACAGACGTGTGAAAATCAAACCAATAGATAAAAAAGGGAAGATATTATCACGGGATATTACAAAGGAATAATGGAGAATATCTGGCATTAAACCGAGAATATTTGGAGGTTGTCGAGTATAAATAGGCTGTTGGGGTAATTTAGAAGGATATCGAGAGCTGGGGAGAAGAATAGAGAGTTGCAGAGCAAATTCTCTGCTGCTGCTGCAAAGAAGAAGAAGACGAAGAACACAGACGACTAAGTAGGTCTGTCGTTTTAAAACTGTCACCGTTTCTTCCATGAACGACAGTTTTTCTGCGACAGTTTCCAAATATAGTTCTTCTGTAACAAAAGCTTAAGCTGTAACGGTAGTTTGTAGCGGCCATTAACCGTTGCAAATTCCCGATTTTATAGTATTTTCTCTTATTTTCTTCATTATAAGCACCATTTGAGCTTTTTAAAAATATTTTGAGAGTGTCTACAATATGAGTAGCCAAGCCCCTACACTAGGTCGATGGAGGAATCCGAATTTCATACGTGGGTAATTTTAATTAATTCTTTATATGACTTTTGCACTAATTAAAATAGAATTATGATTTCAAAAAATTAGTTATCATTTTATTAGATGGGCCATGCTTGCTTAGATGTTTGATGTCCCATGCTTACGATTTATAACTAATGTTTGGAGAATCTACCTTGGAAAAAATAAGAGTCTTTGTTGTTTTATTTATTGAGCTATAATTGTTGAAGAATAAATAATTGAACCTATTGATATGAATTCGGTGGAATCCTAGACCCAGTAACTCTCTCTTTTATTATTTTCGTTAAACCTTTTAATTTAATCTCAACAACGTCCGAGTGAACGACAACCCCTTTTACTACTACGAA
This sequence comes from Papaver bracteatum, assembly GCA_023529315.1. NCBI lineage: Eukaryota > Viridiplantae > Streptophyta > Magnoliopsida > Ranunculales > Papaveraceae > Papaver > Papaver bracteatum. Next base: position 359,402 of record JAJJWX010005092.1, read on the forward strand.
AAACAAATTAAAAATCTTATTAATTTTGGCGTCGCCGACGTGGACTTGTTTTTAGATTGATTTTTAGGTTTATTCTTATTTTTATTTTGTACAGTTTTTTCTTTTCATTTTAGATTTTATTTTTTCCTTTTTATGCGTTTCTTTTTGTATTTCTTTTCAGGGATTTTTTGAAGATGATGACTTCTTCTGAGGAGACGTCACCTACGATGACGCTGATGGAATATAAGCGTAGAAAGTCAAATTATCAGGAAACCTCATCTGAGATGACGCTTGCTGAATATATAAATAGGCAAATGTATGGAGTTTTTGCTCCACAAATGGTAAGTGAAGAATCACATCAAACTATATATGATAAGTATTACAAACACACACCGCCTAGTTTGGAACAAAGATTGAGAGTTCTTGAATGTCAAAGATTATTTGTTGATGATGAATCTGGTAGTGACTCTCTGTTCCAAACAGAACATATAGATGACCCTATGGATGATTGTGTGGATGATTCTCCTAATTCCATATATAAATCTACCTCACAAGATTATTCACCCGACTTAAAGGTTGTTTCTAGACCCATAGACTTCCAAAGGTTGCCTAATTTATGGTTAGAAATGTGTGCTTCTAAAGTGTTTTTGGATTACTTTGCATCTAAGTACCCAGAGGACTTGCATGTTCCTGATATCGTGCATGAATCAATCGATATTTCCCCAGTCTCAATAGAATCCCCATATTTTGTTCTTTACGCACTTCCATGTGCAGTAAAAACTTGTTTTAGGGGTAAATCTTGGTTTCTGACAGTTTCAGTGTCCCCATTTTTTCATAAAATAATTGTGAAGCTGTCGTTTGTAAATATTGTATTTTGGGTCGATCCCAAAGTTTTCAAGTTATTAGTTTATGGGGATCCGTTTTTGTACATTCCAGTAGTTATAATTATTTATTTATTTTTGTTTATTTTATTTTTTATTTTTGAATTTCCCATCTTAATTTTTACATTGGATGACTCAATTACATTGAGGACAATGTAATATTTAAGTGTGAGGGGAGTGGGTATTAACTTTTTCTTTTAATTTTTTTTTTCAGGAATTTTCTTGCGTATTGTGACCAGCTCTTGAGCGGGTCTAAAAAGATAATAAAAATATAAATATTATGACCAGCTGTGTAGCGGTTCTATTTTTTTTTTTTTATAGTTGTTAAGCTTATGACCAGCTGTGTAGCGGGTCTATTGTATGTTTTCATGTATTTCTTTATTATGACCAGCTGTGTAGAAGGTCTCTAAAATAAATAAATTATATAATGATTGTTAGGGATATGACCAGCTGTGTAGCGGGTCTTTTATTTTTTTTTCTTGCATGTTATGACCAGCAATGTAGCGGGTCTCTAAAAAAATATAAAAATATAAAAAAAATTGTGCGTCTTGTGTATGTGGCATTTGTCATGACCCAGTGTGTAGTGGATCTAAGTCTCTTATTATATGACCAGTGTGTGTGTGGTCGAGTTGGGTTTTTGTTTTGCTCGAGGACTAGCAAAATGTAAGTGTGGGGGAATTTGATGAGCACGAAAGTGCGACGCATTTTCACCCATAAGTACATTAGCTGGGACTCATTTTATCACTAATAAACTTGTTTGTAGGTATTTTTATGAAATAAGCTCTTATGGAGAAAGTTGCTCGAAAAGTGGTTTTTGTACCCTGGGGGACACATGTTATTCGGACTCTCAATGTCGGTTAAGGGACACCTCAATTACTAAGGGGTATCCAGTTGCTAAGGGGCACCTTCATTGTTATTTGGAACCTGTGGCTATTTGCACCTCATGAAGTGCTATTTATACCCAAATTGCTAAAGGGACACCGTAACAGGATAGGGGGAGGTCATCTTCTTCCTTTTGAATTTTGAATTTTGGCGGGGAAAATGGTGGCAGAATTAGGGTTTAGCTTTTGCAGGTGTTCGAGTGAGACTTAATGCCTGAAATCGAATGGGTATTTTCCTAGCACCTAAACAGGCCTAGTATGGGTCATCGTTTCGATCAAAATTGGCTAGATAATCAGGAATTCAAGAAAACAATATAGGAATTTTGGCGGGAAAATTGGTTGTTGAGCGGCCAGAATTAGGGTTGAGAATTTGAAGAAGTTTTAAGGAGACTCAATAGCTGAATTTGATTGGGTTTCTTCCTATGAGTATAACAGGCATGGTATAGTTGTTCGTTTTAGCTGGATGTGTCTGGAAAATCAGTTAGAAGCGAAACAGGGGCTTGAACTGTTCTCGGGTTTGTTTGGAAGTTTGGTAAGATTTGGTAAGAGTTTCTCGTCAGTATGAGTTGGAAACAACTTGTTACGTCATAGCAAGGCCGCTAATGTGTTTGGTTTCTAAAGAAAAGGTGGTTTCCACGTAGTTTCAATAAAACAGAGAACCGAGAGTTTCACAGGGTTGATATTTTCTTTTCCAAGTTTTTCTATGGTTGGCACGAGGCTGGAGTGTGTATGGATCATATTTTTCAAGACTGGAGCGTGTTTAACATTGACAGACGTGTGAAAATCAAACCAATAGATAAAAAAGGGAAGATATTATCACGGGATATTACAAAGGAATAATGGAGAATATCTGGCATTAAACCGAGAATATTTGGAGGTTGTCGAGTATAAATAGGCTGTTGGGGTAATTTAGAAGGATATCGAGAGTTGGGGAGAAGAATAGAGAGTTGCAGAGCAAATTCTCTGCTGCTGCAAAGAAGAAGAAGACGAAGAACACAGACGACTAAGTAGGTCTGTCGTTTTAAAACTGTCACTGTTTCTTCCATGAACGACAGTTTTTCTGCGACAGTTTCCAAATATAGTTCTTCTGTAACAAAAGCTTAAGCTGTAACGGTAGTTTGTAGCGGCCATTAACCGTTGCAAATTCCCGTTTTTATAGTATTTTCTCTTATTTTCTTCATTATAAGCACCATTTGAGCTTTTTAAAAATATTTTGAGAGTGTCTACAATATGAGTAGCTAAGCCCCTATACTGGGTCGACGGAGGAATCCGAATTTCATACGTGGGTAATTTTGATTAATTCTTTATATGACTTTTGCACTAATTAAAATTGAATTATGATTTCAAAAAATTAGTTATCATCACTCCTCCTTTAAAAGGCTAAGTCATATGAGCTCCCATGTTGCACGGTGAGTATGACACCCACCTCAAATTAAATTAGATAAAAGCGTTCAACTACAACAATTTTAGAGAAGACAAGTGTCGTAACGTTATTGGTTGAAGAATTTTTTTTTTTATAAAACACCCCCTTAATAGAGAACATCATTGATCTAAGCCCCCTGATTTTAACGGCCTAATACTAAAACTGTTAGTAAAAATGTGGGTGTACAAGACTTATGTGTTAATTTTCACCTAATTAAAAAATTTCACCGGGTTTTGATAGTTGTTAAAAAACACCTAGTTTTATATCTAGTATTTATGCTTTCTTTGCTATTTATTTTGTGAAATATGTATCTTATGTGTGAATTTAAGATTATTAGGTGCAGTGGAGCACTTGGGGGCAAAAGAAGGAAAATTGCCCATTTGGAGAGTAAAGGAAAACACTTCAATTCATAGGCGAGCGAAGCTAGCCACGGTTGAGCAAGAAAGAGGATGGGCGTGTCAGTTCTCTGGAACCGACAGGCAATTTAACATCCTTAGTTACCCCTTATCCACTTCACCTGGGGTGCATAAATCCATTTTCATTTCCTACAACAGCCCTAAAATTCAGAGGAAATTGATTTCTCAATCATTTCCTGTTGAAATCAAGACAGAGGAGAAAAGAATGGTTGCACCATTAGTTGGCTCTTTCGATGAAGAAAGGTCAATGGGGATTTGATGACTTTCGAAACTTTGAGAAACAGATCCAGAGAAGATTACAGAAAGAAATCAGTCAATTAACTTAGGTTTCATCTGGTGAACGAGTAGAGGTGTCTGAGATTGTGGAATTAGGGTTCTGATACTAAATCGAAGAATTGATAAGATCAGAGAGGGAATGTTCTTATGATGATTGACTAATGACTCTGCAAATTGGGTTTGTGGTGGAATTTGTTTAAAGCAGACTAGAGGGTACTATTGTTGGTGATGGAAGAAGTTAGGGTTTGAGCAAGAAGAAATTCGTGAAATAAAAGATGGGTTTTTCTTGGATTTGAGTTGAACCCAAGATATGTTAGTGATTGAGATGAAGATTAAGAAGATGGTGGATCTCAGGGGTCAATTGATGAAGTTTCGAAGTTGATGTTGTGGAAAAGAAAACCAGGGAAATTAATGGTCTTGTTTATTACAGATGGAAATTATCTCGAGTTTGGTTTGTATATTTAGTATTCAATTACAGGCAGTGGTGATGGTTAATCTGAGATATTGAAATTGATTTAAGGGAGTTTTTGGTCTGATCTGGTTGGAATGTGATTTGGACAGAGACAAGTTGGTGATCTTGATGCTAGGTTCATGGTAGTGAAGTTGATATTGAAATGGCAAAAAAATTGCAGTCTTTGGCGGTGACTCTGTGGATGAGTATGAAATATTCAAGAAATTGATAAAGTAAGAACTAGGGTTTGGTTAGTGGTGAGTGTGAATGATTTCAGGCTACTTGAAGATGGGAGAAATTGATGGGTTTCTTCTTGGAGAGAACAAGAAGATATGTTGGTAATTTGACAGGAAGGGATGTTGATGTTGGCTCGATAGGAGATGGATCTGAGATGGCAATGTTGTGGTCTTGCTGAAGTGGAAGTGATATGCAAGAAGGTGATTCTGGTGGTTACTATGTAGCGGTGGTGCTATCCTTGGTGATTTCGGGGAATGGAAGTATCTGGGATAGTTGGCGGTGGCATTACAGGGAAGTATGGCTTAGTTCTGAGATGGAACTGCGTTGTGAGAAAATGCAGTTTGTCTGGCTGTGTTGGAGTTATTGAAATGGCTTGTTGCAGGTGCATGTGATGTTTTGAGATGATGGGGATTGACATGGCAGTGGTTAGGTGCAGCTGGAAGCGGAGATGCTATGCACTTCAGGTGGAATTCTGGGCAGAGGGGAATTTGTGTAGCTGAGAAGAACAATGATTGTGATGTGCTTTGTTGGTGCAGTTGTAGCTGCTAGGTTGTAGGTAGGGCTGTCAACGGGTCCGGGTCCTCCCGGGTAGTACATGGCCCAGAACCGGACCCGACATATCAGCATCGGTTCTGGGTCCTAACGGTTCCGGGGCCGGTTCCATAATGTGTTGGCCCGAAACTAGGACCCGTTTAAAGTCCCGGGTACCTGTTGGGTATTAAAAAATCTTAATTTCTTTCTCTTTTTAACTTGAATATAAATTATTTTTATAAAAATTTATTATTATTTCTTTATTAATCTACTAAATAAAGATTAAATGTAATAAAAAAATCAAAAATCAAAAAAATTCAAAGCCGAAACTTGCAAAATACCTATAATTTTGCTAAAAAGATGATTAAAAGGTTAAATAAACGGCAATTGCAGGTGCAGTAGGTACTGACGGGTATTACCCGTTTGGACCCGTTAACATTCGGGTCCAATCGGGTAATTACCCGTCGGGTCCTAGGTTGCTAATAGGTCCAACTTTAAGACCCAGAACCGGACCCAATTAGGCGGGTCCGGTTCCGGGTAACGGGTAATGGGTACCCATTGACAACCCTAGTTGCAGGGTAAGTGATGTATGGGCATGAACTGATGCTGTTGTGATTGAGCAGGTTCACAAATAGATGAATGCTACGAAAAGCAAGCGTAAGAAGCAGCTGCAGTGGAAGGTCTCTAAATGGGTGATGTTCATCCGCCAAGGGTTCGAAATGGTCTTATTTGAGTGAATCTGTAGCTCATATTAAAGAACATGGAGAAGTGTAGCTGTAGCAGGGTTACAAGGGAGAGAAGGCAATAGTGCATTGCAGGTGAAGTTCTAAGACTGCAGGTGCTAATGAAGATGGTTATAAAGCAGTTAACTGATTGATGCTGCAGTAGAAAAACAAGCACAAGATAACTGAGTTGAGTAGGTGATGCTATGTTATGAAGTTAACAATTTGGTATTACAAGAAAATGGAATGTCCAGCTATCATGGATGGATATGAAGCACAATCATGGTGCTTGAGTGAAACAGGGCCATCTTGGCCGTGAATCTGCTGTTGGTCGATCGACTCGAGTCAAGCGATTTAGCTGACTCTCAGAAGTTGACTCAGTGACTACCCGAAATGACTCGTTTGTTGGTGACCGGTGGACTTTGCCGGTCACTCGAGATATTTTCCGGTCTTGGGATTAGGCCATATTCCGGCGAACACTTTTTGGGTCATATTTTCACATGGGTTTTTCACACACATGAGTTTAGTGGACTTCTTGGTATTGGACCGTGGGCTTTGAAGACCTAATTTGGAAAGTTGGAAAGCTATTAAAGGAGGAGTTTCTATTCTTTGGAGATATATCATTTATCACGTATCTTTCTACTGGAGATTGGAGGAGAGCAATTCTACTAGGGTTTGCTTTCATTTATTTTTCATGTTCTTCATATTATTTTTGATAATAATTATGTTGAATCAAAATACTATGAGTAGCTAAACTTCATATTATTGGTTATGGGATAAAGTGGATTTCACAAATGATATTTGATTCAATGATGTAGTTTTGTTTCAATATTTTACTGTTTATGATTCATTATTCATATTGTTTATGATTTGTTTGTTTATTTGGTTGAGTCCGGAATCAATCCGATTTGCTTTCATATCTAGAGCTATATTAGGGTTTTCAATACGAAAACGTTGTTTGTCCCTGATTCTAAGTAGCATAAATGTGGGTAGTGCTTGTAGTGATATATCCTACTAGTCACATATGAATCATAACTTGGGTTAAATTGAATTAGTGCTTTTACACATTTTGATTGCCTTGGTTAGTCTTATTCCTTAGAACTTATTGCTTTTAGGGAGTTAAATCTAATTGTGCTTTTACACTTTAGGTTGCTTTCTAGGAAGAATTCACATATGCATCTTTTAATGTGGTTGTGATGAAATCAGGGAATTAGCGGGATACTCTTGCGATCAAGGTATCCTAGGACTTTTAGTAAATGAGAGATTAAAATTTCAATTCTAGTCATTGTTGATAATTCGAGTTTGTGAATGAAACTATCCCGTGACCAATACTTTCTCCTTATTGATTATTTTTACTATTACTTTGCTTTCAATTCATTTTTATTGCTTTGAAAAATCAAAACCCCCCTTGGTTACAAAGAAACTAAAATTTTTTATAACAACAAAAGCCTCTCTGTGGATACGAACTCTTTCTTATCGCATACTATTTTTATTTTAGGAAGTAAGAAAGTGAAATTATATTTGCGTCGGCTGACAACCGACCAGATTTTTGGCGCCGTTGCCGGGGAGGCAAACGGCTTGTTATTAAGTTTTTAGTTTCTTTTTACAATTTTTGCTTTTATCTTTGCTTTTTGTTTCTTGTCTTGATTCTTACTTGTTTGTGAGAATTGTTTTCAGGTACCTAATCCATGGCTTCTAAGGATTAGAACTATCCAAGGTGCGGGATTGCTACTCGAAGAGGCACAATACTCCAACCAAGTCAAGACACGGAAGAACAAAAGTTAGAAGTGGAAGAAGAGTTACAACTAGAAGAAGAACTAGAGGTTCCATTTGTAGAAGAACCACTAGTTGAAGAAGAAGAAGCAATGGAAGTCACAAATCGTACACTCAAGGATTTGGATTCTCATAGGCTGGATGCACAACGATGGTGTATTCAAACCAACTCAACCTTCGAGATCAAGCCGGGGTTGCTTAGAGAGTTGCCAAAGTTTCATGGTATGGCGAATGAAGATCCAAACAAGCATCTTATGGAGTTCTATACCATTGTCAAGGCTATGCTTCCAGCGGAGACTGAAGACGATGGTGCAATGATGAAAGTGTTTCCATTTTCTATGGTAGACAGCGCTAAGGATTGGTTGTATTGTTTGCCTTCCGGAAGTGTCACTACATGGAACGGATTGAAGAAAATCTTTCTAGAGAGGTATTTTCCTGCGTCAAAGGCCACTCAAATTCGCAAGGAGATTTTTGGAATAAAGCAACATGCGGGAGAGTCTTTGTATGAATGTTGGGAGAGATACAAGATATTGGTGGCAAGCTATCCTCACCATCAATTCAGCGATGCTATGATAATACAGTACTTCTACGAAGGCCTCCAATCAAGTGATAGATATCTTCTTGACGCTGCGGGTGGTGGTGCACTAGTGAACAAGACGGTGGCCCAAGCTGCCGAGTTGATTGAAAGCATGGCTGCAAACTCGTAACAATTCTACACAAGTGGTGAACCAATGGTCAGAGGAGTGCATGAAGTTAGTGATTCATCATCATCTCACCGTGATCAAAGGATGGACAATATGGAGCACATGATGCAAAATATGGCTGCGGTTATATTACCTTCGTATGGTGAAGAGTTGGAGCAAGCTAATGCGGTTTTCCAAACCCACAAAGACGGTATGATCCTTATTCCAACACCTACAATCCGGGATGGAGATATCATCTAAATTTCAGCTATGCCAACAAGCAAGGTGCGATTCAACAACCTACCTTCAACCGTACGAGTGGATTTCAACCGCAACAACAAAAATTTCAACCTCAACAACAATTTCAACAGCAACAACAACAATTTCAACAACAACAGCAACAATTTCATCAACCACAACAACCGGTTCACAACCAAGGTTCCGATATTGATGCAAAGTTACAAACAATGATGCAAGGTATTTCTACCATGTTCAAGGAGAGGCAACAAGAAACCAAGAGTGCGATTAAGGATTTGCAGACTCAAGTGGGCTCCATGGCAATTGATATCAATAAGTTGAAAGCACAAAATAGTGGGAGACTCCCTTCTTAACCCATTAACCCAAAAGAGGGTGTCAATGCTATTACGTTGAGAAGTGGTACACAACTTGAGCAACCCAAAGTTGCTGATTTGGGTGAAGAGGAAGTTCCAAAGGAGCCGGTTTTGGAGGAAAAGAGGGATGAAATTCCCCAAACACCCTAGGTACCTATTCCTAACTCTAAAACTCCTATTCCTACTTATGTTCCTCATATACCTTTTCCTCGCAGATTTGCAAGTTCTAAGAAGGCGGAACTAGAAAAGGAGATTTTAGATGTTCTTAAGAAGATTCATGTGAATATACCACTCATTGATGCTATCAAGCAAGTTCCCAAGTATGCAAAAGTGTTGAAGGATTTGTGTACCAACAAGCAAAGGATTGAAGGCAATGAAGTACTAAGTGTGGGGGAGAATGCTTCAGAAATCTTACAACACAAACTCCCAATGATATGCAAGGATCCTGGTAGCTTTGACATTCCCGTCACAATTGGTAACACCACTTTTAACAAAGAAATGTTAGACTTAGGTGCATCCGTTAATGTTATGCCGGGATCCATGTATAATTCACTTAATCTAGGTCCTTTGAAAAAGGCTGAAATTGTGTTGCAATTAGCCGATCGCTCTAATGTTTACCCAATGGGTATTTTTGAGGATGTTCTTGTGAAGGTTAATCAACTTGTATTTCCAGCTGACTTTTGTGTGTTAGAGATGGATGAAGGTTCACCGGACTCGTCTCTTTCATTGTTACTTGGACGTCCCTTCATGAAAACAGCTAAAACCATCATTGATGTAGACAAGGGAACGTTGACTATAGAGTTTGACGGAGAAATAATATGTTTCAACATTTTCGAGACGATGAGATATCCTAGTGATGTCCACTCTTGTTTCTCCGTTGATGTTATGGATGCATTGGCGCAAAAAGTATTTGAATTAAATGGTGATGATGCTTTGGAAATTGTTTTAACTACATCCATGGATGACGCTGTAGAGTGTGGTAACGAAGTTAAGGAAGCCCTTGGTGATCTCAACTCACTACAAGGATGTCCGGAAACTCATAATATCTCTTTTATTTCTTTACCATGCAGTGATGAAAAGATTTTACCTTCTATTGTTAAATCTCCAAAGTTGGAATTGAAACCTCTTCCAAGTCACTTAAAGTACTTGTACTTGGGTGACAATGAAGAGTTACCTGTGATTGTTTCTAACGAGCTTAGTGAATTACAGGAGCAAAAACTTCTAAGGGTGTTAAGGAAGCACAAGACGGCCATAGGATGGACAATCGTTGATATCAAGGGTATAATCCTTGCCGTTTGTATGCATAAGATTCGTCTGGAGGACGATGCAAAGCCTACAAGGGAAGCGCAATGTCGTTTAAACCCTCCCATGATGGAAGTTGTGAAAAAGGAGATACTTAAGCTTTTGGAAGTGGGTGTTATCTATCTTATATCCGATAGCAAGTGGGTGAGCCCGGTACAAGTTGTACCAAAGAAATCAGGGGTAACGGTGGTAGAGAATGATGAGAACGAACTTGTCCCAACTCGTGTGCAAACCGGTTGGAGGGTTTGTATTGATTATATAAAGTTGAATGCTACTACTAGGAAGGATCATTTTCCTTTACCCTTTATTGATCAAATGCTTGAACGTTTAGCTGGACATGCTTATTATTGTTTCCTTGATGGTTATTCAGGTTACAATCAGATTGTGATAGCACCGGAGGACCAAGAGAAAACCACTTTCACTTGTCCTTTTGGTACTTTTGCTTATAGAAGGATGCCTTTTGGCTTATGCAATGCTCTAGCTACCTTTCAAAGGTGTATGGTAAGTATCTTTTCCGAGTATGTTGAAAACATCATTGAAGTGTTTATGGATGACTTTAGTGTCTTTGGTGATTTATTCGACCTTTGCTTGAACAACTTGTATTTAATCCTTGAACGATGTGTTGAAACAAACCTTGTGCTTAATTGGGAGAAGTGCCATTTCATGGTAACTCATGGTATAGTTTTAGGCCATATTATATCTTCTAAAGGCTTGGAAGTTGATAAATCTAAGATAGACCTTATTCGTGCTCTAACCCCTCCCACTACGGTGAGGGAGATACGTTCTTTTCTTGGTCATGCAGGTTTCTATCATAGATTTATCAAGGATTTTTCCAAGATAGCATCACCACTTTGCAGCTTATTGCAAAAAGATGTGGTTTTTAACTTTGATGAGAAGTGTATGGCGACATTCAATCGGTTGAAAGAACTTTTGATTTCAGCCCCTATCATTAAACCACCGGATTGGAGCAAGCCTTTTGAGCTCATGTGTGATGCTAGTGACTACGCGGTTGGTGCGGTGCTTGGGCAGCGTGTGGGGAAGATACCTCATGCTATTTATTATGCTTCTAGAACGTTAAATGAGGCCCAACAAAACTACACAACCACTGAAAAAGAGTTTTTAGCTATTGTATTTGCATTGGAGAAATCTCGCTCTTATCTAATTGGTACAAAAGTTGTTGTTTATTCTGACCATGCAGCTCTTAGGTACTTGTTAATGAAGAAAGAAGCGAAACCGAGGCTCATACGATGGATTCTACTCTTACAAGAGTTTGATATTGAAATCAAAGACAAGAAAGGAATTGAGAACACCGTTGCGGATCACTTGAGCCGTCTTGCTGTGGACAAGGAATCTATCCCATTGCGTGAAAGTTTCCCGGATGAGCAACTATTCTCAACTGCCTTTGGAGAACCATGGTATGCTGACATTTTGAATTACTTGGTAACTAAACAAATCCCAAGGAACTTGTCTCGTGCTGAGAGGGACAAACTTAAGAGGTTAGGAAACCAATATATATGGGATGATCCATACTTATGGAAACATGGAAGCAACCAAGTAATAAGAAGGTGCGTTCCCGAATCCGAGTTTAATTCTATCTTGTCATTTTGTTACTCCTATGCTTACGGAGGACATTTTGGAAGTAAAAGAACCGCTCACAAGGTACTTGAAAGCGGTTTTTATTGGCCAACCTTGTTTAAAGATGCACATATATTTTGCACAACTTGTGATAGGTGCCAAAGAACAGGCAATCTAGGTGCCCGAAATCAAATGCCACAATTTATTGAAGTTTTTGATGTATGGGGTATTGATTTTATGGGTCCTTTTGTCAACTCTCATGGGAATTATTACATCTTACTTGTTGTTGATTATGTCTCTAAATGGGTGGAAGCTAAGGCCACCCCAACTAATGATTCCAAGGTTGTTTCAGATTTTGTGCAAGATAACATTTTTGCAAGGTTTGGAATTCCAAGAGCCATAATTAGCGATGGGGGTTCTCACTTCAACAACAGGACTTTGCAAAGCTTGTTGAAGAAGTACAATGTGTCAGATAAGGTTTCAACACCTTATCATCCCCAAACAAATGTACAAGCCGAGGTTTCCAACCGGGAGGTGAAATCCATTCTAGAAAAGACGGTGAATCCAACAAGGAAAGATTGAAGCATGTAGCTAAATGATGCTTTGTGGGCGTATAGAACTGCATACAAGACACCTATTGGGATGTCTCCATTTAGGCTTGTGTATGGTAAACCTTGTCACTTACCCATGGATATTGAACATAAGGCGTTTTGGGCGATTAAGCAATGCAATATGGAGATGGATGGGGCTGGAAAGCAAAGGAATTTACAACTCCAAGAGCTAGAAGAGCTTTGCAATGATGCATTTGAAATCTCTCGCATTTATAAGGAGAAAACGAAGGCCTTTCATGATACTATGATTTCTAGAAAACAATTTTGTGTTGGGCAGAAAGTGCTTTTGTTTAATTCTCGCTTGCATTTATTTCCGGGTAAACTAAGGTCACGTTGGATCGGACCTTTCATTGTTACTAATGTGTTTTCTCATGGTGCAGTAGAAATTCGTAGTATTGCTACATGTAAGGAACCTAAAGTTAATGGGCATCGGTTGAAACCATATTATGAGAATTTCACTTCCTAAGTGGTGGAAGGAGCTAATTTTGTGGATGCACTCCCTCTGGAGGAGTCGTAGAAAGCAAGGAGATAGTCGGGCTGACGACTTTAAACCAAGCGCTAAATGGGAGGCAAACCATAGGATGAGTATCTCTTATCTTATTTTCATTTACTTGTCTTGTTTTTAGTTTTTTTTTTTTATCTTGTATTTTTTTTCTTCTGATTTCTTGTCATTTTGCATGCATAATTTCCCACCTTGACTTACTTTGGATGACTCAATTTACATTGAGGACAATGTAAAGTTTAAGTGTGGGGGAGTGGTTAAGTATTTGCATTGTAAATTTTTTCAAAATTTTCAACTTTTTGTGTAAATTAGTGCATGAAAAACTCCAACTTGTAGTTAGTTTAGAGTCACATAGTATCCATGTCGCTAAGATTACATCGAGATTCTCATAAGAGTGACTGAACTTAGTGATGACAGAGAACATGATCGGGTTTCTTACTTGTATGAGAGTTAAAGTTGAATTTAACCATGCCAGTGGAAAATATGGTGCAGACTGAATTCGGTAGTAGAGTAGTGGTCCCCTATAGTGGAGACTACCCATGTTATATCATGAGAGGCACCGACCTTCATTTCTTTGTACCTGTCTAAATTTGTGCTTTTAGAGTGTGTGTCACCGTACGTAAACTCCGGGTAGAATGGTGAGATACCCAACCTCCCACCAATAGAAGCACTATTTTTATCTCTTGAGTGTTATTTTATCAATCATGAATGGTGACATCGAATTGCTAACTTACATACCACTTGTAATCTTGTTCGCAGTTAGCACCATCCACTTTATCTCTCTCTACACCAACATGTCCATAGAAACACCATCATCATCAACAAGGGAAGCATCACAAGTGCGAAGCAAATTTGAAGACGTTCTAGGTTTACAAGCAACGATACAAAAATGAGCATATTTCAGATTCAAGTATAGCAACAAGACAAGGAGCAAAATTTTTTCAAGTTGAAGACTATTGTACAAGAGTGAAGATTATAAAGATGAGAATTCAAGAAGTTTATGATATCGAGACATACAAGTTGTGAAGAATCAAGCGATAAAGTACTCATACCATGGCATTTGTACTTGCATTTTTATTTTTGTTTTTATTTGTATTATATTCTCTTGTCTAAAAAAAATAAAAAAAGAAAAAAATTATTCATTGCATCATATTTTGGTTTGTTTAGTTCATTTTTGGTTTTGTATTCATTCAATAAAGCCAATGGAAAGAATCACATTGTCAAGATTCTACAAAGTTCAAGAGTTATCATCGACAGTTGAAGACCGAAGACGAAGAAAAAGATTGAAGACCGAAGACGTTTCTATGGATGCTGTGAGAGTGGTGCTAGTTGCACGACGAACGGATAACGAGGTAAGTAAGCATATTCCCACCTTCGTTAAGTGGTTGATTTCCTTTCTAAGAGATCGTCAGAAAAAAAAGGGTTTTCAAAATGAATAAAAGATGTGGGTTTTCAAAACAATTCGGAGGGTTTGCCTTCTTACTATTCAACGTGTCGCGGGATTTTCTCTTCATTCCTACCTGGACACATGTGTGACCCATAAAAAGCTGTTTATTATTGAGAGCAATTTCATAAAATCCTTTCTTGTGAGGCAGAGTCAAGACTTTTGATCACTCCGAACCCGAATTTCTTTCGATAAGGGATGGTTATTTCTCTCTCAACTTTTAAGAATGAGATTGTGTTCATATTTGTGTCTAACTTCTTATGACTAGTGTGCAGAATCTCTATGTCTTCTTAGCGCGTTGGATACTATCTTTTCGGAGAACTTGTAAGTTGGAAATGTAGGTTGTGTGGGTATTTCTCTAGTAAATGCTCACGGGAATTGTATGTATTCTTTAGAATAAGTTTTGTTTTATTTGCTCGGGGACTAGCAAAGTCTAAGTGTGGGGGAATTTGATAGGTGTTGAAAAACACCTAGTTTTATATCTAGTATTTATGCTTTCTTTGCTATTTATTTTGTGAAATATGTATCTTATGTGTGAATTTGAGATTATTAGGTGCAATGGAGCACTTGGGGGCAAAAAAAGGAAAATTTCTCATTTGGAGCGTAAAGGCAAACACTTCAATTCATAGGCGAGCGAAGCTAGCCACGGTTGAGCAAGAAAGAGGATGGGCGTGTTAGTTCTCTGGAACCGACATGCAATTTAACATCCTTAGTTACCCCTTATCCACTTCACCTGGGGTGCATAAATCCATTTTCATTTCCTACAACAGCCCTAAAATTCAGAGGAAATTGATTTCTCAATCATTTCCTGTTGAAATCAAGACAGAGGGAGAAAAGAATGGCTGCACCATTAGTTGGCTACTGATGAAGAAAGGTCAATGGGGATTTGATGACTTTCGAAACTTTGAGAAACAGATCCAGAGAAGATTACAGAAAGAAATCAGTCAATTAACTTAGGTTTCATCTGGTGAACGAGTAGAGGTGTCTGAGATTGTGGAATTAGGGTTCTGATACTAAATCGAAGAATTGAGAAAATCAGAGAGGGAATGTTCTTATGATGATTGACTAATGACTCTGTAAATTGGGTTTGTGGTGGAATTTGTTTCTGAAGCAGCTAGAGGGTACTATTGTTGGTGATGGAAGAAGTTAGGGTTTGAGCAAGAAGAAATTCATGAAATAAAAGATGGGTTTTACTGGATTTGAGTTGAACCCAGTATATGTTAGTGATTGAGATGAAGATTAAGAAGATGGTGGATCTGTAGGGGTCAATTGATGAAGTTTCTGAAGTTGATGCTGTGGAAAAGAAAACCAGGGAAATTAATGGTGCTGCTTTTACACATGGAAATGATCTGAGTTTGGTTTGTATATTTAGTATTCAATTACAGGCAGTGGTGATGGTTAATACAGATGTTGAAATTGATTTAAGGGAGTTTTGGTCTGATGCTGGTTGGAATGTGATTTGGACAGAGACAAGTTGGTGATGCTGATGCTAGGTTCATGGTAGTGAAGTTGATATTGAAATGGCAAAAAAATTGCAGGTGCTGGCAGTGCCTCTTTGGATGAGTATGAAATATTCAAGAAATTGATAAAGTAAGAACTAGGGTTTGGTTAGTGGTGAGCTGTGAATGATTTACAGGCTACTTGAAGATGGGAGAAATTGATGGGTTTACTGCTTGGAGAGAACAAGAAGAGATGCTAGTAATTTGACAGGAAGGGATGTTGATGTTGGCTCAGTAGGAGATGGATCTACAGATGGCAATGTTGTGGTGCTGCCTGAAGTGGAAGTGATAGGCAAGAAGGTGATTCTGGTGGTTACTATGTAGCAGGTGGTGCTATCCTTGGTGATTTCAGGAATGGAAGTATACTGGGATAGTTGGCGGTGGCATTACAGGGAAGTATGGCTTAGTTCTGAGATGGAACTGTGTTGTGAGAAAATGCAGTTTGTCTGGCTGTGTTGGAGTTATTGAAATGGCTTGTTGCAGGTGCCTGTGATGTTCTGAGATGATGGGGATTGACATGGCAGTGGTTAGGTGCAGCTGGAAGCGGAGATGCTATGCACTTCAGGTGGAATTCTGGGCAGAGGGGAATTTGTGTAGCTGAGAAGAACAATGATTGTGCTGTGCTTTGTTGGTGCAGTTGTAGCTGCTAGGTTGCAGGGTAAGTGATGTATGGGCATGAATTGATGCTGTTGTGATTGAGCAGGTTCACAAATAGATGAATGCTACGAAAAGCAAGCGTAAGAAGCAGCTGCAGTGGAAGGTCTCTAAATGGGTGATGTTCATCCGCCAAGGGTTCAAAATGGTCTTATTTGAGTGAATCTGTAGCTCAGATTAAAGAACATGGAGAAGTGTAGGGGAGAGAAGGCAATAGTGCATTGCAGGTGAAGTTCTGAGACTGCAGGTGCTAATGAAGATGGTTATAAAGCAATTAATTGATTGATGCTGCAGTAGAAAAACAAGCACAAGATAACTGAGTTAAGTAGGTGATGCTATGTTATGAAGTTAGCAATTTGGTATTACAAGAAAATGGAATGTCCAGCCATCATGGCTGGATATGAAGCACAATCATGGTGCTTGAGTGAAACAGGGCCATCTTGGCCGTGAACTGCAACAGCGCTGGCCTGGACTGACTCGAGTCAACTGATTTAGTTGACTCCGAGTTGACTCAGCTGACCACCCGAGCTGACCCGTTTGGCTGGTGACCGGGTGGACTTTGCCGGTAACCTGAGATGTTTTCTGGTGCCGGATTCCGGCCATATTCCGGCCAGAAACACATTTTTCCGACGAACACTTTTTGGGTCATATTTTCACATGGGTTTTTCACACACATGAGTTTGGTGGACTTCTTGGTATTGGACCGTGGGCTTTGAAGACCTAATTTGGAAAGTTGGAAAGCTATAAAAGGAGGAGTTTCTATTCTTTGGAGATATATCATTTATCACGTATCTTTCTACTGGAGTTTGGAGGAGAGCGATTCTACTAGGGTTTGCTTTCGTTTATTTTTCATGTTCTTCATATTATTTTTGATAATAATTATGTTGAATCAAAATACTATGAGTATCTAAACTTCATATTATTGGTTATGGGATAAAGTGGATTTCACAAATGATATTTGATTCAATGATGTAGTTTTGTTTCAATATTTTACTGTTTATGATTCATTATTCATATTGTTTATGATTTGTTTGTTTATTTGGTTGAGTCCGGAATCAATCCGATTTTCTTTCATATCTAGAGCTATATTAGGGTTTTCAATACGAAAACGTTTTTTGTCCCTGATTTTAAGTAGCATAAATGTGGGTAGTGCTTGTAGTGATATATCCTACTAGTCACATATGAATCATAACTTGGGTTAAATTGAATTAGTGCTTTTACACATTTTGATTGCCTTGATTAGTCTTATTCCTTAGAACTTATTGCTTTTAGGGAGTTAAATCTAATTGTGCTTTTACACTTTAGGTTGCTTTCTAGGAAGAATTCACATATGCATCTTTTAATGTGGTTGTGATGAAATCAGGGAATTAGCGGGATACTCTTGCGATCAAGGTATCCTAGGACTTTTAGTAAATGAGAGATTAAAATTTCAATTCTAGTCATTGTTGATAATTCGAGTTTGTGAATGAAACTATCCCGTGACCAATACTTTCTACTTATTGATTATCTTTACTATTACTTTGCTTTCAATTCATTTTTATTGCTTTGAAAAATCAAAACCCCCCTTGGTTACTAAGAAACTGAATTTTGTTATAACAACAAAAGCCTCTCTGTGGATACGAACTCTTTCTTATCGCATACTATTTTTATTTTAGAAAGTAAGAAAGTGAAATTATATTTGCGTCGGCTGACAACCGACCAGGTTTACACCAAATACTTAACTGGACGTTAAGTAACACCGTTAAGTAACAAAATGGATAGTGTTAAAATTAGGTCCCTATGTGTAAGCCCGATTATTGGCCGCCATGACCGAATGTCACATCATGATCATGTAGTTCACTTATAGTCGTGGCCAAATGACTGGTCACTAAATTTATTTAGATTAGAAAAATATCTGCTAAGTGCATATTACAACTTTAGATATATCTCTCTCTATATGAATTCACGTGGCCATGTTCGAACAGCGAGTAGCAGCATATCGATTTTCTAAAGGAAAAAAATTGATGAGTCTTTTTCCAATCTGTTCGTCCAGCATTAGCACAAAATGAATGAATTTTTATTTTGATCATTACAAGTATATATATGTGAAGTTGATCATTTTTTTTCTTAACTGATTTCCTGCTGCTGATGGTTTTTGGATGAATACGGGGCAAGGCGAAGCCGAGCCACACCAAATAAAAAATCCTAAGCGACCGGACGATGCGAAGCCGAGCCACATCAAATCAAAAATAGACGGTTTTTGGGTCCGCCCAGTGCGTGGCACGGGCACAAAATCTAGTTTTATTAGATGGGTCATGCTTGCTTAGATGTTTGATGTCCCATGCTTACGATTTATAACTAATATTTGGAGAATCTACCTTGGCAAAAATAAGAGTCCTTGTTGTTTTATTTATTGAGCTATAATTGTTGAAGAATAAATAATTGAACCTATTGATATGAATTTGGTGGAATCCTAGACCCAATAACTCTCTCTTTTATTATTTCCGTTAAACCTTTTAATTTAATCTCAACAACGTCCGAGTGAACGACACCCCTTTTACTACTACGAAAAACAAATTAATAATCTTATTAATTTCGGCGTCGCCGACGTGGACTTGTTTTTAGATTAATTTTTAGGTTTATTCTTATTTTTATTTTGTACAATTTTTTCTTTTCATTTTAGATTTTATTTTTTTCTTTTTATGCGTTTCTTTTTGTATTTCTTTTCAGGGACTTTTTGAGGATGATGACTTCTTCTGAGGAGACGTCACCTACGATGACGTTGGCGAAATATAAGCGTAGAAAGTCAAATTATCAGGAAACCTCATCTGAGATGACGCTTGCTGAATATATGCATAGGCAACGGTATGGAGTTTTTGCTCCACAAATGGTAAGTGAAGAATCACATCAAACTATATATGAGAAGTATTACAAACACACACCGCCTAGTTTGGAACAAAGATTGAGAGTTCTTGAATGTCAAAGATTATTTGCTGATGATGAATCTAGTAGTGACTCTCTGTTCCAAACAGAACATATAGATGACCCTATGGATGATTGTGTGGATGATTCGCCTAATTCCATAGATGAATCTACCTCACAAGATTATTCACCCTACTTAGAGGTTGTTTCTAGACCCCTAAACTTCCAAAGGTTGCCTAATTTAGGGTTAGAATTGTGTGCTTCTAGAGTGTTGTTGGATTACTTTGCATCTAAGTACCCAGAGGACTTGCCTGTTCCTGATATCGTGCATGAATCAATCGATATTTCCCCAGTCTCAATAGAATCCCCATATTTTGTTCTTTACGCACTTCCATGTGCAGTAAAAACTTGGTTTAGGGGTAAATCTTGGTTTCTGACAGTTTCAGTGTCCCCATTTTTTCATAAAATAATTGTGAAACTGTCGTTTTTGTAAATATTGTATTTTGGTTCGATCCCCAAGTTTTCAGGTTATTAGTTTATGGGGATCCGTTTTTGTACATTCAAGTAGTTATAATTATTTATTTTTGTTTATTTTATTTTTTATTTTTGAATTTCCCCTCTTAATTTTTACATTGGATGACTCAATTACATTGAGGACAATGTAATATTTAAGTGTGGGGGAGTGGGTATTAACTTTTTATTTTATTTTATTTTTTCAGGAATTTTCTTGCGTATTGTGACCAGCTCTTGAGCGGGTCTAAAAAGATAATAAAAATATAAATATTATGACCAATTGTGTAGCGGGTCTAATTTTTTTTTTTTTTTATAGTTGTTAAGCTTATGACCAGCTCTGTAGCGGGTCTATTGTCTATTTTCATGTATTTCTTTATTATGACCAGCTGTGTAGAAGGTCTCTAAAAAAAAATTATATAATGATTGTTATGGATATGACCAGCTGTGTAGCGGGTCTTTTTTTTTTCTTGCATGTTATGACCAGCTGTGTAGAGGGTCTCTAAAAATATATATATATAAAAAATAAAAATAAATTGTGTGTCTTGTGTATGTGGCATTTGTCATGACCAGCTGTGTAGCGGGTTTAAGTCTCTTATTATATGACCAGCTGTGTAGCTGGTCAGTTTTCTGTTTTGCTCGAGGACTAGCAAAACGTAAGTGTGGGGGAATTTGATGAGCACAAAAGTGCGACGCATATTCACCCATAAGTACATTAGCTAGGACTCATTTTATCACTAGTAAACTTGTTTGTAGGTGTTTTTTGTGAAATAAGCTCTTATGGAGAAAGTTGCTCGAAAAGTGGTTTTTGTACCCCGGAGGACACGTGTTATTCGGACTCTCAATGTCGGTTAAGGGACACCTCAATTACTAAGGGGTGTCCAGTTGCTAAGGGGCACCTTCTTTGTTATTTGGAACATGTGGCTATTCGCACCCCAGGAAGTGCTATTTATACCCAAATTTCTAAAGGGACACTGTAACAGGATAAGGGGAGGTCATCTTCTTCCTTTTGAATTTTGAATTTTGGCGGGAAAAATGGTGACAGAATTAGGGTTTAGCTTTTGGAGGTGTTCGAGTGAGACTTAATGCCTGAAATCGAACGGGTATCTTCCTGGCACCTAAACAAGTCTGGTATGGGTCATCGTTTTGATCAAAATTGGCTAGATAATCGGAAATTTAAGAAAACAGTATAGGAATTTTGGCAGGAAAATTGGTTGTTGAGCGGCCAGAATTAGGGTTGAGAATTTGAAGAAGTTTTAAGGAGATTCAACAGCTGAATTTGATTGGGTTTCTTCTTCTGAGTATAACATGCATGGTATAGTTGTTCGTTTCAGCTGGATTTGTCTGGAAAATCAGTTAGAAGCGAAACAAAGGCTTGAACTGTTCTCGGGTTTGTTTGGAAATTTGGGAAGATTTGGTGAGAGTTTTTCGTCAATATGAGTTGGAAACAACCTGTTACGTCATAACAGGGCCGCTAATGTGTTTGGTTTCTAAAGAAAAGGTGGTTTCCACGTAGTTTCAATAAAACATATAACCGAGAGTTTCACGGGGTTGATATTTTCTTTTCAAATTTTTTCTATGGTTGGCACGAGGCTGGAGTGTGTATGGATAATATTTTGGCAAGACTGGAGCGTGTTTAACATTGACAGACGTGTGAAAATCAAACCAAGAGATAAAAAAGGGAAGATATTATCATGGGATATTACAAAGGAATAATGGAGAATATCTGGTATTAAACCGAGAATATTTGGAGGCTGTCGAGTATAAATAGGTTGTTGGGGTAATTTATAAGGATATCGAGAGTTGGGGAGAAGAATAGAGAGTTGCAGGGCAACTTCTCTGCTGCTGCAGAGAAGAAGAAGACGAAGAACACAAACGACTAAGTAGGTCTGTCGTTTTAAAACTGTCACTTTTTCTTCCATGAACCACAGTTTTTATGCGACAGTTTCCAAATATAGTTCTTCTGTAACAAAAGCTTAAGCTGTAATGGTAGTTTGTAGCGGCCATTAACCGTTGCAAATTCCAGGTTTTATAGTATTTTCTCTTATTTTCTTCATTATAAGCACCATTTGAGCTTTTTAAAAATATTTTGAGAGTGTCTACAATATGAGTAGCCAAGCCCCTACACTAGGTCGACGGAGGAATCCGAATTTCATACGTGGGTAATTTTAATTAATTATTTATATGACTTTTGCACTAATTAAAATAGAATTATGATTTCAAAAATTTAGTTATCATTTTATTAGATGGGCCATGCTTGCTTAGATGTTTGATGTCCCATGCTTACGATTTATAACTAATGTTTGGAGAATCTACCTTGGCAAAAATAAGAGTCCTTGTTGTTTTATTTATTGAGCTATAATTGTTGAAGAATAAATAATTGAACCTATTGATATGAATTTGGTGGAATCCTAGACCTAGTAACTCTCTCTTTTATTATTATTTTTAAACCTTTTAATTTAATCTCAACAACGTCCGAGTGAATGACAACCCCTTTTACTACTAAGATAAAAAAAATTAAAAATCTTATTAGCCCCTGGAGACAACGAGGAACCTGTTCGATGCACCCGGGGCAGGCACTTCAATGGCGCGGGCCCATATGGACGAAGAAGTTCGTGACGCTCCTGAACGCCCAAGAGAAAGAGACCATCCATCCAACTTCATTAAGCGTGAGGACCTGGAGCGACTCCTCCAAAACCGGGGAAAAGGAAATACAACGGACATGCACCAGCATCAGCCTCCATACCCCCAAGATGTGCAACGAATTCCCCTTCCAAGAGGCTACACCTCACCTCAATTCTCCCTTTATGATGGTACTGGTAACGCTCATGAACATGTCTCTCGATTTTTGGAGTCTTTAGGGAACATGAATACAATCATGTTCTCCGCCTGTAAGAGTTCTCGAAGACACTTACCGGAAGAGCATACACTTGGTACAACAACATTGCACCTAACAGTGTATCCAATTGGAGTGAGATTGTCAGCGCCTTCTACAGGATATATTTCTTCGTGTCAGAGCAGGTTACCTTTTCAGATTTGGGAAGAACCTTTCAACGAAGCAATGAACATATGAACGACTTCGTTAAGAGGTTTAGGACTCAGGCGTTGGATTGTCATGATCCAAATGTCACTGAAGGCCAGTTGGTGGAGTTATGCATTATCAGAATGATTCCTATATACCATGCTTTGTTAGATAACCTGGTCTTTCAAACATTTTATGAGCTCCATGAAGCCGCTAAGCGATCGGACACAACATCCCCAGCGTTGTTGGACAGAACTAAGATCGTCCGAAATGAAGATGCACGTGAAAGCCGAGGAAGCAAGCATCTTATCAACAAGCAATACAACACCGGTCCTTATGTGAGTGTGGTATGCGAAGGAGAAAATAGAAAAGCATCAACAACAGAACAATCGCCCAAGCATGCAGCACTAGCACATACGACTTCGTATCGAAAGGGAGCAGACAAGGCTCCTGTGTAAGAATCCGGAGACACAAGTCCAACCTTCCCCTTTACCATGAATGAAGTCATAGAACTCCTGGAAGCATTGATTCAAGATAACGCGATCAAGCTACCACCTATCAGACGCCCACCGACCGAGGACGAGATGGCAAACCCCAAATACTGCCGCTACCATAGGTTTTTCCATCACCCGACCAAAGATTGCAACAAGTTGAAGCAAATCTTCAGAGAAAAAGTGGAAGTAGGAAAGCTCCAGTTAGGAAATGAAGGTGTTCATAGGGATCCTCTTCCTATTAGGAGCTGCATGATCTCGGAGGATTCTGTCCACAAGACTGTACAATCTATGATGGAGCATTTGTGTGAAATCTTATATCTCTCCAAGGTACAATGTCAAGACATGTTCGTAGCCCTCAACCATGTCGTGTCAGGAAAGCGTTTGTATCCAGAAAAGGAAGCAGTCTCGGAGCCACAGTCTTTCCTAGAAGATACGACCGGCAAAGGGAACTGGGGACTCTTAACCATCACTCGTTTGAAGGATGTTGAGTTCGACAGCACATTGATTGATGCAGCCTCCAAATTCAACATCATCACTGTCAAGACACTGATGGCTGCAAAGATTGCAAAACAAGAAGCCACCCGCAACCCAACTGTGATTAGGAGCCCAGAAGGAGAACTCAGAGACTCCTATGGATGCATTGACCTTGAAGTTAAAATCGGCGATGCTCTAATAAAAGCTAAATTATACATAGTAAAAGAGTATCCGAATTACGACATGATCCTGGGACACCCGTGGATACACGACAACAAAACAACACTGGGAGTGTGTCCTTTGCCGATTTCAGTACCTGAAAGAATCTCCAACGAACCATCAAATCCTGAAGATTGTTTTTTGCCGTATCAACACCTTGCAAGTATGACGCAACTTCCTGGAAAAAGCCCGAATTCGTACCTTGAAAGTTTCCGAGCCCAAGTAAGTTTCATTGAATAACCTCTTCCTGCTGAGGCTCGGGGATTTGTTTCGATCAACAATCTAACCGCCACTAAGAGATGTGAGTGGGGTGCCGGAACTTTCAAGCATTTTTCCAAGAACTTGGAAGCAGTCAGAGACAACGTGTCCCAAAAACAAGATGTTACCAAGTTCGAATCCGTTTCAAATTGGAGACATGGTAGAAAAAAGGACCGCGTTTTAAGTTGAAAATGTGGCGGTGAAAATGGCTAACCAATATGATTTGTCGGCAACAAAGGAAGATGAACCATATTTGGTAGCAGATGCCATCCTAGGCGGCTATTGCAAGATCATCAACGCTGAAAATATTGAGGGCGTGACGATCTACTCGCGATGGCTTAAACTCTACCACACCTAGAAACATTGTGATACCCATCCTCTCCAGCTATCTGTGGTGGTTCCTCCAACAATTTCCCTTTCCATGCTATTTTGTAATTTATTCAAAATGATTGCGTTACTTGCATTCATAATTATTAGGGTTCCAATTTCTCAATTAATCAAAGTATTATTTCATTTTAGAAATTTTTACCCCTGGGCATCACAAAAAAAATATCTAGGTTCAACCTGAGTCATCTCCATTACCCACCAGATTAAACCAGAGAACCCTAAAAGGAAAACACTTCACACCTTTCGAGAAACATTGGAGAAATGGAATGTATGCGAAGGAAAAAAGAAAGCACCTTGAACAGTCTGTCCCAGCTTACGCCAGGAGAGCGCAGACAAGCTTATGCCAGGAGGGCGCGGACAGTTCCATGGTATTTTATTATGGCATTACTTCTCTTATCACAAGAATCACATGCAATCATCTGAAGGCACACCATTGTGCAGTCTTAATGAAGGATTTGTCTCAAAAATATCATGAATAAAAATCTTGTTCAAACAAGCAAGCAGAAATAAGAAAACCTTGAACTCAGCCGCCACTGAGTACAAGGAGAAAAGTGTTCACAAAACTACGAGAAAATACTCAGAAAAGAAGTAAGGAGAAAGAATAGGAAGGTCTAGTCATCAAGGAGATTGACTATGTCTTATCCACCACTGGAGTCTTATTCAACGTGGTCATGGGTCGCCAATGCTTCTTCCTTCGGGTCTGCCTCAGCTTCCACTTCAGGTATTTCTACGACAATGTTCTCCATGACATCCTCAGTAAGGACAGCTTCCACACCTTCTCCAAGGGCCACTGCAGAGATCATGCTGAAGACCTTTGGGTGCTCGGGTTCATCCGTATCAGAATCAAGGATTATCACGCCATCAAAGATCAAATAATCATGCATATCTTCCTTTGGAGGCCGTTCATGTTCAACCCTTCGCCTTTTCAGACGTGAAACAAATATCTCAGCTCTTGCGCTCACCGGTGGTTGCGACGCTTCCTCAAGCCTCTCCTTTTCCTCTATGTCGATCAAAGACAGAAGATCTCGAGTGCGTTCTTGAGCAATACGCAGATACAAAATCTGCATGCCCCATATGGCACGATCAGCCTCGCGAAGCGAAACATCAATTTTAGCCATCACCTCCTCAAATGAACCATTAGTCTCAGGTTTGTTCACTTCGAAGCTTCTTTCGGGAGAGATGCCAGCGTAGTCCTTGCCAGTCGCCTCCATGATATTCTGCGAGAAGAGTTTGTGATTATATTAACAAACAAAAAAAATCATCATGATCAATTGAATCAAGTTATGAAGCAATACCTGAAAAGGGAAAGAAATAATTTTGTGATGGAGAATACTCAACGTCTTCTTTATACTTCACGAGTTAGAAAGATCCTGGAGAAAAGAGGAGTCTTCACTTACCGTCTGCAAAGGCTACAAATGCGGGATAACAATCAGTAGATGTTTATCGAATATTTGAGAGCAACTGCCGTGCAATGGAAAGAAACGCAACCAGTTCAAGAAACAAGTCAAATTTCATCATGGGGACTTGATTATGTCAATGTTCGGCTAATGGGAGAATACGAGCACACAGCGGGCCCACCTTCGAATGAAGCATGCATAACAAGGCCGATACTTGATCAGAGCGAGCGCAGTAACCGTTTCTCTCGGCCGGAGCGGGTATGACAAGGTTGATTGAGGCAAACAAGGCTGACACTCGAGCGGAACAAGCACGAAGCGGCCTCTCGGTTGGAACATACACAACATGATACAACATCGACCAAGTCATGCTTTTTTTCAAACCCTAATCAAAGATTAAAGGAGCAGTTGGATATGAGCGATTTGGCCAGCAGTGTGTAAGCACCCACGCCGGGGGAATCCCAGTAGAAGAAGAATTATATTCCTAGATCAAACACCTAAGGTAGGAAGCAGGTCCCACCAAGGCGCATGGTCACACACGCATGGAGGATAGCCCACGATTGGTCAGAATCCCTACAGGTAGACTTCCTTCATCTTGTTTTCTTATGTTGTATATGTCACCATCTAATGCCTACCCCACAATAGTGTAACCATCATGTGCTAGGCAAGGGACTTAATGTTGATGGTGGATTTTAGTTCAAGGCTAAAGTTGTAAAACCAATTTTTTGTGCCGACGTTCTGCAAATGATAAGGCTATTTGATAAGTGATGAATGCTTCTACGCTTTATTAATTCACTTAGAATGGGGCATGTAACAACAATCCCCAAGTATTCTGTGAATTTTAGCATTATTAATTAATGCATAAAACCGCATTGTATTTCCTGTGTTGTTCTCAGCCGAACTCTCATTATTGGTGCGCCATGATGACTGATTGTTACTCTCAGCAGAGTAACATGAATATCCAAGTATCAATAGTGAGGCATGCACGAAATACCCGTACTAGCTACACCATTCTCTAACAAAGAGAATCATCTCTTGGTGTGTTATACTAGCCCGATTGAGCATATTTGAATCTGGACTGTCCATATCAGTCTCAGAAACAATCACGATCATGCAAGTTGGCCACACGATTTAACCAGCCTAGACGAACCCTATCAGGAGCAGGATATCACCACAATGACCACCAGCGGGCCCGTTTTTTCCCTAGCCGGTCGAATGCATATCATGTATCCCAAAAGCCACCAAACTCCAGCCTGAAAAGAATGGTTATGAAGTAGCTTGGAAGCTTGACGAGCAAATACCCTTAATGGCGGTCTCAAAACATCCACGAGCGTCCAAATTTACCGGCACGGTTGGACGGCTTGGATTTCTTTAAGCACGGTCGGAAAAATGACATGGTATACACCGGCGGGCCCCCTTTTTACCTGCATAGACGACCATCTCACGACCTATCCAGGGAGGAGTAAATGTTCGCCCAGAGTTCAACCGGCGTGATGCTTTAAGGGTCGTTAAAGGGTCTTAAATTGATCACGACCATCCAACTTCACCGGCATGTTTGGATGGCTTGGATCAGACCTATAACTGTCAGTCGGGTATCACCGTGTTCACCACCGACCCAATGTGGGTACCACATGGTCGGCCTCTCTAAAGGAGGAGCATAGCCTGCCAAACCGTTAGGTTGAAGTCGTGTACACACGACCTATCCAAAACCCTAATTAGGGTTTGCGGCATATTACATGTGTCGTTAATCGATCACGACCATCCAACTTCGCAAGCATGGTTGGATGGCTTAGATCACGCCCAAGGTCATAGAGAAAGTACATACATGCTCATCGAAGGCCTAATATGGGCCCCACATGGTTGGCCATCCCATACAAGGAGCATAGTTTGAAAATTCGTCCAACCGAAGTAGCGTGCACATGAAACCCTAATTAGGGTTTGCAGCATATCGCATGTGTCGCAAATCAGTCACAACCATCCATATTCGCAAGCATAGATGGAGGGTGTAGATGTGGATTCAAAGGGTCCCAAGCATGTCAATACAATCACCTGGGCCCGTCTACATATGTGACTGATCGACTAAGGCCGGTCATGGATGAGCGCCTCGATCCGTGTACCTAAACTAGGCATGGTCACACGGTTTCCAACTCCTTTGTGGCACATGATTCCTGTCGCAAATCAATCTCAGCCACTCCTATTTACCGGCGGTAAACTTGAGTGGCCTAGATCGCACCTTTATGGGACAGTGAATCATGGGTGTGGACACCAGCATGTCGTCTACACGCATGCCTGGTCGGTCCTCTCTAAAACACTTCCCATGCTTGGTTTCGACCAAGCTGAAGAGTGATGCTTACACACCTCTTCAAAACCTTAATCAACGTTCGCATATGCATCATCTCGTCCATCCAACTCTACCAGCCTGGTTGGATAGCCCAGGATAGGAGTTAAATGACCAATAAGATGCCGTGATGACTACCATCCGTCACTCTACCACATGGAGTGATCGGCCAAGACAGGGATTGCTTGTGCAGCCTCCAAACGGTCACTCGAAAATGGCTAGGCATGCGTATGTTTTAAGATGCTTAATCCGCGATCTACTCCGTTAAGCTTTAAAACAGCGATGCTTCATCCATGTTGAACATATTCGATGCATTACATGCATATCATACACACCATATTTCATAAATATCGACTTCCCAAATAACTTAGTTATTTAACCTAGCACTGTATGCTACCTTTTGTGGATCCCACGATCCACACAATCGAGACATCAAACATGTCACAAACTGGGAGATACTTACTGGGGTATTGGTCTGGCGGTTTACAGCGTGCAGCGCACAACGCGCCATCACAAGAACGTGTCAGGAATACATGGACGGTTAGTGATGATGGGAGAAGTGGGCAAGACTTATCGTGTGACACCAGCACACGACTCCACTAATCCATAGCTCCACTTTTTCCACTTCCCACGAGATACGAGGGGTGGGCTCAATGAATTGTTTAAATAGGTTCTCCTCCCTATTTCCAATACAGGACAAGACAGACAGAAACCAAGTGTTGATACAACGTATTCAAACACCCAGAGCTGATTGCTTACATTATTTGCAAGTCAGTTCGGTATTCTGATACAAGTCATAAATAGCCTACAACTTCATAATCTTAACACCTTCTTCGCTTCCCTCCCTAAGATCAACCCTATCTCCTTCACTTTGTGACCGAAACAAGTCTGGAACGACCATTTCTTAGTTTAGGCCAGAATTGTATCGATTGATATCTCGAATCAAAAGCACTCCCGTGCAGTGCATTTGTTTATGGTTTGGATTCATTTC
This sequence comes from Papaver bracteatum, assembly GCA_023529315.1. Lineage (NCBI taxonomy): Eukaryota > Viridiplantae > Streptophyta > Magnoliopsida > Ranunculales > Papaveraceae > Papaver > Papaver bracteatum. Next base: position 388,841 of record JAJJWX010005092.1, read on the forward strand.
TCATCCACACACCCCGAATTACCAAAACCGGCAGAAATAGTTTTTCACCCATAAACAATAGGTAAGATTGAAAAGTAGTCACAAACATCCTCGTCTCATCGTTTGTGATTCCACAATATCTTGTTTCGTTAATCGATTAAGATTATTGTGAGGTGATTGATATTTCTAGGCTGTTCTTTGGAAATATAAGTCTGATATATCAATTGGTTCCTGTTTACCTTGATTTATCAAAAGACGGAACAAAACTCGTAGGTAATTCTGTGGGAGACAGATTTATCTATTCCAATTGACTTTTCTGTGTGAGATAGATTTATTTATCAAGTCTTCGACTTTGGGTCGTATCAACTCTTGGTTGTGGCTGAGATCAGCTAAGGGAATTAAGTGCGTAGTATCCTGCTGGGATCAGAGATGCAAGGAGCACGACTGTACCTTGAATTAGTGTGAGATTGATTAGGGTTCAACTATATTCCAGTCTGAAGTTCATTGGTAGTAGGCTAGTTTCTGTAGAGGCTTAATACAATGTGGTGTTCATACTGGACTAGGTCCCGGGTTTTTTTTGCATTTGCAGTTTTCCTCATTAACAAAATTCTGGTGTCTGTGTTATTTATTTTCCGCATTATATTTTGTTATATAATTGAAATATCACAGGTTGTGCGTTGAATCGATCAATTGGGAAAATCCAACTTTTGGTTATTGATTGAAATTGATTGATCCTTGAATATTAGTCTTTGGTACCGTTCATGCTATTTCTCTTATATTCATTCTGGCTCGCAGATTCCTATTTGCTGATTGCGGATTGAATTGAGAGATAGAGATATAAAAATCTTTGATATACTTTTCTCTAGATTGAGTATGACTATCTAGTTGATTCTCTTGACAGTATATTGGAGTTTGTCTATTCACATTGCTAAACGAAATATTGGGTGTGGTTGTTAGACCCCCGCTTTTTTAATCCCTGTTTTTCTCCTTTACTAATTTTGTTGAAACTAACTTGGAAAGTGAATGGTCCGACGTTGGGCTTTCCCCACATCACAAGTGTCCTGGTTTCTACTTCCCTTGCATCTTCACCCTTCAATCTATTGCGGCGATTGTTTTGTAGTTGACCTATGAATTGTGTGATTTGCTGACTAATTGTTTGAAAATGATGCTACAATCCTTCTGGCCCACACATAAATAGGTTCTCTGTATTCTCGATGAACATTGTAAAAAATTTCTCACAAAAACTATGAATCGACACAGCTTGATAACTATTGATATTATCTCTTGCTTGGAAAACTAAAGCTCTATTCCTCTTGGTGACTATATTTAGGACCACAAACTCTATGAGGAAATTTTAGATGATTTTTGAGTAAGATTTAGAGGTATGGAAGGTGTGAATTGGAGTTGAGATGGGCTAAACTTATAGGGGGAAATTAGAACCGTTGGATAATTAATTTTTTAGCCGTTCAGATATACTTGTTGGCGGACAAACAAAACCCGTGCAGTTTCAATGGTACCGCCAGTGATTTAATTTGTGACGCGCGGCTTAGCTGAAGCCACTAGCATTTGGGATAAAACCACGCGAATTAAAAAGAAATGCACGGTTCCTTATAGATTGTAATGGGCAAACCAATAAAATTTGCCCATTCGTTTTTCACTTTTGTTCATCCGGTAAAGGGATCAGAATATTTGTCCATCCCATATAAATTGCCCTAATTAGTTGTTTTTGGCCTTCGTATTAAGAGCAAGTGTAGTGGTGGAACAATAGAAACGGTATTCAAAATAGCGTTTTACGCTAATCAGAAAAGCGTCTAGAAAACGGTACTATGAATAGCGCTTGACTATGTCAACGGTCAAATGCTAATATAAATAGCGTTGAACGCTAATATGGATAGCGCTGAACACTATTAAGATTAATGTTTTTAAAGATACCATTAACAGAGAACACTCGGACACTCTCTTCTACCAAATTACTCTACTCTCTTCTTCTTCTCCCTCTTCTTCTTCTTCTCCAAAAGAAAAGAAAAAAACCTAGTTTTTTCCCCTTTTGATTTCTCACTCAATGAATCAAATCAAAAAAATTGCTTCAAAGGGTTTGTTCGTTGGTTGATAAGGAAGATAAACATACTTCAATTACTCAATTTGATATGAGAATCCAAAGAGAGGTTAGTTGATTTGTGTTTTCCTTGTAATTTTTTTCATGATTTGTTAAAAACTTAGGGTTTAGATGATAAGATTGTTGATTATTTAGATAACAGTTGATTGTTTGATCAATGATAATCAAGTTAAACCCAGTTATGACGAATTTGACATGAAATTTAAGGTTTAGATGATGATTGAACATAGTTTCAAGAGTGTATTGTGTGAAATTGCCATGATTTAACATGTTTTATTTTAAATTATGTAATCAATTTGATTGTATTGTGTGACTATATTACTTTCATTTGATGATTTTATATAGATTATGGATGAATATATGCATTTGCGTGGAAAGAATTGAGAAGATAAACATATTGCTAAAAGTATAAACCCAACTGATAAATCCTATGACATGACCTTTAGAAGTGATTGGGAACAACTAGATAATTTTTACTATCTTGTGGTAAAGAATCCAGATGCTAGGGATGTTCTTCAAAGGTCCAGGCTTTCCAGGTGTTTTGAAATAAGAATGAAGAGAAATGATCAACAATTATCTTATGGAATGATTTAGATGTAGTGGTATACCACTAGTTCATTTCATTTCCCAAACTTTGAAATTGGTTTCACCCATTTGGATTTCATTCACTTATCGGGCATTCCTATTGGAAATGGTCGTAGAACCCTGACACACACCGTAACAAAGTGGGTGGGATCGTAAATAAAATCAAGAAATAAAGGATGCTTTAATGTTCGCATTGCATGGATATCAAAATTACCACAAGAAAAAAATGGATTTTCCTATTAGTTGTCTCACAAAATATATTAAGGAAAATACAATAAATGAAGAAAATAGGAGCATGTGACTCGATATTTCTTCCTATGGGTGATTTCAAAAGTTTTAATAGCACGTTATACTACAAGAGTGAGCAAAGGGTGGCTAGAATGCTTGCGTAGTTTCAATGTAATTGGTGATTATGATTGGGGTTCGGTTTTTTTGGTCGCTTGTTAGAGGTGGAAAAAACTTCGGTGGAATGTGGATGCCTTTAGAGTATTGGTTTTACATATATTTTCGTACTTTGACGCCTTTTCTCTTAGAAGACATATACCTTGATGTATGGCCTGCAGTAATGATATTTAAGTGTGATAATCTAGTGAAGTTCCAAAGGGATAGTGCTAGACACTCTCTTAGTACAGCTCGCCAACAAATAGAGTTGAGAACAATTGTTGGAACGGAATAACAACCATGGTCAAATAGTATATTTCGTGAACATCCTGTATAAAACATGCTCGTGAACTCTTTATGCAAAGAGTGGATTTTTATGATCCAGAAAACGATACTAGTATATTGTATCTTGGTGAACGGTTTTTAAGGAAAATGAAGGGAGATATATCAATTCCAAGAAGTCCACAAGATTGTTTGGAAAACCTTAGTAACATCTCGGATCCTATTGATGTGGTAAAAGGATAACACTATACAATTGTCGATGAAACCGCTTATCAGGTGTGGTGGAAGAATCACTCTATTGGTTTATTTGCTTCCAGACATCCAACATCAAGATAAAATAGATGAAGTTGGAGCGGTAAGTACTCAAGATCCAACATATACTGTGAATCAGACCCCACAATATATCCATCACGGTATATGTATGACAATGTCAGACGAGTTTCACTAGAATTTCCAAAAATTCAGTAGCAAGCGGAATGTTCAGACAGTGATGGCAACCTTGTCAATATGCCATTGCAACCACCCATACCTCATCCAATTACGTATGATGTTAGTTGGGGATCAAGGGTTAGTTAGTTTTTTTTTTTTTTTTTGACTCCTTCAATTATTTTGTTTTCCATATTTTTATGATTTTCTTTACACATTAAAAGTTCTCACCACTGTTGATTGTTGTTTCTTTTCAGGAGCAATGAAAAGATCTTGCGGAGAAGCTTGCTATTTTAAATATTATAAAGGATAATTTTTGGTATGAACGAGATCGTGCACATGTTCTTGGGCAATCAAACTACGGAGGGGAAGGATCAACGTCAACCCAATCATGTTGTGATCTTGGAGAAAATTCCCAATGATTAAGCCGTCAAAGACCAACCACAAGTCATGATGACGCACTAGATGATACACATGGTTATTATGTTGCACCAGATGAAATAATTCAAGAGACACAATTCACACAATTGGTAAATAGTGGTGGGGTTGGTTTTACTGATGATGATATGGAAAGGATGTTGGGATTATAACAGCATGATTAGTGGGTTTACTGTGGTATTTTGGGAACATAGATGTCTATAAAATGGATAGTAAATTTTTTTTTGTATGAATTCAAAAAGCTTTAATTTTCTTTAATGTATCTCTTTAATGAATGTGTGAATGGATGTCTTTTTTTTTATGAATTCAAAAATCTTGGAATGCTTTTGGTATTTGTGTTTTGTTTACAGGTGAAAAATGGACGATGACAATCCGCTAAGGAGGTATGTACTAATGACGTATGGTTTCGATCTTAACATTGGTGATGATAGCAAGGAGAGAGCAATGAAAAGGTGTACCGACTTTTCAAGTAACACGTTCCCGGATTCAATCCCGAAGAAATTGATCCTATTCAAACTTAAGATTCGGAATCAGAAACTCCTAGTGGTGATGCCTCAACAAGTAGCGTTTCGGCAAGGAGCGACCCAAGATGGCATGAAGAGGAGGTCCCTCGTCGACCACCAGGGAAAAGAGCTCAACAAAGGGAAGCTTCGGAGCTATAGGATATCAACGATGGAACCGACCGTATATTGAAAAATTATAGTGAATAAAATACAAAGAAGTTGGCAAGATTGGATACCCAAGAACAATATTTACAAACTCTTGCGTAAACAAACAAGAAATCCATAGATTTAGCTTTGGAGAAACACGAACTCGATTTATTGGACGTGGAGGTTGAGACTTTGACGCAATGGAAGAAGCAATTTATATCGGATTAAAAAAAATAGATTTTGGAAAAATATGGTTATCCTCCTAGAACACTTGGTGTAAACTTTGGCTATCCTAGTAATCCTAATGCTCGTCATTTTTGAATTATGTAGTTTTTTTAATTTGAATCAATGTAGTTGAAGTATTTGAATCAATCAAGTTTTAATTTCATTATATCTTTATTTCGATTTGATTTTAATATTGAGATGAATCCAAAAACTTATTTGTTGAAGAGGAAAAACTAGAAAGACTAGGGAAAAAAACAAGTATAGAACTAGAAAACTCGAGTAGTTTTCTGTATAATTTTCGAGGAAAACACTATTTTGAATAGCGTTGGGCGCCATTATGATTAGCGCCAAACGATATTCTCAATAAAATTTCTTTCTCAGCCATTGGATTTCCAATGTCTCATTCTCATCAACGGGTCATAGAAAAATGCTAATAAGAACAGCGTTTCAACGACTAGTTTTTTAAAACTTCTCTATAAATTGGATTCTTCAGCTTAAACCAAACCATCCCAAAATATCAAGATTTTCTTTGTTCATCCCAAAATCTTCTCTATCTCTTCTATTTTTTTTTATTTCAAACCTTCTTTCAATTCATTGCAAGTATGTCATACAATACGAATAAGGATTTGGCAATCACAAGAGCTTGGTCAAGAGTTAGCCTCCATCCAATTGTTGGACATGATACAATCAACAACTTATGGGAATGGGTGTTTCAAGTCTTGTAGAAGATTTTGGAAATGAAAAACGGATGAACAAGGCATAGTATACCAAATAGGTTTGCAAAGATGAAAAAGGAAACCAAAACTTATATAGGAATCATACATTCAATTTATAAAAGTATGCCTATGAGAGGATGGACTTTAGAAGAAGTTGTAAGTATTATTCAATGAAACCTTTTATTTTCAATTACGTACATATTTAATTCATTGATTTTCTAAATATATGAGATTATATTTATTTATTTTATAGGAGGCGCATGCCAAAACTCTATATTTTGAACTTGAGAGAAGAGAATTCACACATGATCACTGTTGATACATGAAAAATAATATCCCTTAACTGGTCTGGGGTGCCCCAAAAAGGGGTGATAAGCCTAGTATGAAACATGGGGACTAGGCCCAAGTCCAATGAGAAAATATCCATGAAGAAAGAAGGACATGGAAGGGATTAATAAGTAAGGAGGAGATTATATTAAGGAGTGGCATTAGAAGTAATTAAGGAGGTTTAGGACATGTGTCATGATGTCATAAAAGAAGGGATTTTTGGGAAAGTCTATATAAGGAATGACAAGGTACAATGGAAAGGCAACTCTCTCTCTCTTACTATTCCTAAAAAGCTGAGGTCACTCATGGTGTAGCTAGGACGGGTAGAACAAAAACTAAAATCACCCCTCAATATTTGGCGAACACACCCGGAGGCTCGTGCCTAGATCACCATGACACACCCAAAAGGCGCTAGCTCATGCGCGATAGAAAGCCAAGTAACTAATCGGCCTATCAACATTGATGAGGTAACAATGAAGGACAATGACAGCGAAGAAGAAACTCTGGCCCATGATGCTATTAAACAATCGACGAGACATGGATCCCAAAACAAAGAGATAATAGCAGCACAAGGGAAGAACACGCGAGCCATCCAATTACCGAAACCCACATCGCCATCCCTGCAAGACATGCAAAAAGAACTAAAAGAGCGCTTACAAAGAAGGCAGGAGCTTGAAGACTGGATAACAAAAGCGGTAATAGAGGGACAAAACACTCCTAAATAAACGACAAAGGGCGAAGGGCATAAAAATGACAAGACAACAGCGACGTCACAGGAAGAAATGGCAAAATACTTGGAGCAAAACTACCATGTGATAAAACAAGACAATCACTGCTTCGTAAGCAGTCCACACCCAGCAAATATCCGAGAATATCAATACCCAAGGATTACACTTCTCCGAAATTCAAGACATACGATGAACAAGGGAACGCGTGAGAAAATCTCAGCCGATTCCTATAAGCAATGAATGGCAAAGCCTCCGATGAGAAATTGTGTCTAATAGAATTCCCCAAATCGCTCACAGGCACGGCATTCACCTGGTATGATAACTTAAAAGAGGAAAGTGTGGATTATTGGCCAACTATGTCCACACTCTTCCTCGGTAAATTTTATTCAGCCAAGACGAAAATCACGGTAATAGACTTGAGCAAGAGCGGACAATGGATATGAGAAGAAATAGGAAAGTACATCTTGCGGTTCTGGCGCTTGGCATTAGACTGTCATGAAGACATCAGTGAAGGAACATTTGTCGAAATTTTTGTGTGAGGAATGATCCCATCTTTCAAGGGGAGTTTGATCAATTTCAGGTTCCAGACTTTTGTTGAGCTAGAAGAAGAAGCTGAGAGGATCGCCGACTGCATAGAAGAAACATCTATAGACCCTGCTTGGCGCCACACAGTTAGCACCGTATCTGAGGTACCACGCAATATAAGGCACAATACCAATAGGTAGAGAAGTTACCATCTCCAAACCATCGGAGGGAGCCAAGGAAAAAAATGGATGGACTAGACCAGTGGGTCATCGTAGAGGAAATCCAGTTGCCCCCGACAGTGGTTGATGTCAACAAAATGGATAAGAACGCGGCCAAGTACCGCCACTACTATCGAAGATTGGGACACCCGACGGAAGAATGTTTTGCCATAAGGGGTATATTTGAATGCAAGCGCGGCTCTGGAGAGCTCGAGGTAACTAAGCAGGCAATTGGGTATGACCCCTTTCCTTGCCATTAAACAACCTTCTTTTGTGGTAAGAATAATTTCTCATTTTGGCATTCATGGGCAATGTGATGTGAAAAGGTCACAAGAATGCCAAAGACACCTGATTGGCTAAAAAATCTACAAAAGGCTACGTGAATGCTAAAGGCGACCGGTCGGCTGCCAAATCTTCAAAAGGCTGCGGGAATGCCAAAGGCGCCCGGTCGGATGAAAAATTTACAAATGGCCATGGGAATTCCAAAGGCACCCAATCCGCTGACAAATATACAAAAGGCTACGGGAATGCCAAAGGCGCCCAGTCGGCTGGCGAATTTACAAAAGGCCATGGGAATGCCAAAGGCACCCAATCAGCTGACAAATCTACAAAAGGCTACAGGAATTCCAAAGGCTCCCAGTCGGCTGACAAATTTACAAAAGGCCGTGGGAATTCCAAAGGCACCCAATCGGCTGGCGAATTTACAAAAGGCCAGGGGAATGCCAAATGCACCCAATCGGCTGACAAATCTACAAAAGGCTACGGGAATGCCAAAGGCGTCCAGTCGGCTGACAAATTTACAAAAGGCCATGGGAATGCCAAAGGCACCCAATCGTATGACAAATATACAAAAGGCTACGAAAATGCCAAAGGCGCCCGGTCGTCTAACAAATTTACAAAAGGCCATGGGAATGCCAAAGGCACCCAATCGGCTGACAAATCTATAAAAGGCTACGAAAATTCCAAAGGCGCCCATTCGGCTGACAAATTTACAAAAGGCCATAGAAATGCCAATGGCACCCAATCAATTGACGAATTTACAAAAGGCTAGGGTAATGCCAAAGGCACCGAATCGGCTGACAAATCTATAAAAGGTAAAGGGAATGCCAAAGGTGCCCGGTCGGCTGAAAAGTCTACAAAAGGCTAGGGAACGCCAAAGGTGCCCGGTCGGCTGAAAAATGTACAAAAGGATATGGGAATGCCAAAGGCACCCGGTCGGCTGACAGATCTACAAAAGGCTATGGGAATGCCAAAGGCACCCAGTCGGTTGCATATCCAGGATAATCTTGTCCCCAGCGTTCGCTCCACGAGCAAACGGGAGAGTATCCTCATGCTCATCATATTCCTTACGCCCCTTATCCTGACGAATTAACCTAAGGGTCCATAGCAGGCTCAACTCCTCCCTCAATAACAACAAACTCGCCAACTCATCCTCGAGGTAAGGATGAGACACAAGCGACTATACATCTGCCAAAGTCAGAGTGTATCCAAGGAGTGGCGGAGCCGCTTAGTTAGAAATCTGGAAACGACAATCGTAAATGACGCGATTTATGGTGGCCAACATTATCGACGAGTCCATAAACAATTGATTAGCCGTACAACGAGAAGTGATGACATCATCCAAAGCGCGTTGAACCTCCAGTGATGCACGACTAAATGATCCAGCCGTCTGAGCAGCCTGATGCGCCTCATATCGTTCGTTAAACCGATCCCGCATAGCGTCTCTGTTTGCTATCCTTTGCTCCTGAAGCGCCTCAATCTCAGATTTCACGAGCAACAGTCGTTTCAATTCACAATATTTAAACATCGTTGAGACCAATGCCGGAACAGGTGCTAAGGACAACACGTATCCATGAAGAGAGTTAGTTATGACACCCCAAATACTAAACCTGCGTAGCTATTAGGATTACGACCTAATTAAAGAATCAAATCTAGATTATCGATCTTAAGAACCATATTTACATAAATTGCTAACAACAAAATCCGAACTCTATGATACTGTATAATTGAAGGTCTCTCATATGATACGATATACTAATGTGTTGTTTACAGAATAAAGAAAAGATACATATAATAAAAAAATACACAATAACACTATAATTGATTAAGCTCTAAGCTACAGAAAACGAATATCTTCATGCGCTCCATTCCTTCTGATTACTGAAAATGAAGTGGGAACGAGTGAGCACATCATCCCAAAAGGGTGCTCGATGAAAACATATAACTCTCAAGTAATCCCTAACATGCTTCACAGTTCTAAAGATTATAAATTGAAAGAAAAACAAAAAGTAACTAAGCACTCAGCTATTTATGCATTATGAAGCAGGTGTCTCTCTAACCTCGCCAAAATCATTGGAGAAGACGACGCACGGGAAACTCTAATCAATAATAATAACATCGTCCACACAGAGTGCCCATACAAACCATGATTCAGAACATTACTATCAAGATTAGAAAATTATACAAACAAGTATAATATGCATACGAGTGATTTTCCCAATTTAATATAGTAAACAATATCAAAACGGGGGGATGCCGTCATACTAGATAATATACAACTGGGGGGGATGCTAGCCTACTAATAATATACAACCGGGGGGATGCCGGCCTACTAAATAAATTTAATATAAAATAATAATATTCAATAGGGGGGATGCCGACCTACTAAATAATATACAACTGGAGGGATGCCAGCCTACTAAATAATATACAACCAGGGGTATGCTGGCCTACTTGACTTAGCTAGAAGCTATGGGGAAACCACAAACACTCCTTGCAGGGAAAAACATATAACACATATAATACAAACATATTCATAATAATTATTATGTTCACAAATAAGAGTTACACAAATATGCTCATAGATAAGAAATACACATCATGCTCGCAGATTGAAAGTAAACTTAATGATTACAAGAAGGTTACAGAGTTCCCAACTATTTTGGTGACAAGCCACGCCTACCTTATATTCCTTAATCCACTAGTTCATCCTTTGAATCGATCGTTGTTATTATAGACTAACTGTCAATCACACAATCACTCAAAGGATTTAGCCAAAAGGCTCATACAAGGATCATAACATAAATTCATACAAGTTTGTAGTTATATGCTAAGTGAAATAGCTAATGGCTCCAATTCAATTAATGGTTCTATAACCTAGTCGTGAGTGTTCTACGCATAATTTAATATATACTTATCCAAATGGGGTCAAATTAAGAGTTATCGGAAAGCCATCGAAAAAACCCTACAACTTTGCAGAAGAAACCGAAAGCTAATTCGGACTATAAGTGGTCCAAAAATTCAAATTAGAATATATGGCCTTAAGCCCAAGCACATGGCCTGACCCGACACGATCCACTGAACCGGCCCACTAAAGCATACGGGTCGACCCACTAACCGACCCGTTAACCCGGTCCACTACCCATTTGGTATGACTTGGCTGAGTCATATATCTGACTCATCTTATTAGCTGACTCACCGAGTCAACTCAGTCATTCTAACAAACACCTAGCGAACGATTTAGTTTTCCAGACTTAAAACTACTTGTACACAGCGCAAAGGTCAAAGTTTCGTGGTTCATAAATCATTCATTTTTCATCCAAATTGAGCACCTAATAGCTCTTCAGAAAGATTGGATTCTCCTCCACAACTTTGTAGTTATGACCAGAAACCAGTTCCGATCCGAACATACCTAGAAAAGTACACTAACATGCTCACTCACCGCTGGTTCCAGATTTTCATTCATAACATCTAAACTTTGAAAATTCATAATTAATTACATAATTATCCAAATTGAGCAAACTCAATTTATATAGAAAGATAAGAGACTCATCTAAAAGTCTCATGCTTTGGACAAAGTCTAGATCACAACCTAGGTTGATCGTTTTCATTGCACAAAACATGGCAGAGACACATATGTACTCACATAAACTCATGATTTCAAGGATATGTTTCATTGCATACAACTTGTTTTCACTATCTAAAAGATACCCAAATCATATTATCATAAAAGAATCATTGGAAGAGGTTACCTTAGTTAGATAAGCATGTTCTAATGCACCCACACCATGATTATCCATTATTCAACATTAACATCATCATCAAGAACGGCAAGCTTCCCTGTCCTTCACACCATGGTCTAGCTATCTCAAGATCATCATCATAATTATCTAACCCAAATATATCCTCCCTAAATACTATCTTTGTTTCTTTTTCTTTAAATCTTATCTCCATCAACCTCTCTCTCTCTTAGATACTAGCTCCATGTCGAACTCTCCATGTCTTCCTATCCAACACACTTTACCAGCAGCAACTTGTATCAAACAAAAATAAAGACAAGATAAACTCTAACAAAATATCTAACGTATCTGACTTGCTAATCCTAATTAGTTCGTATAATAATAACCTAATTAATTTAAGCCAAGTTTTATTATTACCATTCTAATAAATTACTAAGGGATAACTTATTATTAGAAATTGAGGTCAAGTCGTCAGATCAAGGTTCGCCGGTCAACGGTGAAGTCAACTTCGATTGACTTTAGTCTAACTTTAACATTTAAATTTCCGAGTGCGATATCTTCCTCGTCCGGTGTCTGATCGACGCGCTCGAGTAGTCCATTTCGCATAACTTTTCGAGATATATCCAATTATACTAGTCTCATGTTCAAATTCTCATTTCATAATTTTATATTAATTAATGTTCATATTTAACTAATTACGTCATTAACGACTAAATCACCTCTTGACTAGTCTAATAGCGTTGACATGCTTGAGGGTCCTTCCATTATCCATGCTGGCGATATGTCAACCAAAAGGGAATGGGAAAGTAAAATTGAAAGTGAAATCAGTAACCAGTTTAGGAAATGCGAACCATACATATATAGGAAAGGGTGGCACCATTTACGACGTGACAACCGTTTACGCCTCCTCACACATGTCGTGATACGTGCTGATTCGTAGTAAAGTATGGTATGACTATCGGGTTACTTTATAATTAACCCAATAGTCAGGGGACTAATGTTGATACATGAAAAATAATGCCCCTTAACGGGTCTGGGGTGCCCCAAAAAGGGGTGATAAGCCTAGTATAAAACATGGGGACTAGGCCTAAGTCCAATGAGAAAATATCCATGAAGAAAGAAGGACAAGGAAGAAATTAATAAGTAAGGAGGAGGTTATATTAAGGAATGTCATTAGAAGTAATTAAGGAGGTTTAGGACATGTGTCATGATATCATAAAATAAGAGACTTTTGGGAAAGTCTATATAAGGAATGACAAGGTATAGGGGTGGCAAACGGGCGAGTCGGGCCTCGCTTGGTACGGGTTACACGGGTTCGGGTTAACACGAGCTGAAACCTGCGGGTTGATATTATGCACGGGTTGTCATTTCTTCAACCCGCGCCCGTAACGGGTAAATCTTGCGGGTTACGGGTTAGCCCGTAACAGATTCTGATGTGGCACCAAAATTTAAAAACTTAGTGAAAGTGTTCAGTTTCTGTTCTTACAAGTTACAATGAAAGTATCAAGATAATTCAAAAACTTAACAATAAATTGAGCCAAGTCAACTGACAATAGTTTTGCATAATAAAAGGCACACAAAAGAATCTGAAATTTCAAGCAAAAATAAATCACACAAAAGAAAAGATTTGCATAATAAAAGGCACAAAGTTACACACACAGACACGGCAGTTCATCAGTTCATGATATGATATCTTGAACAAAGTAAACTAACCTTTGAGTTGCTCCAACTATTCAATAAGAATCTATAATTTCAAGCAAAAATATATCAAACAAAAGAAGATATTCAAGTCAAATACATGAAATTTCAATAACTACCCCGCTTTATATTGAAGAAGTACGCATACTAATTAGACGCATAAGAACTTACTTCCCCATCCTCCACTGCACCATCCTCGACTGCACCAAGTTCAAATCCTAAAACATATTCTCTTATAATCCCATTGTCCTCATCCAAATCTTCTTTTCCTACATGGATAAAAACAATCAAAATTATATATGAAATATAGACATTCAACTAAACAAAATATAACGAACTTATGCGGCGCCACTTAAGCGCACTTACCAACTCCAAGGTCCCAATCACGAGTGGTTATAATCGCCTCAGCATTTTTAGGTAATAAGGAACTGCGAAATCGATCAATCACCCTTCCACCAATGCTAAAAGCAGATTCTGAAGCGACGGTTGAAATAGGAATTGACAAAATATCCCCCGCCATTCTTGTAAGTACTGGAAACCGTTTTTCCTGGGATTTCCAATACATAAGGATATCGAATGGTTGATTTAAAGAACATCCATATTGCTCGCTAAGATATTGATCCAACTCTGACAAGTCAGATTGCAATTCACCACCAATTTCTTGTGCTGCATCATATTCCTACATGAAACAAGCAAGAAGTGAGTTCAAGGTACTAGTCATATTCTATGAGAACATACAATACAAGTTATACAACCTCACAACATGCATGAAGTTGATTACCTGGATCCACTCACTTCCTTGATGGGCAGAATTCCCACCAGTTGGAGTACCCAAATTCTGAGTTCCTCTGCCAGAAGCTCTTGAACTTGACAATGTGTAATATTCATTATAAAGCTTTTTCATATCTTCACGCACATCATCAACTTTATTTTCTAATTATCTTACATCAGGATACAACTTGGACATTACAAAGTTTAGATACTTCAGTTTCAATCTAGGATCTAACACAACTGCCATAGCCAATATAGGACTCAAGTTCGTCCAATAACTATCAAATTTTTCTTGCATCTCTTTTACCATCTCCCTAATGTATTCAATTTCATTTGTGCTTTCTTTTTTTAATAACACCCGAACTTGACAAACACCATCAAAATACATATTGGAAGTAGGATACTTACTACCAGAAAATACAGTTGTAAGATCATAAAACGTCTTGAGAAACTTTGTGACAACTTCAATTTTCTCCCATTCTACATCAGTTGGACAGTCTATGTAGTCTGGATCCACCTCCTTCAAATGAGCGAAAACACTTTATAAACAAGACAACTGTCTAACATAAGATAAGTTGAATTCCACCTGTATAAAACAAACATTGGGTGAGCATCAACATCATCTGCCCTATGTCCTGAGAATGACGCTTCATGCACTTATGCCTTATCATAGATGAGGTTCCACCATTCTTGCTATCATATTTATATCCAATATTACAAGCCTTGCACACTCCCTTCTTTGTTCCATCTTCATATTTCACGAGTTTAAAATATTCCCAAACATCAGACCTAAGTTTATGATCATTCTCACCTGAAACGGGTGCAGCTGCAGTCGCACAACCAAAAGTTGCAGAGTCATTCACAGAATCTAGCATCTCAACATCATCACCGTCATTAGATTCATTACTCATAACATCATTATAATGGCCTTGTTCTTGTACACTTGACATCCTGGAACCTGGATAGAGCCACAAGAATAGGAAAATTACTCACAAAATTAGTACATTACTAACTTGCATCCCACTAAATTGATAATCACAGACTCACAATATCATTGATAGTTGGATACTCAACAAAGAAACAACAATCAAGGAATCTCATAAATATACAGATGAATACAGAATCACAGTATCATTGATAGTTGGATACCAACATTTTCATTAAATCATGGCTACTGGATAGTCTGGATTTGAGACAATTGCTTGCACAAAACAAAATCACATAAATAAGCAAATCCCTAATTAAAACCACATAGTTAGAGCCTATTGCATATAAAATCTCAACAAAATCACACAAATCAGTCAAGCGCAAATCAAACATCCATCCAAATCAAAACCCATCCTTTAATTCTTCTATTCATAATCCATTTTACAGTAATCAATTATTAAATCAAAGAACCCTAAATCAAATAACCCTAAATTAAAAGTAAGATACAATAGCACTTGCAAACAAAATAATCATAAAAAGTACCCATCCAAATCAGAGTAACCATCCAAATAAGTCAGTTATTATATGATACAAACAAAAAAATCATAAAAATTAAGAGAAAATATAATATACGTACAGCTTGTGAATGAAACTTAGCAGCAATAGAAACTTGATCAACAGCGGGACTGCAAGAGGAGGAGTGATTGATGGTGAGACTGGGGAGTCTGAACTCTGAAGACGGAGGAGGGGGAGGCGCTCAGGCGCAGCTGCAGAAGACTGTGGAGAAAAAAAAATTAGGAGGAAGAAGAAATGAAAAGATTCATTCGACTGTTTCTAGGGTTAGTGTTTTTATATGTTAAATGTAGGGCTATGATTAAGTTATCTCTATATCCAACGGTGAGTATTAAATTTATTTTATTGTACACGGGTTTACCCGTATACCCGCGGGTTTACGGGACGGGCACGGGTTAACCCGTTTACTAACGGGTCATCATTTCTTTAACCCGCGCCCGACCTGTTTATAACCAAGTCAAGCCGGGTTCGGGTTTTCACGGGCCTGGTTCGGGTTTATCCGCGGGTTTCGGCTTGATTGACACCTCTAACAAGGTACAATGAAAAGGCAACTCTCTCTCTTACTATTCCTAAAAAACTGAGGTCACTTGGTGTAGCTAGGACGGGTAGAACCAAAACAAAAATCACCCCTTAACAATCACGTTTACCAAATTTTTTAAGAACCTTCTCGGAGCTTAAATCTCACGATCATACCGATGATGAAGCTTAAGAATGAAAATCGGATCATGTTTAATTCTGAAATTTAGTTATTTCAATCCATTTAATTTAATCTATGAAATGAAATTCGGTTCACGTAATGTTATTGGTTCAAATTAGCTAATTTAAATATTTAATTCCAAGTCCATAAATTTTGTTTTGAATTTTTGAAGTTTTACTTTTTAATTTCAATTTTTAAAAGAATATGAACAAAAAAATAGACAATTCATTTTTGTGATGTGAGAAGAGTGTAACAAAAATAAATAGAATTTTACGCGATTTATAACAGCGCTTAACGTTATTCATAATAGCGCAAACAAAAAGCTAATCAAAACAACACTGAACGTCAGCGCTTGACTTACGCTATTCTGATTTGCACTTTTCGTCATCTAGTGCGCTATTCTGAATAGCATTTTACGCTAGTTTGATTAGTGTTTCCATGGATTCCACACGGCATCCTACAAAACCATGGAACATTGCTTGGAAAAACTGTGGAAAACAACAACTTAGAAGCCACTAAACTTGACATTTCACAATTTATCCATACTTGGAATAGGATAGATTCCACCGTAAGGCCGGTTCCTATGGTGAGAGGTATAAAAGTTGTTTTGCCATGTCATGTGGCATGGAAAACTAGTTTCCTCACTATGGTAAAACTGGCAAATTCTATTAAAGTAATATATTTTATTGTGTTTTATGGGACCCTTATCAATAATTTTTTTATAGTTGTTTGTGTTTGGTGGGGTATTTATTAAATTTTAAGGATTATATAATCGGAAATGCTATTCCACACTCTATTGACAGCTCTATTCACAGCTCTATCTGACGTGGGAAGAAGTGATGTACAATTCTAAAACCACGTGGCTTTTTATCTTTGTCTCATTTTTCTTTGCTCTGTTTATCTTCTCTATTAGTCCTTTTTTTTTCCTTCTCCTCAAATAAATCATTAAGATCTTACTGTGAAAGAACTCTATTTGATGGCTAATAGTTACTTAAACAAGAACCCATCACACAGAGCAGTGAATAAACCAAACCTAAATAGTAGAAACAATGATCAACACAATAATTCAAGTAAATTTTCAAACAATATTAACTAAGAAATTTAAGTGATGGAAAAAGCGGAAAGCAGAATCCGAGGAATGGTGGCGATATTGTCCATATCGCTACTTAACTAAAAGACTTTATCGCTGGCGATATTGTCCATATCGCTCGAAATTCACTTTATCGCTGTCGATATAATCAATATTGCCACCGTTCAAGTTTATGACGCCTATAAATACCGCATCTCTACTCCCACCTTCTCAATTCTTCTTCTAAACTCTCCTCAATTCTTCTTTTGAAAACCTTTTGAAAAACCACTGAGTTTCTTTAAACTTTTGTTCTAAAACGATTATCTTCAACAGATATGGAGAGAAGAAGAAGAAACAAATAAGGGAAAGTATCTAGTAGTACCTCAGGCACTGGAGCAAATTTCTTTGTGGATACAAATTATGAGTTTAATAATGTTAGACTAGTAGCCAGTGAAGGTGTATTCTCTAATCACCTTTCTGATTTTGGGGGGCGATGTAACGCGATAAAACTAAGAGGTGGATGGAGTGAGTTACGTACAATTTTTAAATTACTTCCTCCTGCTGTTCAAGAGAGAGTGAGAAGATATCCTTGGCGACGTCTATATCAAATACAACCTAGAAACCACAGGACTCAAGGTGTTCAAGTTATATTAGAACGATGGTGGAAGACTACAAACACGTTTTTTTTAAGGACTTTGAATGCGGTAAGTCAGTCTTTTCTAGTAATTTAATTTTTAGATTATGTGTTTTGTTTCATAAAAATCAACAAATTCTAATTATGAATAATTATTGTTAATAGGAGTTACACCGATAGATTTATACATGTTAACCGGAATTCCATGCCAAGGGAACTTACTTCCATTTAATAGACTAAAGTGGCAATCAGAAGATAGATGGAAAGAATTACTTCCTTTATACTCAAATGAATTAGAAGGAAATCCTACACATAGACAAATAAAAGCATATGGGTTGAAGGTGTCTGGGTTAAAAAGTTATTTCCAGCGTTATGCTGTAAAAATGAGTCAAAACAGGGCAGCTGGTATTCAATATTTGATCCCCGAACATTTTGAAGAGCTAGAACGTCTGTTTGTATTGTGGACACTGGGCCAATGTTTGTTTACAAATGCTAGCTCATTAGAGTTTATTGGGTTTCTCGAATCATTAGAAGATTTAGAGCAAGCACCTATAAATGATTGGGGGACTGCGATTTTATCAGAGATATTTACATTTCCCTAAGTGATAACTCGACGTGTGATAAAGATAGTTTTAATGCTTTTTGGGGAGTTCTGGAGGTAAGAACCAATATTTTTCACATTATGTATTTATTTTTCATTTTCATATGGAAAATTTATTAACCTCCTGAATGTTATTATTTTCAGTATTCGTGGTATACATGTTTCCGTGTTTCGGAACCTTGTCTTAAGAATTATACGAATGTATTTCCGATCATACGGAAGTATGATTCTGAGAATTGGGAAGTTGCACAGATTGAAGATGGTCAACATGCTGCTATTGTTCATAAGATTCAGTTGAGGTTGAGTAGAACAAGCCATAACCTTATCTCACAGCCATATGAAGCAGTACCTGAGTTCCAAGAAGAACTAGGTCAGACAATTGTAGAGTTAAGCCTTAGAAGGATGGTGTTATACAACCCTATTTCTGAGAAGGAGGTTTGGTATTATGGCGAAATATAACTTCTTCCGTTGCAAGGGAGATCAGTGATAGCTGTCAACCCTTATCCCAGTTCAGATGTTTCAGCAGACGATTACTTCAAATTGATAAGGGAAGGTCATCGTTGGCAAGAAGCTGATGAATTAATCCATGAGACGATTGACAGAAATTAGTACCTATCTTGGTTTAAAACTATTTTCAAGCCAAATATTTCCATGCAACCACAAAGTTTGGTTCGGATGGATTTCCCAGCTTTAGGTAGGTTCCCACTTGACAATGAATTTCTTCCTTCCCAACCTCCACCAGAGACGGGTGACGTATTTGCATATCCTTCTCAAAGTTCATCGTCATACATGCCTCCATTTTCTTGGGAAGTAAAGACTATATCCAACACATCTGGACAG
Source organism: Papaver bracteatum (assembly GCA_023529315.1). NCBI lineage: Eukaryota > Viridiplantae > Streptophyta > Magnoliopsida > Ranunculales > Papaveraceae > Papaver > Papaver bracteatum. The sequence continues at coordinate 408,266 of JAJJWX010005092.1, forward strand.
ATTGTTACTTATCCAATTATTTCTAGTGCACTTACTCAGAGTTATCCATACCTCGGGGTCAATGCTACAGAGTTGGAGTATCAGAACCGATGTAACAATTATGATGTGCTTGTTCAAGGAATTTTCAGAAAATGCACTTGGAAGAGATGAAAAGTTTGAGGGAAAGCATGATGTATGACATGAGTCCCAGTGTTGGAGTTGGTAGAGGATTGAGTCCCAGTGTTGGAGCTGGTAGAGGATTGAGTCCAAGTGGAAGTCAGCAAAGTGGTCGAAGTCAGCAAAGTGGTCGCAGTCAGCAAAGCGGTGAAAGAAGTGAAAGATTGAGACGTCGTCATATGGAGGAGGTACATCTGTATACCCCAATTGCCTCAACCTCATCAGCATTTCAACCATCCCAGCAACAGTATCAACCACACCCATTCCAAGATTTGTATAATGTTCCCATATCCCGTACTCCCATTGCTTATCAAGGTTATGGTGATTCTGATGAGACTCAACCACCAAGTGAGTCTCAAACCAGCACTTTAACTAGTTTGTTGAACAACACTATGGATCCAGAAAATGCAGGTAATTGGATCTTTGGTCCGGGAGAAAATGAACAAGGAAACAGACAAGGAAAGGTGTAGTTAAAATGTTAAAATGAGTAGTTAATTTTTTATTTTTTTTGTTTTAAATGGACAAGGAAATGAGTAGTTAAAATGTTTTCTTTTAGTTGAAATGTGAAATGTAATTTTGTTTTTTTGGATTAATGGAAACTATCTTTTAAATTAATAATCAGATTGAAACCAGATTTACATTTCATTAAAAATTTACCTTCATAGTAGTGAATCAGACCAATAAACAAAGAAAAACAACTATCAATGAGTATACGAATAGTAAATACGGTCACTGCTCTATGCCTTACTAAGAAGTTACCAACATCTATCATTGAATATGCGAATTAGACCACTTTTCTCTGAGTGGGTATGTGGAAATACGCTATCATGATCCACTTCGGTTATGCACTATGCATGGTGAAATGAATTTGAAGTTGGGTTGGAATAATAGCCGTTAGATGAAGAGTTTATAGGCGAGCATCAAACTAGCGAGCGCTATCTTGACTGTCGCTGGCGATTGGAAGACTAGCGAGCGATATGTTGACCATCGAGCGACAAAGACTCTATCGCTCGCTGGAAACTCTGTCGTGTATGCCAATATGCCAGAAATAACATATTGGCATATGAGTTTGGCAGTTTGACATACCCATAATGGGTGCATATATGCCAAATATCATGTTTTGGCATGTGCATAGGAATAGGTCTAAGACTTGCCCCAAACCGGCATCCATGAGTACATTTAACGCGTTTGCGTTCCTCCGTTTCAGCCGGGGATTTTTAAAAAAAAAGGCCGACACGGATAGGCCCATGATCAAAGAAACGATTTTAAAGCCTAAATACGAATTGGTAAAATCATTTCCTTCTGAAGGGTAACAACGTAATTCAAACAAGAAAGCCATCTATATATAATATTTTGTTAAATGGAAAAACCCTAATCCTATAAAGAGTGATTGCGAGGCAGAGCTCAAAACTCTTTTGAAGAAGGTCTGTCATTGTAAACCCTAACTAAGCAGAGCTACAATGGAGACCACCGCCAAAACTGTCAAGGATGTTTCCCCTCATGAGTTTGTTAAGCATTACTCAGCTCATCTCAAGCGATCTGGAAAGGTAATTTCCCCATTTTTTCATCTCGATTTTTGTCTATTAGGGTATTCAAATCTCATGTTTAGTCTGTTCTGGTGATTTTTCATATTTTCTGGTGATGTTTCAGATTTTGGTGTTGGATTTGATCTTGTCTGTGTTTAATTCGTTGTACTTTTAGTTTATTGAGTTGAAATCATATGTTAACTCTGTATAGTTATGCTAAAATAAGGCTTACAGATTCACAATCTGAAACTCTAATCTAGATGGGGTTTGTTCTTATGACTTCTGTTTTTAAGATTGGAAGGTATTTTATGTATAAGTATGTTGAGATATGCTTGACCAATGAAGAGTATGGGTAAGTTTTGTGTTTAAAATGACATGATGGTAATATTGTTTTGATTTCTTTGTGGGGTTTTAAGCCGACTCTGGGTCAGTTTTGTGTTTTAAACCCAACAAAGAAATCAAATTTTGGCAACAAATGTTTGTCATGATGCTTGTGCATCAGGGATTTTGGAAACAAATGTTTGGTAAATTGGCCATTCCTTATGGTGGCGATTAGGGTATATAATTTTGAATGGATGAATGTTTGTTCGATAGAATTAGTTTGGTCATTTTCTTATATGCTGATTCTCATGCTGTGCTTTTGCATTTGAATAGATGGAGCTTCCTCACTGGACAGACATCGTGAAGACCGCAAAGTTTAAGGAGCTTGCTCCTTATGATGCTGACTGGTACTACATCAGAGCAGGTAAGTAATATTCAAATGTCTCTGAATTTAATTCATTTTGCTATTTTCGTGAAGTTGATTTTTAATTGGGTTTCTTTGTTTTAGCTTCCATGGCTAGGAAAATCTACTTGAGGCAAGGACTTGGTGTTGGTGGTTTCAAGAAAATCTACGGTGGGCGCAAGAGGAACGGAAGTCGACCACCACATTTCTGCAAGAGCAGTGGTTCAATTGCCCGCCATATTTTGCAACAACTGCAGGACATGAAAATCGTTGACCTTGACCCCAAGGGGTGAGTTGCTTGGCCCCTTTTCTCGCATAATTCATTGTGCTGACTTATGTATGGTCTACTAGCACTTCCATACCATTAGGAATCTGGATGTAGTACGAGTTAACTTAAGTATCAGTATAAGGTCAAATTTCAAATGTAGTTGCTGTTATGGATGCTGAAATTTTTAATGAACTTGTGTTGCAGAGGAAGGATTATTACATCCAGTGGTCGTAGGGATCTCGATCAAGTTGCAGGACGTATCGTAGTTGCTGCTCCTTGAACAAATTAATTGGACAGCGAAATTACAGTCGTGTACTTTGAAGGGTTTTGAGGTCTCAGTTTGTTTTCTTTTTTGCTGGAACAAAATAGATGTTGAGAGTATGTTAAACACTTTTTTTCCATATATCCATTAGTACTCGGAATTGGAGATATTTGATGTGTTGTTATTTAGAGATTTTATGAATTTTGCAGTAGCTGAAATCAGATTTGCTTTGTCTGTTAATGTTCACCTCCATTACAACTTTTAAGACTTGCATTTCTTTTGTTCATGAGCTAAGTTTGAAAGGCTGCTTCCAGCACCACAGCAGAAATATTGATGCTGCTGGTAGCAATTTATGATTTCTTCGTTGCCGACTGGAAAAAAGAATTTTTAGGACCGACCCACATGTTCCTCCTAAGTGGTTATTCTCCTAGTTCAGAGGGCTTAAGTTGAAAGGTTAAATACCAAGTTAAGAGCTGGTTGTACGGACGCTGCATTTTTCGAGCTTAAGTTGAAAAGTTAAATACCAAGTTAAGAACTTAAAGAGTATCATGTACCAATGCCGATGATTATACCAATTCATAACGTCCGAGTCCATAATGTCACGTGTGAGTCCTGATTCATAATCTTACTTACATATCAACAAAGATGAGGCGCAATAGAATATATTCGTATGATATTACCATTTCACAAAAAAAAAAATGCATATGCCTCAAATAGTACCCAAAGAAACAATAGAAATTATAGGCGCAATAGAATATATTCGTATGATATTACCATTTCACAAAAAAAAAATGCATATGCCTCAAATAGTACCCAAAGAAACAATAGAAATTATAGGTGTTGAGGCCTTTGAGTTTGTCTTCAACTGCATCCACGAACTCTGCAGGGAATGCCTCTTCATTAAGAAGATCATTGTAATTTCATGAGAACAAGGTTAGAGAAAACCCTTTTCAACTCAGTTCTGAACATGTCCTGACCTTTTAAAGCTTCAACAAGTTGAATTTTTGTCGCCTCAATTTTTTTTAAAGAAAATCATGAATAACATTAGCAGAAGAAGAAATTATCTCCTCTTGTTCTACATCTTGATGATCAGAGGCCAAATAACAATTCACATCAGGATGACATTTTCAACCAGAGTTCTTTTCTTCTTCCCTTTTGACCAAATACCACTGCATTTCTTAACAAGGGCTTCTTTCATGTTTTCGTAAGAAGAACGAGACATGGGAGACATGCTTAATTGCAAAAGACACTTGAATGAGAAAACTCAAACTCAAGTGTGGTATTGGTATAAATATATGCTGAACTCAAAAGGAGTTTTCCGAAATTAAAAGGGTAGGTTTGTGACAAATTTTTGGAAATTGTGTCAAAGAAGGAAACAACAAAGTTTTTCTTTGATTAAGAAACAGTTTGTGAACCGTTTTCCACGCCACGAGTATTAATCAAAACATAAACATTTTTTTCGAACCTACAACACATTCTCCGACCCAAGGAGTATTAATCGCAAGAAGTTCAAGTCATATATTAAACCCATCAAAATTGCTTAAGTTTAAATATCAACTTAGATGATTAGAGCATAACTTTTATCTGATCTTGTTATGTAGTAATTCCCATGGATCATGTTCTCGTCTCTGGCTTAGAAGTCATATAGGCAGGGAGAATAACACAAAGAGCATAAGATTTGTTGATGTCCACAAGAAGTCATTGCATTTTGGACTTCTATCAAATGTGGTTGCACCAAGTCAGAGACTTGTAGAGATGGTGCAGAGAGGCAACCATGATACACAAGGTGTACACATGGAACCATTGTACTCAATTTGTCATATAACAATTTGAGGATGGATACATATTTTGGAGCAGAGGCTCAAAAAAGAAGGATGTTTAAATTTTTGCCTTTCGATGAACACTTTAGGGAAGAAGTGTTATAGAGTCACATAACATAACTATTTGAATCAGATATAACACATGTTGTTTGGTAATAATCCCTCATCTTACAGGATTTTTAAAAGATGGGGATCCAAGTCTTTATAGCTTAGAAGGGTGAGTATTTTCACACTCATCACGAGAGACATGCCATCATTTATATTTGTGGACCATTTTTTTTTTTGAATTAATACCCTTTGGACTAGAGAAGTTATCATAAAACTCACTGTCATCATGAAAGGAGATAAAGTTGAAACCTTTGCCTGAGTATTTTTGCTTTTTTCTTGGAGGTGCATGACAACTTGTCTATGAGATCATTGTTACCTATTTATCATTAAGTTCATGTTAGAAAGTTGAACAGTTTTCTTGACTGGTATCTCCTTAGATTCTCTAGCATAATGAGTTATTTTAGAAACCCATGTTTTTGAAGGTTTCTTCAAGTTCTTCTTGGGACGTTTTGAGCCACTACTCTTTCTATTTATCCTACTATTAGTTGAGCAAGAAGAATTAACATTCCTAGAATACGACTTTGGAGAGCCAATACCCATTACTTTCGAACCAAGAGGTTTAGAGCTTTGAATGTCAGTTACACCTTTAAGAATGAGATTGAAGGTGTTTTGGAAAGACTCAAATCGATTGTTCTCCAGTTTAAGCTTACACTTCCTACGAACATGTCCTTCTGTGTTATAGGAGTAGCAGAGCTTTTGAGTTCTGATGGGAATAAAAGGAGTAGTCTTTCCACAAGAAATATTAGAAGTACTTTTCATTCTAGGGGTAGCAATTTATTCTCAATCAAATAACTCTAACCCCTTTTTAAGGTGGTAACACCTTGAGTATGGCCTTCATAAGATATTGTTAGGACATTATGAGTACTATTAATGGCAATTACTTTTTCTAACTCCTTGATTTTCTCAAAGGCCTAGGAAAAGGCTAATTTTTCAGATTCATTAACTTTACACGGATTATGAGGGGTACCATGTAGATGTTTGAGTTCCAAGGTATTTTTCTTTAATCGTGTCTCAGGTGAGATAATTTTCATATCTACTTTAGTCTTTTATTCGAGAAGTACCTTTATTCTAGAATCATTTTCATCAACCAAACCAATGACCGTATGGACTTTGTTTTTCATTCTGTTGACCTTAAAAGCCTGAATTTTAAGATGTTTAAGAATCTCAACACTCTCTTTGGATGCTTCCCTTTCCACCTTTGAGTCAAACTCATCAGTAAGATAGTAGGGATAATAATTGTCAGTACCATATTGTTTTGTGAGAACAGAACGTTCGTTTATTTTTAAGAGGGAAGAAGTTCTGACCTTGTTAATAGAGTCCATAAATTAAGATAACACTTTCAATAACTGGTGAGACTTTATCAGAGATTGCACTCTTGCCCATAGATTCAGATCACCACAAACACATACTTAATAGGTCTAAAGGTACTTGCACGCTCCGATACCAATTGAAAAGGAAAGTGAAAAAGAGGGGGTGTAACAACCGCACACAACATTTTGCTTAGCAATTTGTATGGACAAACTCTAATATAATTCCAAGAGAGCCAACTAGAATCAATGGAAATATATCCAAGAGTTGTATCTCTGTTTCACAATGTAATCAACAAATCAAACACATAGAAATCCGTGAGCCTGATTATTATGTGAAACAACTTAAACGGTACCAAAGACTAATGTTCAAGTGTTAATCAATATAATAAACAACCAAAGTTTGGATTCTCTAATTGATTAAACTACGCACAACCTGTGGTATTCCTATTTTATAAAACAAAATATAATGCGGAAAATATATAACACAGACACCATAAATTTTGTTAACAAGGAAACCGCAAATGCAGAAAAACCACGGGACCTAGTCCATATTTGAACACCACACTGTATTAAGCCGCTACATACCCTAACCTACTCCAAGTTAACTTCGGACTGGAATGTAGTTGAGCCCTAACCAATCTCACACTGATCAAGGTACAGTTGCGCTCCTTACGTCTTTAAATCCCAATAGGACTCTACGCACTTGATTCCCTTAGCTGATCTCGCCCACAACTAAGAGTTGCTACAACCCAAAGTTGAAGACTTGATAAAAAAATCTGCCTCGTACAAAAAAGTTTATTGTGCAGATAAATATGTCTCCCACAGAAAAACCTATGAGTTTTGTTCCGTCTTTTGACAAATCAAGATGAACAGGAACCAATTGATATAAAAGACTTATATTCCCGAAGAACAACCTAGATATATCAATCACCTCACAATAATCTTAATCATATGGTAGCAAAACAAGATATTGTGGAATCACAAACGATGAGACGAAGATGTTTGTGATTACTTTTTATCTTGCATATCGGAGAATAAATCTCGAACCAATCTTAGAGAAGATAGTACTCGATACGATAGAAGATGCAAGATCAGATCACACAACTACGAAGAGAATAGTTGGGTATGGTTCTACAATCCAAATGAAGTCTTTAAGTTGTTAACCTACAGGGTTCCGTGAAAAACCTAAGGTTAAAGGAGATCGACTCTAGTCGCAACTAGTATCAAACAAGAGGTGTAGGGATTAGGTTTCCCAGTTGCTAGAGTTCTCCTTTATATAGTCTTCAAATCAGGGTTTGCAATCAATGTTACCTTGGTAACAAAGAATTCAATATTCATCGTTAGATGAAAACCTGATTAGACTCGAGCAAATATCTTTCAACCGTTAGATCGAACTTAGCTTTTTACAGACAAATGAAATGTACTTTCGTTTAGATATGGGTAACTGTACCTAAACGTGTACACCTTGTTGGCTCCACAATAGTCAACCGAAGTTATCCATATGAACACTTTCATATCAACATTATTCATCTTAACTATAAATAGTTCAAATGACTTAAATGAAACTAGTTCTAGAGTTGTTCAATTGTTTATATTCTCATAGAAGTATATAAGACACAATTGAGGCAAAATCGATTTGATTCACTCAAATCAAGTCATGAACATGATAGCCACAGTTTGCAAAAGATTGTATTCCTTATTATATAAATGTATTAACAAACCGATTTTATAACATCATCCACTTAGGTATGCATACCTAAGTAGCCGGACCAAGTTTGGGTTTCTCCAGTACGCGAACTGGTACGCATACTATCCAAACTCAGCAGAAATTCTCGTACCTGAACCTTACGCCAGTACGCGTACCGGTTTACATACCAGGTTCCCGGACTTTCTCAAAACCTACAAGTACATATACGGGTATGCATACCATGTTCCCCGGACATGGATTACATATATGCAAGTACACGTACTATGCTTAAATCCATTTTTTCTAAACTGTATTTCAATCGTTGAAAAAATTTTAGAGGATGAAAATAGTTGTTTTCACAAACTATTAGCATCAAATCTATTTTAAGTGATTGACATAATCAATACGAAACATTCCGAGTCTACATCAAATGAGATGTTACAAGGCGATTTTCATATGATCATCTTTTGACTTTCGTCAAGATAATAAGATGAACTTAGTTAAAGCGAAAGCTTACTAACACATATTTTGAGAAATATGTAAGCGAGTTAAACTCAGCTCGAAATATCAAATGCGTATAATCGAAGTCTATATAGCTATATGAATTTTATCTCAAATAGGAGACAAAGTGGATAGACTTTTGAGTGATAGATGAGTTCAAGTCTCCACATACCTTTTGTTGATGAAGTTCCACAAGCTCCCCTTATAAGTTCTTCTTCTTCAATCGATGAACGCCGTGAAGTATAATGCTCAACTACACTTTCTATCCTATTCCGAGACTTAACTATAAGTAGACTAGAAATCAAGAATTATAGTTTTGGCAACTAAACTTGACAACAAGCTTGAGATAGCAACTCTTGCGAGTTCGAACGAGCAGTGCTCTAACAATCTCCTCTTTTTTCAATTTTAGTGACAAAACTATCAATACATATGGAATACAAAATAAATAAACTTTATAGCTCTCAATCCAAATGCTTGATTTCCTTGGTTCTTCCACATTACTCGAAATCTTCGTCATTTCCAAGTAATGCAGTGATTCTGAACGTGTTCAACTCAGCATCAATGTTATTGAAGATCCGTAGCTATAACAATGGGAAAACAGTTGCTCTCAATCATTGTTATACAGTGTCATAGTATTATTGCACAATATCAAAGTTCAATTGTATCACAACTTTGACAACAATAATATGGTGATATCACTCACCTTAGTAAATACTTCATCTCACATGAAAACCACTCCCCCTTACATAATGATCAGTAAACCATATGTATTTGTAGTGTGAACTGCACATTAATTCTCCCCCTTTTTGTTAATAAAAATTGTCAAAGGTACGAAAATTAACGGGATCATAATGAAATTATCAAAGAGATTATTCATGACCAAAAGAGAACAACATATCAAATTATTTAGATGCCATCATATAGCCGAAGCTAAATGCATTTATCAAGAAGTTTATAAAGATACAAGATAACTCCTACAATATTCCACAACCGCACTCCCCACAAAGATTTGGAAATTAAGCACAAGTTCAATTAAGAACTCTCCCCCATATAATTTCATTCCCGAAAGAACAACAAGAGCGACCTTACATTTATAAGAATAGAAGGATTTAGTTGGACATTAACAAATCACATGAAACATGAATTTGTATCCAAAATACTCAATTAAATTAACCATAAGAGAACATATGATTAATTTAATCGGAAATGCTCACAAAAGAGAACTTACGGAGTCGCGCAGTATTTACACAAAGATGTGGATCAGGTGTTGATGGGAAAAAATGATTTGCTGGTTTTTTAGGAAAGTGAAGAGACGACCGATCGGACGAGACTCCTCAACCGAGCAAACTTCCTAACCTCACACATATGCACTGTATGGGAGTGCTTTGAGTTCGAGAGATCAATATGTAGGACTCCGACCTAAACTGAGTCAATGGCCATTCCAGAGTCAATTCGGTCATAAAGAGGGAGATGGGTTGATCTGTAGGAGGGAAGCTGAGAATTATGGGATCAATGATGATCAAGGATTGTGGGTGTGTTGAAGGGTTCTACAAATGATGAATAAGTTCGAATGATTGAGAGACTGTTGCTCACACGATGATTCTTGGTTAGACGATGGATTGCTTGTTCAATATATCGTGGATTTTCCATGTCTTGTTCAATCATGGATTTAGAGACTTATTTATATTGTCAGAATAGTGAACACATTGATCCCAATAAGTGTGACGGTTTCTTGAGCGAAAGAGTAGGAAAGTGGGATATCGTGGTAAAGTCAGTTCCATGTCGTGTGGAGACTTGACTGATCGTGCACCCACTACTTTGATAACTCCTTCAACTTTTGATCGCAGTCGTATGCGTCAAAAATAATTCACTTTCTTACTCAACAAAATATAAATGAAGTATAAAGTAAGGAAGAGTTCGTATCCATAGAGAGGCGATTGTTGTTATCAAATTATAGTTTCTTAGTAACCAAAAGGGGGAATTTCTGATTTTTGTAAAATAAAAGTAAAATAAAAGCAAAGTAAATAGTTGGAAGTAATCAATGAGAGAAAGACATTGGTCAAGGAATTCATCTTCAATCTTAAACATGTGCTTTCATACATGATTAGAATTACAATTTAATCTCTTTTATTATCAAAAGCCTAGAATATCAAGAGAGCAAGATAATCTGATAATTTCCTAAGTTCACCAACACACACATTAGAGCTGCATATGCGAATTCTACCTAAAGAATAACCTAACGCCTTGCGCTAATTAAGTTCAATTCCTAGGAGCATTAAGTTTTGGAAATAGGCTAATCAATGCAATTGTCATACATTGCGCATGACAATTCGGACATTGGTCAAACTCTACATATGATTATAAGAGTGTGTCACTACAAACTATAATCATATCATGCTACTTGTATTTTGGTTATCGCTTGATGAAAAACCCTAAAATAGCTATGGACAAGATGCAAGTTCAATTAATTGGCCACTTAACTAACCAAACATCTAAATCCTATCACAATACATCAATCATGTGATTATTAAAAGCAGTAGAGTTTTGAACGATAAACAAGAGAGAAAACTAATGCATTAATCAAGAACAAGTTATAGATATATGACTACATCCTTAACCAATAATATAAGATTTAGACACTCATAGCTATAGAATTCATTATAATCAATAATCAAATAAAGAATATGAAAAATAAATACGAAAGCAAACCCTAGTTTCTGCTCTCCTCCACTTTTGTTTCAAATGACTCCAAAAGTTCCTAAATACTCAAAAACAAACATAAGATACATATTTTACAAGAAAACTTAGCGAAGAAAGCATAAACAATAGATAAATATCAAGGTGTTTTAGACACCTATCAACTGTTTGCACGACTTAGTCACACTTCTCATCGCGGATGAACACACGTGCCGTAGGCCGCCAGACCAAAACCCTAATTGATATCCCCCCATGTGACGTGATTGATGTCTCACGAACGTGGAGTCTGCAAGGCATACGTGTATTAGGTCAGTTGTTGACTTTTAGACGGTGAGTCTAAGTTTTGTTGAATTGATCATGATTGACGAATGCTCAGTGATTCATGGATTGAACATGTTTGTTGAGACGTATAGTTCTTAAATAAATGTTGATAATTGGATCACAATGATGAATATTGATGAACTGAGCAAAGGTTGCTTGTGTGATTAATTGTTGAATATTAATAGTTGATCTAATATTTACGAATTGAGCAAATATTGCTCATCTGAGCGAATATTACTCGTTTGTTGAATTATTGGTAGCGTGACCAAATAAAATATTAATTAAAATATTGGTAACTAGACCGAACATTATATAATTAATTAAGATGTTGATTTCTGGATCAACATAAATTTATTAGTGTTTGAACTTGCTCAAAATGATGATTTGTGGAGCATTTGTTCGAAACCCTAATTTTTGATCAATTGTTCGTCAATTGATGAATCGCTGAAAATAGGTCATGAGTGAAGGAAGAACTGACCACATGGGATGATGGACGACCATGTGGTGCCCAATTTCTCGAGTGAGCATGCACTAGGGTCCTTAGTTGACAGGTTGGTGAAAGAATGATGATTAAATGCCGGTTTCATCATTTATTAAAATAATGCTTGTCCGAGCGTCAAGTAATAAAACCTAGTTATGGAGAGATGAGGGACCAACCAAGGGGTCATGGACCCGCTCTTGGTGGTCATGGGACTAGCTGATGGTTGTTTGAGAAAATTCCAAGTTGGTTGGAAAGAGTTTGGACCCAATATGAGCGATTGAACAAATTAGGTCAAAATTATAAGAATGTGTGTGACCGGCTCCTTGGTTGGTCAAGGAAGCATGCTCGTGTCACCATAATGTTTGTATCTCAATCCTGAGAGTTTTGGCATTTTCTGTTGTGCATTTGAGCAATATTTTGGATTTTCAGAAGAGTTTGATCTTGACTTAAATTCTTGATTTTTGCTCGAATGAGCAAGTAGGACTTTGCTCGTTTGATCAATATTTCGAGAATATTAAAATATTATTATTATTTTAATATTTTTCGTGAATAGACTAGTTGGTCACTTGACCATTTGAATTTTTGGCTTTTTCATGATTTGAGCAATATTTGAGAAAATATGAAGAAACCATGATTTTTGCTCAAACGGAGGAGTTTCATGAGATGAGGGAAATAATAATTATGAAAACAAGGGGTTGCAAGGTGTGTGAACGGCCACGGCTAGGGCATGGCCGGCTAGGTAGCCCGATCCCACGACACCTTTCCCTATTTTTATTATTTTTCATGAAACCGTGAAAATATGGAGAAACCGTGAGTTTTGCTCAAACAAGGAAAGTTTCTCATGAGTTCATGAAAATAAAAAAAATAATAAAAATAAAGGAAGAGGGAGTGGGGGGACCGGCCGGTGGGCCCAGTCCCTAAGCGCCTCTTTTTATAAAAATTTTATTATTTTCTCTCTCCTATTTTGTGTAGGATTCCTCGTTTGTCCATATTTTCAAATGCTCATTCGTGCATTTGGGGGCTTGTTCGTGCATCATTGTCGAGTACACTTGCACCATTTTATCGGGGCTTACTCGGTGATATTCAGATGCCCGATTGTTGGATATTTATTACTAATTCATGAAATTAAGCGGAGAATGACTCATGAAACGGAGTAATAAATGAATTGTGTATCTATTACTAATCCATGAATTCATCCGGAGAATTCAAGGAACAGAGTAATGAGATAAGATGGTTATCTATTACTAATCCATGGAATCAACCGTGGATAGCCATGGAACGGAGTAATGAGGTATAATATATTATTTTCTAGGAATTCAGTGGCGAATGTCATGGTAGAATTAATCTATTGTAAAATCGAGATATGAGATAGTTGAAGCATCATACTCGTTCTGAAAGGTGTATAGTCAGGGAACAACATGCGGCGTTGGTGTCTTTAAGGCGTTTAACCACCTCAACAAACAATTATGTAGGAGAGCCGCCTGAATTTATACACGGTCTATCTACATAATCAGGGAACAACGAGTGTCGCCGACGTCCTGAAGGCGTTATGGCCTCTCAACAAACAATTTTGTAGGAGGACCGCCCAATCATTCTTCTATGTAGAGGTCACGATGAAATGCGTACCATCGAACGCTCAACTAGTGGGAGGCCTTTCTAGAAACATATTCATCATGGCTCTGAGAAGAACTCGATTATAGATCGTGAAATGGTTCACAGATAGTAAAATATGAATCGTCACATGCGTTCCTGAAGCTGGGTCAGAAACATGCAGTATCATAATTTTTACCCTTGTCGAAAATCCACCATCAACATCAGGGAAGACCATTACTGCGGAATAAACAAAGATTCATTATATCTTTCATCACTATTTGCATAGAGACATATGATAGACTTAATCTTTGTAAACAAAAGTTCATCCTATCTTCCATCAATATTTGCATAATGATATAATAGGATTAACTTTTGTTTGTCAAAAGTTCATTCAATCTTTTATCAATATTTGCATAATGACATAATAGGCTTAACTTTTGACATATATGGGACAATCATAGTTCACGAACGTAAACACACATATCCCATAACAAGTTGCAATATATAAAACCATAATAATTAATACTGCAAAATCATCTTCCAAATAAACTTTAAAATTTCACTAAATAAATCTAAAAATATTACAAGATGAAAATCGTTGGAAATAGCTATGTGTACTCACAATAATGGCTATCCAAAACCCTAGTTATCTTTCTTAACCACAAGAATAAATTCCCATAAGAAGTTTCCTAGACAAAAGCAAAACACATCTAAGAGAAATTTAGATACGATCAGCAACCAGAGAACGGAAAAGGATGGGTTCATCACATGCTCTTTTCAGTTTGTTTTTCATAAAAGAAAGGTTCCTTGATACAATTTCAAGTTGTTCTCATACGACCTCAAAATATTGAAGAAGATTTCCAACCAATTGAAGAGACATCTGGAATGGAAGATATTTTTCATATTCAATTGCTTGAAATAAAATTATGGAGATGGGTTCTTCGTGAAGTTTAACAACCTTGGCATCATCAAATTTATCTTCATTTTTGCATCCTTCCATTGTGCACACCAAAATTCCAAGAAAATTCTTGACGTTACTGAATGAGTATATATCAAAAGAAATCCTTGATATATATTTATAAAAAATTTCACAAGGAAACCCTAGGTTTACTTGTAAGTGTTCAGCAACGGGTCGGGTGCACGGAGTTCATGGTCATGACCCGGAAATAAAAAACCATGGAACTAAAGGATCTACTCATTTAGAAACATGTTTTTAGAAAAACAAGTTTTGAGTGAATGACAGGAAACTTTGGTTCATACAGAGTACAACACAAAGTTGAAAATCAACTGTCATTAAGGAAGAACAAACCCAAAAAATTGTCCGGAGCAAGGCTCAACAAAAAAAAGAAAATCAAAGCCGACAAAAATACAACTCAGACCATTTCAAGAAGGGAACAACTTCTTGAGAGTTATGTGTATCTTCTCATGGTCTTAAAGAGGATACACATAAGAAAATGGTCAAGTTGTAATTTGATAAGCATGAAGCTCATCATGGGTATTGACATTTTCCTTTTCTCTTTCTTGACAGAAAACATAAGTCTTATGAGAACCTTCAAAAGGATTAATAAGGGAAGGACAAGAGTTAAATGAAACAACTGTTTTTCTCGCCTTCTTGATCTTGCGCTTGAGACTGTTGATAGATGTATTTTGTTCCGAAACCCGATTATTGATATGAATATAATCAGGAACACCCATTTTGGTAATAAGATCATCATTAAGGGAAAGATAAGTGTTTGAAGTTTTTTTTTTCTTCAAATTTTTTTCCTCTTTACAGGCCTACCAGAATTATCTGTCATCCATATAACATTGTTCTTTTTACGATTATAAGAAGAAATTGTGTTATATTTACAATCAGGAATTGGCTCATCACATCACTTTTCTTGATTAGGAGATGGACTTCTGACAACACACTGAGAAGAAGGTTTGATTACTTCTTTAGACATCTAGCCAAGAATGTTATGAAGTTTTTCATTCCGTATACGAAGATGACATCTCCTTTCGATGTGACCCTTTTTTCCACAATCATAACAATGGAATGAAATATTTTTGACTATTCTCCTATGAGATATTTTTGAAGATTGACGCTTTTTGTCCTTAGGAACATCAGCTGCTGAAGATAGTCTTTCACTTTTGATAGCAATGAAATTTTCACTAGGAAGTTTTCCATTAGCACAGACAAAAATGATCTTACCATCACTTGGAGCATCTATTCATTTATAGCCCATACCACTTGTATCACGATGTTCTTTACATGCTCCTAGCATAGTGGATAATTTTGTAGAACTAGTATTGAATATTTTCAGATTATCTCTTCCAGTGATTTGATCTTATCAAGAGCAGCAACTAGATCAATCTCCAATTGTTTTTCTCCGGGGAGAAAGCTGATTTCTCTGTCATTAAATTTTTTTTGTTGAGAGCCATATCTTGCTTAAGTTTCTACAAGTGTTTCTTTCAACACAAAGAGCATCCGATGAAGATTATCACACTCAGATTTTTTTGAACGCACATCTGTTCACGATTTTTAAGAAGAGATTATATAATTTTGTAACCACAATCATATCCCTTAAAGAGTTTTCTCAGTTTTCTGTTATCTTGACAAAAAGGAGTCAGATATTCAGCCAAGCAAACTATTGAACCTTTTTTATTTATGAGATGGTCAAAAAGCTTGATATATTTTGAGACTTCCTCATCAAGATCTTGTCCCTCTTCTGAATCATTTTCATCTGAAAGTTCATCTAGCCGTTCATCTAGGAACTTTTCCCAGTTGAAAGCAATATCGGATAAGGGAGAAGATTTGAGAGATTTCTCAGGTGACTCAAGGCTTTGAACCACGTCAGACGGTTTCTGAACTGGTGATGCATTATCAGAGATAGATCCTCTATCCATATAGTCAAGTCGCTACAAACACATACTTATGAGGTCTTAAACGTATTTGCCTGCTCTGATACCAATTGAAAAAGTGAGGGTCTAACAACCACACACAATATTTCGCTTAGTAATCTGTATGGAAAAACTCCAATATAATTCCAAGAGAATCAACTAGACAGTCAGACTCAATCAATGAAAATATATCCAAGAGTTGTATATCTGTTTCACAATGTAATCAGCCAATCAAACAGATAGAAATCAGTGAGCCTGATTATTATGTGAAACAACTTGAACAGTACCAAAGACCAATGTTCAAGTGTCAATCAATAACCAAAGGTTGGATTCTCTAATTGATTGAAGTACGCACAACCTATGATATTTCTATTATATAAAACAAAATATAATGCGGAAAAGAAATAACACGGACACTAAATTTTGTTAACGAGGAAACTACAAATGCAGAAAAACCCCGGGACCTAGTCCAGATTTGAACACCACACTAAATTAAGCTGCTACAGTCACTAGCCTACTCCAAGTTAACTTCAGACTGGAATATAGTTGAGCCCTAACCGATCTCACACTGATCAAGGTACAGTTGCTCTCCTTACGTCTCTGAATCTCAACAGGGCTCTATGCACTTGATTCCCTTAGATGATATCACCCACAACTAAGAGTTTCTACGAACCAAAGTCAAAGACTTGATAAACAAATCTATCTCACACATAAAAGTCTATTCTATAGATAAATCTCTCTCCCACGGATAAACCTATGAGTTTTGTTCCATCTTTTGATAAATCAAGGTGAACAGGAACTAATTGATATACCGGACTTATGTTCCCGAAGAACAGCCTAGAAATATCAATCATTTCACTATAATCTTAATCGTATGGTAGCGAAACAAGATATTGTGGAATCACAAACGATGAGACGAAGATGTTTGTGATAACTTTTTATCTTGCATATTGGAGAATAAATCTCGAACCAATCTTAGAGAAGATAGTACTCAATACGATAGAAGATGCAAGATCAGATCATGCAACTACGAAGAAAATAGTTGGGTCTGGCAGCACAATCCCAATGAAGTCTTTAAGTTGTTAACCTACATGGGTTCGTGAAAAACCTAAGGTTAAAGAAGAATCGACTCTAGTCGCAACTAGTATCAAACATGAGGTGTGGGGAGTAGGTTTCCCAGTTGCTAGAGTTCTCCTTTATATAGTCTTCAAATCTGGGTTTGCAATCAATGTTGCCTTGCTAACAAAGCATTCAATATTCATCGTTAGATGAAATCCTGGTTAGACTCAAGCTAATATATTTCAACCGTTAGATCGAACTTAGCTTGTTACACAGAAATGAAATGTAACTTCAGTTAGATATGAGTAACCGTACCTAAATGTGGACACCTTGTTGGCTTAACAGTAGTTTCCCGAAGTTAGCCATATGAACGCTTTCATATCAACCTTATTCATCTTAACCAAAACTAGTTCAAATGACTCAAATGAAACTAGTTCTAGAGTTGCTTAATTGTTTATATTCTCATAGAAGTATACAAGACACAATTGAAGCAAAATCGATTTTGATTCACTCGAATCAAGTCATGAACATTATAGGCACGGTTTTCAAAAGATTGCATTCCTTATTATATAAATGTGTTAGTTCATGAACAAATCGATTTTAAAACATCATCCACTTAGGTATGCGTATCTAAGTAGCCGGACCAAGTTTGGGTTATGCCAGTACGCGAACTGGTACGCATACCATCCAAAATTAGCAGAAATTCTTGGACCTACACATTACGCCAATACGCTTAACGGTTTGCATACCAGGTTCTCGGACTTTCTCAAACCCAACAAGTATGCATACGGGTATGGATACCATGGTTCCCGGACATGGATTACATATATGGAAGTACACATACTATACTTAAATCTATTATTATAAAATCTATTTTAACCATTGAAACATTCTTAGAGGATGACAATAGTTGTTTTCATAAACTATTAACATCAAAGTTATTTTCAAGTGATTGAAATAATCAATACGAAACATTCTGAGTCTACATCAAATGAGATGTTACAAGGCGATTTTCATATGATCATCTTTTGACTTGGTGATGGTGGATTTTCGGCAAGGGACAAAATCGTAAAATCATGATACTGCATGTTTCTGACCCGGCTTCAGGAATGCATGTGACGATTCATATTTTATGATCCGTGAACCGTTTCACAATTTCTGACTGAGTGAATATTCCTCTCAGAGATATGATGAATATGTTTCTCGAAAAGCTTCCCCGGTTGAGCGTTCGATGCTTCACACATTTCATCATCACCTTTACGTGGAATCTTAATAATTGGGCGGTTCCCTAGACGTAGTGTTTGTTAGAGATCTTAACGCCTTCGAGACGTCACATTGCACGTTGTTCCATGACTACATAGAGAGACCCACCTCTACATAGAATCATAATGATTGGTAGGTTCCCTAGACATAATGTTTGTTAGGGATCTTAACGCCTTCGGGACGTCAAGTCGTTCGTTGTTCCCTGACTACGTAGAGAGAGCATGTATATGATCTCTAAATGATTGGGCGGTTCCCTAGACATAATTTTTGTTAGGGAGCTTAACGCCTCCATGATGTCACGCCACTCGTTGTTCCCTGACTATACACCCCTCAAAACGAATATGATGATTCAATTATCTAATATCTCGATTCTGCAAATAGATTAATTATATCATGACATTCATCCACTGAATTCCTAGAAAATAATCTATTATATCTCATTACTCCGTTCCCTGAATTCCCCTGCTGGATTCATGGATTAGTAATAGATACTCAACTCATTTTATTACCCCGCTTTCATGGATCATTCCGACTGAATTCCATAAATTAGTAATAAATATTCACTGTCCGGGCGTCCGGACCATCACCGAGCAAGCCCCGAGAAAATGTACAAGTGTATTTGACAATAGTGCACGAACTAGCACCCAAACGCACGAACGATCGTTCGAAAACATGGACAAACGAGGAACTTATGAATAAAATAATATTAAATAAAATAAATAAGAGGCGTGGGATCGGGCCCGCCGGCCGGTCATGCCGCCGTGGCCTGTTCCCCTCTCTCATTATTTTATTTTATTTTATTTTTGTTTCCCTCATCTCATGGAAACTCCTTCATTTAAGAAAACTCTTAGTATTTCATACTTTCATCGTACAAAATAGGGAAAGGTGTTATGGGACCGGGCCATCTAGCCCGTCGGCCACGCCCTAGCTGTGGTCGGTCCCACACCTCATAGTCCCTTATTTTCTCATATTATTATTTCCATCATCTCATGGAACTCCATCGTTTGAGCGAAAACCCTAGTTTTTCAATATTTTCTCAAATATTGCTCAAACCATGAAAAAGCCAAAAAAAGTCAAATAGTCACACGACCGACTAGGCCACACACGTCAAATATTAAAATATTATTATTTTAATATTTTCAAAATATTGGTCGTACGAGCAAAGTTCTACTTGCTCACTCGAGAAAAATTGAGAGTTTCAGTCAAGATCAAACTCTTCTGAAAATCCAAAGTGTTGCTCAAACGCGCACCAGAAAATACCAAAACTCTCAGGACTGAGACACGGACACTATGGTGACACGGGAATGCTACCTTGACCGACTAAGGCTGGACCTAAGGCTTGCAATAATCCAACCCCACACATCTTTATATTCTTGACCTAATTTGCTATCAATTGCTCATATTGGGTCAAAACTCTCTTAATCGACTGAGACTCGCTCAATAGACCGTTATCCATCCCACAACCACCAAAGGCCGGTTACATGATCCCTTGGTTGGTCTCTCATCTCTCCATAACTAGGTTTTACTACCTAACGCTCGCACGGCCACTGTTTTAATAAATGATTAAACCAGCATTTGATCATTCTTTCACCGATCAACAAAGGAATTTGATGCATGCTCACTCGAGCATTCAGGCGCTACATGTTCGACCATCATCCCATGTAGCCGGTCACTCCTTCACTCTGACCTATTTTCAGTAAATATAATATTCGGTCAGGCTACCAATATTTTAATTAATATTTTATTGGATCACGTTACCAATAATCCATCGAATGAGAAATACTTACTCAGTTGCTCGAATATTGATCCGACTATCAATATTTAGTAATTTATCAGATGAGAAATACTTGCTCAGTTGCTCGAATATTGATCCAACTATTAATATTCAGTAATTTATCGAATGAGCAATACTTGCTCAGTTGCTCAAATATTGATCCAACAATCAATATTCGGTAATTTATCGAATGAGCAATACTTTCTCAAATGCTCGAATATTGATCCAACTATCAATATTTAGTAATTTATTGATGCTCGAACATTGATTCAACTATCAAAATTCAACGATTCATCGGACAATATTTGCTCAGATGAGCAATATCAACATCATTCATCCGAGAACTATACGTCCCAGAAGACATGCTCAATTCATGAATCCTAAAGCATTCAGAAATCATGCTCGACTGAACAATACTTAGACCCATTGTCTAATCAAGTCAATGAGTGAATAATCAAATACACGTCTGCCTTGCAGACTCCACGTTCATGAGATATCAATCACGTCACATGGGGGATATTAATTAGGGTTTTGGTCTGGCGGTCTACAACACGTGTGTTCATCCACGATGAGAAATGTGAGTAAGTCGTGCAAGAAATTGAGGGAGTCAGCAAAGTAGTGGGTGGAAAATCAACCAAATCTCTGCACGACTTGGAACTGGTCAAACCACGATTTCCCACTTTTCCACTCTTTCACTCGAGAAACCGTCACACTTACGGTAGATCAATATGTCTACTATTTTGGAAATATAAATAAGTCTCTGAATCCAAGATTGAAGAGGAGACAATTTTTCGAGCAATCACTCTCAAGAATTCCATCAATCGACCAGAACTTATTCGAACTCAACAGTTCACACAAAACTTGCAGAAACCTTAAACATATTCATGATCCTTGATCACCATTGATCTCATACACTTCTCAGCTTCCATCCTACAGATCAACCCTCTTCCCTCTTTGCAGCTGAATTGACTCTAGAATGACCATTGTATTGGTTTAGTCCGAAGACCTACAGATTGATCTCTCGAACTCAAAGCATTCCCGTGCAGTGTATCTGTTTTAGGTTAGGCAGTCCGCTCAGTTGAGGAGCCTCCATCACATGGTCGTATCTCCATTCCCTAAAAAAACCAGAGAACTGTTTTTCCCCATCTACAGACTTTCGTCAAGAGTATAAGATGAAATTGGTTAAAGTGAAAGCTTACCAACACATATTTCGAGAAATATGTAAGCGAGTTAAACTCAGCTCGAAATATCAAATGTGTATAATCGAAGTCTATACAGCTATACGACTTTTGTCTCAAATAAGAGATAGAGTAGATAGACTTTTGAGTGATAGATGAGTTCAAATCTCCACATACCTTTTGTTGATGAAGTTCCAAAAGCTCCCCTTAGTAGTTCTTCATATTCAATCGATGAACGCCGTGAAGTCTAATGCTCAACTAAACTTTCTATCATAATCCGAGACTTAGCTATAAGTAGACTAGAATTCAAGACTTATAGTTTTGGCAACTAAAATTGACAACAAGATTGAGATAGCAATGCTTGCAAGTTCGATCGAGCGGCCGAGCAGTGCTCTAACAGAAAGGGTACCACCAATAACTTTTTCGTTTGACAACCTGTATGGACAAAACCTAATACAATTAAAAGTAGACCAACTTAATGATCCTTGACAATATGTATCTAGAGTTTATATCTCTATCTCTTCTCGATCAGAAAATATTGAATCAAGATTCTGTGAACCTGATTGTTAAGAAAAGTACTTTGACGATCTCAAAAATCAATATCCAAGATCAATCTAGTCGTATCCAAATAATCAAGTCGGAGTTCTGCCAAGTATGAAACTTGTTATATATCTTTCAAGATACGAATTCTACAAGAATGAGTCTCATAATCACTATAATTGATTACACACTACTTGTGCTATTCCTATTATAAAGATAAAAATATAATGCGGAAAAGAAAAACACATAAGACACCAGAAGTTTTGTTAACGAGGAAACCACAACTACAGAAAAATCCTAGGACCTCGTCCAGATTTGGATACCGAACTGTATCAATCTACTATAGGCACTAACCTACTATCAGACTTCATACTGGAATTCAGTTAAGACCGAATTCATCTTCCAAGCAATTTAGCAGTAGTCATGCTCTTCAGATAAAGTTATTTTATTTCTATTTATATCGAATAGATCAAGGCTTGAAAATATGTCTACAATAGATAAAGCTAGCAAATGCCACAAATCCGGAATACTTACACTCAGATAGCTAAGAAACTTGGATTCTTAACCACCTCTCAAGAAAAATTGTGAACTAATCAATCAATTAAAAATAGTTTTCAGATATCTATGTTGATGAGTCACAAAGTCTGGGACGAAGAGAACTTTTTGATTTCTATCTATCTTGAATCTGAAAGAGATTACTAAAACCTTGATAGTAGAAATAACAAGATCAACATAAAAAAAACTATGTAAAGATAGTCATACCTGACATCACGAATCCCTAAGTGAAGTCTTGCAGTCGTAAACCTAATTATGTTTCTTAGAGAAAACCTAGGGACTCTAGCAATCAACTATGACACAAAAGTGTCAGGAATTGCATTGCCTAGTTGAATGAGTCTCTCTATTTATGAATTTTCAAGAGTGAGGGTTTCTTGGAATTCAAGCTAAGATAACTTGAGATTCAAGCAAACACTTTCTCTGTTTAGATGACACTCTAGTTAGGGTTTCAAGTAAGCATGTGAGAAACTTGTCTTGAAATCACATAGAAGAATATAAAATGTGATTCGGGTTTCGGAACCATATATAATGGTAGTTCTTAGAAAATATTCCTTTTGAACTTGAAAGAAATATTGTGTTTATCTAAACACTTACGTCTTGAATCATGATGCACATATACAAGGTGTTTTAGTGATCAATGATATCTTAGAGGTATTTATGAGAGTCATAGAAATGCTAAAAATATTGATAAAAATAGTCTTTGAGCATCCGCTAATACGCACTAGGACAGTTTGTAAAATGGTTCGTGAACCGTTAGACAATTCGTGAATTCAGGGCGATACGGCTCGTGAACTGTTCAAAAATTCCCGGATTCATATTTCTACGGTTCGTGAGCCATTGGATACTTCACAAATTCAGATCACCACAGTTCGTGAATTGTCCCATTCATAACTCTACGGTTCGTGAACCTACCTATATTATGAACTTCAAATATCTACGGTTAGCGAGATGGTTCACCAACCTACCCTGAGTCCATATTCTAGTAGTTCCAAAATACTCTTTTTTGTTGTTGAAACATTCCCATTTGCTATAGATATAAATATCGCCGCTTGGGAAATTTTCAAATGATCCATATAATACAAATACAATTCTTGAACAATAAATTATTTCGAACTAAGATTGCTAAGGACCAATAAACATTCATTGTTCAAATCATATTTCGAAATGTTTAGCCTGACTAGCTTGACTCGAAATTTCTTATTTGAAATATTAAATATACAAGAAGTTATACGACATAGTCTCATATAGATAGAATAGTAATGCATGTGAGTAAAAAGAATGGTTCGGTCTTCATGTACCTCTTTTGTTGATAAAGTTATCTAAACGTCTTCGTCGATCATCCGTCATTGAGGGTTATTCAATGATGTATGATACTCAACTATCAACTTTTATACCTAGTCCGAGACTTGACTTTAGTAGACTAGAAATCAAGATGATGTATGATACTCAACTACCAACCTCTATACCTAGTCCGAGACTTGACTTTAGTAAACTAGAAATCAAGATATAGTTTTGTGCATCTAACATTGATAAGAAGCTTGAGATATCAAAACTTGCGAGTTTGACCGAGCAGTGCTCTAACAACTATCCAAAGAAAATCTAAACACATAAAAGGAATAAAAATTGCTAGAAATAGTCAACCATATTTTTTTTTTTTTTTTTTGCATATGAATGTTTGATTTTCACAAAACCAAATTTTATTTATTGCAAAAAAACTTCTAAACATCATAAACCAATTTAGTTCGGCCTCTAGGCAGTTAATAAATTTCAATAAATCAGGTTTATTTTTCAACGAAAAATTCACTCGAGACATCCGAGAATATTGATAAGACTCTTAAAGATCAGAAAGATAAACATAATTAAGGATGAACATCTTGGAGCCCATTTTTCATAGGTAGGTCCAAACTGAAAAACATTTGATACTATGGTTCAAAAAATAGAAGAAGAAAAAAAACCAAATGTTGGCACGGTAAAAAAATACCTCAAGCTAGTAATCTTGTACTTAATAAATCCATTTTTTTCAGTCTCCCAATTTACCAAATGGGAAGTTTTCTACTGCCAAAGAAGATAACTCTCAGAATAAATGCAATTCAGAGAGACTTTTGGTGGGGAAAAGAAAATAATCCTAAATGAGGTTATATGAAAGCCTGGGATGTCCTGTGTAAACCAATTGCAATAGGTGGTTTAAGTTTCAAAGAAGCTCCCAAATGAACAAAGCAATGATAGAAAAGTTGGCTTGGAGACTATCCACCCAACCAAACTCTCTATCATCCTCCCTATTAAAATATAAATATTTCTAAAAAATATATTTTTTCATACTAAAAAACACTACAATGAACCCTTGATTGAGAAGCGTATATTGCAGGGCATCTCATATATATTCACAAATACAGTTGTTGGGAGGTAGGTGATGGTAAAATGATAAATGTAAGGTATGATATTTGGATTCCAGGTATGGATGAAACTTTATTTTTTGTATATGGAACACAAAACAATTCTTTAACACTTGTCTTTGAGCTTGTCAACTCAGATACACATAAGTGGAGTGTGGATAAAGTTAGAAATAACTTTCCTATTAATATGGCTAAGCAAATACTAGGAATTAGACTATTCAAGAATAAGCAAGGAAAATTAAAAGAGGACAACTTCCGACTAATAATAGGAAATTCTCTGATAAATCCTTATATGATAAATTACAATGTGTTGATACATCTGTCTATGCTGCAAATTCTGCTAAATTCTGGAAATATTTATGGAAATTAAACGAATCTAAGAGGATAAAGATCTTTTTATGGAAATGCATTCGTAATTCATTACCAGTTAGAAAGTAGTTACGTCAATACAGATAAAAGTTTGATATGCAGTGTATATTTTGTAGTAATCCTTGTGAATCTATTTAGAATTTGTACTTTGAATGTTCTTATGCAAAGTTAGTTTGAAGTTGACCTCCTTTAGCATGAGTCTAAACATGACAACCGATTGCCCTTTCATAAATTTGTATATTAAATGGATTGTAGGTGAATATACTTAAAATATTATAGAAATTGTAGCTACTAAATATTGGATAATATGGAAGGAAAGATGTATGAGGATCTTTCAAGATAAAGCTAACACTAGTTTATATTATTTTTTTAACAATATAGAGATACATAAATTTCTGGCAACTATGCCCCTTATAAAAGTCTGGTACTAATGTTGCACAAGATACTTCAATTAGAACACATAATACCTTGATAGATACAATTACTTAACATAAATGGGAAACTCATACTTTACAGCATTATAATTTGAATATTGATGTTTCCTGGCTACAAGTATCTTTCATTGCAGAGTATGGGCTAATTCTGAGATCAGATACATGAAAAACTATCTCTGTTAAAGTTGGGACATTCAACGCTTCCTCCCGTGAAGAAAACAGAGGCTTTGACCTTGCTAGAAGCAGCTTCCTGGGAAAAAAATACATGGAACTTCATCAATTCTGGATTGAAGGAGATTATCAAAGGATCATGGATTTTGCCAATAACAAGTCAAATGCAATACATTGGAGAATGTTACAGAAACGTGGAAGCAGTTTTGTGGGTTTCAAGTATTTTCATGGAGAAGGAAATAAAGTAGCAGATGCACTGGCAAAGGAAGCAAGGAAGAAAGGAATCCACAAACAACAATGAATCAAATGCCAGATTTCTTACTGCCTTCTATTTCTTTGGATAAGTTTTTTTTTAGGTTTTTCGGATAATTCAATTTTTGTTATTGAGAATCAGGATTTGTTGGGCGACTCCCATATCTTGGGTCATATCCGTGAGATAAAGGTAACCAATAGAGTTTGATTTCCTTTTTTTTTTTTTTTGCCACTTGTGAAGAGTTGCACCTTATGTTCTTGTCTAGTAATGGTAAACAAAGGTGATATCTTTTCTTCTAAGATGAAGTTGCCTATTTTTAACAAAATCACCGTATATATAGGGTCCTCCCTCCCTTCGCTCAGTCAGCCCAATAACCATTCAGAAGTGTGTGCTGCAATTTTTTTGACGCACAAGAGGTTTGTTACATGATGGGTTTGAAGTAGTTGTGTTGCCTACATAAAAAACAACCCACTGTGAGGTAGAGAGCGACGGATGAGGTCATGAGATTGACATTGTCGGATTCTTATGTCCGATGATACACAAGATTTCTTTAGCTTAAGCATTTACCACTCCACAGCTCATTTTATAAAATGAAATATTGCGGGAATTGAAGCGACGTAAAACCCCCCAGGAAAACCCTAGCAAGTAAATAGAAGTATAGAACCAGATAGATTCCAATTCTCTTCATCAGAATGGAAATCTCAGATATCCCATCTTTTCAAAATCTGTATCACCATAGAGCACACCATCTCAATCTCACAAAAACAAAATTGCTTCATTATAACCCCAATTTCTTCTTCTCATCAAAAAATCATTCTCACAACAAGCAACCAAGAAAAACTACTACCTATTCAATTGTTTGTCAAACCAAAAACAATGAAGAAGAAGGGGAGAAACTAAAACCAGTTGGGAGTGGAAATTCTAGGTTCAGGTCAAAATCACAAGATTTTGTTATAAATAAGTCAAAGGGGAAGAGTAGAATGATATGGGTTTGTTCCAGTTGTGGAAATTCATCATCGCAATGGTGGGGGAGTTGTAAATCTTGTGAAGCTGTGGGTACAATGACTCAGATGTCAGTGTCACAGACTGAATTTGTTGAGGATAAATCAAGGAAATCATGGATAGTGCCGCGCAAAACAGACGAGTTAGGACCTCAGAGATTGACTGATGTGAATAAGGGGGTGAATCAGTTAACCTGGAGAATCCCATTGTCCGGAGTTTTTGGTGCTGAAGTATCTAGGGTGCTTGGAGGTGGTCTTGTCCCAGGTTGTTTGGTTTTAGTTGGTGGTGATCCTGGTGTGGGGAAAAGTACATTGTTGTTGCAAATTGCTGCAATGGTGGCGCAAGTTGGTGATTCTGGTGGCCCAGCTCCAGTTTTGTACATCTCTGGTGAAGAGAGTGTTGAGCAAATTGGTAATAGAGCGGATCGTATGGGAATGGGAATCGGAACGGAAGAATTGTTCTTGTACTCGAGTACGGATATTGAGGATATACTGGAGAAAGCAATTGAGCTTTCTCCTCGGGCACTTATTATTGATTCTATTCAGACAATGTATTTGAAGGGAGTGTCTGGAAGTGCAGGTGGTATCATGCAGGTAAATGAATGCACTTCTACTCTGTTGAGGTACGCAAAAAGCACCGATGTGCCTGTATTTCTGATTGGGCATGTGACCAAAACTGGTGAGATAGCAGGACCTCGTGTCTTAGAGCACATTGTGGATGTTGTTTTGTATATGGAGGGGGAGAGGTACTCGTCTCATCGGTTCCTTCGATCAGTGAAGAACCGGTTTGGGTCCACAGATGAGCTTGGAGTGTTTGAAATGTCACAGTCTGGTCTGCAAGCTGTCTCAAACCCTAGTGAGATATTCTTAAGTGAGCAGCAGTTGGATTTCGATGTTTTAGCTGGACTCGCTATTGCTGTAATTGTTGATGGATCTCGAACTTTTCTGATTGAGATTCAGGCGTTATGCACTCCTGGCATGCCAGTTTCAGGGAGTGTTACTGGGATCCCCCAGAGCAGATTTAACATGATTACTCGTGTTCTGATGAAGCAAGCAGGTCTAAAACTTCAGGACAATGTCATTTTTGTAAATGTCGTTAGTGGAGTTAAATTGACAGACACTGCTGGTGATCTTGCAATAGCAGCTGCAATATGCAGCAGTTTCTTGGAGTCCCCTATTCCGAATGATGTTGCATTCATTGGAGAGATTGGCCTTGGTGGTGAACTTCGTGGGGTCTCAAGAATGGAGAAGAGGGTGAATGCTGTTTCCAAATTGGGATATAGAAAATGCATTGTTCCGAAATCAGCTGAGAAATCTCTTGCATCCCTTGATCTCGGAGGAATGAAGGTTTTGGGCTGCAAGAACTTGAAGGAAGTAATAAACACCGTTTTTGGGAGCAATTGACCTCTTGTCCATTTCTTCTAAATTCTGTGTTGAGTTGGTGCCTATTTACATGGCAGTGTTGATTTGAAAGCTTGTATAGTTGGCTAGAGTTCTGCTCTTGCCTCACTCAGCAGTGAAGGAATGCTAATATATTATCTTGAAGTTCAGAATCATAGCTCTCATTGTCTTTCAGTTGGACTGTGTATATAATGATTGTCAGGTGGGAAACACTCGATGCTTTTGAATTTTGGCAAGATCCTTATCCCATCCAAACCCTATGGATAAGATTGTCTTACGCTAGTGTATGACCTCACCGTTAGGTTCAACTAGCCTATTCTCTGGTGGCCTTGCCTTCATGAAAATATGTTTGCAACGGTTCAGTGACTTGCCACAGGTTAGCTTGTTCTCAAGAACAGTTTCCTGGTAGGACTCCGTCCCACCGCAAATAGGTGGTGATGCGAATGTCCCATAACAGGTCTTGTAGACCTCGTACCTTGGTCTTTTTGAAGCAATTAAGGCTCATTTTAAGGAGTATCGTGTTGAGTTGCTCGACATACTAGTAGAAATTTGCACGACCATAATATGGGATAAACCTAGCCATCTCTATTTGTTTCTGGAAAGACCTCCTACAACACACTCAGAGCCAAAGTGCATCTCTATTTTTCTTTCAGAGCAAATTTTCTACTTGAGAAGCAAAGAAAGGTATGACTCATACCAATATTCTCCCTTACAAATTGGTTCCTGCTCAACTCGAGCAAGCCAGAGGTCAGTCCCCCCTACAGTCGAGCAATGGAAAGCCTCCACTGATAAAAGCACAACGAAAATCAGATCAAAATGAAGTTGCTTCACCATCTATGTTGTATTAATATGTGTGCTTCTAACCAGCTTCACAAATCTTCCTCCAAACATGTCATCCAGTTTTGCATTCATGTGGTGTTGTTCTGTGAAGCAATGATTTTGTGTAGTTACAAAATAGCAAGGTAAAATATCTGTAAGACAGGAGTTATTTATCAAACAAGATTTTTATTATATACGGCACAAGTGAAAATCAACACCTATGCAGTCAAAGATTTCTCAAGAAACATTGCAATTAAAGCTATTGCTTTTGCTTGACATACACAAACAAAAATAAATAAAAGAAACTGTCACAGAATGATCACTGGTAAAAAAGTTCAAAAAATGGAGAACAAATGATCGATCGATCAATGGTGAAAAAATTCTGTCTTTTTCTTTTCAAGGTTAAGTATGTTTTATATCACCAATCATTCATCTCTTTCTTCTTCTTCTCCTCTGATGTCTCCCAATTCAGCATATGCTGCTGACGTCACTCCAGGACATGCACTTGATCCTCTTGTGATGAGGAATATGAAATTTTGGTTCTTTTGGTACTGTGGGATGCTTCACTGACCTAAAAAACAGGAAAAATGCAAAGCAGATTACAGATACAAGTCGAAAAGTAAGTTGGGTTCCTCCAAACTCAACAACAGAAGAAATTATATAAAGATGGATATCATAATTCAAGACTACCTTTTAGGAATAAAAGGGCGGTCAAAATACGGCATTGGTTGAGCTCTTGGAACTAGCTCTTTCCTCAACCTCTTGACTTCTTCCTCTTCTTCCAACTAAAAAGCAGAAACCAAGAAGATTGAAAGTATTACTACACGGCATTCAAGACATAAAGATATAGCTCAAAGTTTCTGACGTTTACCTTCTGTTGCCTATCTTTTTCCATTCTATATTGTTCAAGTAAGCTTAACTTCTCCGCAACCTGAAAATGTCACATGAAAATCAGTACTTATAATCACAAGGCTTTATTAAAAGCACGGAACTGGAGCACGAAACCGTTGTGGAGTAAAGTTAGCCAAAATCATATAGCTTAAGATAAGAAATTGGCAGCTTACCTGAGTATCAAAATCAGCACGCTCAACTGCTCGAACATCACTGTGAAGTTTCAAGTCAATGGGCCTCGTGATGTCTTTCACTGGTGGCTTTATCAAATGCTGAAAACACAGAAACTACATTCAGTATTCACAAAAATATATGCTTCCAATTTGAATTTAGAATATACCAAAATGGTTCTTCCTGAGCCAAATACAGTAGCAAATTGAATGTCCTAGTTTATAGTATACACCTAAGCAAATTGCGCCATTTACTAGTGTAAATTCCATATGTCCATCTTTATCATTCATATTTCTACCTGAGCCAAATACTGTAGCCATTGAATCTATATAGAGTTCCAGATTACAATGTAAATCCCAAGAAAGTAAGCGCATTTACTAGGTGCGAGTTTAATGTCCATCTCCATGTGTCCATCTTTATCATTCCATATTTCTACCTGAGACAAATACTGTAGCCATTGAATCTATATAGAGTTCCAGATTACAATGTAAATCCCACAAAAGTAAGCGCAGTTTAATATGTCCATCTCCTGAGCCAAATAACAATTGGATAATCAAAGTTCCAGACTACAGTAAGCGCTCACCAAAATACCCGTTTACTGATGCAAATTTTTAGGTGTCCATTTGTAATTGAACAAGTACATTTACTAGAGTGAGTTTTATGTATCCTTCTTCCGAGATAAATAACAATAACAATCAGATAAATGAGGTCCTAGGCTATTGCGAAGTTTCACATTTACTATTGCAAATTTTCCATTCCCATCTCAAACATTCAAACCATACCCAACTGAGCAAACTAAAGATATTATGTAGTGGACAATTTTCCATACAAAATCTACTTCTATATCATTGTATTTAAGATCATTAAGAAGCCTAAGAACTCGCTTAATATGTAAGCCCATTTACTATGCAATATGTCCATCTCCTGAGCCAAATAGCAATAACACGCTCACAAAAATACCCGTTTACTAATGCAAACTTTAGATGTCCATCTCTATTGAACATAGTAAGTCCATTTACTAGAGTAGAGTGACTTTTATGAATCCATCTCCTGAGCCAAAAATAACAATAACAATTGGATAATCGAAGTTCCAGACCGCAGTACCCCGCTCACCAAAATACCCGTTTACTAATGCAAACTTTAGATGTGCATCTCTAATTGAACATAGTAAGTCCATTTACTAGAGTGAGTTTTATGTATCCATCTTCTGAGACAAATAACAATAACAACAGGATAAATGAGGTACTAGGCTATTGCGAATTTTCTATTCCCATCTCTGACATTCATACCATACCCAACTGAGCAAACTAAAGATACTATGTAGTGAACAATTTTCCATACAAAATCTACTTCTATATCATTGTATTTTAAGATCATTAAGAAGCCTACGAACTCTCTTTGGCATACCTCTGGTTCATCTGTTGTCCATGGAAGGCCTTGCGCAATGGGTATACGTTGCTTCTCCTCTTCTGTAAACATTTCTTGTACTTTCTTTACGAATACCTCTTCTTTATGTTTCCCTCTTTGCTGAAAGGACAATTACCCATTAGTAACATGTATTCCTTTGAAACAAAGACTGGGCATCAAAACAAAAAAATTAATCCCTAGTAATTAACAATCAAAGATCATTATGTTGATTTATACCTCAGTTCTAAGCTTGAATGGCTTTTGACTAGTGACTTTAAGTTGTTGTTTTTTCTTCCATCTCCTTACACCAGATGCTCCTGAAGAATCAGAACTCTGCAAGTAGGCCGAAACAAATCACAGCTATAGTTAAACACTGAAACCCATTATGACTCAGAATTGAAGTATTAATATCACTCGGCATAAAACCAATTATGAATCACCATTGAAGTACTAATATCACTCAGCATGAAACCAATTATGAATCACATTTGAACTAATAATATAACAGTCAGCATAATCCCAATATAAATCACAATTGACACTAACAATACTTACATTCCTCCGACTCCGTCTGCCACCTCCAGTTGAATTTCTGCTTCCTTGACTGCTATCAAACGAAGAAGACACACTCGTTCCAATATCAAACGTGCCCAATTTGAAGGAGAACTTATCAGCTGGGCAAAAAGAATCTGTAGAAAATTTCTTCTCTGAAAAGACTTTTAGCTGGTGAATACCAGGTAATGCCCATTTCATTCCCTTTTTAACATCCTCTTCTTCTTCCTTCTTGTTATCTTCTCCTTCTTCTTCTCCTCCTTCCTTCTGTGTTGATCGCTTGGGGATAAAACGTAGACTCTCAAAAGCCTTCACCAAGTGCTGTACCTTTCCAGACCCCAAGTCCGGTACACTACTCCGTGCTTCTTCCAGTACTTTTGCTCTCCTTCTCTTGATTTTAGAACTTCCCATTTCATTTTCTCCTTCTAAATCTTCAGATTGTTGAAAAATTGGTGAATTTAATGAATCCTCGTTACTTTCTAGGGTTTCTAGGGTTTTAACTTCTTCTTCAACTTCATCTTCTCCGCTAAGAAACTCATTCAATTTCTTCTCCTCCTCTTCTTCGATCTCAGCAACTCTCTTTGATTCTTCGGATTCATGTACATCAACCGATTCCTGTACCGAAAGACTCCGATTCCTGAAAAAATCCTCTTGAGAAGCCCTAAGTGTTTGATAAGCAATACAAGGACATTTCTTCAGATTATCATCCATCTTTTTCTTATCTTTACATTTACAGGTAACTTCTGAGGTTGATGTTGATGCCTTTTTAGGGTTTTTCTTTGCAACTACAAATTTTCTTTCCTGTATCTTGTTTCGTGGAGAAACATTCAATAAACTCTTCAAACCAAATTTCTTCGGTTTCTCCGACTTATTACAGATCGATGGAGATTTCTTCTGCAAGGGACTAGTTAGAGCACACTGATTCGGGTTTGAATTTTCAGATCGTGATGGTTTTGGGGATTTCACTGGAGTCGACATCTTTTTCCAGATTTTTTGATCCCGGAAATTGATTCAAAACGGGGATTAATTGAAGTATTAAAAATCAAATTTAGGGTTTTCTGAGTGAGAGAGAGGATATTCGGGGGGATTTGAGTTCTCTACAGAATAGTGAGGGGGAGAAAGAAGGGACGCAATGAACGGGAAGAAGGCGAACGTTATGGCTTATTGACGCTCTAACGGCTCTTCTTGTAACGGCTAGTTTTCTTAGGATTTTGCTTACGTGGAAACGAATTTTGAAATGATAAAGGTGTGCACTAGATTTTGTGCCCCTGATACGCCCGGGCGGACCCGAAAACCATTTGCCATAAAATTTTTTTATAGTTTTAACCATATTTTTGGTTTGGTATGATGTGCGCCTCGCCTGTTGTGCATTTTATTTGGTGTCGATGGGCTTCGCCACGCCCAGTGACTTAGGATTTTTGATTTGGTATGGCTCGGCTTCGCCTTACCCGATCCCAATGCATGCTTGGCTCGGCTTCGCCTCGCTCCGTCCCAATGCATGCTTAGAATTTCTGATTTGGTAAATCCCGCGTTGCTTTCTACCACATCGTTTTAAACAAATCACTTAGGATTTTTGATTTGGTGTGGCTCGGCTTCTCCTCGCCCCGTCCCGATGCATGCTTAGAATTTTTGATTTGGGGAACCTTTTTCTTTTCTTTTAGAATTGTACTTTTTTTTTATTTGGTGTGGCTCGGTTACGCCTCACCTCGCCCCGTCCCAGTGCATGCTTGCGATTTTTTTATTTGGCTCGGCTACGCCTCCCTGTCTTAGTGAATGCTTAAGATTTTTTATTTGGTGATCATGATGCATTTTTGATTTGGTGGTGGTCACAATGCATTTTTGATTTGGTGCAACTCTGGCCCAAAATTATCCACTTTAGCATCAAAATTTTCTTCCTAACCAAATTTTACTTCATGACTCGAATTTTGATTTGGTGTCGAAAACATGGGTTTTCGACTAACAGTGTGAAACACTCGAGCCAAATGGAACAACCTTCCGGGAGGGAGGGTGCAAATTTCCAAAGCCATGTTCTAAGGAACAATCCCGTTTAAATATTATTAGTCGTAGTGCCCAATAGTCATTCATGGGCAAATTAAATGGGACATCTTATAAGTTGCCCCAGGGATATCCATGTTTCAAGTGGACACTCTTTTAGTGCAAAGATGTTTTCATAATTAATATTTTTTTGTGGTGTGGGGCTACATAACATTTAACTATAATCTCCAGTCTTTCGTGTTTATAGTCCATGACATACCAGTTGTCAATAATATTTTGCATGGATACAAACAATGACGTTTAATAATCCACACAGAATAGTAATTCTGAAGCAAAATAAACATGACACCGTGTAGGTTGCTTACATTTCTGAGAGCCTAGCTAATCTGATACATAATAATTTGTGAGCTACTTACAATTCTTCAACCCTGGGCTCACCAGCATAAACTTGAAAATGTGAGCCATAAAACATCCATAAATATGATGGTCATTACATGCCGATGCCTAGAGAATGAGTGAATTAACTAACACCACTAAGAGGCAAGGTCCGACGTCAAAAAATTCAATAGAACTATCAGATTAGATATAACATGTATGATGATGGAGTTGAGTGTCTTGTGATAACCAAGTATGTAAATTTGCAGAACTTCCAAGGGCTAACTACGATGAGACACTAAGAAAAAATCATTGACCAATATTCAAGGGTGAGAACTATCAAATAATAACCAACAACTCAACAACTATATGAGTACTGCGCAAGTAAATCGTTAAGAAATGTTTAAACCAAGATTTATGATGCAGAGTTCTTACCTTCGTACCGACTTCCTTCTCTTTCTTTGATAAATACTATTTATGCTTTCGACTCCATTATCATTATCTAAAGCATTCTCATGCAACTTGGACTGAGATGGTGTTGCAAACTTTTCCTTGCGCGTCACCCAAATGGCAGCTAGTAATGAGGATGTGTGCTTCAATATATAGATATCTGCATGCCCAAGTGAGGTAGCAGGGTCTTATAAAAATAGGAAGAATAAAATTGAATAAAATTCTCAATGGCTCTTATAAAATCCTGTAAGTGCATCTTTAATCCCTTTGTTAATCCTCGTTGCATATTCCAAGTTTGCCTGCACATCTCACACATGCGTTTTTGAAAATCCAGGATACTATGCAGAGTGAACAACGGATTTAAGTCTATTTTTTTGATGGTGTTCAGCTCTCTAATGCAATTGAGGTTAATCAAGTTTGATGTTCTAGCCACAAATAAAAATTGCACAACCAACTTGCAATCATCAATTGAATATTAGAGAGCTAACAACTCTTGATTTTTGTGAAACTTAACTCCTAAATAGAAACAAAACAAAATTTAAGAAGATTGATTATAAATACTCACCATGCCTCTTTCTCACTAAGCATCTGTCATTGTTAGCTTTGTTTATTCAAATGATGCGAACTAAATCCCTATTTTTCTTTTGCACCGCCGCGGCCACTGCGCCACCACTTGAAAGTATATGGAAAGAACATACCAACAGCCTTAGGGGCAGTAACTTTAAGTGTTTTTTTCTTGTTTTTATTACTCATGTCCAAGTAAGCCACTCTGATTATCCATTAACCTTATTACACAATTTTATATCAAAATAAAGAAATTGTTTTACTTTTTAGTCTTTGTACTAAGCTTATTATGTATTGTATCTAAATCTAACAGAAATGGGGACCAATGGGTTCGTCCGCCTCTAAAGTCCATTAGTTTTTATTTTCTTTCTAAGAAAACAATTAGCAAGAGAAATTTCCCTCGTGATTAGTTGAGTGAATTTCCTAGAGTTTCCAAGTTAATTTGATACCACTGGTAATCTATGGAGTACAATATTGTTCCAGTTGTGTCTACGATTCTACCACCTAGTTTATGACGTGACCAGGTAAGTGTACGATATCTAAGCACCATTAAATCCTAAACATGTTACTTATATATAAAAAGCCTTTGAAGGTTAGATTACAAAAAAATAGGTTGATATATCGGTATCCATTTGCTATAAGCATTAGTTAATTGTTAATGAATACATGCTTCGGAACATACCTCAAATGGAAAAATGTAAGCTTCTCCATGCTTGGAAATATTCGAGCTTAGAAAAATGTACTAAGGAAACCTCAGTGTATGAACCGGTGGCACTGGCCTTAGACTTGCTTTGTTGCTCCAACCGTACATCCAATTGCACATCATCAGCCTTAACAAAACCACCTAAAGGATGAAGTAATAATATAAAATTCTTGTAACCCATATATAAAAAAAAAAAAAAAAAAAAAAAAAACACGTTAAAAGTTGCTTTCATTTCACTTTGCTAATAGTACAACCTAGGATTTGTTACTAATACATGCATATATAATCCATCACTGCAGCAAATAAAATGAAAAAAAAAAAAGCTAATAAAATGAATCAAGAATAATCCAAAAAGTCATTTAGATACGCTCCCTCTCTCTCCTGCTACAGTAACTAAAAATTCAGGGCGTTTTCAAATTTAGGATTCGGAAAATTCATTTCGTTTTCAAATCACCGACTGTAAACTACCAGCAGCAAACTCCCATTTCCACCACCATCATCTCGATGGGTTACAGTGGTTTGGGGGGTTTCGTTTTATTTTAGTTTTTATGTTTTCCATGTTGGTACTCTCATGGTGTGTTGATGGGTTAGTTTGTTCATACTCATTTTGGTTGATTGATTTTGTGCTTTTGAATTGTCATACACCTAGAAAAATCGCTTGTAATCGGGTGCTACTCTGTGTGTTTTGAACCAAAGAGTGGATAATTTATTTAAGCACTCAAACTGTTTTTCATTATGCTTCAATGACAGTTGCAAGTAAAGGAATCATCAGATGTCCGTTTAGAGATTTTCATGGTTGTCCAGATGGGGGACTGGGAGTAAAGGTTTTTCATGTTTGATTCCCCACCTGAAGAGACAACACCTCTGCAATAAAGAAAAGAAGACTGCACTCCAACAGGCCATAAGAACTGATGTTGATGTCTTCATGAGTTTAGAGAAAAACTCGAGAACTTTAAGACAATGGTTGTGCTTCGAATGTATGAGTATTCGGGCTTGGAGCGGAGCGTGCAAGCATGAAGGGAACACGATATTAAGCCGAGATATGTGCGAGTTCGGTGAAGTAGCTGAAATAATTTTTGGAGTGCCTAAGCCTCGTCTACAGGAGGATTTAGTGCGGCTTGACAATGACTTCGAATTGAATGAAGCAATTGTGGATGCAGTCTTTAGAGCCCCGGTATGTACGGTTAAGAGCATTCCAAGAGGTTGCAGGTTAGCTTTTTCTCATGCCCTGAAAGCGGCACTACAGAAAGTCGCGGCTGAACCTAAAGCTGTTAAACATTGGGTCAGGCTTTTGCTGCTCCCTCGATGCACTTTGAGAGTGTTCCGACCTAAGGGTAGAGAGCTGAATGCGAGTGCGGTAATCGCAAGGCGACTGTGAGACACAAATTCTTAGAGCGCTGGCACTTTGGGGTGAACCTAGTGGGACTATAAATCTTGTCCGTGAGATTTTAAAGCTGCCGGAAACAGTTAGTGTTAGAGATGATTACACAGAGAAAGACAACAAAGATGATGACACGGGGAAAGACAACAGGATCGGTACCAATATCTCTACTTGTTTGCGCAAGGTGGCGGATGGGCACTTCACAGCGGCTGTTAAAGCCATCAGTTCGTCCGGGGTGGCGCCATACAACGAGAACACAAGGAAAGCACTTGAGGATAAGCATCCGACGATGCCGCCTCAAGGAAACCAACCACGTACGTTGCGGGAGACACCGCTAGTGGCCGAAGAAGGTACCATTCTTAGTTGTATTAAATCTTTCCCTAAGGGAACTTCGTGTGGAAGGGATGGCCTTCGGGCACAACATTTGTTGGATGCTTTCTGTGGGGAAGGCTCAACTGTGGCTGCTGATATGGTCACGGCCATAACTAGGGTTGTTAATCTTTGGCTTGGCGGGAGATGCCCTCTTAACCTAGCGGAGTTCATTTCATCGGCTCCCCTAACACCCCTCCTTAAACCGGATAAGAGCATTCGTCCCATTGTTGTTGGGACAATTTGGCGTCGACTGGTGTCCAAAGCGGCGATGAAAGGGGTTGGTAAGGACATGGCAGCGTATCTACGAGGATTTCCGGTTTGGTGTAGGTGTTTCGGGTGGTGTTGAGGCAATCCTACATCTTTGTGAATAGGTTTGTCAGTAAACATCATGTAGACGCTAGCCTCTCTATGCTAATGGTTGACTTTACCAATGCTTTTAACCTAGTTGACCGAACGGCTATGCTTTCTGAGGTACGTAAGCTTTGTCCATCTATATCTCCTTGGGTATAATACTTGTATGGTCAACCTGCACGGCTCTATGTGGGGGACTCCTTTATCTACTCATCCACAGGAGTACAACAAGGTGACCCTTTAGGTCCTTTGTTATTTGCTCTGGTACTTCATCAGCTTATAGCTAAGATAAATGAGCACTGCATATTATCCCTACATGCCTGGTATCTTGATGATGACACTGTTATTGGCGACACCGAAGAAGTAGCAAAAGCACTCACTATTATCAAAACAGAAGGGCCTGCGCTGGGGCTTATACTGAATATTAAGAAAACTGAAATATTTTGGCCCTCTTGTGATGGACGAAGGATAAGTGATGGGATGTTTCCTGTCGAAATCTCAAGACCAGATAAGGGAGTCAAACTATTAGGTGGTGCAGTTAGCCTCGATGATGGTTTTGTGAAGGGCCTTGCCATTAAGAGGGCTGAAAAAGTAGTGGATTTTATCCAAGCTCCATGATCCTCAAAGTGAATTGCTGCTTTTACGAACGTGTATGGGTATCTCCAAGCTTCTTTTTGGCCTTCGTATTTTTCACCCAGACTATATTATGGAGGCGGTAGATATATTTGATAGAGGCTTGCGAGAAGTAGTGGAAGGCATCGTGGTGTGCGGGGGACCGTTCTTTGGAGAGCTTCAGTGGAGACTATCTACTCTACCTATCAGATATGGAGGTCTTGGACTTTATACTGCTAGGGAGGCATCTGAGTATGTTTTTGTGGCTTCACGTGTGCAATCTTGGGGATTACAGGATCACATATTGAGGAGTAGTGGTGTGGACGGTATGGATGATAATTTTAATAAGGCTTTGGAAACGTTACAAGTGACTCTTCCTGATTTTGATCTTAACAACTTCACCAATAAAGACAACGCCCCCCTAAAGCACAAAGCATCTGGCGAGTGCTCTTTTTGGTAAAGTGGTTAAGGACATTGATAGAGTTTACATGCTAACGGAGAGACAGAAGCGGTTTTTGGTTGTTTGCAAGCAGCACATGCCCAAGATTTTCTTCTGGCTATTCCGATTGAGGGGCTAGGGCGAAGATGTCTCCTTTGGAGTACCGGTCTATCCTCAAATACAGGTTAATGATCCCGCTTTATCCCTCGACTCTCGCTGCCCCGCTTGCATCACAGGTTGCTTGGATTCATATGGTGAACATGCAGTTCATTGTAAAGTAGACCCTGGTTATAAATATAGACATGATCATGTGAGGGATATTTTGTATGATGTCTTGTGGAGGTCTGGCATTTCGGCAAAGAAAGAAGCACACTGTGCATTTCTGACAGACCCACTTGAAGGAGATCGACACTAAGACCAGTGATGTTCTTATTTTTGGATGGGCTAATGGGAAACACACATGTGTTGACCTCACTAGGGTATCTCCTTTGGTAGGAATTGGACATGGCACCTTTACAGTCGGGCGAGCAGCGCTAAAGGCTTCCTCAGGTAAGATATTGAAGCATGAGAAAGCATGTGTTGACAATGGGCATGCTTTCGTCCCCTTTGCTTTTGATACTTTTGGCTATTTGGCTCCAGAAGCAGTTGGACTACTCAAGAGGGTCCAGAAAGTCATGCGCAGCAATGTAATGACCCCTGGCTCACGAGATTTTATTTTTAATAGGATAAGTTTTGCTATTCAAAAAGGGCTAGCGGCACAGCTTGTCGCTCGCTTGCCTAGTATGTAATTTTTAACTTTGTAATTTATTAGTTAATAATAAGAATAGAAAGCTTAATGTACTGAAAAAAAAAATCTTTATAAAACAGAAAATGAAGAAAAGTGGAACATAATATAACTAAACTTACACCGACCCTCCATAAGCTAAACCCCACTACTGCACAATAACATTTTCCTCCTCAAATTTCTTCATTTTGAAGCAAACCAACTAAAGCTAAAGCATGACACTGAAGTGATCCTAGCT
This sequence comes from Papaver bracteatum, assembly GCA_023529315.1. Classification (NCBI taxonomy): domain Eukaryota; kingdom Viridiplantae; phylum Streptophyta; class Magnoliopsida; order Ranunculales; family Papaveraceae; genus Papaver; species Papaver bracteatum. The sequence goes on from JAJJWX010005092.1 coordinate 449,095, forward strand.
AAAGCATATAAATCACAATTCTTGTACGCATTGTTAATAGCTGAAGTTGGGGGTCAGAAACCTCACTTTACTGCAAAGTCCAGCACTGTAGCAACTTGATAATAGATGAAGCCAACAATTTGCTCTCAATAAAGTGGTAACCAATCTTGAATCTGACAAATCAATAAAAAAAAACATTTTTAGACAATATACATTGTACAGATCTTGAGTTCCAACTGCAGTTGTCATGCTTTTAATATTAAAACAATGACGTATTAACATTGTGTTTAAGGAAAAGAAAATTTTCATTTCATTTTTCATTATGATTTAAATACAAACATTCAGTTGGCACAATTGAGAAGAAATATTGAACCTATATGTTGAACACCTATTGCAAGCAACAAAAACGAACACTAATGAAAATGTAGAGAGGGAAATGAGCTATTGGTAGTATTGTAATCGAATGGTGTTTGTAAAGCGAATTTTATAATTTGATCCAATTTAGTTGCAGCCAACCCAAGTCATTAGCAATAGTTACAGTACATTAACAATAGCTTAGAAACCAATCAACAGAAAGTTTAACTGTTATGAGAAGTTTAATATGGCGATATCTACCGAGAAATGAAAACAGAACATCTTGGCTACTCCTGTCTATCATTAAAATCACAATTTAGAGTTGACAGACCAGGAGAGATGCGTTCCGCTTTCGCGAGTTCAAGTTGAAACTGCACTAAAGGAATCTCCGACTAAAACAAATATATAGAATTCCAGAGAAATATATACTGATAGATTAGAGATTTTGGTTTATACTATATGATCACCGTACATCCCAACCTCCTGCATATATCATAACCATTACAATAAATTAGTAGAACAATAATGATTTTGCACCAATAGAAAACACAAAAAGGAATTGAAAATACCCTTTTGAGTTATAGAGTTGATGGCTGCAAAATCAAAACAAAACAAAAATAAAAACGATATTGGAATAAAAATCAAATACTTAATTAAACGTGTTAAAGGAAAACGAACCAAGATCAACTTCTTCATCAGAATGGGATGGAATACCATCACCGTGGAAGATCAATAGCACCTTTGCTTCTTATGTATGTGGACATATTAAAAAAAAACATGAAGATCAAGGATGCAGGGGCATGAGATTAGAGAGTAAATACCAACAACCCTTTCTCTCTCTTAAGATCAAAGATGCTTCGTAATGACTATAAGTCTTTTTAGGATGCAGGGGCATGAGATTAGAGAGTAAATACCAACAGCCCTTTCTCTTAAGATCAAAGATGCGAGATATTAAGAGGGTTTAGGTTTTAGGGGTTTTTTTCCTTCTCACGGAAGTTTTTCTTTTGTTATTTATGTTCCCGGATTTTGTTTTATTCTCCCCCGTAAATTTGTTAAGAATTTCTTTTTATCCTCCCGTGTAAATTAGTAAAAACCTTGTTTTTCTCTCCTTTGAGAAAGAGTGGAACGGAGCAATTCCAAGAGTGGGTGAACGTAACCGTCTAAGGAGGAGGGGGTATTTTCACCTTTCCACGTAGGGCCTTATATGACTTAGGATTTTAAGGGAGTAAGATAATTATTATGGAATCATAAGAGCTAGCACCATGGTGCTAGCTATCCGTTCCCTATATTTGGCATATGGAAGGAAAACTTGCTATGGTGCCCTCTCATCCCTTCCCTACACGAAACGGGTACTCATTACGCGTATGAATAGCGCAAACGGGTACTAAGTAGCCATTTTTTTTTTCGTTTTTTTCGATGGAAAAATATTTACCTAGGTAAAAAAAAAATTAGAGCAAAAAAAAAAAAGTTTTAGTAAAAAAGGGGAGTGAAAAAAGAAAGTTTTAAGGTAAAACTTTAAAAACAAGAAAAATATGCGTAAAGTGAAAAAGTAAACGGGTACTCAGTACCCATGTGATTTCCCTTCCCTACAAGGCTGATCAGATCTGTTCAGGCATGTAGGGATGTAGGTGTATATCCCTACTCGTGTAGGAATATGGGAGACCATAATACTTGGATTTTTTGGTTTTTGAGGGATATTGAGGGATAGGGAAGGGATACCCCTCCCATAGTGCTAGCTCTAAGGGAAACAAATATTTACAAGACAAAAAGTTACTAGTTTCTCTTTTTATGTGTTGGCAATCCATAATTACTTGAAACAACTAATGACGTCCCATATGGAGTCAAAACAACATTAAAAGTTATTCCAAAAACATCAGGTTGAGTAAAAATTGATAAAAAAAACTTTAATAAATTAATGGTAAAAAAATTTGCTCTGGCAGTGCTAGATCAATTTTTTGATCTAGCAGCACCACGGTCGAACATGTGGAAAATTTCTGATATCATCTGATCCAAGTTTTAACCCTGGTTAACCTAATTTTTAGCATCCAAAGATATTCAGTCGTATTTTGAAGAAAAATCCAGGAAACTTAAGTTGTCATCTCTATACCTTGAAATTGTTTCTATCTACGGGAAAATTCAATCCCAACCTTCAAATTGTTTGTAGACGGGAGTAGAAACCTCCGTTCACAACAAATTGAAAGAGAAATCTCCATATCCTTATCAATTTGTTCTTTTTTTGTATTGATATATAAGCTTACAGGATGAGCAAAGCTCAAGTCCCAGAATTCAAAAAGAAAAAAATGAAAAGGAACTTACATTCACACAAGCAAATGATTAAGAAAATAAGTCACTCCAATTTATCACGACTCTTTTGGTTAAGTTCTTTCATAGCTTCCTTATGCTTGCACCAGTTATAAGCTTCTTTATCAACTTGATTTGAACATTGGTTTTACTATGTGCATATACAATCCAACGAGCATCAGTGAATCAACTAAAGGACGTCGATGTCCGTTCCTCTTCGCAATGCAATCAAGCAAGCAAATTACTTAAACACCAAAAATACTAAAAACCTTTGTATACTAATGAAGACTATTGTTTTGGTTCACAGTGAACATATAGTTTTACTGCATGTTTCTGAAAGAAACTATTGAATGTTTAATATTTTTGAAATTTCTAAAGTTTTAAGGGCTGCAAATCATTCATCTTATGCAAATTAGTCTTCTTATTATGAAGGAGCATGGAAACATTGGTATAAACCGATTCTTTAAGATACGCGAAACGCTGAATTAAGATGGGAAGATCGAAAAATAACTTGCTCACCTGCCATGATCAGAAGAACGCTCTAAAGGATAAATGATGTATAAGTAATAAGATTTGGATCAAACCAAATCAAAATATTTAACGAGCAAATAACATGGCTTATATTTGTGTATAACGTTGAAGATTACTTTTTATCTTCATTTTCAATTTGGTGTAGATATACAATTCACATTATTTTTTAGATGAAACCACTGCTAAAATCACAACAAATTGATCTTAGGATTCCCACGATTTAATTCTGCTAAGATATTATTTCCCGATATTTTTCTTTGGATATGGTTGAATATTGTTCGTTGCTAAAATTTCGGCAGGTTACATCTGGGGTTAAAGCTTGGGTTAAATGACATCAGAAATTGCCACATGTTTGGCCACGGTGCTGCTAGATCAAATATGATCTAGCACCGCGATAGCAATTTTTTTTTCGAATTAATGCTGGAAGATCGTTAACATAGTTATACATCCAATTTCAACGCCATTTGTTTTATTAAACCTAAATAATAATGAATTTGAAGATAATTTTTTTGGTGATGTGTTCGTCTTACAAAGCTCTACATTGCTACAAAAAATTAGTGCATTTTGAGATATCAAATCTCACTACTTACTAATTTTAATTTCGGACATTAATTTTCAAATACTGATTTTCAGAGAGATGGAGCGTGGAGTTATACGTTTTGGATTATGTTATTTTTAGTATAAATGTAGAGCTTTGTAAGAGAAAAACATCACCAAAAGGTTAGTTTCAAAGTCATTGTCATTTGTGTGTTATAAAAAAATTGGTGCCAAAATTTTGAGAATGTACGTAAGAATAATAATGTTTACGGATCCTTCCTTAAATTAATAGTGTTAGAGTGAATGCTCGATTGAGCTCACAAGTATTGGTATGTCAAGTGTGATGTCATATTTTAGTTGCCAAAATTATTTCTTGATTTATAGTCTACTAACGCCAGCTTCAAATTAGATTAGGTTAGGTACTAGAGTTTTAGGATTTATCAAGTTACCCTTGAAAATTGAAGATCTATTTGACAAACTTCATTTAAGGTTAGTAACAGAGGTTGATTGCTTTTATACTATTTTCCCTTCTATCTTTCTATTTATCTATCATAACAAAGTTAATGACTTTAGTCATGAATGATTTGCAAAGAAGGAACTCGTCACGAACTTAATCATTTGCTAAGTTGAGTGAAATTTTAATTTGAAGCTCTTACTTGTCATAATTCGAAACTACAAACTAATGAAAAAGGTTTTAAGTGTTAAAGAAGAACTTGATTTCACGAATTTAGTCCAAGAAAAAAAAGAAAAAATCATGTATTTTTTCACTCACTAGGTTCGCAAACCCATGTTTTGAGTTCGCGATTATTGAAGAAGTTTATTTCTCGTAGAAAGCTTTGTTCATTAGGTTCACGAACCTAAAGAGTTGAGTTCGCAAACATAAGAGGATATAAAAACTTATGTAACATTTTTTTCTCAATAAGTTCGTGAATCTAATTCTTTATGTTTGTGAACCTAAGTTTGGTTCAACTTTGCTTCTTTGTTTCAAGGAAAATTTCGTACGCTTAGGGCTTCTATATATACTTGATATTTTTTTCATGCAATAAACATATTAGTTCCTCCTATATCTTAATAAAACCTGTGAATTAAGTTTTGCGATCTTGATATAGGCAGTCATAACTTCGCACATACATACCTAACTTAAGCAATTTGAAGTTATATCTAAAAGTAATTTATTTATAGTTGTTACTTGATTTTGAATCATTTCAACACTTCAAACTATGGAAAGAACCCAGTGAGTCAAGTTCTGACTAAAAAAACAAACTCTTTGCATCTCATAAAAGAATTTGAATTTAGCAACGTTGAAAATTACTCAGAAAAAGAAATTCATTGCTTACATCTAAAGCAGCATAACCTTCATCGATTACTAATTTACTATATATTGAAGACGCCGTGCAACATGTAATCTTAACCCCCTAGACGATTCAATTATTATTTGTTTTTATTTTTTATGAAACTGTAAACCATATTTCTTTGAATTTTCTTTCTTTTTTCTTTCTCTATGGAAAGAATTAAATAAAAAAGGAAATCAAACATGAAAATACAAGAGTACCGACCGACTACATCACCAATTCTTTTGCAATAACCTGTATCAGACACACCTATTGTATAATCTTTTTGATCTTATAGAATTAAAGATTATTTCAGCAAGGTGATCTTGGATATAATCTAACTTTCGATCAAGAAATATAGTAAACGTATTGATCCAAGATGTTGCTAACATATAAGTGTATTTACTTTAATTATAACTGCATCGATTATAATGCGAAAAAATAAGTATATTACATGACACAAGATTTTTATTAACGAGGAAAACTGTTTGGTATAAAAACCCTAGGACCTAGTCACGTTTGGAATTATGTTATAACTTATCCGCTACAAAAATGCCTATCTGCAACCTTATGCAATAGAGATAGAATAAACTATCCCTAGTTACTCAGTTTATTTAGTAATCCCGTGCCTACTACCAATCTAGCATACACACGTGAATACCTTAACAAAGTCCACCGTCAAAAGTTGCTTCACTTACATGAAGACTTCTGCAACCCAATTCCTTTGAGAAGTTTTATAAACAACAAAGACCAAAAAATTTGCTGACCACTTACCAACGATCCTAAATACCAAAGATATTAAATAATTAATTTAGAGTCAAGGATCTTGTTTTTTACATCTATAATACCAAGATAAATAAGATAGTAATAGATCTTAAACTCCTTGATAGATCAATCAAGTTATATGACTATTGTACTAACCTAATCGATTACAAGACTTACATTTGAAAAACAAACAACTTCTCGATCTCATAAGTCTTATGTTTATCAAAGATAAATTTCTTGTTTATCACATACAACAAAGTTAAGTAGATGAACATGTCAAGATCATAAATACAAAAGAACTTCGAGTCTTAAAATTCTTTAATCTTCTAAATCTTTAACAGTAATAACCTGCACTTGATTACACTGTTCGATTTTACCACAAAACGAAGTCTGTTAACGTTGGAAAATCAATAGTTCTATCAACAGATTTGGAATCACTTAAATTTTATAGTCGATTGTTAAAAGTCTTGACTGATCTTATATCAGGAGAATGGCCATGGAATAAACAAGAACTCATCTAGAAGATAACTATGAGTTAGTTAAACTACAATTAGTAAACATTAAAACTAAAGTGTAACTCTTAGTTTCTCTCCAACAGTACTACGAGCGCTTGTTGATCCCAAAGTAGGTTTTAAACTAGTTAATCGTGTGTTTTTTTTCTTCCTGAAATGAACCAGACTTATTCGTCACTGTTGAACTAACTACCACTTACTCAGGTGTGTTCCAGGGTAAGTTTGTAAGAATACAAGCTTTATAGTGTTATGACCAAGACTTGTCTGGAAACAAAATCTACTAAATCGAAAATTAATATATATATATATATATATATATTCATATTTTTTGGAAAGAAAATCAATTATTTGTATGTTACAAAATTATTTCAAAAAACTGGAAGGAATCCTAGCAACATGTTGGGCTCCAACCCCTTTCTGAATAACAATACCTAATCAGTAGAAAAAGAAATTACATTTCTTCAATTACAAAATATATATTCAATAAATGTCATTTACAATTTTTGCAAAGATCTTAATATTATATGATTGTAATAACATGTATAACTCATTATTGGAAAATTACTAAAAATTGAAGATACATCATGACTCGTACCGAACTTTGGTTAGTAACCTAGCAACAAGCTGAGCTCCAACACCTTTTTGAATAACAATACCTAATCTATAAAAAATAAAACTGCCCAAACCACTACTAGCATCATTGCTAAATAGACAGTTTTTCAGACGCTTAAAAAACACAAAGTATCTTCACTAAGTTCTCCTAAAGTAGAGAAAGATAGAACGCCCAAACTAACTCATTTATTATAAATAAAAATATTATTTCCAAAATATAATTAATAATATTTTTCCAAACATTAATACATGAGATATTCTACCAATATGACAACTAATAACTAGTTGTAAGTCCGCGTACTTTGCTAAATTAGTCAACTAGTTATGTGCATTATTTAGGGAAATGAAAGCTCATCAATATTGATTCCAGATAAATTATCAAAAATGTATCTCAAAGATATTAGTAGGACCTAGCCTTGAGTATCAAAGGAATGAATATGAAAAATAATATATTTGAGTTAAATACGTGTACAATATTTCTTGACATATAACTTTCCATTCAACTTGCACTTATTTCGAAATCCAAAAGCTTAAGAGTGAAACTGAGATTTCGGAATTACGCAAGTTAGGATCGATCCTGAAATTGGTCAAAGAATAGGTCTTGGGATCTGTCTCAATCCTATTAGACTCATAAACTTAATTATAGTCTAAACAAACTTCAAACCATGTCCAAAAAATATTTTCTAACATGAGTTCAAAGTCTGGATTCACCAGTATTCATATATTTAGTTTCCAGAAATTTCAACATAACCAGCGGCAAGAGGCATATTAGTCTTAAGTTGAAATCACGAAAGTATACTACAAAACTCAATACAATAAATTGTAGAAATAACCAATATATATCCTTTCCTTAATAATGATCTAGTCATCTATATACTAAATCCATGTAAACGAACTTCGCATAATGTTATGTTTTCAATGAACAAGACTGTAAGATTTCGATAGAAATGAAACAAGTCAAAGTCAATAGTTAATTAACCTCAATCTGAAGGTTGATGTCTTCGTTTTTCTTGAATACATCTTCAAGTATTCGATGAGAAACTAGAGGTTGATTCAACATTTCTATGTCGTAATTCTAACCTAACGAAGTTTACTTTAGCAAGCAGTTCAAGCAACGGAATTTGAGAACCAAACTTGATATACCAATGCTTGGTAGGTTCAACCGAGAAGTGGTCTAACAAAACTATTTTGGCAAAGTTGATCACCCACTAAGTAGATAAATATCATGTAAAAATAAAGTAGGACAATGATAAACTGGTACAACCCCTTGAGTAGCTTGATGTCCATTAAGATCAAGTCTTGCTAACAGATTCATGTGAGACTTCAGTATTGTAGCGCCCCCAAAGCTAGCAGCTAACTAATCCAAGAGATTAACTAAATGAAGAGGCACTAAGGGTCTAAAACATCTATTAAAACAACAAGAAAGAAGTTCTAAACAAAGTAACCCGAATCTAAACCCTCTCTGAAATAAATACAAGAACTCCTCTCAAATGTTACATATTCAATAGTGAGTTGATTTACAAATAAAATATAAACACCAAATAAATATAGCGGAATCTAACGTAACTAATTCTTCGAAGCTTTCATCATCTCATGCACATCTTGATCTATCTCTGAAACTGAAAGTGGGAATGGGTGAGCACATCATCCCTAAAAGGGGTGCCCAGTAGGAATAACATTTAACTTTCAAGTAATCATTGGCATGATTTGGAAAACAATACATGTTTTCCCAAACATTAAAAGACAACCAAACCACTGAAATAAACAATCATGTATATGGACCTAAACTCCTCTTTTAGTTTCTGCGGTGACATTTACACACCTGATAAATTTATGTGGTGACATTTACATACCGTAATACTGATGGCCATTGCTACCTAGATAGTCTGTGGGTGAATGTACACACCCGTAACATTTATGCCAATTCCACACCGAATAAAGCACAAAAGTAATATAATAAAGGAGCGTATCCGATATACCATAGTTGGAAATTATCATTTCCCAAAGACAATGATAAAGATAAAAAAACATTACTTTTCATTTCCACGCCCTGGAAAGATTAAAAGAAATAACAGAACTTTCTGAATTTAAAACTAAACAATACAAGGAATACACGATCAGACAATGCATGCATTTTTTAAACATAAACTTTTATAAAAGAAACAACAAAAATGGTTACAAAAAAGTTAAAGTATTCCCACCACTTTTGATGACAAGCCATGCCTACCTCGAGATCCACGATCCACTGGTTCATTCTTTGAATCGATCATTGTTAATAGTCTAACTGTTAATCACATTCATTCTTAATTCCTTTCATACACCACTGTTATGAATTCACCATGATTCAACTTCTAATTTTATACCCAAATCACTAACAGTGCAACACCCATTAATTTAACATCATCACAACCAAATCTATTTACTTCAATAACAACTCTCACAACACCATAAAGCCTTTCATTTAATCAATTCCATCACTACATCCAATATATCAAGCACAACAACAAATCAAAAATATTACCTACTTCAATCTTAGACAAGGGAAAGGATTACCTTAAATACAAACTCCATCTTTCACAAATAATTCCATCTCTAGTTACCATCACTTCTAATTTGCAACTCATAACAGTCTCACACAGACAATTTGAGTCGAATTATTGCTTCCCTTATCTCAATTGAGAAATCATCTCAAGACCACCACCATCTGCAAAAACCAACTTACTCTTCTTCTATCTCAATTTGAGTCTCATAATCATCCACCCTCATAAACCTTATCTCACAAATTGGGGAAGAACATGAGGAACCCTAAATCTTAAATTGAATCGATCTTCACTGCTAGCACAACTCTACTTCAATCAATATTCTAATTCACGTCAAACCCATCTATAATCACTTATTTAGATCTTTAATTTCATATTCTCATTCTCTTCTGCAATTCTCATGAAACCCTAATTATCTTCAATCTCGAATTCAAACTCAAAACATCACTACAACTCCAATTAAACAACAACCCAGTTGTTCTTTATCCTTCAACAACACTATATCATCATCAAATACACACAATTCCTAATTTCAGAAACCCTATATTCATTAATTCATCGATATAACAGCTTCAGAACATCGACTAACATCAACACCACCATCGAACCTTCTTTGGCGATAAACTAACAACATCATCGATCGATTCTCTCAAATCGATTTCTCAGAATCTCCGGAGACGAGAACAGAAGAAGAAAAGAAAAGAAAAGAAGAAAGAAAAAGAATAAGAAAGAAAGAAGGAAGGAAAAATGAGTTTATCTGCTCGATCTTGGGATAAGACCAACGATAAATGATAAAGGCACCCTCCAAATTGATATGGGAAGCCAGGAGGCTAACTGCAGAATAACTATTTTTCCCTTCAAACGAAACTGATGATATCTTTTTCGTCTGATATCCGAATGGCACGTTCGAGTAGTCTATTCCGCGCAACTTTTCGAGATCTACTCAATAGTACTAGTTTCGTATCTAGTCGTTATTAGATTAATTTCTAATAATTAACGTTCGTGTTAAACTAATCGAGTTATTATTTGCTAATTCATCACTTGAATGGTCTAATAGCGTTGACGAGCTTGAGGATCCTTACAAGCATGCTAAATAGAGCATAACATATGCAAAGATCTGTACAAAAAATAACAAACAAAAAAATATTTACATTTCACACACTTAACTTATTTCATTTTCTTACTGAATCAGAAATTAACACATTTAACTAATTCATTTACCGAAGAAAAAAAGTACCTCCTTCTTGAGTAAGCACGCTGGTAAAGGGGAACCGCCCTCCATGTTTTTCCATGAGAAATTTTCTAAATTTTCTAGTGGAATCCCATCTACTTCAGCCATTTCATTAAACAGAGTAACCTTTCGAGTGAGTAGTGTTTTGTCCATAGATGCATCTTCCAGTGCCATTTTTCGGTCAAGAGATCTTGGACGGCGATCAAGTAAAACTTTTTCAGCCATTGATGATGGTGGCGGCGATGAGTTTTTGATGCAACATTTTTATATAAAATATTATGACATTGGCCATTAGTTAATCAAACGAAGTACCGATCACCTCGTTTGCAAATCCAAACTAACAGACATACATAAGTATATGTTAATGTATGTACTTATATAAAATGTAATGAATATGTTAAATCTAATCAAAAGTATTACGATTTAATTTTTACAAAAACAAGGGAAAGTAATCAATTATCTAAAAAAAAGAAAAGAAAAAAAATCGATCGTAAAGTCTCCTCAGTGATCAAAATATGTTGGTAACATGTTGTAAATAAAAAAGAGATAGAAAAATAGAGAAGGACAAGGAAAATAATTAGTATTTAGGTGTGTTCAGTTACAAAGGCTTAAGCATCCACAATATAACTTATTTAATATAATAGCCGATAATATAATATTCTCGCTAGAATAACAAACTCTTTTATCTCGACCAGGGTCATTTAACGTTAAAATAAAAAAAAATCAATAATATCATAATATAATACATTTCAAAAGTTCTCCATAATTTAATACTATGTATTTGAGTTTAATGAAAAGTTATTATCAGACATGCACGATAACTCCTTAAGCTAAAAGTCCTTTGATTTTAAAGTGTTACATGATACTAAATTTCGCATTCTTATTAGGTAAAATCTGTATCAAATTTTCATTATGTTTATCTGATGTATTTTAATATAATAAGATATTAATCATTAAATATTTGCAATCACTTTGATATATAGGACAATACTAGAGTATCCGCAGAGGATGTATGCAGGGGATTGCTCTTATCATGGAGATCTACAATCATCCAATGTGCGTTTGAAATTCAAACATGGTTCCCAAGAAGAAATCCAGACTGTCAAGTTATGTGGAGCAATTGGAAAATGATTAACTAAGCTAGATATTCGGTGTTGCAGTGATATTTTTCTTTTTTTGCTTAATAGTTATATGATATTACGATATGAAAAATATTATTATATTTTTGTATTATTTTAATGACTATTTGGGTCCGGGGTCGATTGTTGCTTGTCTTCTCTAAAAAGTTTGATGAATTTTCAGAGGCTCACGATTTCATAAATATATTCAAAACTAAAAGGTATTCTTATATTCTACCATAGACAAGTTATCATCCGAACCATTCATCTGGTCAGCAGATCTAGATTGTAAAACTTCAATATTTTGACAAATTCAACTTATGACATTAAACCTCGTTTAGAAGTCCACTTTTGTATTAACAAACCTTAATTATATATTAGTTCAGCAAATCTCAAAAGCTTAATTTTTTATTTTTCTTCTTTAACAAACCCTAACCTAACTATCTCTCTCTCTCAAAAAAAAAAAAAAAAAAAACTTTGAAACTAATCCTATATCATCATCAACATTAACTACTAGTAATTAATATTAGATTCTAATGAAAGGTACCACTAGGGGTATTTTATTAGATAACGAGAATATGTTCATTACACGTCAGTAGGAGGTAGTCGAGAGAAAAGCTGGGTACCAACACCTTTTTGAATAATAATACTTAATCTATGAAAAAGGGAACCTCCAATTTTTCAGTTTGCGTCTTGATCGGCAAGACAATTCTTCAACCTCTTCAAGAATATACATGTGTCTTCGCCCAATTCACCCAGGGTCGTGAAAGCTAAAACGTCAATCTAGTATCCATGTGCAGAGCATTTGTCCGAATATTTATTGTGTTTACGAGTAATGGCCATATAAATAGCCTTCCCTGGTGTGAAGCTGTTAGTTCTCGCAGTTGTGAAGGGAGTGACTCCTGTAACATCAAAACACACATCACGGCCGTTTACCCAATTGTAAAAAGTATGTCCGGCGGCCTTAAATCATTGGCATTTTCAGACAAAAATCCCATGGGTACTTCCTTGCAAGCAGCGACTCCAGCTTTATAACAAAAGTCCGCGAAAACATCACGTACCAAGTCATGAAATTTTAGGCTGATATCTTTGGAGAAGTGTAATGCATGATCACCATAGATATCCATTGCTCGGTTACAACTTGTGCACGGACTCTCTTCAGCAAATAGGGTAATGCACAATCGATGCTGAAGAACTAACATGAATTGTCGAGGGTCAACTGCCTGGTTAAGGCCGTGAATATGGGTGGATTTAAGGAAATCCATTGCACGAGTAAGAAGATTGTAGTGCCATAAGGTATGTTCTCTAGCAGACAATGTGCACCTGGTAGGCAGTTCTTTCGTGATCACACCAAATTATTGGGTCGCCAATGACTTCATGAACTGTGGGGAAGCATCATCAATGTTAAAACTAGAAAGGGGAATGCCACAGGACTGAGTGTAGACATGTAAGGCATGTTGATATCGCTGGCTAGAGTCAAATGTAGATGTATTCTATAAAATAACACCTGTAAGTATTGTGTCTGAGTGCACGATGCTAGGTAGCAGTATTGAAACGTATCGGACATGGTATAAACCCTTAAGCCGCCATCCTTAACGGGTAATGTTGTCATACGCTGTTGGACGATACCAAAACCAGCATCATCCACCACTATTAACTGACGTAGGTACTAGAACAAATGTTGGTCATACTGTGGTATCGCTTCCTGCAATGCTTGAGGACCTGTCATACGTAGGGTAAAGTAAAAACGGGACTGAAAAAGAGGGTTTCTAACAACCTCACCCAATATTTCAATTAGAAATCTGTATTAACTAAATCTAATATACTTTTAAGAGAATTAACTAGACAGTCAGACTCAATCTTAATAAAAAGTATATCAAGGAGTTAATATCTTTATCTCTCAATTTGATCTATACTCAAGCAAATATAAATCTACGAGTCTTTATCAAATACAAGAGATATAAACTTGGATGGTATCAAAAACCAATATCCAAGGATCAATCAATTTCTAATCAACAACCAAATGTTGGATTTAACAATTGATCGATACAAACACACAACCTGTATTATTTCAATTATATAACAAAATATAACGCGGAATAGAAATAACACAAACACCAGAAATTTTGTTAACGAGGAAACCGCAAATGCAGAAAAACCCCGAGACCTATTCCAGATTGAACACCACATTGTATTAAGCTGCTACAGACATTAGCCTACTACAAACTAACTTCGGTCTGGACTGTAGTTGAACCCTGATCAATATCACACTGATTCAAGATACATTTGCGCTCCTTACGTCTCTGATCCCAGCAGGATACTACGCACTTGATTCCCTTAGCTGATCTCACCCACAATCAAGAGTTACTACGACCCAAAGTCGAAGAATTGAATAAACAAATCTGTATCACACAGAAAAGTCTACGATAATAGATAAATCTGTCTCCCACAGATAAACCTACGAGTTTTGTTCAGTCTTTTGATAAAAACAAGGTGAACAGGAACCAGTCAATAACTCGAACTTATATTCTCGAAGAACAACCTAGAATTATTGATCACCTTACAATAATCTAAATGGTATGGTATCGAAACTAGATATTGCAGAATCACAGACGATGAGACGAAGATGTTTATGATTTATTTTTATCTTGCCCTATTGGAGATATAATATCAAGCCAATTATTCAATTGAAATCGTATGATAGAAAATGGCAAGATCAGATCGCTCAACTACAAGAGAAGTAGTTTCGTCTGGCTTCACAATCCCAATAAAGTCTTCAAGTCGCTAACCGACATGATTTCGAGAAGAAACCTATGGTTAAAGGAGAATCGACTCTTGCAAAACCAACTTGTATCACACAGGAGGTGTGGGGATTAGTTTTTCCAGTTGCTAGACGTCTCCTTTATATAGTTTTCAAATCAGGGTTTGCAATCTAAGTTACCTTGGTAACAAAGCATTCAATATTCACCATTAGATGAAAAACCTAATTTATCCAAGATAATATCTTTCAACCGTTAGATCGAAACTTATCTTTCCACACACACAAATGAAATGTATTTCATTTAGGTTTGAGTAACCGTACCTAAACGTGTACATTTAGTTGGTTCATGAATAGTTAACCAATGGTTATCCATATGAGAACTTTCATATCAACCATATTTATCTTCTTCATAACTAGTTCAAATGACTCATAAGAACTGGTTCAAGAGTTGTTCAATTGCTTAGATCTTTATACATAGACACAATTGAAACAAAATTGGTTTGATTCACTCGAATCAATTCATGAACAATATAGCTACGGTTTGCAAAGATTGAATTCCTTATTGATTTATTGTTTAAGTTCATGAGATAACCGATTTGAGATATAACTAAGTTAGGTACGCGTACGGGTACGTGTACTCTAGATTTACCGAAATTGGGTTTGAAAACCCAACAGAAATTTTCGGACGAAAAACTTTCGTGGGTACGCGTACCTAAGGTGTCTGGTTTGTAAGTTCATAAACTCTAAACTCAGCAGAAATTCACGGACATGAACTTCTGCCAGTACGCGTACCCAACATGTATCCTTCACCAATACCACATGCACACATATGCACGCACTTGGTTTCCGGTACATGGAGTTATACACTAATGTGCGAACACACTATATATGATTATATCCATAGGTAGTTACGTAATCTCAACTCTACATTTCAATCATTGAAATATTTTTCTATAATGTTATAATAGTCGTTAGGCATAAAGAATCGACTATCGTCATCAAAGCTATTTTCAAGATTGAAACATCATCATGACTTTTGTCACGGATAAAGATGAAAGGTGGTTAACGTGAAAGCTTACCAACACATATTTCGAGAAAAATATAGGAGAGTAAACTCGGATCGAAATATCAAATGTGTATGTATGAAAACTACCATACTTATACGACTGTTGTCTCAAGAGTATGAGATAGATAGAATTTTGAGTGCTAGATAAGTTCAAGTCTCCGCATACCTTTTTGGTCGGATGAAGTTCCACCGGTTCCTTAAGTAGTTCTTCATCTTCATAAGATAATCGCCATGGAGTCTAGATCTCAACTATAATTAACTATCCTAGACCAAGACTTAGTCATAAGTAAACTAAAAATCAAGATGTATAGTTTTGATCACTAATATTGACAAACATGCTTGATATAGCAACGCATGTGAGTTCGACCGAGCAATTATCTAACAGGGACACACCAACATAATTAGGAGAAGAAGTAACTCACTTTGCGGGTCTTGTAACTTACTGATGGTTTGCATCAGTTGTATTGTCTTGTGTACTCTGCTAATAACAAATAATTGCAGTATCGCTGATCTAAACTCACTGGACCCCTAAGAATTTTGATATTATCAGCAGGTTTACTGATATAGGATGGGAAAACACCAATGGCATCACATCTTGGATCATTCGATGGCCAGAAGATTTCGGTTTTACTAACATTCAAATGCAGGCCTCTTGCTGGACCTTCAAGTTGGATAATTCTAAGAGCTTTGGTCACCTCTAATGTGTCACATGTTATGGTACCATCATCCAAGTACCATGCATATAAATCAAGAGTACAATCAACATCAATATTGTTGACAATGAGGTGTAAAATCAGTGCAAAGAGCAATGGACCCAATGGGTCACCTTGTTGAACTACCTATGATGAAGACAAGATGGAGTCATTGTAATAAAGTCTGGCAGGCTTCGAATAACAAAATTCTACCCACCTGACAATACTTGGGAATCTATACCGTACTTCGTTAAACAACACAGATCGATCAACTAAATTAAAGACGTTGGAGAAGTCCACCAGTAACATAATCATATTGTTATGGTGACCTTTTATCTCTAGGAGTTTATTAGCAGCATGTAATATTCTTTTGCCCCCACATAGTATGCTCACTCCAAACTGGTAATTTCCAAAATATGTGGTTAGTTCCTTGCATACTGTCGTGACTGCTAGTTTGGAGCATAAACATCTCTATATTGTACCCACTAAAATGGGTCTTAATCCTCCACCTCGCTTAAGCAATGGCGTTAAGGGAGCATTGGCAATGAACTTGCCAAGAACTGCAGGAAATTTTTCAGCCAACATAGGTTAACAACCCCCGCCACATATTGTAATAAATCATCAACAACTGCCGCAGATGCGCCACTAAGTGCATCTAGCAAGTGTTGGGCTCTAAGTCCATCTCTCCCACATGAGGTTTCTTTCGAAAAGTTCTTCAAAGATGCTAAAACATCTTTAGAATCAACAGATAAGGCATCTGCCGGGATATTGTCTGGAGAATGGATTGAGGTGGTGCTTGAGGGTGCTTTTGCTATAACTCATAAAGTGTGTCAGGCGAGGGTGGTGCGACGTCATTAGAATACAAGACTAGAATAGCAGTTGTATAATGGCCGTAACCAAGCTTCTTTATATTGGCCACCAAATTTGCATTTTTCTTATTCTTCCTGCTGGTAGTATGCTTGCGTTGTGAGTTGGGCTTGGATATGTCAAATATTTTATATATAATAGTAAAACAACCTTTAGGTTCTTTCCATGTTGCCATGGATTCATTGATTGTAGCTATCTGCAAATTTTTCCTCGTGCCTGATCGTTCTTCTGCATATTTCTTGGGTACATACATATTTGATGTACATGTTGGCAATAAAAAAAGTTATAGCCAAGCATTTAAGTCCGATGGTTTGGCCAACACATTGTATAGAGTTGCTTTTAAAGTGCAAGAAAAATATAACCTACAAGTAGGAGGGATACTAATCGTAGTTGTTAGAGCATTACTCGGTCGAACTCGCATGCATTGCTATCTCAAGCATGTTTGTCAATGTTAGTGATCAAAACTATAAGTCTTGATTTCTAACTTATTTATAGATGTCTCATACTAGGACATATATAGTGTAGTTGAGCTTAGATTTCTCGGCGTTCATCATTTGAAGATGAAGAACTACTAAGGGGAGCTTGTGGAACTTCTTAGTCAAAAAGTATGTGGAGACTTGAACTCATCTATCACTTGGAAAGTCTATTTCTACTCTATCTCCTAAATTGAGACATAAGTCATATTACGTTATAGTTTTCTACTATACACATTTGAGTTTTCGAGCTGAGTATATCTCGCTTACATATTTCTCGAAATATGTGTTGGCAAGCTTTCGTTTTAGCCATGTTCATCTTTACTCGTGACGAAAGTCATGTTGACATTTCAATAACTTGAAAATTTCTTTGATGCTAATAGTGTGAGAAAACGGCTATTATCATTATATGAGAATATTTCAATGATTGGAATGTAGAGTTGATAATGTTACCATCTTTGGATATAAGAATATATAGTGTGTTCGCACATTAGTGTACAAATCCATGAACCTGGAGCCAAGTGTATGCATATGTGTGTATACGAAATTGGTGAAGGAGACAATATAAGTATACATACCCGTACGCATACTAGCAAAAGTTTTTGAAACAAAAATATCTGCTGGGTTTGGGAATTACAAACTCCTAAACTATTCACCTTAAGATACTGGCAAAAGTTTCCGATCCGAGAATTTCTGCTGAGTTTGGAATCTTAACAAACTCAAAATCCGGTTGCTTAAGTATGCATACCCGTATGCATACTTAAGCTGGTTATTTTATCAAATCGGTTTGTTCATGAACTTAAATATTTAAATCTTAAGGAATACAATCTTTGCAAACCGTGGCTATAATGTTCATGATTGATTCAAGTGAATCAAACCGATTTTCCTTCAATTGTGTTCTTGTATAATTCATGAGAATATAGCAATTGAACAACTCATTAACTAGTTTCATTTGAGTCATTTGAACTAGTTATGGTTAAGATGAATAAGGTTGATATGAGAGTAATCATATGGCTAACCTCGGTTAACTATTTGTGAACCAACATCGTGTACACATTTAGGTACACCTACATAAACCTAAATGAGGGTTCATTTCATTTGTGTGGAACAAGCTAAGTTCGATCTAACGGTTGAAAGATATTAGCTTAGTTGAATCAGGTTTTTCATCTTACGATGATTATTGAATGCTTTGTTACCAAGGTAACTTGGATTGCAAACCCTGATTTGAAAACTATATAAAGGATAACTCTAGCAACTGGGAAACCTAATCCCCACATCTCATGTGTGTTACTAGTTGCATAACTAGAGTCGATTCTCCTTTAACCTTAGGTTTCTTCTCGAGACCCTGTATGTTAACGACTTGAAGACTTCATTGGGATTGTGAAGCCAGACCCAACTATTCTCTTTGTAGTTGTGTTATCTGATCTTGCTATTTATATCTTGTTGAGTATAATTGGGATAATTGACTCGAGATTTTATATCTCTGATAGGCAAGATAAAACTAATCACAAACACCTTCGTCTCATCGTTTGTGATTCCACAATAACTTGCTTCGCTAGTCGATTAAGTTTATTGTGAGGTGATTTATAATACTAGGCTATTCTTTGGGAATATAAGTTCCAGTTTATCAATTGGTTCTTGTTTACCTTGATTTATCAAAAGAAGGAACAAAAACTCTTGGGTATTTCTGTGGGAGACAGATTTATTCAATCCTATAGACTTTTCTGTGTGATATAGATTTGTTTATCAAGTCTTCGACTTTGGGTCGTAGCAACTCTTGGTTGTGGGTGAGATCATCTAAGGTAATAAAGTGCGTAATATCCTGTTGGGATCAGAGATGTAAGGAGCGCAACTGTACCTTGAATCAGTGTGAGATTGATTAGGCTTCAACTACAGTCCAGTTCGAAGTTAATTGGTAGCAGGCTAGTGTCTATGCGGCTTAATATAGCGTGGTGTTCAATATGGACTAGGTCCTGGAATTTTTCTGCATTTGCAGTTTCCTCGTTCACAAAATTCTGGCTTCTGTGCTATTTCTTTTCCGCATTATATTTTGTTATATTATTGAAATATCACAGGTTATGCGTTAAGATCAATCAATTAGAATATCCAACTTTTGGTTGTTGATTTACATTGATTGACACTTGAATATTGGTCTTTGGTACCGTTCAAGTAGTTTCACATAATAATCAGGCTCATGGATTTCTATCTGTTTGATTTGCTGATTACATTATGAAATAAATATATTTACACTCTTTATATACTTTACTCTAGATTGAGTCTGATTGTCTAGTTGATTCTCTAGAAAGTGTATTTGAGTAAGTCCTCTCAGATTGCCAAACGAATTGTTGGGTGTGGTTGTTAGACCCCCGCATTTTTAATTGGTATCAGAGCAGGCAAACACGTTTATGACCTTATAAGTATGTGTTTCTAGCGATCTGATTATGGACGAGTCTATCTCTAATAACGTACCAGTTCAGAAATTACCAGATGATTTTTGAAGTTAGGATTCACCTGAGAGAACTGTCACATATAGGTTAGTATCTAAACATTGTCTTAATGTAAAAACTGTTGAATTCTGGGAAACACACATAGAAGAACAGCTGGATGAACTTTATGATGAAGGTGATTCGGATATTGATAGAGATGTTGATGAGGAAGTCTCAGAGTATGAGAAGGTTTTGAATCCGTTGGAAAATTAGAAGATGACAACTTGTCATGTCACACCTCTTCCGACTCCTCACTATCTAGAAAACAAGAAATTGAGAAGATGTTACGCAGGTGTTTATATTTCGAATCGCTCTAATTAATCGATTCACAAGGATTCTGAGGAAAACCTACGTATGAAGTCAATTGAATGTGATAATGTTTATCAAAAATGTTTTTTTTTTGAAGAGAAACTTACAGAACAACTAGCAAGTTTTGATGACAGAGAAAGCAGTTATCTCGCTCGAAAAAAATGCCTTGAGGCTGATTTAGCTGCTGCTCTTATAAAATCAAGATATTGGAAGATGACTTGAAAAAGTTCAACACTAGTTCAAGCAAATTAACCACTATGCTGGGAGCAAGTTGTTAGAGCATTGCTCGGTTGAACCCACCAAGCGTTGGTATGTCAAGTTTGGTTGTCATATTTTAGTGAACCAAAACTCATTTAAGAGTTGCTTGATTTAAATAACTAGTGTCAATTTCGTATAGGTTAGCTTGAAAGTATTAGGGTGAGACATTACAAGTATTGCGAAGACTTGAAGAAGTGAAGAAGAACGGAGCTACAACCACAACATCATCCTTCCACTTGAGGTTAGTGATATTTGACTTGAACTATTTCATTCCCTAACGTATCTTTCAAGTCGTGCATATTGAAAACATAAAAATGCGAAGCATGAACACTCTAGATAGACATAGTATTAAGGAAGACAATATGAAGTTTCTTGCTTAACCATTAAACTTTGTATATAAGACATCGACATAATCGTATGAATTCTATTGTGATTATGTATGGGTATGAGGTGAGGATTTCATCCTAGGGAACAATTTTTACATGTGTTCTAAGGAAGTAAGCTCATGATATGTGTTGTGAACCGAAAAGGAAATCGTCAGGCGTTATTGGGGCTTTTTTTAATTACATATCTTATGAACGACCAATATGTGTGATTAGTATAACCGCTCATGACTTGTTTGTGTTATTGGTAAAACTATTCACATGAGGCCTGAATTATGTATTGGTATGACTTTTATTAGTGAAATCGATCTTAAGTAATCACCTGGGGTATGATCGGGTTTGTGAGTGTCTAACTAATTATTAGGAGAAGAGGAACCGATCCTAGTAAGAGGTGCAGTGCATCACAAGGGGAACCGATACTTGTATGAGGTGCAACAAGGGTTATGGAAGAAAGGGGAACCAATCCTATGAACATGTGCAACACGTTTTTGGGAAAGGGAAACCGATCCTATAGACATTTGCAGTGCATACAAGTTAGATACCAAATATATGTGGGGAACCGATCCTAGTACCTAGTCATCCGAATTATGGTAAGTTAGTGTGACTATGCACAGTACTCACATGGAGGTAGAACCGAAACTTGTTTTGGTAGAACCGTTAAACCCATGGTTTGTGATTGAGTGTTACTTGATCAATCACATAGTTCTTGAAAGTCAGATGAACCAATTCTAAACTTGTTTGGAAGTGTGGTAAATCGGTTTCAAGTGAGTAAGTATGAAAAAGGACTTGCAAGAGTAAGATGTCGATACACTTTGAACACGGTACATTAATGCTTATTCTATATTGTTCAAAGATATTCCTTAAAGGCTAAGAAGGAAGTAAATCCCAAGATCAAATTTAAATAAGTTAAGAATATTTTTAATTAAAGGTTTTTAATTATATATGGAAAATAAGAATTAGTAATGTGCATTTGCTAATTAAATATTTTCCAAGGAGATTTCGATCGTATTTTTGGACAGTGCATTCACAGGAATTATGAAAACTGAATTTGGTGTAGTAATGAAAAATATCTTGAGAATATTTTCGGTTTTGGAAATTCCTTGGTGTCCAAACTTTCTTGTCTATAAATACTTTGAGTTTGCATTTCTTGCAAACTAATCCTGCGTAACAATAGACTTCCTATTTTGTCTTTTTTACTGGTGAAGCCGCGTATCAGAGAGGAGAGTAATCTAATTAGGTGAAATCTCTTACGGCCGCTCAATTTAAAGTCTTATTTGGGATTGAGAAGCTCTAGTGCAACCCGTTGGTGGGAAACTAGATATTGCGGTTTATCTTTAGTTTCCGTATTGATTTGATTGACTAACGATGGTTGAACTTTGATTGCACCTAGTTTGTTTATGCTTGAGAATCTTCTCTTCTGATATAATATTCACTCAAACTAGTTCAAGGTTTCGACATGGATCTTTAGACAGTTGTTAGATATAAAGACGATCTTGTGATAATCCATTGTTAACAGACTCCGTTCTGTGTGTGATTGATCACAAGAGATTCAAGTAGTTGTGTGCAGGTGTTTATTGAAGATCTAAGAAGATTTCAAGACGAAGAAGAGATATAATATTTATGACTTGGTGTTTATAATCTTTGGTGTGCACAATACTTGTTTGGGAAAAAGAGGATCCAATTAATAATCGGTTTATCCTTGTGGTAGATTGGATTGATTAATTGAGGAAGATCGGCATCAATACGTTTCCTTGGGATTAAAGGTATTGATTGGATTAATCTTAACGATTGACTTTGAGTGATTGAACATAAGATAGATCTTGGAACCTGGCAAATGAGTTTATGTTAAGATAAACAAGGGAACCTTTGTGCAACTCATATCACTTGGTTGAAGAGAGTTGATACCAAACATATTTGTTGTTCATTTACTGTTTGGAATATGAACCAAAGGAATTGGTCCAAGTACGTGACTTGTTTATAGGTTGGAGGCGTGGGAATACAGACGGAACTAGGTGAACTATAGGTTTAGTTGCTTGGTCTCAACTATACGAAGTTGGTATTATTTTGTATTGTGGCTTAATCCGGAGAGTATTCAATTCTGGACTAGGTCCCGGGGTTTTTCCGCATTTGCGGTTTCCTCGTTAACAAAATCTTGTTGTGTCATTTACTTTATATTTTTGCATTATAATTGTTTTATTATAATTAAATTAAATTGCACAAACGTTGATTCCTATTTACTTGATACGTTAATCCTATTGTGTTTGGTTAAGTCTGAACCTTTGTATCAAGTAAACATACTTTGTTGTTGTATTGTATTTATCTCGTATCCATAGACGATCACACAAAGTGTGAACCGATTTGTTGTATTGTCTTGACTCAGTCCATAGACAATCACTTTCGGGGAAAGGACTTATAGGAAGGAAAAGTAATAGATTGAGGTATATTTGGGTACCCTCGCCTTTCACAAGTAAAAATCATCGTGATACACGCGGATTGGGCTATAAGGGAATAGATGCTCCATGTATTAGCAAAGAGGTAAAATTTGTCAAGGCTAGTGATTCTTCCCAACAAAAGGTTTCCACTGATGGAAAAAGTTAAATACCCTCACCGGCAGTTAAGGTTCGAAAGAGCAATGTATATCAACCTCCAAAGTTAGCACATACAGATCGAGGTAATAACATTCCTTATGTTTTCCACTATTGCGGAAATAAAGGTCACCTGGAAAGGAGATGTCGTTTTCGTATAAGGAATGAGAAAATTCATGATGTTCTTGTTTGGTCATCACAAGAAGTTGTGAAACCAAGATCATATGCTAAGGATAATCCCCTTAACATTACAGGTTGTAACTTTCCAACCTTTAGGCAAAGGAATCATTGTTGTGATGAACCTAGATTTGTGATGTAGTTTTACAAGTGGTAAGGAAGGGTTTGATTCTCGGACTCTTTTAAAGATTTGGTTTAAGATTACTAAAAGAAAATACTAAGACAAACTATTAAAATTTGATTTTTGTTTAACAATGAGAGAAAATTCTAGGGTTTTGGATTCCACTACTTCCAATATTTGTAAACTAAATAATAGTTTCTTTGACAAAATACTCATATTTTACTCAAAACAGTTTCGAACCCAATCTCATGCTTTGGAAAATATAACGTTACAAGCTCTTTTTTATGACTCTCGTCTTTATTCTAAGGCCTAATCCTCCTTCGCTTATAAAATAACGGTAGAAACTACCCATAACACATAACAGTTTTTATGAAGCATGTGAAGAAGAGAGAATTTTTAGACAAATTAAAACACAATTTTGGAGTAAATATGCCAAGAAATTAATTACTAAAAATTACCCATCAAGGAAAATAATTACTAAAATTCACTCATTAAAAATAACTTCTTCCAAAACCCTAGAGAATAGATTTAGCTACTCATAGAATCAAAGTTGAAGAAAATTTCATTAATCATTGTATTCAAAAAGATGTAAATAAGCTTACAATGATTTTGCAGTAAATGATATAAGTATTCCGTTGTTGATAAACGATACACTTTTTCTGCTGTTGAACTGCGATATATGCTTTCTGCTGTTGAACTGCGACAATTCTAAGCAGCTTAATGTTCTTCGTGTTCTTGAATATGCAGCAGCAGGAAGAATTTTTCAACCTCTCTTTTCTCAATTCTAAGCCTATATTTTCTTCCCCAAAGTATCTGTCTCTCGACCCTGACTCCATACAAGGTTATTTATACGTAAATTTCTTGAGAAATCTCTTCTTTTCCTTCACGGCAAGCTACGGCTTTTTCTCTTCAAGTTACGGGATTATCTTCCTCTACCTTCCCTGCTTAAGATAACTGCCACAAATAAGATGATTCGATCCCATTTTTATCTCCAAAAACACATCAACTACCTATGAATAAGGTAATCAACCATATTCCCGTGTTTATTTCTTCCAAAAATACCACCAAGAACCCGTGATACTCAGTATCCTTCTTTACGTGAGATGAATGATCTTTCTTTGATTAAAACCCATATACCCGTCCTGTTTTGGTAAAACAGGCCCAAATAAACCAAATCCATTGGTATAGTCTCAGTCGAACTCATCCAAATTATCTAACAGAGTTTCCGCATGAAGAATAACCCGAGAACCTGTTCATTCTCCAAATCGATGTTTACATCCACTTCTGATAGAAAATAAAGAACCATACCATCTATGTTCTGGTCCTATAAACAAACCCATTTGATTTCAGCCATTGAATCTCATTAAAACACCTTCAGAACTCGAGCCCTAATTCTGTCCGTGAAGAACAATTTTCCCGCCAAATTTAATTTCAACCTGTTTGCTTCAAACCATCGTTCTAGCCAATTCTGATCCAATCAAACGACCATACCAGGTCTGTTTAGGCTTAAGAAGGATACTCTTTCAATTTCAGCACTTTAGTCTCACCACAACCTGCCTAAAACACAATCCCTAATTCTGTTCTTCAATTTCCCGCCAAAATTTGAAATTCAAATGAAGAAGATGACCTTCCCCTTATCCAACAACGGTGTCCCTTTAGCAATTTGGGCTACGTTTAGCAATTATTGGGGGTGCGAATAGCAATTTGTGGGGTACAGAGATGACTTTTGGGCTGCACATAGTGAAAAACTCCTGGGTGACTTTATCGACTCTTCTGGGGTGCCTTTAACACTTTCTCGAGCATCCATCTCTTACCTCTCATATCCACTTCTTTTCTTCAATATTTATACATCACTAAGGCTGTCATTCTTTTCAGACATAAATTGCATCACTAAAGCCGACATGCCTTTTAGATAGAGATGAAGAAATAAAAGTAATGAGAGATAATTCGCCTCCAACAGCAGTTGCACATGAAATGACACTTTAGCCCTTTTAAGCGACGTTTCTTATTCTTTTGCTCCAAAGTACCTGAAACTCAAAATCAAACATAAAATGCATAATTTACAAGAAAACATAGCAAAGAAAGCATAAACAATAGATAAATATCAAGGTGTTTTAGACACCTATCAAATTCCCCCACACTTAGACTTTGCTAGTCCTCGAGCAAATCAAACTAAAAATAATTTTAAAATATACAACTCCATCTCGTCGAGTTTACGGTCACACTTAGCACGTATAACAAGCCTTTAAACCCCCTAGGCGGCCCTAGTGGCCAAGTTATAGTCTCGGGAAGGTTTACCCGTGGTGTACCTACAAAACCTTTTATTCCAAACCCTAGCTATCTGTGAATAACTCAGGAATGACACTAAAGAGTCTCTTTGGTTGACATACTTTCATTGGTCACGAAAGGAAGTACCCGGATGCGAGTCATATTCATGTATATATAAGTGACATAGTTCTATCAATAATCGCACTATGCACATCAATAATTGGAATCACACAAATAAATAGATTAATAAGATGGATTGTAGAGATAGATAGTTCAAAACAATGTTTTCTTAAGGTCAATGGTGTTTCCCATATCTGTCTGAAGGACTCCGCCAAGATGAACCTATGAATCCTAATAGATTGAGATACTGGTCTGGACTAATATCAACACAACTTGGCATATACAAGGGAACCAACGGTCGATAATCCTAAATCTAGATCAACTCACTGGCATATACAAGGGAACCAGTGGTCAATAATTTTATTGCACAATAATAAACTTATCACTTTTTTTTAACTGCATGATTTGATCTTTTGGATCTAAGCGCATGCTTCTTGTCAGCAGATTACATGATAGTTCCCATGGATCTTGCATTCCACGCTTGTTTAGGCGACGGAGACAGAGAAAACACACACATATTGCTATTCCCAAGTGTCATTTTTTTTTGAAGATTGACTTTATTCCGTTTGGTCTGATTGGCCTGGTTTATTTATTATTTATTATTTAGTAACTCAATCACTCTATTTCATCTGGCATTGGTAACAATTCGATGTGTTGGGCCCCACCAAATCACTTAAAGAAACATATAATTTTTCAAAAAAAATAAAAATAGAACATAGTGTGATGATTCCATTGTAACACTTGAACTCTGTCTTTTTATGAATATACTCTGTTATTGGGTTCCTTAACTCCTACAACCAAGATGTTTCCATCCACTTAGACTGGTTAGTGTCATCCTGAATTGGCACAAATTTCTAGGCTCTTAAGTTTTAATTATTCTATTTTTTTAATTTTTTTTTATTATAAACTAAAAGTTTTTCCCTCACCCCCAAACTTAAACCTAACATTGTCCTCAATGTTTCAAATTAAAGTGCAGTACCAAAAATATAAGTAACAAGAGGAATAAAGAGGTAAGTCAGAAAGATAGTACCTGGATGAAGCGTAGCAATCCTTTCATGGGAGCAAGAAAGAAAGAAAATAAAAACAAAAACAAAACTAATGTACAACAGCAGGATCCTCCAGAGGGACCTTAATATCACCATGTGTGGGTTGCCTCCCATTAGCGCTAAGTTTAATGTCTTCATCCAGACGCTGGTAGAATTAGTCACCACATAAAATCATATAGCAATAGTCGGAACCTATGTGGGTCATCAAAACTGAATAAAGCTACCACAAATAAAAGGAATGCCAAGAAAATGTTCAAATAACGCACACCCTTATCTAGTTTTCTTTTTAAGACAACTACATCTAGTTGTGGTTCGGGCTCAGGTTCTATGAAAGGGTCTGGATAAAATATTTTCATGGGCCAGGTTTCCTCATTGGTAGGATCCGGAGGATCAGGTTGTAGAGTCTGGAAAAATTCAAATAAAAACTTAGAAGCACATAATAATAACCTGAATAATTGTGGATCCTTAAAGTCAATCAGATTTGACTCACAAAGTTGACCATAATGAAAGTGGTGGTCATTCTTAATAAAATGTGTCAACGATTCTATTTCCCTAAAATAATTAGGTTTAGTTCTAAAAACTATATAATGACACATTTTAAATCCAGGTACTCCCACATTTGGTAAATAAAATCTTGGCGGGACAACAAAATCAATTATGGTATCATGCACCGGATTAACCACATCAACCAGAGGATGGATTTTTATCAACTGAGTCTCTTTTTGGACATAACTAGGTTCAGGAAAACGTGCATGAAGATAGTCTCTTAAGATGGTAGAGGCACATACGTTAATTCCCAAATTAGGAACTTTTGGGAGAGTCAAAGGTAAACCACAGGGAGAATTATATTCACCCCCAAACTTAGAATTGTCAATATCCTTGGATAAACTAGTCACAATTTCCTTAATTTCTAAATTATCAAATTTAGGAAAATGGTCTTTTATTTATTCTAGGTTGTAATCGTGTGGTTCTACATTTCTATAATCCTCAGAAGGGACTATTGTTTCCTAATCACTAGACTCTAAAACACTAGTCTTAGGATAAACTCTTTCCTCTAATCCATCATTAGCTTCATAATCACAATGATATACTACACCATCTAAAACAATGGTATCCCTAGTCAAATACCCGTCCTTTTGAATAAGTGAATAATTATCAACATTATTAGGATTTGAACTAGAAACAACATTATCATCATAAGGCTCAATTGGTGTAACAAATTCCTCATCACTATGACTATATATTTCAAATACTTCATCAACACTATCCTCATCATCATAATAATATGAAGATGGTTGAAATGGTTGAACCTTTTCTAAATATTCAATGTTTTTTGATCTAACCTCATCCTCTAAATTAGGTGAATAATTATATGTATCATCAAGGGTAAGATTGGAAACACTATTTTGGAATTCAAGTTCATTATGAGCAATAGCCTTAGGTGCATTTTGTTCCTCCTGCTTATTAAGAGTCTCACACAGTTTATTCATTCTTATTTCAGATTCACATACAATTTTGTTCAACTTCTTAAGCGATTCCTGTAAAGAAAGACTTGATAATTCATATTGTTTGAGTGCATCTTCTATGGAAAGAGATCTATATTCATCAGGAACTGGTCCCAATTGTTTGATTAAATCCTCTAAAGATGGAGAACTCTTATTTTTTTCATTATAATATTGCTCATTCGCCCATTTATATGATTGGTGGACGTGCGAATAGTAATTGGGATCACCATAGTAAGAACCATAACCTTCAGAAGGTCGGTAGTGGTCCCAAGTACTATCCACACTTCGGTCATAGTACGGATATTGTCCATTTTGATACTCAGTCGAATAATCATAATATTGGTCTTTATAATACCAGCTCCACATTTTTTGTGCACATGCAAATGCAGGGTCGACTAAAATTGGTAGGCTCAGGTTACCTCAAGCAGAATATACCTATAGTCAAAGACTGGTCAACGGTACTGGGCTGAGGCTTGTGGTGTTTCGGATGATAACGCCCAGAGGGTTCACCGTACTAAACCACGAATTTTCCTAAATTCGGTGTCTGACGATGCAATTGGTGTGTGCATGTGTGTGTTTTTTCTTTTTTTTCTTTAAATAAATAAAATATTTACAAAAAAAATAAAAAGAATCCTAAATTAACTATGTACAAATAAAATAAAAATCTACCAAATATCAATATTTACAAAAAAGGAAAACTAAAATTGGAATATCTTTACTTACCTTTTTGGTGTCCAGTTTTATTCTCCAATAAATGTCTTATTAAACCTGCACACAAAAGCTAAAAACATACCCAATGTAAAATCATAGAAAATAAAATAAATTCTAAACTACCAAAATATTTACAAAAAATAAATAAATAAAAGAAATCTAAAACCTAACCTAAAGGCAAGTCCAAGTCGACAGCGCCAAAAACTGATGTAGTTTTACAAGTGGTAAGGAAGGGTTTGATTCTCACACTCTTTTAAAGATTTGGTTTAAGATTACTAAAAGAAAATACTAAGACAAACTATTAAAATTTGATTTTTGTTTACAAAGGAGAGAAAATTCTAGGGTTTTGGATTCCGCTACTTCCAATATTTGTAAACTAAATAATAATTTCTTTGAAAAAAATACTCATATTTTACTCAAAACAGTTTCGAACCCAATCTCATGCTTTGGAAAATATAACGTTACAAGCTCTTTTTTATGACTCTCGTCTTTATTCTAAGGCCTAATCCTCCTTCGCTTATAAAATAACGGTAGAAACTACCCAAAACAGTTTTTACGAAGCATGTGAAGAAGAGAGAATTTTTAGACAAATTAAAACACAATTTTGGAGTAAATATGCCAAGAAATTAATTACTCCCTCTGTCTTTTTTTATCTGTCATAATTTCTATTTTGGTCTGTCTTTTTTTATATGTCCGCTCTGTTTATAGACATACTTTTTCCCTTAAACTATCAAATATACCCTTTATTTTTTATAATCATAAAATAATTTTAAATATAAACTTCATTCAAAATCTTAAATATTATCACCATATATAAGGAAAAAATCGACTCAATATCTTTGTATTAATTGCCATTCCTTTTTTTGAACAAAAAATATTTATGGATAGTTATAAAATTCCTAATAATACTTCTACTTATTTTTACATCCCGTTCTAACTATGGACTCCATAATAAAAGCAGTATAAGTTTGTTTTTATTTTCTTACAAAAATAATAATACTATCAGATTTATAATTTTTAATACTATTAATTTTAGTTTTGGTAACAACATTAAATAGGGCTAGTCAAGGGTTAGTCACGATATTTTATAGGATTTCCTTAATATCTTGACAAAGTCAATTAGGACTGTTAATTTGAGACGGAGGGAGTACTAAATATTACCCATCAAGGAAAATAATTACTAAAATTCACTCATTAAAAATAGCTTCTTCCAAAACCCTAGAGAATAGATTTAGCTACTCATAGAATCAAAGTTGAAGAAAATTTCATTAATCATTGTATTCAAAAAGATGTAAATAAGCTTACAATGATTTTGTAGTAAACGATATAAGTATTCCGTTGTTGATAAACGATACACTTTTTCTGCTATTGAACTGCTGTAACGGACGGGAAAATTTCCCCTCTAACGGGTTGGATTTCAACCCGACTAGCATGGCCAAACTCCCGGTACGTCACTCAAAAATAAAAATGAATCAATAAAGGAAATCAAGCATAAAGAAGGCTTGTCAAGTTTTTTTTTTTTTTTTTTTTTAAATCTTAAGAAAGATAACATTTTTGGACTGGCCTAGTTAGGTCCAGAGGTTAGAAAGCTCAAAAGACCATTGGCATTCCTAGCAAATCAAATGTGGAAATTAGTATACATACCGAATTTTAGTTCAAATTTTTTAAAACAAAACCTGTCCAAATGGTTCATTTATTTTAAACATTCAAACAAGCACTCACGGCATTACTCAAATAAAGCGAAAATATGAAAATGCACAACTGGAAGTTCAAACATATTAAGCAGTCTCTTCATAGACTTAGTTAAAGTTAATGGACGC
The DNA here is from genome assembly GCA_023529315.1 of Papaver bracteatum. Taxonomy (NCBI): domain Eukaryota; kingdom Viridiplantae; phylum Streptophyta; class Magnoliopsida; order Ranunculales; family Papaveraceae; genus Papaver; species Papaver bracteatum. The sequence goes on from JAJJWX010005092.1 coordinate 480,554, forward strand.
ATGTACACCTCTTTTAACAGTAGGGAAACAAGCCAAGTATACATGAGGAGAAAACAAGTCCAAAAAAGAAATTAACTTGCATATATTGAAGCATGCTAATACATTAACGTTCCAAGAAATGTAAGTTCCATAAGAGGTTTTGTATACACCGAATCTAAACAGACCTTAAAACTTTACAAACTTAATCCAAACATATCATTTCGTTGCAAAATAAATAGCCACTATACACATCAAAAACATGGTAGTATCCAGAAAACAGAACGACAAGAAAAATGAACATGGATATTTGTAAAGCAAATCACACCAGCAGCCCCGTGATATACATATTATACTTGCAAAATACTAACTTTTAACGCACTAAAAGCCTGCCGTAAGCTCCGCTCATACTCTGTGGGAAAACAAAACAAAACGGGGTGAGCCCACAACCCAGTAGGGGATACGATGATAATCGATTAATACCACAAGGTAAGTACGACAATAGATCATGAAACAAAAATTTGAAATCCTCAAATAGATGTAAAACATTTGTTATTAAACATTTGTTCATTTTGTAAGATGCCATTCTACTATTTACAAGGCCAGCGCCAACGTTAGGGTAGTCTGATACCAACCACCGTTATCAAACAAACGGTCTTCCAGGTTGCCATCCGTAGATGGGGTGCCAATTAAGGCCCGACGGTCCTATAGTAGAGTTCTCTAGTTTCAAAATACCATTGTCATGAAGGAAACATCCACAAAGAAAGTTATGAAAATCTCGCAAATCCATAACTAAATCCTAAACAAGTATTGGCAACAGTCACATAAGAATTTAGCAAAAGAACGAGAATCACTTACCGCAAGGTATACTATTAAATTCATGATCAATAGAAAGAATTCAAACTGCTGAAAATGATCAGTACTGAAGTCTACCAACCAGTATGCGAAATAGTCACATAGTTCTCACAAACTATGAAAAATTCATATAAAAATAGTAGGCCAACAAATGGAGATGTCACACTAGCACTTGGGTGTAATTTGACGAAGAGCTAAAAATAAAAACAAAGCAAGGTAAACAAATGGCTAAAGATTTGATCCACGAAAACATAAACGCAACAGTAGTAAAGTCTTTAGTACACTCCCCTTTTTTTTACACTTAAATCATTGAAATCAAGAAGTGTTGGCTCACATGCATGCATGACACTATTTTTATTCATAAGAAAACAAATGAGTAAAAAGAGCCAAGGGAAAGAATGAAATAAGTAAGCCAAAAATCAGTTAATTGTTGAGAAGCAAATAGACGACTAAAATCAGCCACTTCCCATTTTGAAAAATGTTAAAAAAATATCCAAAAAGGGTTATAAACATGCGACTATGAAACCAAATGAGTTTTGAGTTCAAACAGTTCCAATGGCTTATCAAAATGATGATTTCCAAAGAACGAAAACTAATACACAGTCACCATTACTGTGACCCATAAACATGTTTATCTCAAAGCTTGTGTCATGCATGAAATTAAAACCAAAGGAGTTCATAGGAAATTTTACAAACATGTAGTAGGCTAGTTTAAAATTAATACAAGAGATAGATTTAATGATGGAAAAGAAAAACTTCAATGACTGCAAAACAATTTACTCTTCATCAAATCATTTCTATAATTAAAACCATACCCAATTCAAGGATTAAACAATGAAATTGTACAATCCCAAATCAAATCTCTTATCATGCAAAAATTATCAAAAAAACGGGAATAATAATGAAGAAACCGAGTTTGTAGATAAAATATATCGAATTCATGGTTAAAATGACATCTCCAAAGGCATAAACTCAACGTTCAAATAAAAACGCATTATCAGCAAAAGAAGGAAGAAAACCCCCTACCTATACCGTGGTCAAAACTTCAGTTCAAAAATGGATGATGGGTTCCGCCCTGTATTCCATTTCGATAGAACAAAGTCTTATTCCTCGCTCATGGTGGTGGTGAAGCAGCAGTAAAAATGGGGAGATAAGAAGGTACTGGTCGGAGTGTCTTCTAGCAAAGGTTTATCTGGTGTTGAAAAACCAAGACAAAAACCCTCTTAGCTAGCGCATGCCCAGTTACGTGTCAACCATACTGAAGGTTTCTAGAATTTTCACATTCTTCTACTAATCAAGCACCCTAATACTACTAAGGGATGATCTAATTATTTATAAAAACCCATATAGAATTTAAGCACTCACCACGGCTATACGTACCCACTTTTAAGATTACACGTGAACAATACACAATTTTAACTCTCCACTCGAATGGGCTGAGTTCAGGCTGAATGCCAAACCTAATTTGAGCGTCTGTTATACTGTCAACCCCTAAAAAATGAATTTGGTCCCCAAATTCAAAAATAAACGAAGAAGGTAAGAAGGTTACCTTTAAGTAGCATCGGGTAGTTGTGCACGTCAGGACCGAACTCCTAAGTTGAGTCTCCTAGGGGGTGATGTCACCATACAAATTTTATCAACATAATGGTTTTAGTCCGAAGGACGTGTTCCTCCATAGGCCGGCAATCCATAATGGTTTCCCCACATAAGAACTATTTCATCATTCGGCTGTAAGTCTTTCCACTCGATTGCATGAGATGGGTTTGCATTGTGTCTCCGTATCATAAATACATGGAGTATGTTATATACATGTACTAACCGTTGTGGCAAAGATAATCGATATTTGACTTCGCCAACCTTCAAAATTCCAAAAGGATCAGTGTAGCGTGGAACTAGCTTACTTTCCTTCCCAAATATATTGATGCTAGGCCTTGTGTTGACTTAGTTACTAAATTAACGGTCATACTACCACTGTCATTTCCTTTGACAAACTTAAGGAAGATTCCTTAAGTACAAACTCCATAGCAACAAAATGCCAACGATTGTAATAGTCTTTCTGGTCATTGATGTGTTGCTTTCACTTGCCTACACGTAATACGTCTCGATACAAGTAGAACTACGCTCCTTCCGGTACCTCTCCACCAAAACTGGTAATTATAAAACATGATATGTATCAATTGCTTAACTGTATCAACGGGACTCCCGGAAAAATGCACTTTAAAATTTTAATTATCAAATAGTATCCAAATGTTCAAGTATAGCAGTATGAAAGTGCAGAAAATGTTCACACATTAAACCACTACATAAAGTACTAAAGGAAACAAAGCTAGGATTTTATTTTTATTTTAAAGTTTTATAAGAAACCTTTCTAACTAGTGCGTTTAAATAGACGTAAGAATTCAGCAAGGAATCAAACGAATATCCTTTCAATAGGATTATATAAACCAAAACAAAAAATGTCAGATCACAAAAAGCTAAGTCTTTAACAAAAGCCAGGTAGGCATCTTATTTTTCTTTAAAAGCTTGTATGGCATAAAAATAAGAATACAACAGATGTTGTATTGAAAAATAAAATTTTACATTGATGGGGTACACAGTAAAAATAAGAATACAACATATTTAAAGCTATTTGTATGATCATGATCATCTTAGGTCTCTAAAATTTTTACTGAAAACTTAAACTGGAACGTTTTATGAAGAGATGAAAATATTGTAAATTGCTGCCAAAATGGGAAATTATTATTATTATTATTCGAAGTAACTCTTGACAAAACAACTCAAAATGGGACAGCTTATAAGGATAATTCTTAATAAAAACAATTGGATGATTCTGATGGTTGAGCAAGGTCAAATTTATGATGCAAGCATTATAGTTTCATTTTAAAACAAATGGCAAACACACAGCTAGTTCAACTGAAGTTGCATAACATGAATGCAAGTTCTTACATAAACAAGCGTGAAAGGAGACTTCAACGAGACAATAAATTTGGCAAGCAATTAAACCGGAGGTGCAAAAGATCATTCACAATAAAAGAATCTCAATTTGCACTTCTTAAAACTAGTTTGCTAAACAAGAGTTCGAAGTACAAACTCATTTGTGAAGTAGTTGGTAAACACACATAGCAGTAAAATAAATTAAAGAGATTCATTTGATAAAAGAGTATCAGTATGATACACAAAAAAAATATCCAATAGCATGTCAAGCAACTATATCAGAATCCTTTGGAATCGGTAAGGTTTGTATTATTATCCTAAAACGAAGGATATGGAGAGGCAAGTCTGGGGTCGCACACGATGCATAATTCATTAATAATAAATAAAGTAAAATAAAAGCATGTTGCAAGTTGATGTCACCTGTCCTGTTAGTTCTTCCAGAGGTTCCTCCAGCCCACTAAATATTATGTCATTTTTCACAACTTCCTTAAATTCCTTCTAGTTTACAGAAGCACTCGAGTCCAACGGCGTCGGAAATAGTCAACACAACTTACCAGCTGTTTTAAATTATTTTTAAGGAATTTCATTCTCTTGTTGAGATCCATTTTCTTATGTACGGTGCTTGAGGCTATAGACTTCGAACACCACCGTGTCTTCAAAACGGAACATGAGTTAATTGGTTAGTAATGTACATTACTAACACACCTAAAGATATGTATATCACGGTTCTCGCTAGTTTTCCCAAACCCATAAAGTAAACCAAAACAATTATTTATTTTTAAAGGACTTGGCATTATGTAATACCATAATTCTTCTGAAAAACCATTAACATAGTTTAACACTTCAAAGATTCAAATCAAAGTATAATTTTAGAAACACGTTGTCAAAACAACTCAAGTTTTTAACAAGAATCATACACACAGTCCCAAAAAGAATCAGAGTATGCTTATGCAAATTCTTTCCAATCAAATTCAGACTCATATAGAACACAACAGAACATTACTATAGGGTTCAAAACAACCAGAGTATAAAAATGTAACTGAATTCTTGAATGATTGGACAATCTAGTAAACAAGGAAACCAAACACAGTCCTAGTAAATCGGAACACGCTATGATGCCAACTGTAACGGACGAGAAAATTTCCCCTCTAACGGGTTGGATTTCAACCCGACTAGCAGGGCCAAACTCCCGGTAAGTCACTCAAAAATAAAAATGAAACAATAAAGGAAATCAAGCAAGAAGACTTGTCAAGTTTTTTTTTTTTTAAAAAAAATCTTAAGAAAGATAACATTTTTGGACTGGCCTAGTTAGGTCCAGAGGTTAGAAAGCTCAAAAGACCATTGGCATTCCTAGTAAATCAAATGTGGAAATTAGTATACATACCGAATTTTAGTTCAAAATTTTTAAAACAAGACCTGTCCAAATGGGTCCATTTATTTTAAACATTTAAACAAACACTCACGGCATTACTCAAATAAAGCGAAAATATGAAAATGCACAACTGGAAGTTCAAACATATTAAGCAGTCTCTTCATAGACTTAGGCAAAGTTAATGGACGCATGTACACCTCTTTTAACAGTAGGGAAATAAGCCAAGTATACATGAGGAGAAAACAAGTCCAAAAAAGAAATTAACTTGCATATATTGAAGCATGCTAATACATTAACGTTCCAAGAAATGTAAGTTCCATAAGAGGTTTTGTATACACCGAATCTAAACAGACCTTAAAACTTTACAAACTTAATCCAAACATATCATTTCTTTGCAAAATAAATAGCCACTATACACATCAAAAACATGGTAGTATCCAGAAAAAAGAACGACAAGAAAAATGAACATGGATATTTGTAAAGCAAATCACACCAGCAGCCCCGTGATATACATATTATACTTGCAAAATACTAACTTTTAACGCACTAAAAGCCTGCCGTAAGCTATGCCCAGCTTACTGCTGCAAGCTCCGCTCGTACTATGTGGGAAAACAAAACAAAACAAAACGGGGTGAGCCCACAAGCCAGTAGGGGATACGATGATAATCGATTAATACCACAAGGTAAGTACGACAATAGATCATGAAACAAAAATTTGAAATCCTCAAATAGATGTAAAACATTTGTTATTAAACATTTGTTCATTTTGTAAGCTTCCATTCTTAAAATTCAGATAAAAATTACTCTACTATTTACAAGGCCAGCGCTAACGTCAGGGTAGTCCGATACCAACCACCGTTATCAAACAAACGGTCTTCCGGGTTGCCATCCGTAGATGGGGTGCCAATTAAGGCCCGACGGTCCTATAGTAGAGTTCTCTAGTTTCCAAATACCATAGTCATGGAGGAAACATCCACAAAGAAAGTTATGAAAATCTCGCAAATCCATAACTAAAGCCTAAACAAGTATTGGCAGCAGTCAAGAATTTAGCAAAAGAACGAGAATCACTTATCGCAAGGTATACTATTAAATTCATGATCAATAGAAATAATTCAAACTGCTGAAAATGATCAGTACTGAAGTCTACCAACCAGTATGCGAAATAGTCACATAGTTCTCACAAACTATGAAAAATTCATATAAAAACAGTAGGCCAACAAATGGAGATGTCTCACTAGCACTTGGGTGTAATTTGACGAAGAGCTAAAAAGAAAAACAAAGCAAGGTAAGCAAATGTCTAAGGATTTGATCCACGAAAAAATAAACGCAACAGTAGTAAAGTCTTTAGTACACTTCCCTTTTCTTTACACTTAAATCATTGAAATCAAGAAGTGTTGGCTCACATGCATGCATGACACTGTTTTTATTCATAAGAAAACAAATGAGTAAAAAGAGCCAAGGGAAAGAATGAAATAAGTAAGCTAAAAATCAGTTTGTTGAGAAGCAAATAGACGACTAAAATCATCCACTTCCCATTTTGAAAAATGTTAAAAAAGAAATCCAAAAAGGGTTATAAACATGGGACTATGAAACCAAATGATTTTTGAGTTCAAACAGTTCCAATGGCTTATCAAAATGATGATTTCCAAAGAACGATAACTAATACACAATCACCATTACTGTGACCCATAAACATGTTTATCTCAAAGCTTGTGTCATGCATGAAATTAAAACCAAAGGAGTTCATAGGCAATTTTACAAACATGTAGTAGGCTAGTTTAAAATTAAGACAAGAGATAGATTTAATGATGGAAAAGAAAAACTTCAATGACTACAAAACAATTTACTCTTCATCAAATCATTTCTATAATTGAAACCATACCCAATTCAAGGATTAAACAATGAAATTGTACAATCCCAAATCAAATCTCTTATCATGCAAAAATTATCAAAAAAACGGGAACAATAATGAAAAAACCAAGTTTGTTAGATAAAATATATCGAATTCATGGTTAAAACGACATCTCGAAAGGCATAAACTCAACGTTCAAATAAAAACGCATTATCAACAAAAGAAGGAAGAAAACCCCCTACCTATACCGTGGTCAAAACTTCAGTTCAAAAATGGATGATGGGTTATGCCCTGTATTCCATTTTGATAGAACAAAGTATTCTTCCTCGCTCATGGTGGTGGTGAAGCAGCAGTAGAAATGGGGAGAAAAAAAGGTACTGGTCGGAGTGTCTTCTAGCAAAGGTTTATTCTGGTGTTGAAAAACCAAGACAAAAACCCTCTTAGCTAGCGCATGCCCAGTTACGTGTCAACCATGCTGAAGGTTTTTAGAATTTTCACATTCTTCTACTAATCAAGCACCCTAATACTACTAAGGGATGATCTAATTATTTATAAACACCCATATAGAATTTAAGCACTCCCCACGGCTATACGTATCCACTTCTAAGATTGCACGTGAACAATACACAATTCGAATGGGCTGAGTTCAGGCTGAATGCCAAACCTAATTTGAGCGTCTGTTATAACTGCGATATATGCTTTCTGTTGTTGAACATCGACCGTTTCTGCGACTGTTCTAAGCAGCTTAATGTTCTTCGTGTTCTTGAATATGCAGCAGCAGTAAGAATTTTTCAACCTCTCTTTTCTCAATTCTAAGCCTATATTTTCTTCCCCAAAGTATATGTCTCTCGACCCTGACTCCATACAAGGTTATTTATACGTAACATGGTCCTAAATTTCTCGAGAAAATCTCTTCTTTTCCTTCACGGCAAGCTACGGCTTTTTCTCTTCAAGTTACGGGATTATCTTCCTCTACCTTCCCTGCTTAAGATAACTGCCACAAATAAGATGATTCGATCCCTTTTTTATCTCCAAAAACACGTAAACTACCTATGAATAAGGTAATCAACCATATTCCCGTGTTTATTTCTTCCAAAAATACCACCAAGAACCCGTGATACTCAGTATCCTTCTTTACGTGAGATGAATGATCTTTCTTTGATTAAAACCCATATACCCGTCCTGTTTTGGTAAAACAGGCCCAAATAAACCAAATCCATTGGTATAGTCTCAGTCGAACTCATCCAAATTCTCTAACAGAGTTTCCGCATGAAGAATAACCCGAGAACCTGTTCATTCTCTAAATCGATGTTTACAGCCACTTCTGATCGAAATAAAGAACCATACCATCTCTGTTCTGGTCCTATAAACAAACCCATTTGATTTCAGCCATTGAATCTCATTGAAACACCTTCAGAACTCGATCCCTAATGCACGTAAAGTGAAGAACAATTTTCCCGCCAAATTTAATTTCAACCTGTTTTCTTCAAACCATCGTTCTAGCCAATTCTGATCCAATCAAACGACCATACCAGGTCTGTTTAGGCTTAATAAGGATACTCTTTCAATTTCAGCACTTTAGACTCACCACAACCTGCCTAAAACACAAACCCTAATTCTGTTCTTCAATTTCCCGCCAAAATTTGAAATTCAAATGAAGAAGATGACCTTCCCCTTATCCAACAACGGTGTCCCTTTAGCAATTTGGGCTACGTTTAGCAATTATTGGGGGTGCGAATAGCAATTTGTGGGGTACAAAGATGACTTTTGGGCTGCACATAGTGAAAAACTCCTGGGTGACTTTATCGACTCTTCTGGGGTGCCTTTAACACTTTCTCGAGCATCCATCTCTTATCTCTCATATCCACTTCTTTTCTTCAATATTTATACATCACTAAGGCTGTCATTCTTTTCAGACATAAATTGCATCACTAAAGCCGACATGCCTTTCAGATAGAGATGAAGAAATAAAAGTAATGAGAGATAATTCGCCACCAACAGCAGTTGCACATGAAATGACACTTTAGCCCTTTTAAGTGACGTTTCTTCTTCTTTTGCTCCAAAGTACCTGAAACTCAAATTCAAACATAAAATGCATAATTTACAAGAAAACATAGCAAAGAAAGCATAAACAATAGATAAATATCAAGGTGTTTTGGACACCTATCAATTTGCCTATAAATGTCATACGAAGCCTTTTCACAATCGTAATGGTTATCAAAATGGTAACTTCGTAAATACGAAGACAAGATCCGATGCTCCCAATTGGAGTAAGACTAACTTGCAAAAGAATAGTCAATCCAATTCTCTCTCGAGAAATATTGAAGAGAGTAATGTGAAGAAGGTTTCGGTTATTTCTAAACGCACTCATAAGTGGGTTCCAAAGAAATTCAATGATGCTTTGAGTGTGAAAAGGAATGATCTCCAAGAAAATTCCATGACTATGGAGAAGGCAGTATCCATGATGTTGGAACTTAAAGAGTTCTTTGGAAAGATGGATTTGGATGTTAAAGGTTCTAAAAGCGATCTCTTTCATGATAATCCAAAATTCACTTGTGGTGAGCAAGACATTGTTCACCTCAACACAACTTGAGTGTTTTGTAAGTGCATACTCACCAAGGAATGCCCTATTATGTATTCGGTGAGGGAAGCACGAGAATTGGGGAGCGCAGATTATGTTTGGTAAGGCTGTAGAATTTAATTGGATTCATCTAAAAAGGTATGTCTATAAACTTGAGCAAGATTTGTGCTTATATTTATTTGCTTAGAGTACTTATAATGATCCACGTACCTTTCTTATCGTTCATTTGTACCTAACTTGATCCGTGTTTAAGGTTCTTAAATGTTTAAGTTTAAAAATAGTAGTTCGGGATGTTTGGACTTCATGGTACACATACCAGGTATGCATACCATCATTTAAAATCAAAATCCAGGGATTTTAGTACGCATACCCGTTTGCATACTGCTCCAGGTCACGAAAATTCGTTTGCAAACCCGTATGCATACTTGACCGTAGATGTTGATATTCGGTAAACTTTTTTTGGCCGTAACTTCTTCGTCCGAACTTGGAATTACCTCATTATTTTTGCATTATCTTTCTTTTTGAATTACCTTAAAAATGGAGATGATCATTATTGAATTTGAATGAGTTAATATTGGTACTTGTCACGTCTCTTGTTTTTGAGTGTTTTGCTTCATTTCGTCGCTCTTGTTCCATTTCTCTTGGACTTGGGCACTTGGATTCTTGGAGTAATCCTATTTTAAGCTTATTTGTAGCTTTTACAAGAATGATGTAGGTGAATCACAAAGAAGGAAGTTCAAGAATGGGCAATAGTACACATTGTTATGGAATTCTTGAATGTTCACAATCATCTTTTGTGAACTATGGTGCATGGTCGTTAATGACTCTGTATGTTCTTTTTTGTTAAGAAAATTAATTTATATACCTTTGGTAGCCATTCTTGGTGTAAAAATTGTTTCCACATTCTAAGGGAAAAAATTGTTTCTGCAGTATTAATCTTTATGGTTTTATGTATTGCAACTTGTTATGGGATATGTATGTTTGCGTCCGTGAACTTGATTGTCCCATACGTGGTCAAAAGTTAAGTCTTTAATATGTCAGCATGCAAGTATTGATAAAATATTGAATGAACTTTTTACAAACAAAAGTTAAGCCTATTATGTCATTATGCAAATATTGATGGAAGAAAGGATGAGCTTTTGTTTACAAAGATTAAGTCTAGTATATGTCATTGTGCAAATAGTGATAACAGATAGAATGAATCTTTGTTTATTCTACAGTATTGATCTTCCCTGATCCATATTTTTTTATGTATATACTGTGTGGCTCCATAAGTTTTATTATGGTGAGCATTGTCCAATTAGATTAATCACGGTTTCTCTTGTGGTTAGTTTAGTTGAGTATTCCGGTTGAATTAATCATGGGTTCTCTTGTGGTTAATTCAATTGAGTATTTTGGATACAAATTCATATTATTATATGATTTGTTGTTGTCCAAAGAAATCCTTATTTTCTTGTGAAAGTAAGGTCGCCTTTGTTGTTTTTTCGAGATAACATTTTATGGGGGAGAGTTATTTTGAGCGTGTGCTTAATTTCCATATATTTGTGGGGAGTGCGGCTGTGGAATATTATAGGTGTTATCTTGTATCTTTATAAACTCCTTGATGAATGCATTTAGCTCCGGCTATATGATTGCATATAAATTTGTTGGTATGTTAATACACCTTTGGTCATGAAGTATCTCCGTGGAAATTTCATTAGGATCCCACTAATTTTCGTACCTTTGTTAATTTTGTTGACAAAAAGGGGGAGAATTAATGTGTAGTTCACACTACAAATACATATGGTTTACGGATCATTATGTAAGGGGGAGTGGTTTTCATGTTGAGATGAAGTATTGACTAAGGGGGAGTGATACATATCACCATAGTGTTATTGTCAAAGTTGTGATACAATAAAACTTTGATGTTGTGTAATAATAATATGACACTGTATAATAATGATTGAGAGCATTTGTTTTCTCATTGTTATAGCTACGGATCTTCAACTAACGATGGTGATAAACTTCAAGGAGATCAAGCATGCGGATGAGAAGCTACAATTTTTATTTATTTTGTAATCCATATGTATTGATAGTTTTGTCACTAAAATTAACAAAGGGGGAGATTGTTAGAGCATTGCTCGGTCGAACTCGCATGCGTTGCTATCTCAAGCATGTTTGTCAATGTTAGTAACCAAAACTATGAGTCTTGATTTCTAGCCTATTTATAGATGTCTCGGACTAGGACATATATAGTGTAGTTGAGCTTAGATTTCTCGGCGTTCATCATTTGAAGATGAAGAACTACTAAGGGGAGCTTGTGGAACTTCTTCGACAAAAAGTATGCGGAGACTTGAACTCATCTATCACTTGGAAAGTCTATTTTTACTCTATCTCTTAAATTGAGACATAAGTCGTATTATAATATAGTTTTCTACTATACACATTTGAGTTTTCGAGCTGAGTATATCTCGCTTACATATTTCTCGAAATATGTGTTAGCAAGCTTTCGCTTTAGCCATGTTCATCTTTACTCGTGACAAAAGTCATGTTGACATTTCAATAACTTGAAAATTGCTTTGATGCTAATAATGTGTGAAAACGGCTATTATCATTATAGAAGAATGTTTCAATGATTGGAATGTAGAGTTGATAATGTAGCCATCTTTGGATATAAGCATATATAGTGTGTTCGCACATTAGTGTATAAATCCAAGAACCGGGAGCCAAATGTATGCATATGTGTGTATACGAAATTGGTGAAGGAGACAAGATAAGTATGCGTACCCGTACACATACTGGCAGAAGTTTTCGAACCAAAAATATCTGCTTGGTTTGGGAATTACAAAATCCTAAAATAGTCACCTTAAGTATGTGTACCCGTACGCATACTAGCGGAATTTTTCGAACCGAGAATTTCTGTTGTGTTTGGAAACTTAAAAAACTCAAAATCCGATTGCTTAGGTACGCATACTTAAGCTGGTTATTTTATCAAATCGGTCTGTTCATGAACTTAAACATTTAAATCTTAAGGAATGCAATCTTTGCACACTGTGTCTATAATGTTCATGATTGATTCAAGTGAATCAAATTAATTTTTCTTCAATTGTATTCTTGTATAATTCATGAGAATATAGCAATTGAACAACTCATTAACTAGTTTCATTTGAGTCATTTGAACTAGTTATGGTTAAGATGAATAAGGTTGATATGAGAGTAATCATATGGCTAACCTTGTTTAACTATTCGTGAACCAACATCGTGTACACGTTTAGGTACAGCTACATAAACCTAAATGAGGGTTTATTTCATTTGTGTGTAACAAGATAAGTTCTATCTAACAGTTGAAAGATATTAGCTTGGTTGAATCAGGTTTTTCATCTAACGATGATTATTGAATGCTTTGTTACCAAGGTAACTTGGATTGCAAACCCTGATTTGAAAACTATATAAAAGAGAACTCTAGCAACTGGGAAACCTAATCCCCACACCTCATGTGTTTTACTAGTTTCATAAATATAGTCGATTCTCCTTTAACCTTAGGTTTCTTCTCGAGACCCTGTAGGTTAACGACTTGAAGACTTCATTGGGATTGTGAAGCCAGACCCAACTATTCTCTTTATAGTTGCGTTATCTGATCTTGCTATTTCTATCGTGTTAAGTACAATTGGGATAATTGACTCGAGATTTTATATCTCTGATAGGCAAGATAAAACTAATCACAAACACCTTCGTCTCATCGTTTGTGATTCCACAATCACTTGCTTCGCTAGTCGATTAAGTTTATTGTGAAGTGATTGATAATACTAGGCTGTTCTTCAGGAATATAAGTCTGGTTTATCAATTGGTTCATGTTCACCTTGATTTATCAAAAGACGGAACAAAAAATCTTGGGTGTTTCTGTGGGAGACAGATTTATTCAATCCTATAGACTTTTCTGTGTGATACAGATTTATTTATCAAGTTTTCGACTTTAGGTCGTAGAAACTCTTGGTTGTGGGTGAGATCGGCTAAGGGAATCAAGTGTGTAGTATCCTGCTGGGCTTAGAGACATAAGAAGCCAATTGTACCTTGAATCAGTGTGAGATTGATTAGGGTTCAACTACAGTCCAGATCGAAGTTAATTGGTAGTAGGCTAGTGTATGTAGTGGATCAATACAGTGTGATGTTCAATCTGTACTAGGCCCCGGGGTTTTTCTGTATTTGCGGTTTCCTCGTGACAAAATTACGGTGTCTGTGTTATTTCTTTTCCGCATTATATTTTGTTATATAATTGAAATATCACAGGTTGTGCGTTAAGATCAATCAATTAGAATATCCAACCTTTGGTTGTTGATTTACATTGATTGACACTTGAACATTGGTCTTTGGTACCGTTCAAGTAGTTTCACATAATAATCAGGCTCACGGATTTCTATCTGTTTGATTTGCTGATTACATTGTGAAACAGAGATATTTACACTCTTTGATATACTTTACTCTAGATTGAGTCTGACTGTCTTGTTAATTCTCTAGAAAGTGTATTGGAGTAAGTCCTCTCATATTGCCAAACCAATTATTGGGTGTGGTTGTTAGACCCCCCGCATTTTTAGTTATTGCTATTTGTCTCTGGTATATTAGGTCAAGCATCTTAACTGTTAGATTTTCCAAAATGTCTTCATTCCTGAATACGTCATTCACCAACTCTTCTTGCAATTGGGGCTTCACAGTATCATGGATTAGGAAGTCTTCCCACCTGCCATTAAAAGGGACTGCAATGATAAAAACTGGATGACTTTGATCATAACATGATTTCTTCCATGCATGGGTGTGCAAACACTTGATACACATCCACAATTTCATATCTAAAAGAGCATGCTCCCAAGCCTCAAAGAAATCAATATTATGTTGTATTATATCTATGCAAATATCTTTGGCTTCTTCTGTAGGGAAATGTTTATAAAATAAATGTCTATAGATAGCATTTTGAACAAATCCCCTTCCGCCCACACCATTATTACAACCATTGATACAGGTGTATCCGTACTCCTTTAGGGAACCTAGTTAACCTCAAGCTAAGTTGAGCTGAAAATCCTATTCTAGGCAGGAATCCTTGTTTAGGCATAATTCCTAGTTAGGGAAGAGTTTTGTTTTAGGAAATACTCTTAGTTTAGGAAATACATTCCTAATAGAAGTCCTTGATCGGTTGAGTACGATGAAGGATATAAATAGAGGGCTTTGGCTAATAGCTAAGGACAGATACCATACATAGAAAACCTAGAGAAAGCTTGGAACAATACTTGTGCAAGCTTAGCAAACAATTTAAGGTTAATCCACTGTTTAGATAAGATTGTGAGCATAACAAAGAGAGAATTGTAATCGTTTTCTTGTTCATAATCTAGAGAAGATATTTTATTCGAATTACTACTTGTGTTCTGTTTTCTAAGTTTCTCGTCTATTATTATTTTGAATTCCGCCTTTATAGTAATATCTACCAAGGTATAGAGATCAATACTTATCAAGTTGGCATCACGAGCGAGGTTAGTTTTTAGGGTAAATCCCTGTGGTTTATGGTTTTCACTAGATCTCACTACATAAAGCTTGGTGAGGTACTCGAGAAGCTAGAAGATATTAAGAAATCAAGGGGATCAAGGATGACGAACATAAGGAAAGCGAACCAAAAACTATGGAAGAAAAGGTGGCTACACTGCAAACAAACATGAAGTCAATTCAAGTTACCCTTAAGGAACTGAGTGAATGTATTCGTTCTCATACACCCAATCCGAAGATGAAGAAAAAGATTAAACCTTCATCGGAAGCTTCGGAAGAATAAGAAGGTGAGGATGATGAAAAGAAGAAAAATGAGTTTCTTAAAAGTCCTATATCAACTAAACCTCATGGTAAGAATCTGAAAATTGATTTTCGTGTTGATATTCCACTTTACGATGGGAGTGTCGATGTAGAAAAATTGGATAATTGGATTGAATATCTAGAGACATATTTTTCTTTCTTTGAATATGGTTCAAAGGAAAATATTTCTTTCGCGGTATTGAAGCTACAAAAGCATTCTCTAACTAGGTGGAAAAATTGTCAAAGACAAAACCTAGGTAAGGGAGTATTGTCGTGGAAAAGATTCAAGGAAGTTGCAAGGAAACAGTTTTATCCAGTTGGCTACCTTGAAGAGAGATGGTTCAAGTGGTACAACTTGAAGCAGATTTACAACCAAACAGTGCAAGAACATACTTCGGAATTTCAGAATCAAGCTATGATTTTGTATTTAGACTTGGGATTATGTTATCTATATGAAATATATTTCCGGGTTCCATGAGTATATACTGAAGGAGTTGAAGATGTTCTCGGTGGATACTATCTCCGAAGCAAGTATAAAATCTAATGTCATTGAAGGCATGCTTAAGAAATTTGATTCAAAAGGAAATACTAAGGTGAAATCTGGAGGTACCACTGTAAAAGGAGGTGAAAGGAGCAAAGAAGAAGGGAAGTCTAGTGACAAGGAAGGTTTGTTTTGCACCGATTACAAGCAAACATGTCACGTTATCGACAAGTGTTGGGTTAAGAATCCCCATCTAAAGCCTAAAGGGTTGTAGAGGAAAGAAGCCAAGAAGGCAGCACTAGTCGCTCAAACTCCAAAAGAAGTGCATGGACTAACGGAATCCAATTCAAAGCTTTCTCTTATGATAGGGGCAAAAAGGAAGACCTTCAAAAGATCATCTTAGGGAGCGACTCTTCACAGTGAAGATGCAAGTCAAAACATCACTAGTTGATGCTGTTATTGACCTAGGAAGTCAGAAGAATTTACTTTCACATTTTTTGGTACAGAAGTTAGGATTGAAGACTATCAAACATCCAAAACTATACCCTTTAGGATGGCTTCAAAAAGAAGGGGGATTACAAGTTTCACAGCAGTGAACATTCAAATTTTCTCTAGATGAGTCATATATTGACGAAGTTACATGCGACGTAGTTCCTTTGGATGTCTTCCAGGTAGTACTAGGTAGTCCTTATCTATGGGATAGAGATGCAACTCTATACATGAGGGAACAAAAGTACACCTTTACCAAATACGGAGAAAGTTTTGTGATTTGGGATATATATTCTCCTATAGAGGGAGCAATTTTGATTACATCCACTCAGGCTAAGCGTTTAGTGAATGTTAGCACGAAGTTCATTCTCCTTGTGATCCGTTTTCTTAAGGAGAAACCTAGTAGAGTTTGTTTAGAAGCCTTATCTGCACAATAAGAAGGCGACTTAGAAAGGTTGAAGTTGAAGTATAAGGATTTATTTTCAGATGTCACGGGATTGTCGCCAAAGAGGAGTGTGGAGCATGAGATCATGTTGACCGGAGAGAGTTATCTTCTTAATGTAGGTCTTTATCGCACGACCGTAGAGGAATCTAATGAGATCAAGAAACAAGTCCAGGAACTTCTAAAATTAGGAATGATAGCGCCAAGTGCTTCACCTTGTGGATCATCGGTATTGTTAGTACCAAAAAAAGATGAAAGCTGGCGTATGTGTATTAATTATCGAGCATTAAACAAGATCACTATCAAGAATCGCTACCCTTTACCTAGGATAGAACACATGATGAATTAGTTGGAAAAGCTCGAGTCTTTACAAAGTTAAATTTCAAATATGGATATCACCATATGAGAGTTCGAGAAGATGATACATGGAGGACTGCTTTCAAAACCAAACAAAGCTTGTTCGAATGGTTGGTGATGCCTTTTGGTTTGTGTAACGGTCCAGCGACGTTTATATGTTTGATGAATGATTTGTTAGGACATTTTATATAAGATTTTGTGATTATTTACTTGGATGATATCCTAATATACAACAAAACTTGGGAAGAGCATATCGTTCACGTTGACAAGGTGTTTAAAGTGTTACATGAAGGCCAGCTGAAGTTGAACGAAAAGAAGTGTGAGTTTGGAAAAAAAGGAGTTGGTGTACCTCGGATTCATTGTTGGTGGTGGAAAACGGAAGATTGATCCAAGGAAGGTTGAAGTGATCACTAAGTGGCCTAGACCTAGTACTATAACTAAAATCAGGAGTTTCTTATGGGCTTACTGTGGATACCGTCGAAATCGGTTAGGATCTCTAGATATCTAAAATGGGAATCACGTGGAAATTATTATTATAAGAGCCGCCACCCAACTTAGGGAGTTGGGACCCAAAATAGGCACTGGTCCAAAACAGAGAAATAGTCCGGAAATCAAAGTACGGGTTAGGAAGGTGTGAGGCACCTAACCCGTCCAATCCGAAGATCGGCCTCTACTTTATAATTGGGAAACTAGGGTTTAGATTTCAAAAACGTATAACTAAAATAAAATTAATTAATTAACTTTGTACGATTACCACCTGCAAAATGCAAAATTATTAGATGCCGATATAATAATTAAATAAAACTCTGCAACGAAAATTATTATTATTATCGAAAAATACTATCACTATTACTATTATTATCATTAACTATCAACTATTATTATTACTATCGAATTTTTAGTCTCATGAAGCCTAAACAGAATTATGAACGTAAACAATAGGTAAACATAATCATGAATGGAAACGAAAGATTAAGTGAACAGTCAGAATAAAATCCAAACCAAGCACTATATGTATCAAACGTATGTACCAAACTATATTATCAAACAGTACCATGTACTCTATTATAATCCAACAAATTGGAAGGTCATTGTACCGATTTTTGGATCAAATAAAACAAAAGAGAACCATTAGTCCAAATAATAATAATATAAAGAGAAACTTTAACAAATGATGATATATGGAGTGAAGTTGAAACAAACTTTCATTAATATCTACCAGGCGCATACGAATATATGGATTTGATAATTTGGTAGCACTAACCTGTTTTCACAATGAGATGATAATATTGTTACTTAGATTAATGACGAGAATCCAACAGTGCCGCAACATGTACCTCAATACCAATTCTCTTCTCACTCTAATATTTCCTCCTCACCGTTGTTCTCTTGTAATTTTTCTCCTCCTTTGTTTTCAGTTGCCTCCTAATGTTTTCAACCCTAAAATTTTCCTCTTTTATTTCTACCAAAAATTTTCCTCTAAAAATTCCTCCTAGATTTCTACCCCAAAATTCTCCTCCTTTTTTTTATTATTATTACTGAATTTTTTCCTCCCTTGACACCAAAACTAGTTCCCTATTTATATTGTTTCTCCATTAACCATAATCATAGGATTAGTTTACTTTGATCGGACCGCTCACATTAAAAACCTAAATTTCATTTTCATATTTTCACAAAATATTATTTTCTTTCTCAAATTATTTGATATCATTTCCATAATCAAAATATATTTCACTTAATTCTAAGATTTTAGTTGGATAGAAAGTCTTGGGAGAAAAGCAAAAAATGTCGACACTTCTTCGCATTTGAAAACGGGTGGTCGTCCAATCTAAATGGGCTAAGAAACCATTTATTTTAATCACGCCTCAAAATCCAATTGAGCTGCTGGACATTAGCTAGTAGGAACTAATGAGCATTTGAGAATGGACGTTAGCTGGCAGTCCACTAACCTTGGATATAATTTGGACTGTTTGATCCTTTAAAATTTGGACCTAATGGACACATTTATAGTCATACTGGACACAGTGCATATGGACCTTACTTTGGGCATAATGGGCTTCTATTAACTGTGAGGTGATCATAGATTTTACTCGGGTGAGGTTTCACATTTAGACCATTTCGGATACGATTTTGCGGCGGCATTCATGATCGTGCAAAATTGGGGTGTCTACAGTTGCCCCTCTTTGGTAGAAGTTTGCGTACAACTGAAGGCCAAAGACATACACACCAATTTTGCACAATTACTTCGTTGGATTCCTCATTTATAATTATACAGGATGACACTATAAAGTTCACCCGAATTACTACTAAGTATTTTGATTTTGCACCGGTACACATCCTCGTGATAGAGATCACGACGAAGCGGTACTTGTGCCATACTTACTATTGCGAAAACAGGTTGCGCTTTATTATATTGATGCTACGTCATCACATCGATTACATCGTCTGAGAAGCGGCTCTTCAATTTTTAAGACTTTGCTCAAATATTTTCATCATCTCTTGTCCTTTTAACGATCCATATGGAGCTTTAGATAAATAATTTTCCTCGAGCATTCTTGATTACCACAATCCTAATGTAGAAAGTAAGCCTCACGTTCCCTTCGAGTTTTGCGTTCAAAGCCTGGAGAAACCCTGTAATTGATGACCTTGCAAGAGAGCTATTAGTAGCACATGTTCCTAATAAATACTAATTTATTTATTATTATTTTTAATTTTTAATTTTTTAATAATTTTTATTAAGAAAACAAATCTTTAAAAAAATAATTTTCAAAAACAAAAGGTGAAAAACAAAATACTAAATATATACAAAGGTTTAGGAATCTCGACCTGCCACGTGTCTGATAGATGCCACCAAAAATATTACCGTCCCCATCCAAATTTTCAGATCTGTCAATCCTCCCAGCTATCTCCCAGCTATAATTAACTTCATCAATTGGCTTCAAACTGTAAAACGATTCAGGATTTTGCTGCTTTCCAGGGATGACGCCCGATGCTTCAAATCATCAATTTTCTCCACACGACTTTTCTTTTCCTCTATCTCTTTTATGAAGTGCTACTCAATTTTCCCAAGTGGTTGTTTAATAACCATTTCTTTTCTTTCTCTTTTTAAAAAAAAAAAAAAAAACCTACCCGTTTGGACGTCCGTTGATCATAAAACTTTAGGAGATGACTTACAGGACTCAAGATGACATACAAATGGACTTAACATATCTCTCTCTAAATTATTTACTTGACTAAGACCGAACATTATGACATGGGCCCAGTGTAATGATGGTGGTGCCCCAAGTTTTTTTTTTTTTTTGACCAAGGGCCTAATATAATGATGACTTTGCCCCTTTTTTTCTGACACTATAAAACTGGAAATATATATATATATATATTTTTTTTTTTTTTTTTGACTGACTGACTGACTGAAAATAATAATTCTTGATGATTTTTTTTTCTTTCTTCTTCTTCTTCTTCTTCTTCTGACTGATTTTATGAGACTGAATTTTTTTTCTATTTTCGTCGAGGGATTAACATAATGATGACTCTGCCCCTAGTAAATTTTTTTTTTTTTTTTGGACTGAATGATTAAAGGGGCCAAACATGATGACGACTCTGCCCCTAAATTATGACACTATGAGAGAGATATTATTGGACTTCTAAAAAAAACCTCCTTAAGTTTTATGAGCGTTCGCTGCCCTTAGATAGATTTGAGCACTTACCTAGGTATGGTATTTCTTGGGTCGAGTAACACTTACTGGGCATGGATCATGTTGGCTGCCCCGATCAAATTGTTGAACAATTCTTCTATTTTGTATGATTCTTGGATCTTCTCGAAATTTTGCTTGCTTTATCTTCTTGAACTTTATCTCTGAAAAATCACTCATTACCTTCTGATTAATTGTATTCTTGAACCTTGTGCTGGGAAAATCACTCATTGCCTTCTTGAACCTTTTGCTGGGAAAATCGTTTGTTATCTTCTGATTAATACCTTTCTTGAACTTTGTGCTGGGAAAATTATTCATTACCTTCTGATTAATTATTCATTGAACCTTAGGCTCCGATTATTATTTATCGTCTTTTGATTATTTTCTTTCTTGAACCTTCTGCTGAGAAAATCATTCTTTTCCTTTTGATCAATTTCTTTCTTAAACTTTATGCAGGGAAAATCATTCTTTGCCTTTTGATCAGCTGCTCCATCATTCTTCAAGTTTAATAACACGTCCTTATAAGATACCATTTCCTCAAGTAGTGGATTTGTCGTCTCGCCTTTATTTGGTGGAAAAATCTCATCTTTATGTGTTTTGAATATTTCTTTCTTCTTGACATGGGTCTTCAACATCCATTCTGGTCTTAACTGCAATGGTTTCTCTTCAATTAAATTCACTACTTCTGTTCTCTGATTTGGCACACTCTTGCATTGTATCCACATTTTGGTCGTATTCATCTTCTTTCTTTGAGGTGCCTTTAAAGATTGATCTTCCTTTCTCCGATTGACAAACTTTACTTCTTTAGCCAGTTCAGGTTTTTCTTTTTGGTGGTTCCACAGTCCCCACGGATTTCCAGTATTCTCACTGCCTTTATTTATGCTGAGTATATTGTTCTTCAAAACATTTTTCCTACAAACAAAATCTTTTTGTTTTTTTAGTTTTTCAATATTTTTTGGATTTTTCGAAATATTTTGAAAATTGAAAATAAAAGACTACTTATTTACAAATTCAGGTGATTCAAGACCCTTAATTGGTTGGATTAACTCAACAGAATGCGTTAGAGACTTACCTGACTCAGCCTCTATTGTTCTTACCACTTTTTGTTCATCATCTTGTCCTGTAGACTTCAACCTGGGTGATGGTTGTGTAGGAGGCATAATTACATTTTTATCCCTGAGATGAGGTGGCTTGTAAATAGGTCTGCTTCTTGCTATATTTTGAACTTCGTCACCACCCTCAGTTCTAAACGGATTCCACCTTGTAGATGAAGATTGATTTGTTGCATGTACTGGTTCAGTAGGTAAGATATCTAAGAGGTAGACTGGACCTGCGAGTGGTTGAACGGGATGAGACAAGAGCTCTGAAATATGCACAGGCCTAACAAGTGCGGTCTGCTTTGGTAGAAGGTCAGATATATGCACATGCTCTGCTGGGAATCAGTTGAAATTTAGCATGTTCCTTGGTTGTTCAACTCCATAATAATCTGCCATTAATTCATACAAAATAACATGATGATTAGTTGTTGAATTAAATGAATTCACAGTTTTTACCTGATCCTTGAAGAGTTCACTGATGTGGATGGGCCAATTCATCGCAGTTTCTTGCTTGTAGATTGAGTCGGCTAAATTGGTTTCATTTTCCGCCAAGAAAAAATTGACCATGGGTTCCCTTTGATGATTTTGCAATGGGCTTGTATTCAACTGCTTTCTCTCTCCATAATTCCTTTGTGGACGTCCATATCTACCCTGATTCCAGTTCTGGATCTGCCCTTGGTGTAGTCCTACATGTGACGCAATTACTGATGCAACTGGAACATTATTCACTTGACTTTCTTCAGTAAATGGGGACCTTCCACAATTATTCCCATTAGAGTCCTCCGGGTTGGTCAACCTTGTCATTCTTCCCGTGTCCAATGCATTTTCAATTTGTGAACCCGCCTTCCATAATGAGAGTAATGTTGGATGCTAAGACAATATCAGTCGATTCCAATATTCATAGTTCAAGCAGTTCATTATCATATCAACCATATCTTCTTCAGTTAATTTTTCATCGAGCTCTAATGCCTTGGTCCTCCAACGTGGAAAGAATTTTTTAAATGCCTCATTGGGTTCTTGTTTGACCGCCTCCAAGTGCTTCCGAGTAAACTGAATTTCAGGGACCAACATAAACCGTGTCACAAACATATTGACCATATCCTTCCAAGTCTAAACTAGACTTGGATCTGTCTTCATCAGCCACTTTAAAGCCGTACCGGTCAAACTTCTCTGAAATAATTGTACTAACAACCCATCACTAATACCCAATGGTTTTAAGTACCCAACATACATACGAATATGGGCTTTCAGACACCCGGTTCCATCATATTTATCTATATCCGGAAATGTGAAGCCATGAGGAAAATGGATATCGGGATAATGATATAGCCCATGTGTATCTACTGTATCCTCACCCATTTTCTGCAAGGTCCTTTCAATCTTTTTGAGCCTCTGGGATAACTTTCTTTCGAGTGCCATGGTCTCTCCCATTTCATCAAAAATGTCATCTTTAACATCTTCAATACTATTCTCTTTAACATTTTCATCATTATGGTTATTTTTGTCATTTTCCCTCATTTCAGGCCCTACATATTTTCCTGTGGACTTAGCAATGGCCTCGGGAGTAAACTTCTTGGTTTCGGCTTCCAATTTTATGAACTTGGTATCCAACATCTTTTGGAATTGTTCGCGCAACCATGACAATGCCCCAGTGTCGATATTCATTTCGGATTCTATAGTCATTTTCCTGTTTCAAAGGAAATAAAAAAAGATATATGGTAACACAAGGGTGCTTATGTCTCGGATTTTGTGCAATAATGAATGCAGTTTACAATTAATGCACGTGCATGCAGGTTTCACTAACTCTTAGGTAGGCTTGGGTTACCTTAGCAGAATATACCTCAGACGTAGTCGAAACTAGTCTTCTTTGGTACTGGGCTAAGGCTTGTGGTGGTTCGGCTGATAACGCCCAGTGGGTTCAGCTTACTAGCCACAGATTTTCCTAAAATAGGACTCGAACGATGCAAAATGAAAATGCAAGATGCAGATGGGTGCGTGCAGTGTGTGTGTGCAAATACCGAGTAGTGTCAAATCAAAACCCTAAATTCCCAATTACGTTTCAAGTTAGATTCTCAAAATCCCCAGAAGATTCACCACTGTGGATACTGTCGAAATCAGTTAGGATCTCTAGATATCTAAAATGGGAATCACGTGGAAAATAATATTATAAGAGCCGCCACCCAACTTAGGGAGTTGGGACCCAAAATAGGCACTGGTCCAAAACAGAGAAATAGTCTGGGAATCAAAGTACGTGTTAGGAAGGTGTGAGGCACCTAACCCGTCCTATCCGAAGATCGGCCTCTACTTTATAATTGGGAAACTAGGGTTTAGATTACAAAAACGTATAACTAAAATAAAATTAATTAATTAACTTTGTACGATTACCACCTGCAAAATGCAAAATTATTAGATGCCGATATAATAATTAAATCAAACTCTACAACGAAAATTATTATTATTATCGAAAAATACTATCACTATTATTATCATTAACTATCAATTATTATTATTACTATCGAATTTTTAGTCTCATGAAGCCTAAACAAGATTATGAACGTAAACAATAGGTAAACATAATCATGAATGGAAACGAAAGATTAAGTGAACAGTCAAAATAAAATCCAAACCAAGCACTATATGTATCAAACGTATGTACCAAACTATATTATCAAACAATACCCTGTACTCTATTATAATCCAACAAATTGGAAGGTCAATGTACCGATCTTTGGATCAAATAAAACAAAAGAGAACCATTAGTCCAAATAATAATAATATAAAGAGAAATTTTAACAAATGATGATATATGGAGTGAAGATGAAACAAACTTTCATTAATATCTACCAGGCGCATACGAATATATGGATTTGATAATTTGATAGCACTAACCTGTTTTCGCAATGAGATGATAATATTGTTACTTAGATTAATGACGAGAATCCAACAGTGCCGCAACATGTACCTCAATACAAATTCTCTTCTCACTCTAATATTTCCTCCTCACCGTTGTTCTCTTGTAATTTTTCTCCTCCTTTGTTTTCAGTTGCCTCCTAATGTTTCCAACCCTAAATTTTCCTCTTGTATTTCTACCAAAAATTTTCCTCTAAAAATTCCTCCTAGATTTCTACCCCAAAATTCTCCTCCTTTTTTATTTTATTATTATTACTGAATTTTTCCTCCCCCTGACACAAAAACTAGCTCCCTATTTATATTGTTTCTCCATTAACCATAATCATAGGATTAGTTTACTTTGATCGGATTGCTCACATTAAAAACCTAAATTTCATTTTCATATTTTCACAAAATATTATTTTCTTTCTCAAATTATTTGATATCATTTCCATAATTAAAATATATTTCACTTAATTCTAAGATTTTAGTTGGATAGAAAATCTTGGGAGCAAAGCAAAGAATGTCGACACTTCTTCGCATTTGAAAACGGGTGGTCGTTCAATCTAAATGGGCTAAGAAACCATTTCTTTTAATCACGCCTCAAAATCCAATTGAGCTGCTGGACATTAGCTAGTAGGACCTAATGAGTATTTGAGAATGGACGTTAGCTGGCAGTCCACTAACCTTGGATATAATTTGAACTGTTTGATCCTTTAAAATTTGGACCTAATGGACACATTTCTAGTCATACTGGACATAGTGCATATGGACCTTACTTTGGGCATAATGGGCTTCTATTAACTGTGAGGTGATCATAGCTTTTACTCTGGTGAGGTTTCACATTTAGACCATTTCGGATACGATTTTGCGGCGGCATTCGTGATCGTGCAAAATTGGGGTGTCTACACTTGCACATACTTGCGTAAGTTTATCCGACATTTTTTGAATATTGCAGGACCATTACATGGTTTGACGGGAGCTATGGCAAAGTTTGAATGACATCAAACCCATGAAGACGCTTTTCAGTTGCTAAAAAGGAAGATTTCAGAAGCACCGGTGTTGGCACTGCCTAACTTACAACGTACTTTTGAAGTTGAGACCGACGCTTTTAACTATGCAATAAGAGGAGTGTTGCTACAAGATGGTAAACCAGTGGAGTACCATTCAGAATTGTTCTCAGGTGCTATCAAGAACTACACACCTTAGTACAAAGAATTTTATGCTTTATATCAATGTATCAAGCATTGGCGAGTGTATCTCTTAGGTAAAGAAGTAGTGGTACATTCAGATCACAAACCATTGGAGTATTTACATGCACAGATAAAACTACAACAAGCCCGACACATGAAGTGGATGTTTTACTTGATGAGTTTCAACATTCTCATTAAGTACAAGAAGGGAGTAACAAACTAGTTGGCAGATATGTTGTCTCATCCACCATTCCGAGCATTAATGGTGGCCATGAAAATTCAGCCGATTGTTCCTCAAGAGTATGCAAAGTCATACGCATCTAACAAAGACTTCAAGAAGGTGCTAGAAGAGATAAAGAGTGGTTTGAAAGGCGAGTTTGAACTCCGAGATGGATTTTTTTTTTTTGATAACCGATCCACTTTATTGAAAAAAGAAAAAGAAAGAGGGGGGCTAGGCCTTACCTCCAGGAGACAAAAGAAGAAAAGAACAAAGAAAAAAGAACAAAAAAAAGCAAGCAAAATGACCCAACCAGCCAATAGGCCACTGTTACATATTACGAAAACGATAAAGCGGCAAAACAGAGTTATCTATTTCCATTTTATGTCTTATAAAATCCGGAGAAGTTATCCACCAGCGCGATTCCAACGTCACTCCATGTTTTTCCAGCATATGGATTGTTATACAAGGGTCAGTTGCTTTGTATTCCAGAAGATGAAGATCGTTACAATGATTGAGAGAGGCACACACATCCCAAGTTGCTGGACACTTTGGGATGAATATAACTCTTCTTAACCTTCGTCGTTATGTCTTTTGGCCAAAGATGCAAGATGATGTGGCTAAGTTAGTTAGAGGGTGTAAGTTGTGTAGCACATCTAAACCTTCCAACAGAAAACGTGGGTTATATCTACCATTACCAGTACCATCAAGGCCTTGGGAGAGTATTTCTATGAATTTTCTTGGTGGATTACTGAAGACCAAGTCTGATTATGAATACTTGTTCGTCACGGTCGACCGATTCAGCAAGATGATTGCATTAATTCCATGTACAAAGACGGTAACGGGAGCCGGTGCAGCAAAGATCTTCTTTGAGTATGTGTGGAAGCATTTTGGTTTACCTACTTCGATTATTTCTGATAGGGATAGTCGATTCCTTAGTCATTTTTGGGATTCTTTATGGAAGATGATGGACACTAGGTTGAACAAGAGTACAACTTTTCATCCACAAACAGACGGACAAACAAAAGTGGTCAATAGGACTATGATTCACATGTTAAGGGGATATAATTCTAAGCACCATAAAACTTGGGATGAGAGTTTACCATATCTACAATTTGCATTCAATAGAGAAGTTCATAGTTCTTCGGGAAAATCTCCTTTTGAGACGTGCTATGGTTACTTACCATCTAGTCCTTTCGATCTAGTATTTTCTAGTGACACCTCAATGGTGGGAAATGAAGGAATTGAACGACAAAAGGCACAGAAGTTCTTGGAGAAGATATCTAAGATTCATGCTACTATTGCATCAAAATTAAAGAAGTCACAATACAAATACAAAGCAAAGCATGACAAGCATCTTCTGCCTTGTAATTTCGGTGTTGGTGACTTGGTATGGTTAAAATTAGGTAAGGAACGACTGAAGTGGGAACGTAAGAAGTTGAATCCATTGAGGTATGGACCATTTCGTATTCTCGATCAGATTGGCGACAATGCCTTTCGTCTGGATCTGCCACCTTATCTAGGAATGTACTCGGTTATAAATGTCGAATACTTGAAGTTGTTTGAACCACCATTACTAGATGATGAGAACCACCATTACTAGATGATGACAGTGACGACACTATGATCTTACCACAGGTAGAAGACTTATGATTTGATAGAGAGGAACCACTCAAGGAAGACTGCGTATTGGAGCGAAGAGTGACTAAAACACGACAAGGAGAGAAAGAATCTTTTCTAATTAGATGTTAAGGTCAAGTTCCTAGCAAGGCCAAGTGGTTTAACAAGGAAAAAGGGGATCTCGAGTCCCTAACCTTCATTTTTAACTCTCACAAGAGTTCAAGTTCTTAAAAGGGGGACCCATGATACAGGTGTATCCGTACTCCTTTAGGGAACTTAGTTAACCTCAAGCTAAGTTGAGGGAAGAATCCTATTCTAGGCAGGAATCCTTGTTTAGGCAGAATTCCTAGTTAGGGAAGAGTTTTTTTTTTGGAAATACTCTTAGTTTAGGAAATAAATTCCTAATAGAAGTCCTTGGTCGGCTGAGTACGATGAAGGCTATAAATAAAGGGCTTTGGCTAATAGCTAAGGACATAATCTAGACACAGAAAACCTAGAGAAAGCTTGGAACAATACTTGCATGCTTAATAAACAGTTTAAGGTTAATCCACTGTTTAAAGAAGATTGTGAGCGTAACAAAGAGAGAATTGTAATTGTTTTATTGTTCATAATTTAGAGAAGATATTTTCTTCGAATTACTACTTGTGTTCTGTTTTCTAAGTTTCTCGTCTATTATTATTTTGAATTCCGCCTTTATAGTAATAGCTACCAAGGTATAGAGATCAATACGTATCAACCATCATAATTCCTAAAGGGACAGTGTACTCTGCCATGTGATATGGATATAGACCAGGTTGTTGATGAAGGTGATTTGGACGGTGATGCATGATCAATCCGCGTTTTGATGAGGAAGAAAAACGAGTATGCCGCATTAAGGAATAAACCCTGGGAAATAATAGCTCGTAACTGCAAATCGATAAAAAAGAAAAACCACGACAGATGAGGAGGGTCAGATGGGTGAGAGTGATAATAAACGGTAAAGGAAAGGAAGGAGATGAACTTTGAATGGATCGAATACAGGAAAAAGGGAGAGAGAATTGCAAACTTTCAGTCGCCTCCAAAAATACTTATGAAGTAAGGGAATTATTCTCATGATAAAAATATGATGGACAAGGTTTTTTTTTTTAATAGGAAAAAAGATACATTAAGAACTTAAAGTATTTCATGAGATCTTCAAACTCTTGACCTCCTACTTAAAAGTCAGGCTCCTGACCAATTGGGCTATCCCCTGATGATTAGATAAGGGTTATTGATTTTACCACATAGTGACTCTATTTTGTCATTACTTTGTATGCTTCAAAAAAATTTGAATATGACTCAAAACAGGATTGAAAATCGATCGGCGGACAGAGGCGAATTGGGCGTCCACCGGGCAAAGTAACACTCGAAGGTCCAGACCCGATTTGAGGTACCCGTATCATGTGGTCTACAAACCTTGTCCGGAACAAAGGTCACTCTAGCATTAGGTCGTCGTTCTTCTTCCCTCTCCCTCCCTACGTTTCTCACTCAAAATCCCAACGTAGAAGAAGAATTTTCCACATAAGGAATCCGAGTCAGACCGATTTCAATTTCAACAAGGTCTCTCCTCCCCTATTCAGTAAGTAATCTCTTTCTCTTAAAACCTAATTTCTAACTTTAGGATCTGAAAGTACTTCAAACTTCTGAAATTTACTTAAAATTGCTGAAATCTAAAGTAATATGGTAGTAAGGTCTTGTGTAGTTTCTCTTATATATATCACTATTTGCCCATATCAGTTCCAATTGTTGTGTAATTCTGTTGGAACTGACCATATTTAGGTTATAAGATTAGCTTTAAGTTCATGAGTTTGCTTCAAGTTCCTGCTAGAACTACATTTTCATTGCTAGAACTACATTTCGATTAACTAATCCTAATTTTTTAAGTTTCTGGTTGTGCAGGCGCGCTTGATTTGATAGGAAATGGAAGAGACTTCGAGTGGCAATCCAAGTTTGGAGATTGTTGTTAGTCAAGAAAATGATGGAAACGAAGTTATAATTGATGAAAATGACTCAACAAAGAAGAATGAAGAGGCTGAAATAGACAATGTGGGGAATGAAGAAGTGGTGGAACCGAAAGTTGGGATGCTTTTTGGTACTGCTGATGAAGTGCTCGAGTATTATAAAAACTATGCTAAGCAATTAGGATTCCCTGTGAAAAAGAGATCGTCTACGAAGGATGATGATGGGGTTTTGAGATATGTAACTCTTGCATGTGCTCGGTCAGGAACATCAAGAAGTAATTCAGCAGGTAAGGGTTTGAGACCGCCTCAAAGTATTAAAACGAACTGCAAGGCTCTTCTTAGTGCATGTATTTGTCTTGATGGAAGGTGGAGAGTTAGTAGTGTTAGGCTTGTACACAACCATGAGTTGAGTCCAGATAAAGTTTGTTTTTTCCGATGTAAGCGGGTATTAAACTCCCATGGAAAAAGGAAGCTTGATTTAAATGATAAAGTTGGTGTCAAAAAAGATAAGAATAGTAGTTCATTGGTTGAAGTTGGAGGAAGTGAGAATACCTCAATATTGGTTAAAGATGGTAGAAACTATTCTGAAAAAGCGAGCCAGTTACAACTAGAGGAAGGGGATGCTACCTTAATTCTAGATTATTTGATGAAAATGAAATCTCAGGATGCAAATTTCTTTTATGCAATTGATTTGGATAAGCAGGGTAGGCTACGGAATGTGTTTTGGGCAGATGCCAGGAGTAGATCATCATATGAGGAATTTGGTGATGTTATCAAGTTTGACACTACCTATTTGGCGAATAGATATGTCATCCCTTTTACTCCATTTGTGGGGGTCAATCATCACGGGCAACCTATTTTGTTTGGGTGTGCACTGGTTTCAAGTGAAGATACGGAAACATATATATGGCTGTTTCAAACTTGGCTTGCATGTATGTCTGGGCGTGCTCCAAGTGGGATAATAACTATTCTGGACAGAGCTATGGAAACAGCTATTGAAAATGTCTTTCCTAATATCAGACATCGTTGGTGCTTGTTGCATATAATGAAGATTCTTCCTGTAAAGCTGAAAGAATACAATGATTCTGAATCCATTATGTTAGCCCTGAAATGTGTTGTGTATGATTCAGTGTCTCAGTCCGAGTTTGAAGAACAGTGGAATATAATGATTGAGAATTACAAGTTACATAATGATGATTTTTTAACTGGGTTATATAATGAGAGATGCCGTTGGGTGCCAGTTTTTGTGAAAGAAAGCTTTTGGGGCGGAATTTCTCCTATATCGAAATGAGAGTATGCGTTCATTCTTCGATGATCACGTCAAATCTAAGACTTCCTTAAAACAGTTCGCGAAAAGGTATGAAGATGCATTGAGAAGTAATGTCGAAAAGGAAATTCATGAAGATTTTAAGTGTTTTTCTTCAAGTGTCAACTGTGTAACACACTATGACATGGAGAAACAAGCTCAAGCAGTTTATACAATTTCAAAATTTAAAGAGTTCCAGAATGAATTAACGGGTAAAATGTACTGCGACTTGGCAACTTTTGAAGTCGACGGTACGAGTTTTGAGTATCAAATATCTGAGGATATAATGATTGGTGAGAGGAAAAAAAGTGTAAGTTTCAAGGTTAGGTTCCAGGAACATGACAATGAAATTTTGTGCAGTTGTTCTAAGTTTGAGTTCGCGGGAATATTATGCAGACATGCGATTTATGTCTTTATTCGTCACAAGGTCCACTTATTTCCCAGTAAATACATCATGCAGAGATGGAGGAAAGATGTGAAGAGATGTCACACAAAGGTAAAACTAAAATACAGTGATTGGGATACAACTCCCGAAGCTCAACGATGTCATAAGATGGACAAGAGCTTTAATGAGATAAAGGAAATGGCGAATGATTCTGAAGATAAGTGTGTGATTGTGATGTCTTGGATGAATAAGTTAAAGGAAGAACTAATAAACCATGACTATAACTCTAGAAGTATTCGAGTAACTCCCAAACTGCCCATTCCAAGGATCTTAGGCAATAAAGTCAAGAGCATCCCAAAAGAGGGTCAGAGTATGCTCGCCCCAAACTACTTGTATGGATCGAATGGGTCTGGAAATGTAGCTCTCCCTATCCCTATTTTATACGACAATCGTTTTCAGGTAATACATGTATTGCTTGATTTGAAATATTTCTTATGATTTTTACACATTAATGGCTTATGTATTGATTTTCGTAATTTTTCGTTTCACTAGGGCCATCACCATCAAGCTTGGAATGGGGTTTATAGTATGTTCAGTTTGCCTAGTTCTAATTTGCAAGGACTTGGTAACCAAAAGCCTGATTGAGACACTGGATCAGTGGTTAGTGGACTCTCATTTTCTTTTGCCTGTACTTAGGACCACTGTAAGAATATACCAACTCATATCACATCAAATAACAAATTTGAACTGATGCTGTACTTTCGCTAAGTATGTAGGAATGCAAATATTGAGCATACATGTTAAAATCATGCTTGATTAGTTTTTTTAAGTCGTTACCTACATGTGTTGAACAGATGTCTTTCTTCATGGACCCAGGGGTCCCCTTTATTAATTACAATGACCTACCTTCTCCTTTTCTTTTCATTGTTGGATTCAATGGATAAATTCCGTTGGATCACATATATCTGTAGATCTCTGTTACTTATTGCCCATTGTCCACCCCCAATCGAATTCATCATGGTAGATGGGGAAGTTCATTGAACGGGTGATGCTATGATACAAGTTATACAACACTTGCTTGTCACCTGCAAAACTCATATAAGCAGGTACTGTTCTCTACTTATTCTCAAAATGATTAGTGTAAGCAACCTTTTAGTGTAAGCAATGATTAGTTAATTGGGTTACTAATGAGAGATGTTGTTTGTTGCCAGTTGTTGTGTAGGAAGGCCTTTGGGCCGGAAGGTCTCCTATACAAAGAAGCAAGATTCTGCATTTATACTTTGATGATCATGTGCAGTCTAAACAAACCAGAAGGAATTGGTGAAAATTACGAAACTGCATCTTAATGTGATGTATGAATTAAAAAGCTTGAAGGCCTTTGGTGTTTCTCTTCACTGGTAGATTGTTTACACATTAAAACATTTAAAATTGGATGAAGAAGTTTACTCTAAGTCAAAGCTTGAAGTGAATGTATTATGACGTGGTTAAGGTGAATAATGCAACTTCATATTATCATATATATGTCTGAAGACTTTATGATTGAGTAGAAAACAGAGTGTAAATAAAATGTAAATAGTGCAGTTGTATTTTGGAGACTTTTTGTATATATTTAGGGGTGTAAATATGTTATTAAGATTTCGTTAGATCTATTCTCTTTCAGACTAGTACATCATGAGAAGATGGAGGAAGGATGAGAAGAGAACCTACGAAGGTTATAGTCAGCGTTGATTGGATACCACTCTTGAAGCAAATAGATGTGATAGGTCATAGAATGCAGAAGACATTTGATGAGATTAAGAACTGCCACAGTTGGGACAGCATCTTGGGTCTATATGGGGCCATCTAGTATTTTCCCATTCATCATTCCGTTTTCAACACGGTCAGTAAAGGAAAATTCAGTAATGTTTTCAAGTTATATCATGTTTTCAAGTTATATATCATGTTTCCAAGTTTAATTGCTAGACCCTGATGATTGCTTAACTTCATTAACCTAGTAAATTTGTGTAGTAGATTATAATGGTTCTGCTGTTCTGTATATTCAGGATTTGTGCTTGCTTAGAGTGTGAGACTTGTGTTATGGTAGGAACAGGTTGTCTTCCTTCCGACCCTAAAAAATGAGCTCAGGGTAGGTGAATCAAGATTCATACTGTCGACTTCCTCTCTTCCCAGATCAAGTAGCTAGATAGCCTTCACTTCAGCAACCATGTCAACTAATAGCACCACAATCTACAGGTTCTCCCTCTCTCCCTTCATTGCGTCCAAATACTCCTGATATAAGTATGTGAACTCAAAACTATTTGAAGTTTTTCAATACAAGCACAAGATTTCTACATAGACACCAGTATCAAAATGATACTGTACATGACTGAAACTAGTTGCTTAATTTCGATTACCAAATATATCTTTTATGCTTTACATCTCACTACTAGCAAACATATACCATACACACTTATATTGTTCATTTAACACAGAATATTTGATACAAACTAGCCAATCAACTTTTATTGGCTATCTGCTTGTTACTTCTCAGGAACATTAGCTTTACCTTCTTCCATAACCGTGGTATAACACTCCTGGTATTTCCTGAACTTCCCTTCGTACAGTTCATTACCCTGTTGGATTTTCTCAAAGAACCAACTCTCTTCGGTGTCTTTGCATTTTCTTTGTAGATTTGATCTAAACGATGATCAAAAGAAAAGAAAGGAGATTTCAATTGGCTTGGATAAGATGACGAAGATGCTTGTGAACGTCTCATAATTTGATTCAGTTGCTGAGTCACAGCTTTGAATTCATACGAGTCATAAAGCGGACTTCCTCCATTCGAAGGACTTGGTTTCAAAATTGGGGTAGTACTCTTCGCTTGAAAACTTCCTCCATTCGGAGGACTTGGTTTCAAAATTGGGGTAGTACTCTTCGCATGAAAATTTAGATAGTAAGATGTTGGAGTCATGACTAGTTGTTTCTCTTCCGTTGAAACACTCATGTTGAATCTCTGAATTCTAGGAATCGAAGTCTTTTCCATGGTGGATTTGATCCGTCGAAGCAGTATCACAGATAAATAGGATTCATGAAACCTTTTTAGTAAGTAAGGCAATTGAGTTGATAATTTTCTATGTAAAGAACAAGAAATAACTTAGTATTCTACGTCTCTAACACATGGAGGCATGTGTTATATTAAAAATCTCTCAAGGTTCTTTGTTTGTCAGTTGAGTTCTGAAGAAATGGAGTGTAAGACTGAATTGTACTAGTAATTGTATACACTACTAGGGCACTGAGACGGAGGTGGCCCATATATCTTTATCCGTACCAACTGACAGTGGGAATGCACCTAACAACCGAAACAAGGCATGTGATTATTCAATATTCATTGAAAAGGGTTTTTCGTCGGTGGCTCTGAAGTACTAGTATAGCAGTGTCTAATTCATGAAGCTCTGTGAAAACCTTGTGGTGGCCTTGAAAGATTTCGATTTGAAGATCTATCAGGAACAAGCAAGCAAATGACTCGTCAAACTACTCTACCAACTAAAGTTTGCATCATCGGCAATCATGATCATTTTCATTTTATTTTTATAATTTTGCTGGATTTTAAAGCATTAACACGCTGACCTTATATTAAATTGTTCTAGGACGCTAAATTATTTGTTTTAAGTTGTTAGTGGCTTTGATCTTACTCAACAATTGCTCCTTTCGGCCCTACCAGTCGAGTATGTTCCTGGATTCTTAAGCAATTTCGGCCTCTTTAGTTCCAATTCTTTTGGGGCATTACAAGTTAAAACAACCACATAGATTCTTTGACACTACAAAACAGTTGGAAAGTGCATTCTCATATATTATTAGTACGCGATTAAAATTTGTCCAACTCTGGTGTGTCATCGTCGACATGATTGGAAAGCTGATACTGTATTTATGTCAGTCAAAGTTGTCCTGTTATAGGAAATGTGTCGGTTGCAGCAAGCAAAAGTTAAAATAATGATGAGACAAATTGGAAAATGCATAACG
Organism: Papaver bracteatum; assembly: GCA_023529315.1. Lineage (NCBI taxonomy): Eukaryota > Viridiplantae > Streptophyta > Magnoliopsida > Ranunculales > Papaveraceae > Papaver > Papaver bracteatum. The sequence goes on from JAJJWX010005092.1 coordinate 516,078, forward strand.
CGCAAAGAATTGCCTTATGACAGTTAAAACTTCACTGTATTCCACATGTTATCTGGCATCAGATTCACGCCGTATGAACATCAGCGGTCTAACCGTAGGTAAGTAAAAGGAAATAACATATTTCATTATTTTCCAAATGCAAATGCAAGGAAATGCAACACAAAGTGAGCCGCTGGACTAAGGGGTCTAATGCATCTTAGCTTCCAGAAATCTGTCACTAAACTGTAGAATCCAGTAGCCTCCCACCTTTAACATGTTCAAAATCTCGGCTGAATGCAATCTTTTTTGGTCAGAGTAGCAATATAGCATAGACGAGAGTACTACTATTAAATGCTGATTTTTTTTATTCTGACCATTAAAAATTGTAATCCCATGTAATTAAATACTAAATTCATAGTTTTTTTCTATAATTACACTTTCTACATTGTACTTGCCATTCAATCGTCACCGGCAGGGGTTGTATTACTGTGCAATTTTGTTTGGTGGGAGTGAATAAAATAGGTAATAAAAATAATTAATTAATACAAAATAATGAAAAAACGTAGGATGGCAGTACACTATACCGGTTCGGGGTTTAAACGAATATGGTTGTTTTTTTTTGTTGGTGTTGTTGTTGTTGTTGGTTTTTCGGGTATATAAAGACGAGACCAAGTCTAAGTTTTTCCCTGTACCACCGGAACAACAAATTAAAACACTCTCCTCAATTCTTTCTGAGCCCGAGAGACAGAATCTTAAACAACAACTTCAACAACAAAGGTATTCTTCTTCTTCTTCTTCGTGTCAATTCTAGGTTTGGTTTTCTTCTTCATTTCTGTTACCTTTACTGTATTCATATATAGATACGCAGCTCTGATCTAATAGTAATAGTCTTCTTACGATTAAACATTCAGTTTTGTTTTATGATTAGTTGTATAGATTTCTCTGAATTTCATGTTTTTTTAGGTCATTATTGAATTTGCTTTCGTGGGTTTGTTTTACAATTCGTAAATTTTGATGAATTATATCATCTATTTGCGATGTATAGATCTCTATCTACTTTCATTTTGATGTGGATCTGGTTGTGCTTCTAGTTGATAATTCAAGTTTGATTCGCTCATTTAGTATTCACTACCGACATTTTTTTGTTTCCTGTATCTGTACACAAACCACAGATCCAATGGATTTGTAATTGCAAACATTTTTTGCAATATGTAGATCTATCCAATTTTATATCTTTACTATTCAAAACATCATCTCCTCTTAGCATTTCTAGGTTTAAACTTAGCAGATTTTTTTGTCATTGATCTGTTTAGTGTTTACCCCCTCATTTGTTTTACTCTAAAAAAGGTGACTATTTTTTTTTGTTGGTATCTACCAACATTACTTAGTTGGTAGATACCGTTAGGAGCACAATTCAACAAATCTTAACATAAATGTGTTTCTTTTGTCTGAATGAATATCATTTTCAGCTCTGTGATTATAAATGAGATAGTCTATAGATCACAAATGAGTTGTTCATTGACTGACTCACTCACAGTTTCGGTTAGTAGATTCTTGATATTTTTTTATATATGGTTCGTTGTCAGTGTATGACCAGATCTGTTAGCTATCTTTATGTTTGTACATTTTTAATGCTGATCCAGAAACATGGGATCTCTTGATTGGTTTTAATCCGGACTTTTGTGGTAGTTAGTGAGACTTAAGTTTCGCGTATAAATGTGCCGAGTCAAATTATTTGGTGTCGCTTGTAAAGATGACATTTTAAGCTTTAGCATTTTATTTTACATTCGTATTCAGCATCATATAAATTCATTCTTCAGACTCTTTATTTGAATGTTACTGAGCACAGTATTCATTTTTTGCAGGACATATTGATCAAGTGAAAATGGTGAAGATTTGTTGTCTTGGGGCTGGTTATGTCGGTGGCCCCACTATGGCCGTCATTGCATTGAAATGCCCATCAATTGAGGTGGTTGTGGTTGATATCTCTCAACCAAGAATTGCAGCATGGAACAGTGATACACTACCCATTTATGAACCAGGTCTTGACGAAGTTGTTAAGGAATGTAGAGGAAGGAATCTCTTTTTCAGCACTGACCTAGAGAAACACGTGTCAGAAGCTGACATAATCTTTGTTTCTGTCAACACCCCCACTAAAACTCGTGGTCTTGGAGCAGGAAAGGCTGCTGATCTTACCTACTGGGAAAGTGCTGCTCGTATGATCGCTGATGTATCAAAGTCCGACAAAATTGTTGTTGAGAAATCAACTGTGCCTGTGAAAACTGCTGAGGCCATTGAAAAGATCCTGATGCACAACAGCAAAGGCATCAACTTCCAAATCCTCTCAAACCCAGAATTTCTCGCTGAGGGGACTGCAATTAAAGATCTCTTCAATCCTGACCGTGTTCTTATTGGAGGAAGGGAAACCCCAGCAGGACAAAAGGCTATCCAAGCCTTGTCAGATGTTTATGCTCACTGGGTTCCCCAGGACAGAATCATAGCCACCAATCTATGGTCTGCCGAGCTATCAAAGCTTGCTGCAAACGCCTTCCTGGCTCAAAGGATCTCATCTGTGAATGCCATGTCTGCTCTTTGTGAGGCAACTGGTGCTGATGTTGCCGAGGTAGCTCATGCAGTAGGGAAGGACACTAGAATCGGACCCAAGTTTTTGAACGCCAGTGTTGGGTTTGGTGGATCGTGTTTCCAGAAAGATATTCTCAATCTTGTTTACATTTGTGAGTGCAATGGCCTTCCTGAGGTTGCAAACTACTGGAAACAGGTAATCAAGATCAACGATTACCAGAAGAACAGGTTTGTTAACCGCGTGGTATCCTCCATGTTCAACACAGTTTCCGGAAAGAAGATTGCTATTCTTGGATTTGCATTCAAAAAAGACACAGGTGACACAAGAGAAACCCCAGCAATTGACGTCTGCAAGGGTCTGTTGGGAGACAAGGCAAAAATTAGCATTTACGACCCACAGGTTACTGAAGATCAAATCCAGAGGGATTTGTCACTGAACAAGTTTGAATGGGACCACCCAGTGCACCTCCAGCCAATGAGCCCAACCACTGTAAAGCAAGCATCTGTTGTTTGGGATGCTTACAGCGCTACAAAAGATGCTCACGGTATTTGCATTCTGACTGAATGGGATGAATTCAGAAACCTTGATTTCCAGAAGATCTTTGATAACATGCAGAAACCCGCTTTTGTTTTCGATGGAAGGAACATCGTTGACACAGAGAAGCTAAGGGAGATTGGATTCATCGTGTACTCCATCGGTAAGCCTCTGGATTCATGGCTCAAGGACATGCCCGCCGTGGCATAAATAAGTAAAATAAAATGTGAGTAAGCTCGGTGTGGCCTACTAGCTTAAATTTGTGAGACATTTATTCTTTAAAAAAATTTATTCTCTCTTTACTGCTGTTCTTTTCTGAAGACATGTGCCTCTTATATTATTGCTTTAGTTAGTAGTTTCTATCTGTAATCCCTACAATATTGATGCAGTAGGAGGCTCTGTCTTCCTTTTTGTCTTTACAATGTATTCCATTACTTCTTTACTGTCCCAGATTATGTTCTTTTGACCTGATTCTGTTGTTTTACTTTGATCAGTAAATCTTTATATTCATTATCTACCTCGTTTTGTCTGATTGCTCTCTCCTCTAAACAACTGATAGACGAATCTGAAAACCAGATTGCTGACTATTACAGAACTCATAATTTTTTAAATTTTTCCTTGGAAATAAAAGAGCAAACGTTTTCTAGATTCGGCAATGTTTGTAGTACTATAAAGAATTGCAGACAATACCCCTGCAACTTTATTACATCTCTTTCTGAGATAACTTCAGTGGCCATGAAGTTTCTACCTAGCAGACAACCTCATGGCCGCAATCACCCTGAATGTCTAGCAGACATCCTCATGACTGCGAATCGTGCACACATGTGAGCATGTGTGATTGACTATACTTTTCTTGGAACAACTATCAACTGCTAACTGCTTGACCAATGATTGACTACAGCTTTCCATAATGTGATGGTGCAACCTCTTCGACAGTTGTAGATGACGACACAGTATCCTTGGCACAACTAAACTAACCAGTTTTAAAAAAGTGCAGTAGTCTCTCACTTTCTCTAGACCAGCAATGAATGCGACCGGTGATTTTTTCAAGCAGTACTAGGAAAGACTAATGAGGTTCTACAAACACAGTTGCTCAAATGATAAAATGGCTAGGCATACTGGAATTGCAGTAGCGTGTCCGGACGTGTCAGTACCACATACGGCAATCGGCATGTGACCTGTTATTGGTGTCCATTGATCTTTGAGTAGGAACCTCTCCTAGGCTCTCTACATGAATAATCTTCTCACATGGAACACTCGTAGTGCAGCTGACTTTTCACCACCACTAATCATGTCGATAAATGTCTAGCAATGCTATTTTAAACTTCAAAAGGCGACTTTTGCAAATGGAAATGGGGCCAATTTTCAACGACAAAGAGAATGCTCTACAGGCCAAAAGTTTACACTAGCCAGTAGCACACCAATTTTAGTGTGTACCTCAGTCGGATACAGCATACAGAAAACTCCCAAAACTAGACAAATCATGCAAATTGAGTAAAGAGATTCATCGGTTATACGTCGAATACGATTTTTTTTTTTTTTTGAGTTGTTTAAATATTTTTGATTTAGTAGAATCACGAACATATTTATAATGAAATGGGACATGTGTTTTTCTTCCAACGGATGGACAGCCATATCGAATCCATACATAGAAACCCCCTCTGTCACAGTGGTTGTTGAGCCACCAAATTAGTAAACCTTGTCAAGCTGCCAACATATCTCAAGATCAGAAATAAAATAAAATAAAATAAATTAACGGTTAGATTTTCTCATTTGGTAAGCACAATATTATTATTTTTTTCTTAAAATTAAATTAAAATTAAAAACAAGTCTTCCTTGATTTTTGAGTCTTTTAAAAATGGCGACCATTTCAATGTCTACTCCTATCATCTCATAATCATCGTCTTCATCTTCTTCTTCGACTCCAAAAGATCTTCGTCTTTGTATTCGTCAATTTTCCAGGAATCTCTAAAACCCCTTTTCACACACGATTATTTTTTATCTTTTCGATTTTTTTGTGTGTATAAAGTATAAACTATAGAGACAGTGAGTAAAGAGGATGGGGTGTTTTAGTAGTAAAGAAGGAGATTCAAAAGCGAGTCGGGTCGCTAGGTGGCGATCAACTGGCATTGTTGCTCTTAGAGATTCTAAATTAAAGGTTCTATTTTTTATTTTAATTTTAAATGATTTGATTCTCTTTCTGGGTTTGTGATAATTATTATTTGTTTGATTGTGTATGCAACTGTTAATGTTAGTTCTAATTGAATCTCAGTAATCAGTTTAGATTGTTCCTTTTTCACTGGGTTTGGCTTGTTTTATTGAATTTTGTATGTAAGAATGGTATTTTTGAGTTGCTAATGAAGTTTAAAGTTGGAGATTTTGTATAATTCTTTTTTCGTAACATTATCGATGACGAAAGATAACAATTTTCGTTTTTCAAGTGGATACTGTGTTCATAGGGTGAATAGGATTGGTGGTGCCCAGGAAATTGAGTTGTAGTTAATATTTGTAGAACTGTTCTATCTACCTACGCGTTTTGGTGGAAATACATTATGAGTGAAAGTTGATTAAAAACCTGCGTACAAATTGATTTTGTTGGAGAAGAAAAATGCATGAATTAGAATACATGGGGGTCGTTTTGATCTTTCATTTGATGCATTTCACATTAGTATTATTGGGACTTGAGAAGTAAGATTTAAACTATGTTGCTAAGTACATTATATTTTGGAGTTATATGGTTGCAGTTTGAAATGGTAGTTGTTTCTTTAGTTTTCTTTTTCTGTCGGAGTTGGTTCATCATTTCATTGATATACTAACTTAACCTACTTGGAATCAGATTTTTCCAAACGAGGTTCTTGATATGGACAGAGTTGTTCGCACTATTGATTTAACAAACAATAAAATAAGTATGATTCCATCTCTCTGATGTATTTTTCCGTCTCTGTATCGCTCAAGGTATCTTCAACTATTTTAACGTCTGCTGTTGATTCTTTGCTTTTGCAGTTGATATTCCTATGGGTATAAGCCGGTTAATCAACATGCAACGCCTGGTAAGAATAGATACCGTGCTTTTCTGAGATTTAGTTGCACACCAATCTCGTCCTTGGAATTGTAGCATTAGGGCAAACAGGCATGCTCATCATCATCTGGGGTGAAACCCATAAATGAGGGTCAAAAAATACACTACCTCCAAGCTTTTGAGTATTATTGCACAACAGTTTTATAGAAATGACATTAGCTTAGCCATTGATTTGCATTTAACAAATTTTAGTCCTCCTAGTGAGGTAGTTTATTCTTTCATGAAGTTCAAAATAAGAGTTGACTGAACACCTCACTAAAACTTTCTTTCAGATCTTAGCTGATAACCTTATCGAGCGCCTCCCAGTAAACCTGGGGAAACTGCAGTCTCTAAAAGTTCTCACACTTGACGGGAATCAGATGACTACTTTGCCTGATGAATGTAAGTTATATATTTTAAATGTAATTAGGTGGCAGTCACAAAGTTGTACTATCGTTATCTTCATTTTGACCTTTATCACAAACATATATGATTTACAACTTGGTCACAAATCTACATTACAATATAGTGATTCTAACCAGATTTAATTATCTGTACATAGTGGGCATGCTGGTCAGGCTTGAGCGGCTATCCATTTCAAGAAATTTATTGACAGGCTTGCCTGAAACTATCGGAAGCTTGCGCAGTGTGAGTGTTCATTATCTATTTATCTGTTAAACTTCTAGTTATCTACATTTAATCCATGGTTTTTAGCCATTTGAGCTGTGAAGGCATTGATAAAGTATCATTATGAGATCTGTAGCTCCTTCATGTCATTTTGAGTTTTGACGATCTTTGGTATTATTGTATGTAAATTCATGTATCTTATTTGATGGTTCAGTTGTCGCTGTTAAATGTATCAAATAACAAATTACAGTCGCTTCCGGAATCAATAGGGAGTTGCTTCTCTATGGAAGAATTACAAGCAAATGGTACTGTCATGTTTATTTATGGCCTTGTATTCTGTTTTCGCTTTGCTTGCTCTAGTCTATTTGACTTCGTGTTTCTTCTGTTTTTCTTTCTTGTTCTAAGAACTTGAACTCTGTACGCAGACAATTACATTGATGATCTACCTTCATCAGTTTGCAATCTCATTCACCTGAAATCTCTATGCTTAGACAATAATGATGTCAAACAGGTACAAAGTCATTATGATCAACCTCCAATTACTGTGTTGTTTTTCTGACTTAGCTATACCCGAAATAGCCATACTTCTCATAGTAAAGGGTGATAGTGAAAAATATATCATTGAAGCCTGAGGTTTATTGATCAATGTTAATCATGTCAAATTTTTGAACAGATACCTCTAAATCTATTGAAAGACTGTAAAGCCTTGCAGAACATTTCTCTTCATGATAATCCAATTTCAATGGATCAATTCCAACAGGTACGTTCTATTTTTCCATGAACTAAAACATTGTGAAACTCTATCTTTATTCTTTAAATATTGCACGTTAGCAGCTCTATATTTCCAATTATTGCAGTTGGAAGGGTACCAAGAGTTCGAAACGAGGCGGAAAAAGAAGTTTGACAAGCAGATTGACTCAAATGTGATGATGAACTCTAAGGGCCTTGATGTTGGTGTTGACTCTTAAAATTTCTGATAGCATTCCTTGTAAAGAAGTAAGTTCTACACCATAACATCTTTTAGAAGTTGTTTAACAGTGCCTCCTGATACTAAATTTTCAACACCAAGGCTGAGTAAAGTTGTTTTCGAACTAGACTATGAACAATATCACTGGATATTGAAAACTTATTTTTTTAATTTCAGGATCGGTGCTGAATATTCCCTTTTGGCCAGTGACCTAATAGCGTTATATTCTTTGTGAATTCATTTGTTGATTGTTTTGTAAACCTATGATCATAAATGAAGTTAAACCCAACTCGAGGCCAGAACAGTGATTAATGATATGTTTGCGTTATTGGCCTTCTTTTCTTTTCTTTTTTTGCGCACATCGCAAGAATCTTAAACTGATGCATCTAATTTCCGTTTTCTGTAGGGCACGTGAGAGATAATGGATGAAATATATTCATTTGCAGAGAGCATAATGTTGAATTTGGCTGCAATAATCTTGGTAATATCCTGAAGCAAGAGGAGCAGCATCCTGTTACCAATACATTTTTTTTTTTACTTTTTTCAAGTTTCATATTGTACATCTATTTAAATGAATTCACCATTCTGTAAATGGTTAATATATATATTGGTATTATTGATAGAAGAATATTGTCTGTCATTATAGGTATTGTATATGAAACATTTATACATAGTATTTCAGCAATCCTCTTAAAGTGATTATTAGTATTGCTTCAGGATTGAGAGTGTAAAAGGTTCAATCTTGTGGAATTGCCTCATTCTATACCTACTCATATTTGGTAAATTTCTGTCATTGTCATGCCTGTTTGGCTGTTTTTTTTTTAAAGCATTACCTAATACTTTCCATCATTAATGTTCGCTCTATATTGGTAGTATCTCTGGTGCAGTAATGAATATTCTGCACTATTAAACCCGCACAAGTGTGCCCTTTTTTTGACCATTAATTGCACATTTGTTTTGTGCATATTTCAGTTGCTCTAGTTGTTGCTGTGGAACAAAATGATGGTAGAATGCAGGATCCCACATTTTCCAAATCGGTAGATTCAACACCTACCAAGAGGAAACTCTAGAATGTCTCAACACCTGCCAAGAGGAAACTCTAGAATGTCTCATGGAGCTCTTTTGGGATGTGACTTGATCTAAGTTGTGAATGTCATACATCGCTTGGTCTTGAAAATTTCCAAATTTGTCAATTCAACACTTGTCAAAAGGAAATTCCAGAATATTCCATGAAGTTTTTCTGGAATGTGATTTGATCTAAGTCGTGAATGTCATCCATTGCATTGGCTAGAGAACTCCCTCGTAATTATGTTTTCAAATTGGAATACAAAATTAAAAGATTTGGAGGGACGACTAAATAAATATTTCTGACTATAAAAAGGTTTGGCCACCTAAATGAGGGTCAATTCGTAATAATGAACCATTTCTGAGCCTGTATTTGGTTCAGTGTGAAAAAGGTTTCCGGTTGATAACCGGGTTTTCTAACCTCGAACCCGCCGGTTCCAAAAATATCAAACCCTAGAAATCTACTCGTTTCTCGTAATTTCTTCCCCCTTTTCAATATTTTTCTTTATCAAGACTTAATTTCTCAATTTAATCAATCTTTCATCCTTCAATCGCCTTCCTTTCGTATCAATTCTCACCTTTCTTTATCGATCGGTCCTTGTTTTGGTACTAACCGTTCTGGAAATCTTAATCTAGGGGTTAGGGTTTCCGAATTCCCCCCCTTTTAATCTTCGATCTGTACAATTCCTCAATTTTATCGGGAAGATTCCTCAATTTCCACCTGTAATTAGAATAACCAAGGATATCTTGAGTTGAGGATTCATCTTGTATCGGAACAATTTTCGTGGAGGTAAACTTTAATTTAGTAATTAGCTATTTTTTCTTAATTCTTGCAATTTATTTCTTGAGGAAGTAGTAATATTTGTATATCATAAAATGGGTTCACTGTAGAAAAATCTCCTCTGTAACTTGTTCTATTACATCTTGCTCTTTGAAATGCAAGTGTTAATTACTTTAAGTTTGTTTGTGACTACTGCAATGTGAGGAATTCATTATGGAGACAAGAGTTACTATCTTTGAAATCCAGCCGAAGTGAACTGAGCTTAAAGAATTCCATATCATCAGAGCATAAAAATGCTGAACATGAAATGGGTCTCCAAATTGTTGAAATGGAGTATGAAACTTGGTAGTGTACATGGTGTTATATATAATAAAAATAAAGAATGGAATGGTTTTGTGGTTGTATTCAGAAATTGCTATGTTCAGCAACTGCACCAAATAGTCATTCTTAGCTGGTCCCCATCGATGCACTAATGAAATGATATTGAAGGCTGTGATAAATTTTTGTAAACAACGGGTAGTTATTGTATATCTAGTTTATTCCATGGGTCTCATTTCATGTTGATTTAGGGTGTTTTAGTTTCATTTATGTCGTAGTATCTTTCATTGCTTGTTTGTGGTGTCAATGCTTGATCATGTATTAGCCATCTGATGACTAAATTTTTTGGATTTTGGTGTTTGACTTAACCAGAATATTTCGTTACTGTTTCCTTTTGCAGGTAAAACATGGTGTACAAAAGGTCTTTTGGTGATGAAGAGAATTATGAGTTTCCATGTAAGCACCATAGACAATTAGAAGACTACAATGATCAATTACCTCCGATTCCTGAGATTTCAGCCTGCAGTGATGTCCATCAGGATTCTTTGTTTTCGGGTAAGTTTAATTTTGTGCTTGTTAATAGTTATGCTAACTGCTAAGACTACAAAGCAACTGGGTTAGACATGCAGATGCTTTTTCCTTGCATATTTACGGAGTTAAGTCACTATATTGAGTTAAGTCACTATATTGACTTAATTCTGATATTCAGTTGGTGAAGATGGATCCTTCTGCAAATCACAAGGTGGGAAGAGCATTATTAATGTTACGGAACTTCCAGATGAGGCTCATAAGGTGATTGAGACACATATTCCTGCGGTTATTCCTAGTTTTACGGGGGTAAGCAGCAGTGCGAGTATAGAGGCCTCAACATTGGAGGAAGCCGGCAGATTATCGTTTTTTCCCGAGGTTTCGGAAGCTGGGTGCTCAAAAAGGGATTTAGTTCAGCATGATGAGTTGTATACAGCCCTTCTTAATTCTCCTCCTCAAAAACTAGTTCCTGTTGGGTCAGATCATCAAGCCATTATTCCTCAATGCACTGGTTCAAACGTAATGGCTGATAACAGCAATTTGGAGAAGTTAGTGGGAACTTGTGTCCTTCCATTGTCTGATTCAGAAGCACTTTTCAGTGATGATATTGGAAAGGGTAGATCAGATAATTGTTTTTGCTCAAATAAGGGTGGCGTGAGATGTGTCCAACATCACATTTATGAAGCCAGATGCAAGCTTAAAGAGTCGATTGGGCTGGAAAAGTTTGATAAATTAGGATTTTATGAGATGGGAGAGATTGTGGCAAGGAAATGGACAGAAGATGAACAACAACTTTTTCAAAAAATTGTCTTTGCAAATCCTGCCTCAGCTGGTAAAAATTATTGGACACAACTCTCTGAGGCTTTTCCTTCTCGAAGCATGATGGATCTTGTGAGCTATTATTTTAACGTCTTCATAATTCGTAGACGAGCTGAGCAGAACAGGTTGGACATTACGCAGATTGAGCACTGTATTAGTTTCTTTCAGAACGCTAATTCTTCGGGTGAGGAATAGTTATATTTTTCTTTTAAATGATATACTACTGAACAACACAATTTCTGATTTCAAATCCCAATATTTAGGTATGCAGAGGCTTTCACCTAAAATAATTACTAAATTTGATTTCTTGACTATTCAGTTGGTGAAGATGGAGCATGCAGTGGATCCCAACTCTTGAAGAGGGTATGCAATGTTACTGAACTTGCTAGATGTGTTGACAAGGAGCGGGAGACACATGTCCCTTTGCAGGTGGCCAGCTGCAGTACAGTTGAAAAAGATTCGAGGTCAGAAACACCAGTCAAACTAATATTCCCCACTGATGTTTTCGAAACTGGATGTTCGCCAGGGCCATCAGTTCAACATGATGAGATATATTCATATCTTCTTAATTCCCCTCCTCGAAAATTAGTTCCCGTTGGATCAGACCATCAAGCTGTCATTCCAGAATATGTGGCTTCAAGTTTAGTGATCGACACTGTCAATTTGGAAATGCTAATAGGAACCTGTCTCCTTCCGATGCCTGATTCAGAAGCAGTCGCCAACTATTCCAGTGTTGGGAAAGGTAGACCTGGTGATTGCACATGCTCTGATAGGGGTGCCATTAGGTGTGTTCAGTATCACATCTTTGAAGCAAGAGACAAGCTTCGAGAGTCTATTGGCCGTGAAAATTATGCCAAGTTAGGGTTCTACGAAATGGGGGAGATTGTGGCTAGGAAATGGACAGAAGAAGAACAACAAATTTTCCAGAATATTGTCTATCTAAACCCTGTTTCATATGGTAAAAACTTTTGGACCCAATTGCGTGAAGCCTTTCCATCTCGAAGCAAAATGGAGCTTGTTAGCTATTATTTCAATGTTTTTATGCTTCGTAAACGAGCTGAGCAGAACAGATCATACTGGTTGAATGATAACAGCGATGATGATGAGTGGCATAGGGATGATATAGATGTTTATGGAATAATGTCAGGCAAGGGAGGAGAGGTATCTATGGTAAAATCCGAAGGTGATCAAGAAGATGATACTTATAACTGTAACGAGAATCATGACGGGGATAATTGGTTTGTCTTGGCAAGGGCAGAAGAAGATGATAGAGTAGATGATGATGTTCCTGATCCGACATCAGTTGATGTAGAAAGTAAAAATCTGAAGAAGAAAAGAATTGGTTCAGTGGATACCCATGATGGCCAGCATGATGGTCCGTGCACACCGGATGTGTATCATCATCTAAATAGCACTGGCAGCGACCAACACAGTGTTAGCTGCATTGAGGGTTTTGAACCAACCACAAGCCTCATTGATTGACCTCCTCAATAGGGCCCTGGAAGGCCAAAATTTTCCTTTTCATTTTCGCTTATATATTTACACCTGTTAGGCTGTTGTACCTGCTCACTGTATAAATCATCCTATAAGAAAAGAAAAAGTGGTTCCCAACCATCCATAAGCTCATATTGTAATGTAAGTTTTATGAGGATAAATAGTAAACTACATTACCTTTATTTCGATTTCGATCGACTCAATATCCCAACATTAGCCAAGGATTTAGACTAGTTAATTAAAGAAGTGAATAAATAGATAGTAACAGGCCAGCAGTAATGGTAGTAGAGTAGGAATGCCTTTGTTGGATATTTTCAAAACAGGCATACCTTCGTTGGATTTTTGATGTATTATGGTGGTAGAGTAGGTCAGATCGTGGGGGTCTGAGTGCGAGATCGCGTCTTATAGATTTGATTTTTTTACTGGTTTTAATTTAAAACCTAATTCAAATTCAAATTTCATTTTTTTACTGTTTTAATTTAAAACCTAATTCAAATTCAAATTTCATTGAAATTTGAATAGACGCGTCTCCGCCAGTAGTCTTCATTGATGCCTCTTGAAAATGTCTGCTAGAGATAAAAAGCCTAGTTTAATTTGGGGCCTTCCACATTAAATGGGGGCCAGGCATTAGAAGACAAAACAGGTCTCCCAATAGCAATTTGGCTCACCATTTATAAAAAATCTTTCTAAATGCCTAAAATAGCCTTGAGTGATTAGTATTAAGAGTTAATGAAGTAGATTAGTTTGTTAATTGTGTTTACATAAAAATCAGATTTTGGGATCAATTTTTTGGGATTTTTTTTTGTTGGGTTTTTATGTTTTGAGAAGAAGAAGAAGAGTTTTAAGAGGAAAAACTATGGTTTTTAGAAATGAGCAGTAGGATCTTCATTTCCACCATTTTTCATGGCTTCCTCCATTAAAACAATCAGGTAAACTTGATATACTCTTCAAATTGTCTGAATGGTGCTCCAAGTGGTCGATTCATGGTCACTATGGAACTACTCAGAGTGAGGGTCGTTATAGTCGGGTGTTTTATACACCAAAGACTCTAAAGAGTCGTCAGTCTGTTGACACTCAAGTGGAAGACTCAAACCTGCAACTTTTAATGGTGATGAAAAATCGTCAAGGTGGTGTGTTAAACCATGACGACTGTTTATAATGTTCACCAAGAGTCGTTAGTTGATTCGTTTAATACCCAGACGACTCTCGAATCCAAACTCTCTGTATAAAAAGACAAGTTTTTGTGTGTTTGAGTCGTCATAGGTATATTCTGATATACTGACGACCCTAACCCACCATTTAATAATTTTACATAATAACAAAGGATCGTCAAAACAGGGTCGTCATCTTCAACCTTTAAAACTAACGACTCTATTCTAGGGCAGAAATTTTTGAAGTAGCAGAAAGAGGGTCGTCATCTTCAACCTAATACCCTAACGATTTTTCATAGAATCCGCATGCATATCAAAAGTCGTTAGGGATTTTTATTTACAGACTAACGACCCTAACTCAGAATCGCTACTTTTTTAGGTTACCAAACTCATTTTCACAATCAAAATACAACAAAAAATCGAATATAAGGTGGGTTTAATTGGAGGCATAACTTTCTTGGGTTTCGATTTTTTAGCGACGATTAAACGATGAATCGGTTGAAGAAAAAAAAATTCTTCAAAATAGTCGTTAATGGTGGTGGTGGAGAAGAGAACATGGAGGAGAGGAAGATGAAGAAGAAGAGAAGCCTAATTAAGGTTTCTAATTAAGGTTAATTGATTTTTAATTTTTAGTTTTAGGTAAGGGTAAAATAGTATTTTCATAGTCGGATTATTAGGCCCCTGATAATTTTGGGGTGCAAATAAAATATGATGGCCCCCATTTAATGGGGAACGAGTTTGCTCTAGCAGCGATTCTAACCATTAGATCCCGTGAATGTGACGTCATTGCATGTTTTTTGTCTTCTGCTGACATCACATTTCTTCCATCCAATGGCCGCAAACGCTGCTAGTTCAAAAAAATGCTCTAGCGCTGCTAGACCAAAATAATTTCCCATTTAATGTGGAAGGCCCCCAATTAAACCAGGATAAAGAGACATCTTCAATGGACATGAAGTCCCTTATTAATAATAGTGATTATTTCTCTTGAAAATATCACCAAATTCTCATTATTTTCTTCTTTTCTAATAGCATCATCAGAATCTCTAAAAATAATATTTTATGTCGAGTCAAGGAAATAAAATTCTTGAATTCAATTATGGAGTAAGGGCTTCATTGGATCAAAAAGGCATAATTTGCTGACTTGTTGTACTTGCCAATTATTTGGGAAATGCCAAATTTCTAAAAGAATCATAAGGTCCTTGAAGTCAGGGGTACATCATTCCTTCTTTGTTTTTTTTCTTTTCATTCTCAAGTTTTAATCCGATCTTCCAACAAATCCAGACAGAATAACTATTTTCTTCTTCCATGTTAAAATAGAAATTGAACCTCACAATTCTATGTCACAAAGACAATTATACCTATCAATGTATGGCCACACAATAAACTTTCACGGAATCATTTCCTGTTTCTACGGCAGATCATGAAAACTTATCAGAGATATTAATATATCAGGAAATTATCGGAAATCTTAATCATTTCCTATATCAGTGTATGGCAACGTGAGAACGAAAAATAATGCAAAATTCCTTTTTTTTTTAATCGAAAAATCAAAATTCCTCTTAATCAAACGGAAGCTGAAATCTTGATTGGCATGCTATATTCTTAAAGATTGCATGACCTTGAATTTAAAGGTTACCATTTCACCAGGAGTATTAGAATACTCCCTCCGTCTCTAAAAAAATAGGCAGATTTGTGTGTAAATTTACACACAAACCTGCATATTATTTTGAAACGGAGGTAGTAAAAGAGAAAAACTACGATTATATAGATTTTTTGTGAATAATGAGCGATTAAACACCTTTTCTTCTAACAACATTACTCACATGCCAGATGCCACGCCACTATATGCTTAAATGACCACATCACTTAGAATAACGGTCCCACACTGCTACGCCATTTAAATATTCTGGTCCTTGGATGGACATCTTTAATGTAAACCTCTCTCATCAAATCTGCTGGGAACATTAGCTTTTATAAAAGGCTCACCTGTATTGTCTTACCAAATAGTTGGCTGATGTTAAACACAATCTTAGAAAATGTAAATGCGGAAGCCTATGAAAACACAAACACTAATATAAACAAAATCGAAAAGAAATTAGATACCGCTAATAATAATCCTCTTTCTAGCATTAAATCCACGAAACTTACCTAATCTCACTAGTGAGCTAAAAACTGGTACAACATAAGAGAAAATTTCTATAAAATTAAAAGTGAAGAATACATAACATTAGGAGATAGGAACACCCAATATTTTCATGAAGAAATTGAATAGATACTCCCAAGAACAAAAATGACATTTGGTTAAAAAAATAATATTTCATGTGTATTGTCATTATTGTGGAACATATCATTGATAATAACATGATTAATTTGATTCCTATTTGCATTGTTGATAGTGATAGTATTGCTGTAAAAGCCAAACGCTGATATGATGTAACCAAATTCACTCTTTTACGCCTAATAAAGTCCCTGGATATGTGGATTTGCCCAAACTTGTTTTAAAAGAATGGGATACTTATAACTTTGAGCTTGTTAACATGATCAAGATTTTCTTTACAACTTCTCCTATCTCGAAGGAAACAAATTCTCCTTTTATTTCTCACAAACCTAAATCAGATTTTTTTTAAGTGTTCTTGAATTTAGACCCATCACTCTTTGAAATGTATCCTACAAAAAATTATTTCTAAAGTAATTGGTAATAGAGTGAAACCTCCCCTAAGCCAGATCAGATCATCTTACAAATCCTCTTTCATATCTAGAAGTCAGATAGTTGACGATATTATCGTGGTTCATGAGATCATATATAATATGAAAATAAGAAATAACACCAATAGTTTTACGAGTCTTAAAATTAATATGTCCAAAACCTTTAACATGGTGGAGTAAACTAGTCTGACAAAAATAATGATAAAGATGGGATATTCAAAAAATGAGAGCAACATCATCATGCAATGCATATCTACTACAAACATGTCCATAATGCTTAACGATTTTCTTATGAATTCCCCAAACCTACCGGAGGACTTAGACAGGGACCCATTGCACCCCTATCTTTTTTCGCAATTTGAAATGCTAATTATCTTCTCTATCAATCAAGAAAAGTTATCTTGTCTTGAAATAGAAAAATTACTAACTATCTTCTCAATATACATTGGGAATATGCTAAGCAAACATTAATTATTATTCGGTATGTCGATTTTGTGTAGGAAGAATAAACTCTTTAATACAATTAAATGTAAATATGGTGAAATTCCAAAAATTTCCTTAAGTTCAGCTTCTCACTTTTTTAAAAATTTATTTTCTTACTCATCTTTTCAAATTACATGGATTTTTTGAGTTTTAGTTGCGGTTCGATCCAATGGTTTGGTTTTCAAGTAAGCTATTTAGTTTGCATTAATTCGTTTAGACGATCAATGTACATTGTTACCATGTTATAATTTAAAAGTCATGTACAACCCACTTATGGTTAACCATCTTTTTATTGTTGGAACATAAGCTACATCATATAAAAAGTGCCAACCAATATACTTTGAAAATGAAGATCTCGTATTGTGTTTTTTTTTATAAGGATTAATAGAGCATAAAAACTCAGGATAAAAATACACGTGCATTCATAATTAACAAAGGAACAAAAAATATAGAACTTATTACCGTATGTGTTTTTTGATAAAAAGAGATGGCAAAAATTTTGGAGAGAGATCGAAGATTTTAGTCAAATTAATTTTGGAGGTAAAAGCATATGTAACATGATGGTCTTGTGATGATGATACCTTAAACTTACATACGAATATCGTACTATTTAGTTGAGATGCGGTGTTGGTTGTTAATTTTTTCTCTTGTATATAAACTAGCCCTTAACCCGTGCCGTAACGGCACGGGCCATGATGTTGGTTCATTTTTAATATATCGTATAATTTTTGTCCCGAATACTTATCAACTCCTATGATTTAATATGTGTTTTTCACAAAAATAGTTGAGATTTTCCTCACTTTTTTTCTTTGTTTTTGCCTTTAATATTTTACCGCCGGAGATTTTCTCAAAATAAAAAAATATAATATTAACTTCCGGACATTTTTTTTATTTAGGTTCATTGATTATAATGAGATAATGCTCTACATGAACATAGAAGTTTAAATATTTTTTGGAAATTTCATCAGCAGCGCTCATCTCAGTGAAATCAACTAATCAATGTCGTCCATAAAAGTCTCTACATGCTCCTATTTCGCTCCAGCTGACTCATCTATCATGATCATGTTGTCGATCTTCCAAATAGGCAGAGAATAGTATTTTTTTGCATCGAATGAATGATACAAACTATCCAATGTGACATGATTTTCTAGTAATTTTTCAACACCCATTAGATGACGATATTTAAATTGTGTACCCATTACCTTTTCGAGGGGATTGTATATATGAGAACCTCTGCCATTAAATATTCAACAAAGTATTGTTCAAAACAATTCGTCTTAACGAAGGTTTTGGTAACTTCAAAAGTCTTGGACATTTTGTCACTTCCATATGTTTCTACCTTCACTTGGAATACGATCTGGCGACACATTACCTTATAAAGAACCTTGAACACATATTGTACTCCCTGATCCTATTTCAAATTAATAGGTTGTCAATAGATCTTTTACCAAAAGTTGACATATTCTACGTTGAGTATTTATAAAATAAAATAAAATAATGGTATTTTGGATCGTTGCTTTCTAAGATTGTAGTTTTCAAAATTGGCCTCTTCAAGTCCCTCGTCTTTCTAAGTTTATATATCTTGTTTGTTTTTTAACATTTTAGTTAGCCATATTATGTTTGTTACTAACTTTAAACTTGATGTGATCTTCTATTGTGAACTTTATGTGATTTCATAATCGAAATAGTTATCCTCTTTCATTCGTATCAAGTAATCCGTTGTATATCCCAACAATTCTACTACAACAATTCCTTTCTTTTGTCGTTTCTGGACCATCAGTAGCCATTATTGTCAAACACAATCTGTCTAATTTTTTGTTGATGTTATGTGTTTGCAATGTTCATTTTTCTTAAATAAATAGATTGTTGAAAAACTAAAAAAAAAAAAAAGAACATAAGTATTACATCGGGTCTAAGTTACTATATCCAAAATACTCCGGACACTGCTTCTGGTGCCTTATTTCCTAAAATCCTCGTTGCATTCTAGACAATACATGCAAAACCAATCATTTGCGAAGTGAGCTATTTGCGCAAGTGTGGTCAGTGTAAATGTATCCCTTGCTTGTAATAATAATAACAACACGTCAATTTTTTTCAAGGCATCCAATTGTAAATGGTATGAATCTAATAGATTTGAATTATACCTCAATCTTAGATATCACCTTATTCTCACATAATATAGAAATCGAGGAAGGACAAATCTTGACCACTCTTTACATAGGCAGAGTTAGCCAAACTATGTTTTGCAATTGTCTTACGTGAAAATTATTATTAATCCATATTTTAGTCAACTCCTATCGAAGTCGATCTAATTAGTCATATAGAAAGTTAATCTTAAATTTTTGACCTTATCTATTGACCAAATTATTGAAGTATTCTCATTCATGTTCTGCATTGTGTGATCTACCCATCTGTGTCTACTCTACCTTCTAACCCAGTGAATGAAACCTACGTATATTGATCCGTAATTTGATATTGTTGATTTTTCATCAAGAGGTCGCATGATTTGAGAATGTAAAATATAAAAAATATTCAATAAACATCGGAGGAGAAATTTAGATTTATGATTTAGAGTTTTTTATGATGATTTTGAAGAACAAACATAATCTTCAAACAAATATTTTAGAATGCAAATAAATTTTCCCGGTCAATAAGGTTTTATATCGGGAATTGAATGAAAGTTGTTGTCTTTGTAGGTAGTTGTCGCGAAACAACTCGACATTGATGGTCTTTCATGAAAAAGAATGTAATAGTACATGAGAGAGCGATAATGTTCTCTTACGCGGGTACACCAATTGCCTTTATATAATATGGGTGATCGAACAGTCATGATCATATTGTCTTATACGTTCCGGTATCATCCTCGAAATATTTGGTTTTTGTCCTTATCAATCGTGCTAAAAACAACCAATTACATCTTTCACAATACAATATTGCATGTTTTGTGAAGATTAATTTTTTACTTGGTCAATAAAACTCACTAAAAAGCAAAAACTATTATTATACACTACTATTACCAATGCCCACCACCATAAAAACCATCCACCGCCACTATTTCTTCCACCAATAGTAATGTTGCCGCCTCCATCATTCACAAACACCCGCCACCGCTTATACTAACCGTACTTCCACTATCACCATTAGAATTAATATAGTTTTTAGTAAAATTATTAATTAATAAAATTATGTATTTATGTTAGATTATTAAAGGGACATTTATAATAGAAATTTAATTAATCATTATGAACAATCAATGAGATACTAATTAATAAAACGTTTAAAAATAGTTAAATTGAACAAACCCCAACGGTAAATTTATCTTTGCCAAAGACAAATCTTGACCAATCTTTACATAAACAAATCGATAATAAATAATTTCATATGTTCTGATCTTGATTCGTGTCGTTCGTTTAGTTATTACATAACATGGCAATTGATTGCACCAATTTTTTAAAATGGACATATGTTTTATCAAGTTTATTTTAACATTAGAATGATCAACCACGTTTTATACTTTATAATATATTACACATTTTGTGGTGTTATGAAATTAGCATAATATATTTTTGTTCACCAATACCCGCCACCACCATAAAACCATACGAATCCACTTTTTTTATCCACCACCACCTAGTAGCGGAGCCAGGGGTTGACTAACCCCTTAAATTTTTAATAACTACATCATTTTTTAGTTTATTTTATAAATAGTACTTTGTCCATATATATTTATGGTTTAGTT
Organism: Papaver bracteatum; assembly: GCA_023529315.1. NCBI lineage: Eukaryota > Viridiplantae > Streptophyta > Magnoliopsida > Ranunculales > Papaveraceae > Papaver > Papaver bracteatum. The sequence goes on from JAJJWX010005092.1 coordinate 536,911, forward strand.
CACCGAAGTTTACATGTTTCTTTAAAAAAAAAAAATAGGCCTCCTCAATGTCAATTTTTGACTCCACCACTGTCGCCCATCCCATGTAGGTTGTTGGACGCAATTCTAATTTTTAATCACAAATGCCATGTATGAGGTTTAGATTGAGCAAAATTTCGTCAATTGATTAGTTTCATTATTTTTTTTCCGTGTATATATTCTTTTTTGTATTGCAATCAATTTTATTTTAACATTAAAAAATCATGATTTATACGATATAGTACCAAAGATAACAGGGGTACCATTTGGGTGATCCAACTACGATAATGAAAAATATTGTCTTGTATGATATCATCCCTGAAATATATGGTACCTTCATTTATCAAAAGTGTTAAAAACAACCAACCACATCTTCCACACTACGATGTTATCGATGTTGTAACGAAAACATAAAATTAATATTGTCCATCACTACTCACCAGCATTCACCGTCACTACTTCTTCCACCACAAACCAAGGGCGGAGCCAGGATTTTGACGAGAGAGAGATAAAAAATTCTTGGCAAGTTGGATACATGTGAAAAATGGAATTTGTATCCAATTTTACGATAAAAGAACAAAAATAAATATAATTGTGCTTGGCTTCCCCCTTAACCACCACCAATCTTTCGGCCTCCGCCTCTTCTACTACTCACTGTCGCAGAAAATGTCTATTGATATTATTTATCAAAATTACTTATTAATAGAAATAAATATTATAATTAATTAAGAAAACATTTATAGTTAAAAGAGTGCAAATCTTTACGCACTACCTTTCCAGACTGCACTTTTGCGGCACAAGATTTGTTTGACTCTCGTATCTACAAGTTCCTACAACATATAATAACAGGAGATGGTCCAGGGTTCGGCCCCTTGCAAATGCGGTTTTCCACGCTGCCCCTCAGACTAGGTGGTTTTGGTGTTTATTCGATGCAATACACTATGAATTACTGTTATTTGGTGTCGTGCTTGGAAACACTAGAACTGCAATCTGTCATATTCAGGCACATCGGCATCAGTGGTTTTAGCTCCCATCTTGAGCGTGCTGCAGCTTCTTTCAACTCTCTGTGTAGTCCTGTTTCTCCTATATGCGTCGATAACACTGCCAACCATTCTATGTCAACTATGGCAACTGTTTATTTTGATGCAGTAAAGAAGAACTTGACTTCCCAATTCAAGTTGTCTGAACGTGATTCATTCCTATGGCAGAGAAACCAAATGAAGCATGCCCTGGATTTCTTAATGGCTATCCCTGGTTTAAATCAGCAAATTGGTTCGAGGAAGTTTAGTGCGGTATTATGTTATATACTTGGTATTCCCTTGTTTGAACCAGATAGTTTGTGCCCCTTCTGCAAGAGAGAGATGGATGTTTTTGGTGACCATGCAGTGCACTGTATAAATGAAGTTGGTTTAAAATTTCGACATGATTTAGTACGTGACACGATTGCAGACATCTGTTATCGAGCTGGGGTGGCTGCACGGAAAGAGGTGGACTTGGGTATGCTTGCGAACAACGGTACTTCTTTGAGACCGACAGATGTTATTGTGCTTAATTGGGACAATGGTCGGGACGTTTGCTTCGATGTTAAGATTGTGTCGCCCTTTGCTGGGAGTAATGGTCGTACTTTGGAAGGAGGGCATGCTATCAAGGATGCTGTCAGTCGCAAAAATACCAAGTATTTAGAAAAATGCACTGCACAAGGATATGGATTTGGTTCTTTGGCTTTCACTACTCTAGGTGAATTTGGGGACGGAACAACAGACTTCGTTCAGCGGCTCCGCAACTATATTGCTAGTCATGATGCTAACGTGCGTGTAGGTGATTTCCTTTTTCATAGGTTAAGTGTGGTAGTTCAAAAAGGAGTTGGAGCCCAGCTTGTTGCTAGGATTCCGACTAGTTTCTTGTCTGAATTTGGAAATTAATTTTAACTTTAAGATATATTAAACAAAAATTAAAAAATAATTAATCATTTATTATGAAAAATTTGTGAAACACTAATTAATAAAACACTTTATAATGAATACATTATTTATTATGTGCAATTAGTGAAACACTAATTAATAAAGCAATTATGGTATTTAAGTTGAACAAACCACCATTGTTGATTTATCTTTTCTATCAATTCCAACCAAGGTGGAACACTGGTTAGAGGCCACTCTTATGACACAATAGGTCATGAGTTCGAACCTCCCGTTATAATTTTTGAAATTCCATATCTTGACTTGAGTGCTCATTTTTCATTCATAATATTGTAATGAACGCCGCACATGCGAGATGTAGGGGGTGGTCTGAGGAACCACAACCCTTGATTTATCTTTGTATGGACAAATCCTGACCACCACTAACAAAGGCAAACTTATCCAAACCCTGTTTTATACTAATGATATATTTTTATTGTAAAAGAAAATAAAGATAATAATAATAAACAAATCAATAATGTATATTTGACATTTTAACTATTTATCAAAATACCTAGTTGGATACATAGGCTAGGAAACTTTTCCAGAAGTATTACCGTGATTAAAGTTCAAATATTTGCCCCATCATACTTTTAAATGCCTTTAAATAAAGTTCAAATCTCTACAGAAAGTCACCAACACATTTTTAAATCAATAATTCTTAACAGACCGCATAAAAAATAATCTAAAAACTATATCCTACATTCTACTTCAGAATCATTGTAAGATTCATTTTCAGTTTCTTCGAAATTAAATCTTTGTATAAGTATCATTATTCAATTTCTTCTATAAAAATTATGTTTTACTAGCAAATAACAACAAACACAATTCAGTATAAAGTTGGACAGTTTAGTCATATACCAATCTTTACAAATCTAATGATCATGTTTCCGACAAATAACAAACACAATTTATTATAAAGTTGGACAATTTAGTCATTACAAATCTTTACAAATTGAATGGCCATGTTGCCTATGTACGCTTTACAAATCCATTATTCATGTTGATGCCAATTTTCCTCCATGGTCGAGGATATATCTTATAAAGAAATCGTTTTAATGGTATACCATTTTGCGACCGGTAAATCAAAATAAACTTTTGGCCTATCATATAAACAACTATAAAATTTCTTTCTGATAACCTGACCATTTCACTTGGCTTCCTGTAACTTAGGTTTCCAATCACATACATCCTAACTAGGATACATATATGTAACGACTAAACATATTTTTCCCCCTTGGATAACCAAATCAGGCATAACAATACTATGTTTAAGCTTTAGATTTCCAATCACTTGGCATGAATCCAACTCTAACCCGCGGTCATTTACAGTATATCTTGTTTCCAAATGGTCATTCTACAATATTTCTAGCTATCCATCTGCCTATCTAAGTTACATTATTCAGCTAAACATCCTACATTCAATATTAATCATTTTAACTATGTGCTAAAATTAATACTACGTATATACATATAGCGTGTTCCATGAGTTTCAGGTTTACAAGTCATTCAATAATCCAATTAGCTTAAGATCTGTATATCTTATATGTTATAATCTACAAAGACGATAAGACAATGGATAAAAAAATACAAGTAGTAGACTAAAGAGGTTGTGATCCTATCTTTAATCTTGTTGGTTTAGTAAGCTCAAATACCAAAGCGTCACCATCTTCCAACTTGTGTGATCTAAAACAAACGCCACTCAGACCTATTTTTCCCCGGTGTAGGTTTCCTCATACTCGACACCTTCTTCAGTGTCTACTGCAACTTTTATTCTCTCCTCGGGTAAGTACTTTTTGCATAAATCGCAAGGGACATTCTAATAACAACAATAGCATAAGAAGGGGAAACTATCAGGTTTTTCTTATCTTCTGGGCTTCCACTAAAAGTGATTGAAATAATAATGGAAATTAGAAAACAATTATATATCCTCAACCAAATAACAACCTAAAAGCACATTGTATAGTTTACCAGAACCAAAATAACCTAAGAAATTTATCGCATTTAAACTTGACTACTAACAATTAACAACCTCTCAAAATCAAATGAAAGATTTTCATTCTTATAAAAATATATCATGACATAGAAAAACAAAAATGAGAAGTTTTTGAGAAACCTAATATGCAAAATAAAATAAATTATTACTGTTACATATTTGAAAGACATTGGAGCTCTTATTAAGAACTTTAAAATAATTTATCTTTCAACTTCGGCATTAGGTAAGGTCCCTTTCTTGTCTAAATTGTACCTTAGTTTTAGAATTTAGGCTTCATATTTTAGTGGCTCTAACAGAGATAATGAGCTCATTCTCTCTAAATTGTAATAAAGGAAATAAAATAGGCAGTAAAAAGATCGATTGGGGTAGTTTTAAGCAAAAGTATGAATCGAAGGATAATAATAACCAAAGCTTAAAAGACTTAAATCAACGGCTCACGTGGAACAAATATATGAATTGAAGCTTTAGATACGGTTTTTAAGTTGTTTTTTATATGGTCCATTAAGAATTATTATTTTTAAGATGCCTTTAAAAACACTATTAATTATTTAGTACTTACATACATTCAAATATATGGGAAAAAATGGAATCTCATAGCATTTTCTAAATCAATGTCATTGATACTAGCTTATGGGTATTTCAAGGTAAAAATGTTGTATGATCAAGTAAAAACACTAAACCGATTATATCCGCTAATCCCCTTTGAGGGGGACCCTCTACATATGACATCTACGTCACCTACATCGTAAACTAGAAGTAAACAAAATAAGAATAAAATAATACTTAAGTGTTAACGGAATAAAAATTTACCGGAAGAGGCAGCAACTTCGAACGGTGACCCATTTTGACGAATTCACAGATTTTGTCTTTACAATTCCTAGGAAAAAAATTTCAAAACTAAGGTTCAACTCTCGAAGTTGATACATACTTATATATTGATTATCGTAGAAGATATATGGTATTGATTATGTATCAATTCTAGAATCACGCTATCATTCTAGTATTGATTATCGTAGAAGATATATGTTCACAGATTTATATACATATCAATACATGTCACAACAGGTAATATTTTACATCTAGTTTGATGACATTACTGTATGATCAAGTAAAAACACTAAAATGACATGAACTCAGCTTTAGTGTGGCTTCTCGGAATTCTTAGGGACCATAGACAATGTTTGGTCACTTACCAAGGAACCGAACAATGACAAACAATGGTTATAAACTCTAAGGGCATGTACTCAACCGAACAGTCAATCTACCGGGGATTGTACTAAAAAAAATCAGATATATAACAAATCAAATAGCAGCATGTTGAGCACACACTTAACGAGAAGTAAGATATAAAGTTCACAAGTTCATTAATCAGAAACCCTCACTGTATAGCACAAAAATTACTTTAATCCATCATATAATCAAGTCTGTACAGTTGTGCTCAAGAAAACAAACAAATTTCGATGCCATATATGTGTGAGACTTACATATTGACCAACACCAGCAAGCAAGACATTTAACATCATTTATATAAACCAAACACAACCTTGGTTGAGAAGTAAAATTATATATTCTGATTTATGCACAAATTAACATATATCGCAAGTTACGCCACAAAAACCAACATGCATCCATGTAATAGACAGACTGATATTTCATAAAGTTTCTACTTATGGCATCAGCAAAGAAAAAGTTAAATTAAACCTTGTATTAATTACCTCAACCTATTGAATGGCTCCCATGAGTCCTTTTTGGATTCCTGACCTTTCCAATGTACCTATGTAAATATAGCATACAAAAACATATGTAGCATTATTACACGTACCAATAAAAGGGGAGCATAAACCACTTTAATGAGCAACTGAAAGCCAAAAATATGTGTACAACATATTTTTCCGCTAAATTTGCTATACTGATTTTGGGTTTTCCAAAGATAATTCCAACGAAGCTTTCAACCGCAAATTCTCCGGGTGAGATCTCTTCAAACTCTTCAATATCTCTACTGCCTTGCACAATATCATTGCTAAAATATCTTGGTAAATATTCATAGCAAAGTTTTTCCCACTCTTTCAAAAAGTAAAGGAAATCTTCTGCGCATTCATTCCCAACCTTTGTATCAGGGTGGTTTAACTCCATAATTTGACATGTAGACGCGTTGCAATCGACTGCCCACCGCTATTTCGAAAAGTAATACATCAACATGACCTAAGACCGGTGGACATATAAACACAATATTTAACATATAAAAAACGTAAAATTAAACATATAAAGAACTTACCGTCACAAGTTTTAGCCCCCAACATGAGCACCTAAAGTAAAATCAGTGGACATTGCTCCACAACTACAATATAAATCGAGTAAAGACAACTCTGAGTGCACAAGGTTATTGGAAGTACGTAGCACTTTCAGAAAAACCAACATTTGATATCCCTGAGGACTTGCCACTAGTTTCATTTGTATCTTCTGCCATGTAAAATTTGATAGAGCAATCCAATGAAGGTGAAATTAAACAAACACAATGAATTTTTAATAAAAACACAAAAAAAAAACGAAACAACACTTACCAGGACAAATGTTAACAAACGACTTGTGCGGAAGTTATTCATTTAACCCTAAGAGCATACTAAACCAATATGGTGAACACATATTTTGTAAAATTTTGTGCGTAAACACTAATTAATAGTTTTAAATGTGGTAAACACTTATTTTTTTGAAAACTATATTATACATTTGGAATCATAATCCCCTTTACGTTAGGGACTAGTAGATGTATTCTTTTTGCCGAAATCCATGGTGAGATTACGACTCCTACACGTGGTTGAATAACCGTCGATTGCTAATTCAACTACTTCTAATTTAATATGAAATAATTAATGAGAAATAAAAATCTTAAGTAAGTTTTTTTAAATTACTATATGAGTTTGAATGTTATATTCATAGAGAACTATACGACATAATGTAATATATATTAGTAAACATATGTTCATTTGGATTAAGTGATATGACTAATAGGTACATGCAACATTGTGGATATTTGTGATATTTACTGAGTTCCAACTCATAAGTTCATGCCTTTGTAAATATTAAAAATATTTTGGAACAAGAGGTTGAATTCTATGACAAATTCATCTTGTGGCTTGATTACAACCGAGAAGAGGAGAACACTTGTTTCTAAGTTATTCAAGTTTTTGGAGTTATAAAGTATTGACTTGCTATAGATAAGGGGACAATATGGTGCACACAATTTTTTGTACTTTCATGCACGAAAATCCGTCAAGCGGCGCAAAAACGAATGGGAATGCCGTTCAAGTCCATACGCATAAGGCGATATCCTCGTTGCAAACAATATGACATGGTACTAAAGCGGATAAGAGAAGGTAACTTATTTGTTGGATTATATGGATACTAAAGATGTGATAGGATTATGCACCTTCCATATTGCATATTAGAAATAACTATTACCAGCTAGGTATGTACCTATTATATGTCATCTCAAGTTTCTAAAATACGATTCAAGTTTAGTGGGATGGAAATACCACCAGACTACCATGCCAAGTTTCTTAGTTCTTAAATATATATTACTCCCTCAGTCCCAAATTAGATGGGAAAGTTGGTTTTAAATTTTATCCCATAAATAGATGAGTTATCTCTTTAATCAAGTGGATGTTTCTAAAACTACCCTTTTAATTGATTATTGTTACTATAAGAAATATGTATAATTTGATAGCCATGTTTATATTCGTCACATAGGTGTTTTAAAATGCTTTTCAACGGTATTAAAGTTTACCAAAAACCGTGGTATAGTTTATGTGATAAATCATTTCTAAGTTTTACTAGTTATTATCCATAAGGGTATAATTGTAAAAAATACTTAAACATACTCCCCTTTCCTCATTTTATTAAGAATTGTGTGGACTACAACTAGCTCATCTAATTTGGGACGCATGGAGTAATTAGCTAATTTTGTTAAACGATGAGATATTTTTGATTGGGCCATAATGCTGAGAAAAAGTAGATGCATCTTGAGAAGACGAGGTACCGAGTACACCGTCTATTCTTTTTCATTTAGCTTATACAGGAACACATTGTATGATCCTTTAAAAATCAAACAAACGACGTGACCTTGAAAACAAAATTTAACTCAGAACTTATTATATAATCAATCAAGGTATGATTACGTGATTATATGATCAAGGCTAATAAATTTATTTTAATTATAAAAATAATTGTAATGTGGAAGTCAAGTAATAAAGCAGGCACATAATATATTTTTTTAACAGGAAAACTATTTAGCTGGAAAACACCGCGACCTAATCTAGTTTTGAATACTCTTAGATTACTCGACATGTTTGATAGCCACTAACTACCAAATCACAAATTAGATATTTAATGAAAAGGTCAAAGTCAGGGTTCTTCAGTTTAGATCTAAAATACCAATGAATCTCATTGATCAAGATCACAGTTACAGAAATGATCAATCTTAATTCTATAAGTTAATTATTTGAAACAAACAACTTGTCAATCTCAGAAATCTTATGTTTTTGTAAATAAACAGTTTGTCTTCCCAGAAAATCTAGTATAACAGATAATCACACAAGATCAAAAATATAAAAGAACTTCAAAGTCTTCTTAATATTCAAAAAAAAACCTGCACTTGGTTCCACCATATGATTTTTCTCACAAAAAAGAGTTTGTTAACAATAGAAAATCAATAGTTCTCTCAATAGATTTTGAATCACTTGAATTTGTTGTAGCTAGATATCTAAAGCTCTCAAGTGGCCTTATATCAAAAGAGAAGAACCATGTAATAAACAAAAATTTATCTAGAAGATAACTTTGTGTTAGCTAATAACAAGTAAGCAACAAAAATTAAATAATAATCTAGTTTACCACTAATGGTACTACTAGTGCTTCTTGATCCCAAAGAAGGATATAAACTAGTTAATCGTGCTTTTGTTCAAACTAAATCATACTACTTGATACTCACAATAGCATCATACTTATTCTAGGTGTATTCCGAATAATTTTGTAATAATACAAACTTCCACTGTTTATAGTTGTATATGTCGAAAAATATACGAGGGATGGTCAGGTGATGTGACTTGTTAGATTGTGAGAAAGAAAGGTTGATGACAAGCAATCCTTGCCTAAACTAAGATAATGACCGTTCAATGACTACTTCAGTTGCAGATGAGATGTATGGATGGTCTATGGAGGGAAGACGAAAGATATAATATTAAATTTTCTCAGTTGTAGAAAGTTGCGAACGAAGAGTCTCTAAGAGAGAGTTGCAGAGAACTTGTTGTTGTTCTAGCTATTATATGTTATTGTGTAGAATGACCAGTCTTAGGTCTATTTATAGCTCTGGAAAACCCTAATATATATGCGGTGGGATAAAGATAAAGAGATAGGATCACCACATTCTCTTAGGTCCCTGGAATAACTAAGAATGGACAACATGTCTAGCTATCCTTAAGTTGACTCCACATATGACTATTCTCTTTCTGTGTGGGTTGGCTGATAACTATACGTTCCATAGACCGCCAGACCAAAACCCTAAATTTATCCTCCCATTTGTGACGTGACCATCCTCAATATGTGATGTGTCGTGTGACATGTTAGCATTCTTACGAGTCGTCACAACTTTGCATGTGTTTACGAGTGGAGGCCATCCATAGTTATATATGAAAAGTTATAGAAGGCTTGTTATATCCATGTGTATGTCATGTGGATAGAACAAGCTTGGATGAGGTCTATCATCACCTAATCGGTGAACGTTGATCTGAGCGGTTTAGCTTCGGTTGATGCACTGAGCCGTTTTTCCTTAGATGAGGCGAGAAGTTTGACCTCAATAGAGGCGTGTGGTCGGACATCGACCAATAGGATAACGATATCTTTTACCAACAAGTGGTGAAGTCGTTTATATACATAAAAACTAGGCTCTTCGCCTTCGAGCGATGAAGGCTTTTCGTTACGAAGCGATGAAGGCTTTTTGCCTCGGAGCGACGGGGGATCTCTGCTTTGGAGTGATGGAGGCTCTCAGCCTCAGAGTTATGGAAGACCTTCTCCTTGGAGCGATAGAGGCTTTTCGCCTTGAAGTAATAGTAGTATTCGTGCCTAACTAGGTTTCTTCAGATTTGAGATAACATCTCTTTTCTCGGGATTTGAACTCCATCTTGAACTCTTTCTTAGAGAGATTTTGGCTTCATATTGACTAAATTACGTTTGAGTTCACAAGCTCCTCTGCATGGCCTGGTAGCTTACCGTACCCGTGGGCCTGAGTATCTCGACTGGGTTGGACATTTCGGTAAAGTGATAATCTTACCTTGGACAACCAACATGATAATTTTCCCCCCATGATAATCTACATTAAGTCCCTTACTCAGCGCGGAACCGTGAGTGTTGCGTGCTGACTATATAGATGGTGCGTACCTTTCCTACAAAACCTTAATTACCTTTGCCGAAAGAACTTTATCATGACTTTGCTACATCACCTTCATTCATTTTGTCAAATATATATTGTGCAATATGATTCTGAGGAGAGATTTACCGAGGCATAACGTTTAATCTCAGTTTGTTGGCCGTGAGTTAGAGGATAGTTTATGACGATTAGAATTCCACTCAAAGTAAAAACCCTGATTCTGGGCCTTTTCTGATGAAAAACCTAATTTTGAAATTCATTTGAATCAAAATAGTTGTTGAATGTGCAGAGGCTCGACCAGGAATATGAGAGTATACAAGGAGAAATCTAGGGCAAGCATGGAGAGAATGATGTTAAAATTAAGGTTTAATTTCCTTAATTAAATCTCTTATACAAGATTTCTGACTAGGGTTTCTTATTTGAACCAAACTTGTATCTTACTTGTATTTTCTCCTAGTTTCCTTTTTTGACCTTATTTCCTGATTGAATATTCACTTTTATTTAATTAAATTTTACTAATGCAATCTTTTCACTCAAAATCAAACACTTTCCTGATCAAATTCATTTTGTGTGCCTTTCCTTTTTGAGATAGAAGAGATATCATATTGTGTAAGGCATGCTTAGGCCTTCACCGTCCACCCATTTCACGGGACAAATTTTTGTCCCTTTAGAAATTCTCTTTCTTCAAATCTTTCCTAATTTTCTCAAAAATCTTCATATAAAGTCCTTTAGTTTAGACTGAAAAGCCTTTATAGCCAAACTTGGAATCCAAAACCGTGTACACCCCTTGGCTTAAGCGTGGCCCTGATAGGAGTGAATTTCTCTTTGTAAAACGGCTTTCTTGTAGAAACAAAACTCTTCTTTTTATTAAATATTTTCTTATTTGACATGGTTTCCTATATGAAACCCTAATGTACCAAGTGAAAATATCTCATGGCTTGATTTAGGTTTTCCAAAGTCAAGCAGACTTCCCCTTGTCGTGAACAAGCCTTAATCGGTCTTTCCCTTTGAAGATAAATCCCACTTGTATTCAAACTCTCATATCAGCATATATATTAGTTTATCCTCTTTCATTTTGTACAATATTTCTTCTTGTCTTAATGATCGTTCTAAAGTAGTTTATCGCTTCTTTTTTTAGGCGAATTGTGAAAAGGCGAGGGTACCCCAAATATACCTCAAGCTATAACTTTTCTTTCCTATAAGTCCTTTCCCAGAAAGTGATTGTCTATAGACTGAGTTGAGACAATAAAACAAATAGGTCCACACTTTGTGTGATCGTCTATGGATACGAGATCGAGATAATACAACAACAAAGTGTGTTTACTTGATACAAAGGTTCGGACTTAACCAAACTCAATAGGATTCACGTATCAAGTAAATAAGAATTAACGTTTGTGCAATTTACTTTAATTATAATGCGGAAATATAAAGTAAATGACACAGCAATATTTTGTTAACGAGGAAACCGCAAATGCAGAAAAACCCCGGGACCTAGTCCAGAATTGAATACTCTCAGGATTAAGCCGCTTTACAAAATAAGACAACTTCGTATAGTTGAGACCAAGCAACTAAACCTGTAGTTCACCTAGTTCTACTTGGACCAATTCCTTTAGTTCGTATTCCAAACAGTAAAGGAACAACAAATCTGTTTGGTATCAACTCTCTTCAACCAAGTGATATGAGTTGTTCAAAGGTTCTCTTGTTTATCTTAACATAAACTCCTTTGCCAGGTTCTAAGATCTATCTTACGTTTAATCACCCAAAGGTAATCACTAAGATTAAGCCAACAACACTCTTCAACCAAGTGATATGTGTTTATGCCGATCTTCCTCAATTAATCAATCCAATATACCACAAGGATAAACCGATTATTAATTGGATCCTCTTTTTCCCAAACAAGTATGGTGCACACCAAAGATTATAAAAACACCAAGCAAGAAATCTTAAATATCTTCTTGGTCTTCAAATCTTCTTAGATTTTCAATAAACACATGCACACAATCACTTGAATCTCTTGTGATAAAACACATACATAATGGAGTCTGTTAATAATGGATTATCACAAGATCGTCTTTAGATCTAACAACAGTCTAAAGATCCCTGTCGAAGCCTTGAACTAGTTTGAGTGAATCTTATATCAGAAGAGAAGATTCTCAAGCATAAAAAAACTAGGTGCAATCACGATTCAACCACCGTTAGTCAATCAAATCAATACGAAAACTAAAGATAAACCACAATATCTAGTTTCCAACCAACGGGTCTTGCTAGAGCTTCTCAATCCTAAAGAAGACTTTTAATTGAGCGGCCGTACGAGATTTCACCTAATTAGATTACTCTCCTCTCCGATAGGCGGCTACACCAGTAACAAAGACAAAAGTGTAAGTCTAGGTTACGCAGGATTAGTTTGCTAGAAATGCAAACTCAAAGTATTTATAGACAAGGAAGTTTGGACACCAAGGAATTTCCAAAACCGAAAATATTCTCAAGATATTTTCATTACTCCGCCAAATTCGGTTTTCATGATTCCTGTGAATGCACTGTCCAAAAATAATGATCGAAATCTCCTTGGAAAATCTTTAATTAGCAAATGCACATTACTAATTCTTATTTTCCATATATAATTAAAAACCCTTAATTAAAAAGATTCTTAACTTATTTAATTCGATCTTGGGATTTACTTCCTTCTTAGCCGTTAAGGAATATCTTTTAACAAAATAGAATAAGCATTAATGCACCGTGTTCAAAGACTGACATCATCTTACTCTTGCAAGTCTTTACCATGCTTGCTCACTTGAAACTGATTTACCACACTTCCAAAAAAGTTTAGAATTGGTTCATCTGACTTTCAAGAACTATGTGATTGATCAAGTTCCACTCAATCACAACTCATGGATTTACGGTTCTACCAAAAAAAAGTTTCGGTTCTACCTCCATGTGATTATTGTGCATAGTTACACTAGCCTAACAAAGATACAACTGATTAGGTAATATGATCGGTTCCCCACATATATTTGGTATCTAAATTGTATGTACTGCACATGTCCATAGGATCGGTTTCCCCTTCCCAAAAACTTGTTGCACATGTTCATAGGATCGGTTCCCCTTTCTTCCATAAACCTTGCCGCACCTCATACAAGGATAAGTTCCCCTTGTGATGCACTGTACCTCTTACTAGGATCGGTTCCCCTCTTCCCAGTAATAAGTTCAGACATACACAACCCGATCATACCCTATGTGATTATTGAAGATCGGTTTCACTAATAAAAGTCATACCAATATATAAGTTAGGCCTTATGTGAATAGTTCTACCAAGAACACAAACAAGTCGTGAGCGGTAATACTAATCACACATATTGGTCGTTCATAAGATATGCAATGAAGAACATCCCCAATAATGCCTGGCGATTTACTTTTTGGTTCACAACACATATCATGAACTTACTTCCTTAGAACACATGTAAACATTGTTCCATGTGATGAAATCCTCACCTCATACCCATACATAATCACAATAGCATTCATACGATTATATCGATGTCTTATATACAAAGTTTAATGGTTAAGCAAGAAACTTCATATTGTATTCCTTAATACTATGTCTATCCAGAGTGTTTATGCTTCGCAGTTTTATGTTTTCAATATGCATGACTTGAAAGATACGTTAAGGAATGAAACGGTTCAAGTAAAATATCACTAACCTCAAGTGAAAGGATTATGTTGTCGTTGTAGCTCCGTTCTTCTCCACTTCTTCAAGTCTTTGCTATACTTGTAATGTCTCACCCTAATACTTTCAAGCTAACATATACGAAGTTGACTCTAGTACATTTAAATCAAGCGACTCTTAAATGAGTTTTGCTTCACTAAAATATGACAACCAAACTTGACATACCAATGCTTGGTGGGTTAAACCGAGCAATGCTCTAACAATCTCCCCCTTTGTAAATTTTAGTGACAAAACTCTTACAATCATATGGATAAACAAATTACAATAATTCATTACACATACGCTTGATTCCCGAATCCACAACACATAACCTGCATTCATTCAATCCTCAAAAATGCAGTAGCTGCACTATAATAACAAATCTTATACTCCCCCTAAAGGTGAGTTAGGTAGATATTCAATTCACACATCTTTGTTATCCCATTCATATGATATGTTACTCCCCCTTAGTCTATGCTTTTCCTCATTCGTTAGATAAACGTTCAAGCACCATCGTCCTCTTTCCTAGTGACAGCAATGAACCATAAATTGATACCAGCATCACTTGTTTACTCCATATATTTCTCCCCATTTTTGTTACAAAAAAGACAAAGAAAAGAAAAATTAATGGACAACACGAAAAGGATCTTACAAATCTCCAAAATAGACTTGCTACCTGTTGAGTCAAGCACGAGGGTTTTACATACCATTTTTGATAACCAATATCAAAACCGAAACTACAAGTAATTACGTTTAGATATGTTACCATGGAAATAATTGCCCGAAGCAATTTTCCCAACTAGTTTAGCAAGCCAAAAATCAACTAAGCAACTTAGTTCCTTTTCTAAACCGATTGTATAAATACAACCGCTACATTCGATAAGACCAAAACAAAGTTAAACTTCATTTTTCTCATCGGGTTCTAATTATCCATATAACTTAGACCTTTTAGATTTCAAACAATCCAAATACTAGGTTAGTTAACTAGCATTTCCTTGTTGAGGCTTTCAGATAGACTTGAATAACCAAAACCTCCACTTTGATAAGTCTAACTAAGATCAGAATTAACTTAGCTTTGCTTATCCAGAATCGAATTGGACTAAACAACTCGTCCCATCAATATATTCATTCGTTAAGCCATAAATAATTCATAAAAACCAATAAATCATCTTGCATAATTATTCACCTTAACCGGATACAATATAAATAACATATATAAACCACAGTTTCACTATTGCACCGAAATTTTATAAGCTTAAACAATTCATACTACACAATAAAGCAAAGTAACAATTGTTTTAATTAACTGGAAGCAATTGAATTAACATAGACAATAAAGCACCGCAATTGCACCAAAATTTGAAAGTCTAAACTATTCATATCACACAACAAAGCAAGATAACAAAATTTTTACTTAACCGGTAACAATTGAATAACACACACATCCATACATTCATATTGGAATAAACACATCAATTGTACCAACAATTTCTTTTAAGCAAAAGCAATATATATATCAAATAAAAATAGGCTTTTCCTAAAACAGGAAAACAATTAACTAACAAGATTATTACCTTAATTTCGCATCCAATTTCTCAAAATATGATTCCATCGCTTTCTTCTTCCTGGAGAATTGATATCGAAATACCATCATTTTGTCATTCTCATGGCAAAAAAATAATAATAACAACAACCGACCTTTACCAGAGAAAGGTTGAAAATCGGTTTTAACATTGCAAGCAAAAGTTAAAAACCGTCGAAACACATATGCTTTTATGCTAAACCAAAACCGATTCAACATATTGTGACTTTTTCACATATTGTTTCTACAAGAATCCCTCATGATCCTTTAATAAAGCCTACCAACTTGGCCTAGAACTTAATCCTGCTAAATCAAAAAGTCACCCAAACCATAAGGGTTCATAACATCATATGAGATCGAATATTAGGGTCATGAAAATCGTAATCAAACATCCCATAAACATTTTGCAATACACTATAAATATTCAACATAAAATCCGGTATTGAAATTACCTCAATCTTGTAGAGAATTAAATTTTGAAACCAACGCAAAAAGAATGAGGTCATTCCGAGTTCGGACGAAGAAGTTATAGGAAAAACAACTTTTACACTCCTTCGTATTGCACCTCTCACTAGGATCGGTACCTCCATGTGTTGCACCTCTCACAAGGATCGGTTCCCTTGTGTTGCACATCTCACAAGGATCGGTTCCCTTGTGTTGCTAGCAAGGTAGTCAATATCGTGTATCGGTATCGTACAGGTCGGATCCTATACACCTATACAAAAGATAATCTCTGTTTTTACAGGCGATACACCATTAATATTTTTTTTAATATTTATTATTATATATATAACTATAATAGAAAAAATGTATATTTTTATAACTATAGGGGAAAATATAACCATAATATGCTTCAAAAAAAAACATAATAGAAAATAATAATTGTTGTAAACTTCAATCTTACAAAATAATAATTGTTGTAAACTTCAATCGTACAAAATAAAAACCATTAGTGATATACCAAGTCTGACATTAGTTACTAATCACCTAGTCGAGTCAACTCCATTTCTTCTAATGCTCCATGAATACTAATCTGATCCAACTGAAATTTATACCACACATTCATAGATATATCACAGGCATTGTATCAAAATTTCATAGAAAAGTAACGGTTAAAACCTAATTTACCACTGATTCTATAAGTTCATCTCAAACTGAATTTCTACAAGTTCACCTGTAAAACGCAGTCGGTTGGGGTACTTCTCTAACTCATATTTGAGTGAAATTTTTACAGGAACCTCATAGACTAAATGGGTTACCCCCATTAAAATTTCAGGTCATTATACACTGTACAACATGTATTTTCATAGGTTTATATCTCTGCACAGTGATCTGAAATCTGTAGCAATGTAATCTGAAATTGGTTGGTTTCATCACATCTCCATCACCGATCGTACTACAAATTTAAACTAAGTTTCATAAAACTGCAACTTGCTAGTGAAAGATCACAATAATAAACTGTTTTTGACATAACTTTTGCATACGATGTCCGAATTTAGTGATTTTTGGCTCGTTTTAATCGTAAAAACAAAAGATACACATATATGATAAGTTGATATCAACATAATAATATCACAATTACCGTTTCTATCAAAACTCAAATATAGATGTAGAAGTATGAGTATAGAAGAAAATAAATCTCCTAAAGATGTTAATTAGTCATATAATAATCGAGAGATCATGTGCTTCCTCACCTTTCAAACATGAGCACCAAGGTAAGCATGCACATTATAACACAACTAGGTTATGTTAAGTTCAGTCTTGTCTTGTTCATCACGAGTGACTAAGACAAAATTATTCTTGACCTATTGCTTGGTTTTTTTTCTCTTGTTCCATCTCTTGTATTTATTCTTTGAATTGTGATGAAGAGTGTCATTATCACAACCTTTATTAGTACAAGATATTTCAGACATGATGTCTTACTTTAGTCTTTCAAAAAGACTTTTGTAATTATTGTCACCAACAATTAACAGCTGAGAGTCATTCTTGTGACTAACTTTTGGTCCCTTCTTGGCTATGGAGGACTTAGGAACCCATTTAGAGTTGGGTTTCACATAAGCAGCTTTCTCCTTGATACCACTAGGATCAATGTCCTTTTGAATATTTTGCGAAACACCCTTTCTCCAGTTTGGAACATCATATCTTGTTTTTGCATTTAAAAAGTCATCTCTCTTTGTATAATTGGGTCTTTTATGAAATGACCTTGACGAGTGATTTGCAAAATTTGAACTATCATTAAAATAATTCTTTTGCCCAAACTTAGGACAATACTGATCTAAGTTTTTATGAGAAGAAAACTTATCCAATTCGTTTGATACAATCGAAAGTGCATTTTGTATCTTACGAACTTTGCATCCCCATTGCAAGTGTCCTTTATTACCACAATAATAACAATGCTTAGTATAAAAATACGAAGTATGAGTTTTAGTGTTACCTTTTTGTGGATCCTCTTGCATTGGAGCTTGAAGAGTTTTCTTCTTCTTCTTCTTCTTCTTCTTCTTCTTCTTCTTCTTCTTCTTCTTCTTCTTCTTCTTCTTCTTCTTCTTCTTCTTCTTATCCTTGTTCAACGTTGTTTCTTTCTTGACATTAGCATAAGTGATCTCTTTGATTGCTGCTGGTTGAACACAATTCTTAGGCTTGATTGGATTTACTTCTTTACAAGAAATAGTATCACTTTTATCAATAATGGAAGCCTCTGGTTGAGAAGAATTAGTAGCTTTAACAAATTTTACCTCTTTGTTAATATTTGAAGCATCCATTCCCTTATATCCCAATCCTCGTGTATCACGATGATTTCTATTTGCTTCTAAAATTGAGGTTAAATTGTTTGAGCTGTCATTGAACTTTTTAAGGTCCAAAATTTCTTCTTCCAATGTCTTGATTTTATCAAGAGCACCATCTAGATCAACCTTAAGATGTTTTTCTCGTGGAAATGTACACCTTCTTTCTCTTCAAAACTCTTTGGTTGAGAATTAGCCCTTGCTTCAAATTCAACAAGTTTCTTTTTCGACAAAAATAGATCTCTTTGAAGAATTTCACATTCTAATTTCTTAGAATTTAACTCGTCTGTATGATCTTTAAGAAGAGAATCACCAATGCGGCAACGGGTATAATATCCTTGAAAGACATTCTTTAGTTTCTTGTTCTCACGACAAAGAGGAGTCATAAAATCAATAAAATGCAAAGTTCTCAGTTCTTCATTTTTCAAAGGTTCCAGTAGTTTAGAGTATTCTAAGATATCCTCTACTACTTCTTGTTCAAAATCTGAGTCATCATCATTGGAAATTTCATCTAACCTTTCTTGTAAACGTATTTTCCAGTCGTCATCGGTTTCTACATTATTAACAAGATTAACTTGTCTCGTAGAATCTCTAGAGATGATTTCTTCAGATATTGAATCGTAGATCCCATCATCAAGTGTTAATTCAAAACTCTTGATTTTTTGCTTTATGTTAACTGAATCATTCATTAGACTCAATTCTTATAGGACGGATCGCACCAAACACAGATTGTTAGATCTTTTCGTGTTTGCCTGCTCTGATACCAATTGAAAAGGCGAGGGTACCCCAAATATACCTCAAGCTATAAATTTTCCTTCTTATAAGTCCTTTCCCCGAAAGTGATTGTCTATAGACTGACTCGAGATAGTACAACAAATCGGTACACACTTTGTGTGATCGTCTATGGATACGAGATCGAGACAATACAACAAAAAAGTGTGTTTACTTGATACAAAGGTGCAGACTTAACCAAACTCAATAGGATTCACGTTTCAAGTAAATATGAATTAACGTTTGTGCAATTTACTTTAATTATAATAAAATAATTATAATGCGGAAATATAAAGTAAATGACACAACAAGATTTTGTTAACGAGGAAATCGCAAATGCTGAAAAACCCCGGGACCTAGTCCAGAATAGAATACTCTCAGGCTTAAGAAACTATACAAAATAAGACAACTTCGTATAGTTGAGACCAAGCAACTAAAACTATAGTTCACCTAGTTCCGTATGTATTCCCACGCCTCCAACCTGTAAACAAGTCACGTACTTTGACCAATTCCTTTGGTTCGTATTCCAAAGAGTAAAGGAACAACAAATCTGTTTGGTATCAACTCTCTTCAACCAAGTGAAATGAGTTGCGCAAAGGTTCCCTTGTTTATCTTAACATAAACTCATTTGCCAGGTTCCAAGATATATCTTACATTTAATCACCCAAAGGTAATCACTAAGATTAAGCCAACAACACTCTTCAACCAAGTGATATGTGTTGATGCCGATCTTCCTCAATTAATCAATCCAATTATTATTATTTGGATCCTCTTGTTCCCAAACAAGTATGGTGCACATCAAAGATTATAAAAACACCAAGTAAGAAATCTTCAATATCTTCTTTGTCTTCAAATCTTCTTAGATCTTCAATAAACACATGCACACAATCACTTGAATCTCTTGTGATCAATCACACACAGAACGGAGTCTGTTAACAATGGATTATCACAAGATCGTCTTTACATTTAACAACAGTCTAAAGATCCATGTCGAAACCTTGAACTAGTTTGAGTGAATCTTATATCAGAAGAGAAGATTCTCAAGCATAAACAAACTAGGTGCAATAGAGATTCAACCACCATTAGTCAATCAAATCAATACGAAAAGAAAATATAAACCGCAATATCTAGTTTCCAACCAACGGTCGCGCTAGAGCTTCTCAATCCCAAAGATGACTTTAAATTGAGCGGCCGTAAGAGATTTCACCTAATTAGATTACTCTCTTCTCCGATAGGCAGCTTCACCAATAACAAAGACAAAAGAGTAAGTCTAGGTTACGCAGGATTAGTTTGCTAGAAATGCAAACTCAAAGTATTTATAGACAAGGAAGTTTGGACACAAAGGAATTTCCAAAACCGAAAATATTCTCAAGATAATTTCATTACTCCGCCAAATTCGGTTTTCATAATTCCTGTGAATGCACTGTCCAAAAATAATGATCGAAATCTCCTTGGAAAATCTTTAATTAGCAAATGCACATTACTAATTCTTATTTTCCATATATAATTAAAAACCCTTAATTAAAAAGATTATTAACTTATTTAATTCGATCTTGGGATTTACTTCCTTCATAGCCGTTAAGGAATATCTTTGAACAAAATAGAATAAGCATTAATGCACCGTGTTCAAAGAGTGACGACATCTTACTCTTGCAAGTCTTTACCATGCTTGCTCACTTGAAACCGATTTACCACACTTCCAAACAAGTTTAGAATTGGTTCATCTGACTTTCAAGAACTATGTGATTGATCAAGTTCCACTCAATCACAACTCATGGGTTTACGGTTCTACCAAAACAAGTTTCGGTTCTACCTCCGTGTGAGTACTGTGCATAGTTACACTAGCCTACCAAAGATACGGCTGACTAGGTACTATGATCGGTTCCCCACATATATTTGGTATCTAACTTGTATGCACTGCACATGTCCATAGGATCAGTTCCCCCTTCCCAAAAACTTGTTGCACATGTTCATAGGATCGGTTCCCCTTTCTTCCATAAACCTTGCTGCACCTCATACAAGGATCGGTTCCCCTTGTGATACACATCACCTCTTACTAGGATCGGTTCCCCTATTCCCAGTAATAAGTTCGGACATACACAACCCGATCATACCCCAGATGATTATTTAAGATAGGTTTCACTAATAAAAGTTATACCAATACATAAGTCAGGACTTATGTGAATAGTTCAACCAAGAACACAAACAAGTCGTGAGCGGTTATACTAATCTCACATATTGGTCGTGCATAAGATATGAAATGAAGAACAGCCCCAATAACGCCTGGAGTTTTCCTTTTCGGTTACAACACATATCAGGAACTTACTTCCTTAGAACACATGTAAACATTGTTCCCTAAGATGAAATCCTCACCTCATACCCATACATAATCACAATAGCATTCATATGATTATGTCGATGTCTTATATACAAAGTTTAATGGTTAAGCAAGAAACTTCATATTTCCTTAATACTATGTTTATATAGAGTGTTCATGCTTCACAGTTTTATGTTTTCAATGTGCACGACTTGAAAGATACGTTAAGAAATGAAGCAGTTCAAGTCAAATATCACTAACCTCAAGTGGAAGGATTATGTTGTCGTTGTAGCTCTGTTCTTCTTCACTTCTTCAAGTCTTCACAATACTTGTAATGTCTCACCTTAATACTTTCAAGCTAACCTATACGAAGTTGACTCTAGTGCATTTAAATCAAGCGACTCTTAAATGAGTTTTGCTTCACAAAAATATGACAACCAAACTTGACATACCAACGCTTGGTGGGTTCCACCGAGCAATGCTATAACAATCTCCCCCTTTTTCAATTTTAGTGACAAAACTCTTACAATCATATGGATAAACAAATTACAATAATTCATTACACATACGCTTGATTCCCGAATCCACAACACATAACCTGCATTCATTCAATCCTCAGAAATGCAGTAGCTGCACTATAATAACAAAGCTTATACTCCCCCTAAAGGTGAGCTAGGTAGATATTCAATTCGCATATATTTTTTATCCCATTCATATGATATGTTACTCCCCCTTAGTCTATGTTTTTCCTCATTCATTAGATAAACGTTCAAGCACCATTGTCCTATTTCCTAATGACACCAATGAATCATATATTGATACCAACATCACTTGTTTACTCCATATATTTCTCCCCCTTTTTGATACAAAAATGACAAAGAAAAGAACAAATAATGGACAACACGAAAATGATCTTACAAATCTAAAAAATAAACTTGCAACCTGTTGAGTCAAGCACGAGGGTTTTACACACCATTTTTGATAACCAATATCAAAACCGAAACTACAAGTAATTACGTTTTGATATGTTATCATGGAAATATTTTCCCGAAGCAATTTTCCCAACTAGTTTAGAAAACCAAAAATCAACTAAGAAACTTAGTTCCTTTGGTTAACCAATTGTATAAATACAACCGCTTCATTCGATAAAACCAAAACAAAGATAAACTTCATTTTTCTTATCAGGTTCTAATTATCCATATAACTTAGACCTTTTAGATTTCAAACAAGCCAAATACTAGGTTAGTTAACTAGCATTTCCTTGTTTAGGCTTTTGGCTAGACTTGAATTACCAAAACCTCCACTTTGATAATTCTAACTAAGATCAGAATTAACTTAGCTTAGCTTATCCGGAATCGAATTGGACTAAACAAATCGTCCCGTCAATATATTCATTCTTTAAGCCATAAATAATTCATACAAACCAATAAATCCACTTGCATAATTATTCACCTTAACCGGATACAATATAAACAACATATATAAACCACAGTTTCACTTTTGCACCGAAATTTTATAAGCTCAAACAATTCATACTACACAATTAAGCAAAGTAATAATTGTTTCACTTAACTGGAAGCAATTGAATTAACATAGACGTTAAAGCACCGTAATTGCACCAAATTTTGTAAGCCTAAAATAATGATATCACACAACAAAGCAAGATAACAAAAGTTTTACTTAACCGATAACAATTGAATAACACACACATCCATACATTCATAATGGAAATAAACACATCAATTGTACCAACAATTTCTTTTAAGCAAAAGCAATATATATATCAAATAAAAATAGGCTTTTCTTAAAACATGAAAAAAATTAACTAACAAGATTGTTACCTCAATTTCGCATCCAACTTCTCCAAATATGATTCCATCGCTTTCTTCTTCCGGGAGAATTGATATCGAAATACCATCATTTTGTCATTCTCATGCCAAAAACAAAATAATAACAACAACCGACCTTTACCAGAGAAAGGTTGAAAATCGGTTTTAACAATTGCAAGCAAAAGTTGAAAACCGTCGACACACATATGCTTTTATGCTAAACCAGAACCGATTCAACATATTGTGACTTTTTCACATATTGTTTCTACATGAATCCCTCATGATCCTTTGATAAAGCCTGCCAACTTGGGCTAGAACCTAATCCTGCTAAATCAAAAAGTCACCCAAACCATAAGGGTTCACAACATCATATGAGATCGAATATTAGGGTCATGAAAACCGTAATCAAACATCCCATAAACACTTTGCAATACACTATATATTATTCAACATAAAATACGGTATTGCAATTACCTCAATTTGGTAGAGAATTAAATTTTTAAACCAACGCAAAAAGAATGAGGTCATTCTGAGTTCAGACGAAGAAGTTATAGGCAAAACAGTTTTTACACTCCTTCGTATTGCACCTCTCACTAGGATCGGTAACCCCATGTGTTGCACCTCTCACAAGGATCGGTGCCCTTGTGTTGCTAGTGAAATATCACAATACTAAACTGTTTTCGACATAACTTTTGCATACGATGTCCGAATTTAGTGATTTTTGGCTCGTTTTAATCGTAAAAACAAGAGATACACATATATGATCAGTAGATATAAACATAATAATCTCACAATTACCGTTTCTATCAAAACTCAAATATATATATAGAAAGTATGAGTCTAGAAGAAAATAAATCTCCTAAAGATGTTAATTAGTCATATAATAATCGAGAGATCATGTGCTCAGCTTCATATGCTTCCTTACCTTTCAAACATGAGCACCAAGGTGAGCATGCACATTCTAACACAATTAGGTTGTGTTAAGTTCAGTCTTGTCTTGTTCGTCACGAGTGACTAAGACATAATCATTCTTGACCTCTTGCTTGGTTTGTTTTCTCTTGTTCCATCTCTTGTTTTTCTTCTTTGAATTGTGATGAAGAGTGTGATTATCACAACCTTTATTAGTACAAGAGATTTCAGACATGATCTCCTTCTTTAGTCTTTCAAAAAGACTTTTGTAATTATTGTCACCAATAATTAACAGCTGAGAGTCATTCTTGTGACTAACTTTTGGTCCCTTCTTGGCTATGGAGGACTTAGGAACCCATTTAGAGTTGGGTTTCGCATGAGAAGCTTTCTCCTTCATACCACTAGGATCAATGTCCTATTGAATATTGTGTGAAACACCCTTTCTCCAATTTGGAACATCAGATCTTGTTTTTGCATTTAAAAAGTCACCTCTCTTTGTATAATTGGGTCTTTTATGAAATTACCTTGACGAGTGATATGCAAAATTTGAACTATCATTATAATAATTATGTTTCCCAAACTTAGGAAAATACCGATCTGAGTTCTTATGAGGAGAAAACTTATCCAATTTATTTGATACAATAGAAAGTGCATCTTGTATCTTACGAACTTTGCATCCCCATTGCAAGTGTACTTTATTACCACAATAATAACAATGCTTAGTATAAATATACAAAGTATGAGTTTTAGTGTTACCTTTTTGTGGATCCTCTTGCATTGGAGCTTGACGAGTTTTCTTCTTCTTCTTCTTCTTCTTCAACGTTGTTTCTTTCTTAACATTAGCAGAAGTGATCTCTTTGATTGCTGCTGGTTGAACACAATTCTTAGGCTTGACTGGATTTACTTCTTTACAAGAAATAATATCACTTTTATCAATAGTAAAAGCCTCTGGTTGAGAATAATTAGTAGTTTTAACAAATTTTACCTCTTTGTTAATATTTGAAACATTTACTCGCTTATATATAGCCCAATCCTCGTGTATCACGATGATTTCTACTTGCTTCTAACATTGATGTTAAATTATTTGAGCTGTCATTGAGCTTTTTAAGTTCCAAAATTTCTTCTTCCAATGTCTTGATTTTATCAAGAGAACCAGCTAAATCAGCCTTAAGATGTTTTTTTCGTGAGAGATGTACACCTTCTTTCTCTTCAAAACTCTTTGGTTGAGAATTAGCCCTTGATTCAAATTCAGCAAGTTTCTTTTTCGAAAAAAAGAGATCTCTTTGAAGAATTTCGCATTCTGATTTCTTAGAATTTAACTCATCTGTACGATCTTTAAGAAGAGAATCACCAATGCGGCAACCGGTATAATATCCTTGAATGACCTTCTTTAGTTTCTTGTTCTCACGACAAAGAGGAGTCATAAAATCAATAAACTGTGAAGTTCTAAGTTCTTCATTTTTCAAAGGTTCCGGCAGTTTAGAGTATTCTGAGATATCCTCTTCTACTTCTTGTTCAAAATTTGAGTCATCATCATCGGAAATTTCATCTAACCTTTATTGTAGACATATTTTCCAGTCGTCATCGGTTTCTACATTATTAACAAGAGTAACTTATCTCGTAGAATCTATAGAGATGATTTCTTCAGACATTGATTCGTAGATCCCATCATCAAGTGTTAATTCAAAACTTTTGATTTCTTGCTTTATGTTAAATAAATCATTCATTAGGCTCAATTCTTATAGGATAGATCGCACCAAACACAGATTGTTAGATCTTTTCATGTTTGCCTGCTCTGATACCAATTGAAAAGGCGAGGGTAACCTAAATATACCTCAAACTATAACTTTTCCTTCCTATAAGTCCTTTCCCCGAAAGTGATTGTCTATAGACTGAGTCGAGACAATACAACAAATTGGTTCACACTTTGTGTGATCGTCTATGGATACGAGATCGAGACAATACAACAACAAAGTGTGTTTGCTTGATACAAAGGTTCGGACTTAACCAAACTCAATATGATTCACGTATCAAGTAAATAGGAATTAACTTTTGTGTAATTTACTTTAGTTATAATAAAACAATTATAATGCGAAAATATAAAGTAAATAACACAGAATTTTTTTTTTAATGAGGAAACCGCAAATGCATAAAAACCCTGAGACCTAGTCCAGAATTGAATACTCTCAGGATTAAGCTGCTATACAAAATTAGACAACTTCATATAGTTGAGACCAAATAACTAAACCTATAGTTCACCTAGTTCCGTCTGTATTCCCACGCCTCCAACCTGTAAACAAGTCACGTACTTGGACCAATTCCTTTGGTTCGTATTCCAAACAGTAAAGGAACAATAAATATTTTTGATATCAACTCTCTTCAACCAAGTGATATGAGTTTCACAAAGGTTCCCTTGTTTATCTTAACATAAACTCCTTTTCCAGCTTCCAAGATCTATCTTACGTTTAATCACCCAAAGGTAATCACTAAGATTAAGCCAACAACACTCTTCAACCAAGTGATATGTGTTTATGCCGATCTTCCTCAATTAATCAATCCAATCTACCACAAGGATAAACTGATTATTAATTGGATCCTCTTTTTCCCAAACAAGTATGGTGCACACCAAAGATTATAAAAAGACCAAGTAAGAAATCTTCAATATCTTATTTGTCTTCAAATCTTCTTAGATCTTCAATAAACACCTGCACAAAATCACTTGAATCTCTTGTGATCAATCACACACAGAACGGAGTCTGTTAACAATGGATTATCATAAGATCGTCTTTAGATCTAACAACAGTCTAAATAAACCTGTCGAAACCTTGAACTAGTTTGAGTGAATCTTATATCATAAGAGAAGATTCTCAAGCATAAAAAAACTAGGTGCAATCAAGATTCAACCACCGTTAGTCAATCAAATCAATATGAAAACTAAAGATAAACAACAATATCTAGTTTCCCACCAATGAGTCACGCTAGAGATTCTCAATCCCAAAGATGACTTTTAATTGAGCGGCCGTAAGACATTTCACCTAATTAGATTACTCTCCTCTCCGATAGGCGGCTTCACTAGTTACAAAGACAAAAGAGTAAGTCTAGGTTACGCAGGATTAGTTTGCTAGAAATGCAAACTCAAAGTATTTATAGACAAGGAAGTTTGGAACCAAAGAATTTCTAAAACCTAAAATATTCTCAAGATATTTTCATTACTCCACCAAATTCGGTTTTCATAATTCCTGTGAATGCACTGTCCAAAAATAATGATCAAAATCTCCTTGGAAAATCTTTAATTAGCAAATACACATTACTAATTCTTATTTTCCATATATAAGTAAAAACCCTTAATTAAAAAGATTCTTAACTTGTTTAATTCGACCTTTGGATTTACTTCCTTCATAGCCGTTAAGGAATATCTTTGAACAAAATAGAATAAACGTTAATGCACCGTGTTCAAAGAGTGACGACATCTTACTCTTGCAAGTCTTTACCATGCTTGCTCACTTGAAACCGATTTACCACACTTCCAAACAAGTTTAGAATTGGTTCATCTGGCTTTCAAGAACTATGTGATTGATCAAGTTCCACTCAATCACAACTCATGGGTTTACGGTTCTACCAAAAAAAGTTTCGGTTCTACCTCCATATAAGTACTGTGCATAGTTATACTATCCTGCCAAAGATACGGCTGACTAGGTACTAGGATCGGTTCCCCACATATATTTGGTATATAACTTGTATGCATTTCACATGTCCATAGGATCGGTTCCCCCTTCCCAAATAATTATTGCACATGTTCATAGGATCAGTTCCCCTTTCTTCCATAAACCTTGTTGCACCTCATACAAGGATCGGTTCCCCTTGTGATGCAATGTACCTCTTACTAAGATCGGTTCCCCTCTTCCCAGTAATAAGTTCAGACATACACAACCCGATCATACCCCAGGTGATTATTTAAGATCGGTTTCACTAATAAAGGTCTTACCAATACATAAGTCAGGCCTTATGTGAATAGTTCTACCAAGAACACAAAAAACTCATGAGCGGTTATACTAATCACACATATTGGTCGTTCATAAGATATGCAATGAAGAACAGCCCCAATAACGCCTGGCGATTTCCTTTTCGGTTCACAACACATATCATGAACTTACTTCCTTAGAACACATGTAAACATTGTTCCCTAGGATGAAATCCTCACCTCATACCCATAAATAATCACAATAGCGTTCATACGATTATGTCGATGTCTTATATACAAAGTTTAATGGTTAAGCAAGAAACTTCATATTGTATTCCTTAATACTATGTCTATCTAGAATGTTCATGCTTCGCAGTTTTATGTTTCAATATGCATGACTTGAAAGATACGTTAGGGAATGAAACAGTTCAAGTCAAATATCACTAACCTCAAGTGGAAGGATTATGTTGTCGTTATAGCTCCGTTCTTCTTCACTTCTTCAAGTTTTTGCAATACTTGTAGTGTCTCACCCTAATACTTTCAAGATAACCTATACGAAGTTGAATGTAGTATATTTAAATCTAGCGACACTTAAATGAGTTTTGCTTCACTAAAATATGACAACCAAACTTGACATACCAACGTTTGGTGGGTTCAACCAAGCAATTCTCTAACAATCCCATCTTTTTCAATTTTAGTGACAAAACTCTTACAATCATATGGATAAATTTTTTAGAATAATTCATTACACATATGCTTGATTCCCGAATCCACATCACATAACCTGCATTCATTCAATCCTCAAAAATGCAGTAGCTTCACTATAATAACAAAGCTTATACTCCCCCTAAAGGTGAGCTAGGTAGATATTAAATTCGCATATCTTTGTTATCCCATTCATATGATATGTTACTCCCCCTTAGTCTACGCTTTTCCTTATTCGTTAGATAAACGTTCAAGCACCATCATCCTCTTAACTAGTGACACCAATCAACCATAAATTGATACCAGTATCACTTGTTTACTCCATATATTTCTCCCCCTTTTTGTTACAAAAATAACAAAGAAAATAACAAATAATGGATAACACGAAAAGGATCTTACAAATATCAAAAATAAACTTGCAACCTGTTGAGTCAAGCACGAGGGTTTTACACACCATTTTTGATAACCAATATCAAAACTGAAACTACAAGTAATTACGTTTTGATATGTTATCATGGAAATAATTGCCCGAAGCAATTTTCCTAACTAGTTTAGCAAACCGAAAATCAACTAAGCAACTTAGTTCCTTTGCTAAACCGATTGTATAAATACATCTGCTTCATTCGATAAGACCAAAACAAAGTTAAACTTCATTTTTCATTATCCATATAACTTAGACCTTTGAGATTTCAAACAAGCCAAATACTAGGTTAGTTAACTAGCATTTCCTTATTTAGGCTTTCGGCTAGACTTGAATAACTGAAACCTCCACTTTGATAAGTCTAACTAAGATCAGAATTAACTCAGCTTAGCTTATCCGGAATCAAATTGGAATAAACAACTCGTCTCGTCAATATATTCATTAGTTAGCACATAAATAATTCATACAAACCAATAAATCAACTTGCATAATTATTCACTTCAACCGGATATAATTTAAACAACATATATAAACCACAGTTTCACTACTGCACCGAAATTTTGTAAGCTTAAACAATTCATACTACATAATAAAGCAAAGTAACAATTGTTTTACTTAACTGAACGCAATTGAATTAACATAGACATTAAAGCACCGCAATTGCACCAAATTTTGTAAGCCTAAACTATTGATATCACACAACAAAGCAAGATAACAAAATTTTTACTTAACCTGTAACAATTGAATAACACACACATCCATACATTCATAATGGAATAAACACATCAATTGTACCAACAATTTCTTTTAAGCAAAAGCAATATATATATATATATATCAAATAAAAATAGGTTTTTCTTAAAATAGGAAAACTTTTAACTAACAAGATTGTTACCTCAATTTCGCATCCAACTTTTCCAAATATAATTCCATCACTTTCTTCTTCCGGGAGAATTGATATCGAAATACCATCATGTTGTCATTCTCATGCCAAAAACAAAAGAATAACAACCAACCTTTACCAGAGAAATGTTGAAAATCGGTTTTAACAATTTCAAGCAAAAGTTGAAAACCATCGACACACATATGATTTTATGCTAAACCAAAACCGATTCAACATATTGTGATTTTTTCACATATTGTTTCTGCAGGAATCCCTCATGATCCTTTGATAAAGCATACCAACTTGGTCTAGAACTTAATCCTGCTAAATCAAAAAGTCACCCAAACCATAATGGTTCACAACATCACATGAGATCGAATATTAGGGTCATGAAAATCGTAATCAAACATCCCATAAACATTTTGCAATACACTATAAATATTCAACATAAAATTAGGTATTAAAATTACTTCAATCTTGTAGATAATTAAATTTTTAAACCAACGCAAAAAGAATGAGGTCATTCCGAGTTCGGACGAAGAAGTTATAGGAAAAACAGTTTTTACACTCCTTCGTATTGCACCTCTCACTAGGATCGGTACCCCCATGTGTTGCACCTCTTACAAGGATCAATTCCCTTGTGTTGCACATCTCACAAGGATCGGTTCCCTTGTGTTGCTAGTGAAAGATCACAATACTAAACTGTTTTCGACATAACTTTTGCATACAATGTCCGAATTTAGTGATTTTTGGCTCGTTTTAATCGTAAAAACAAGAACTACACATATATGATCAGTAGATATAAACATCATAATCTCACAATTACCGTTTCTATCAAAACTCAAATACAGATATAGAAAGTATGAGTATAGAAGAAAATAAATCTCCTAAAGATGTTAATTAGTCATATAATAATCGAGAGATCATGTGCTCAGCTTCATGTGCTTCCTTAACTTTCTAACATGAGCACCATGGTGAGCATGCACATTCTAACACAACTAGGTTGTGTTAAGTTCAATCTTGTCTTGTTCATCACGAGTTACTAAGACAGAATCATTCTTGACCTCTTGCTTGGTTTGTTTTCTCTTGTTTTTCTTCTTTGAAACATCAGATCTTGTTTTTGCATTTAAAAAGTCATATCTCTTTGTATAATTGGGTCTTTTATGAAATGACCTTGACGAATGATATGCAAAATTTGAACTATCATTATAATAATTCTTTTGCCCAAACTTAGGACAAAACCGACCTGAGTTCTTATGAGTAGAAAACTTAGCCAATTTGTTTGATAAAATAGAAAGAGCATCTTGTATCTTACTAACTTTGCATCCCCATTACAAGTGTCCTTTATAACCACAATAATAACAATGCTTAGTATAAATATACGAAGTATGAGTTTTAGTGTTACCTTTTTGTGGATCCTCTTGCATTGGAGCTTGACGAGTTTTCTTCATCTTCTTCTTCTTCTTCCTCCTCTTCTTATCCTTGTTCAACGTTGTTTCTTTCTTGACATTAGCAGAAGTGATCTATTTGATTGCTGCTGTGTAGTTGCAGGAATTCCCACACTACACCCTTGTTAAGATTCTATAGAAATATATTAGAAATCAATTAAACTTCAAAGATTTAAACGACACTTTACTATTCAAATCTTAGAAATGTTTACAGAATTGGGAGAAATCAAGATTACAAATATTATATTAGAGTTTCTCTTTCTTCAAGACTCTTTAAACTCTCAAAAAATACATCATCCTTTTCTGTATCTATCGATCCCTTTATATAGGGATTTACATAATGGATGACAGCTAAGTTTTCCTCCTATTTCGGATCTATTCTGCGATCTCATCGCAATTACTATAATATTCTTTATCGCAAGAAGGATGACCATCGCAAGATCAACGTATTCTTCTTTTACTTCTTTCATCAGCAGTTTCTTTTGAGTATTCTGTGACGCTCGTGAGACGTTGTTAAAGAATTGGTAGTGATGCTCGCATAAGCGTTGTTAATATCGCAGGAATAGCGTTGTAGCGATATTCTGGTCCTACATCTTGCCTCTTGTCATGTCTTTTCTCAAAGAAGAGAAGATCATGAGAATTTAAAATGCCATAACTGCTTATCTTTTCAAATTTCCCCGTTCTGACACGTTTCTATGTCCTTCGCCAGCTGTTTTCACGAATTCTTTCTTCCAATAAATTTTTGACACGTCTCCTCTAACCGCTGCGATCTGACCACCCACGTATTTTCTTTGCATTAATTGCCTTCATCTTCTTCGAGAAATTTCTTCTTCTATAAATACTCTTCTCATTCTTTTCCTTTTTCTCTTTTACTTTCTTCTTCTTTCTCTCCATATCTTCTCTGCAAATTTTACTGTTCTTCCGCGAATTGCGCTTCTGTTACTGCTGTGATTTCTTTCTTCTTTCCAACTTTTTCTTTCATTCCCATACTTAAAAATGGTTTCTGCTGGTACTAAAAACTTGAAGGCCTTTAATGAAATGTGCGAGAAACTCAAAATAAAAGGTTTCAGCTTGTCTTTAATTCCAGATCAGGATTCTAAATCTGAACTTTCTCTTAAATTATTCACTGATGATCAATGTTCTCGCGAAAAAATCATAATATCGCTAGGACAACTTGAAGATGGTCTTCCCATTCCTCTCTATGACCCAGAACTTCCATTATTTTATCAAATAATTTCTGACGAAAGATTCTCGCGAGCGATATATCAACTAGGTGGAGATTGCATCAGATTGCTGCTAGAATATGCTTCTCGCGGTGCTAATAAAGGAACTCGCTACCCTGAATCTCCAAAGAATCCTCCATTTAAAGATATCCCCATTGTTTCTGAAGATTATACTGTGGACAACTTCTTTGTAAATTACAGTATAGTCCCTATGAAGAGAGATAGCACCTGTTGGGGTGTTCGTTTGAAAAAAGAGAAGGTCGCTGGTGACAAAGCTCTTATGCTGGATATTGATTTTCATACATCTACCAACCAAGGTCCTCGCCATTCTAGCGATGACAAGTGGTTCATCTTTCCATTATGTCTTGAAGGTCCTTATATATCTGGTTCTCGCGAACTTCCCGCGAATCTTGCAGAATATCAACCTTGGGTCTTTAATTGGCCTGAGAGAACTAAAGAGGTACTAACCTCTCTGAATTTTCATATTATTATCATTATTCATTATTTTCCTTGCTAATTATTTTGATATTTTCTCAGATTGAAAGAATGAATCTCAGTTACCAATCTCTTAGGAAGCCTAGTAATTTCTTGGCTCTGAAATCTTTCATAGATGAAGTAAGAAATATCTCTTCATAAATTTTAACAATATATTGTTGCCCATATTTCTTATCTTCATCTGTGCTCGCAGGAAATCGAAGAGTTAGAACCATTAATACCCGCAAAAACCAAGGAGAAATATTTAAAAGAGAAATCTGGGAAATCTTCAAAGGAGAAACCTACTGTTCCTCCCAAGGGAAAGCCTTATGCCCCTCGCAATGAAGAATCTAGCGATCCTCCACTAAAGAAAAGGAAAACTCAACCTTCTTCTTCTTCAATTTCTCAACTAATTCCAGAAAATCCAAGTATTGATCTTGATAAGGATAACAATGACGAGGATTTTAATGTTAGCGGTTTTCCTTCAATAAAAAATTCTTCTTCTTCTGATTCTTCAATGAATCATTTATCCAGAATTTTTAGCGATATTTCCCACATCATAACTTATAATGATGAGGATGAAGTTATTGACAAGACATCCCAAGCTCTCGCTAAAGTTTTCGATGCCCCTATTCTGGTGGATAATGATTCTCTCCAAGGAATTTCAAGATCGCTGACTCCCAGTCTCTTGAATTCTCTTGGTGCCTTGGTATGTTTTCATTTCTTCAGTTTGTTTATATATTTTCTCCATCGGTAAATCTTAATTTATATTTTTCTTTCGCAGGTTGGAAGAGCTTCTTTTGATGTTGCTTCTGATTTAGATAAAAGATGTGTCAATTCTGAAGAGAAAGCTGCTAAACTTCGCCAAGATAAAGAGAAATTAGAATCTGAAGTTATTGAGCTTTGCAAGAAGAATAAACAGTTGGAGAATGAAGCTTCAGTTGATAAGCAAAAGATCTCTGATCTTGATAGAGCTAACCAACAACTCTACTCTATGGTATGACTGATTTGCTTTCTCTCTTAATTCTTTTTACTCTATCGCAGCTTATTCAAGCGACCACTTTTAACTTGCAGATATTTATGGTCTTACTGACGAGGCCATACTCTTTCAATCTTTCCCTGAACTTGTAGATGATCATACTCTTCTTGCTTGTCTTAATAATTCTTTAAGTAATTTCTCAGATGATAAGATTAAATCTATTTCCATAGATGAACTTAGATCCAAGATTAATCTCTTAAAAATTGAACACATATTCAATTTTGGTTTGACTGACAAATATAAGCGCTTTTATCTTGATTCAAAGAAAGAAATAGATAGATTAAGACTGAAAAATAGTGATCTCATTGACGAGAAAGACCTTGCTATCAAGAAGGGATCCAAGACCCTAGCATACTTTCATAAAACTCTCCTTGATGTTCAAATGGACAGAGATAAACTTATCCGCGAGAATGAAGATCTTATTGCGAGGGAGACTCAAGTTCGATCTCGTCTCCTTATTAATAGCGATGATGAGTTTGCTTGGGCTGCGAAGGTTCTTGAAAATGCCAGGAATGACTTAGGTGTAAATGTTAGCCTTCAAGTTGAACAAGCGGCCTTAATTAGAGATATGATTTCTGAAAGAGAAGGTTGTTTGCTGTTTTTCTTCTCGCTATTTTCCTGTTTTTATTACTCTTCTTTACAGAATTTCTAACTTGTTGTCATATATTCTCGCAGGAGCTGAAAAAAGATATCTTGAAAGAATTGGGGTACTTGAAAATGAGAAGAATCAGCTCGCGAATACTCTTGCTACTCGCAATAATAAATATTCACGATTGAAAGAGCAGTTTGACATCACCACCGCGAATTTCAATAGATCTCTCATTGTTGTTCGTAATGATTCCGTTAAGTTGGTCTGCGATGATCATGGAATTTCTCCTTCTATATATCCTGATCTTGCAAAGGAAATCCCCGCAATAATCCCAAATCTTAATATCTCTAATAGTGAAGCTGAGGATTCTGACGAGGATGATAATGATAATGATAATGACGAAGGAGAGAAATCTGGTGGAGGATAAGAATCTGATAAGAATGATAATGATGAAAGGGAAAAATCTGGCGATGAAGAGAAGTCTGATAAAGAGGATGGCGATGGATCTAGCTAGTTCTTCTTTTTCCTTCTATCTTCCTTGTATATTTATTTTCTTCTTTCTGTAACATTGCTGTGAGTTTTTCTCCAAGTTTCTAGAATTTTCTTTGGGATAATTGGTGCTTGGTACTTGGGTTTAGACCAACACTAGTGTTTGGTCTAACATTTGTCCAACGTTAGGGGTTGGTACCTGGACCTAATGCTGACCATGGTTGACCAGTTAAGTCTTGACGTGTCCTATATTCCGTCGAATAATTAAACAATTACTAAAATAAATTAAACTTTCCTAACAATGACAAACCAAGTCCCTAACAGAAAAACTTATCTAACACGTGTAATGATTTTGTACGTGTTCTGCATATGAATGGTTACGATTAAACATAACCTAAATATATAAACCTAAACGATTTTTCCCTAATTCATTTATTTCTCTTCCGCCTCTATCTATCCATCAAACTAAATCTGAGAAAAATATGGAGTGTTTTTAGAGACAGCGAAGTCTGAGATCGAGATTTACTGGAATATGAAGAGATTATTTAGGTGTTGTTAGGGTTATTAGCAGTATAAGGTGTTGATTAACTGTTTAATCGCGATTTGAATGGTAAGTGGTTCGATTTCTTTACCTTTTTTTTCTGGTCTGCATTAGATTCATTATTTATGATATTAGTAGTATTGTAAGATTACTATAAGTGTTTGGTTTTGTTGAATCTCGGAAATCTTTTCATTTAAAAAAAATTAAACAATTTAGGGTTTATAAAAAATTTGGGAATTTTCGATTTGGGTGGTTTAAAATGATTGAAACGGGGAAATAGAATGTGGGTTTGTCGACTTTTGTTTGATTCCCTTTTTTAATTTTTTTTCCAGAATTGTATCCTTTATGCAGTGAAGTTGTTCCCTTTTGATTAAAGTATACACTGTTTTCTAACTTGTAGTGTAATGTTGAAATGCAGAAATGGATGGTTCTGAGTTGCCTAAGTTTTACCCCACTAAAGATGGTTTTCTGGTAGGGACAATTAGGGCTAAGAAGGATACTTCTAAAAATGTGAAAAGGGTGGATTGTTTGTTGGAAGAGGAATTAGATTGGTTGTCTATGTTACACAAGTATGATAAGCCGACTGGTACTGCAGGTAATCAAGATGGAACTGTTTCAAGTCAGGGGGGTGTTGTAAATATGGATGACAATGTTAATGTGAATGTAGATGGTGGGTCTAATGCAGTTGGGTCTAGTACTGTGTTAAATGAAGTTAGAAAAGGTGTAGAAAATATTTCTTTTGGTAGTACAAGTAAAGTTATGGAAGGTGTTAAAGTGGTGGTTGGTGGTAGTCCCAGTAAATATAAAGGAAAGAAGTTAGCCATGAAGTCAATAAAGAAATGTGTTAACATAGTTGGGTCTGGTAGTGCTGTAAATGATTTAGTTGGAGATGGTGGTATAGGTGCTCAAGTAGAACCAGCAGTAAATGTTGATGTAGATGTTACCCCAGTTGAGTCAGTTACACAAGAACAAACAGCAAATGTGCAACCACCTCAGAAAAAAGTAGTAAGCATTCATGATTGTGGACCTGAAGAGCTATATTTATCTGCTGGTGAGTCAGACCAAGAAGAGATTATAGAAGTTCCAAAGGAGGACCCCAAGGATAAAGAAGATGACCTAACTGAGCAATTGGCTAGTGTCATTAAGAAGAGAGCAGAGTTTAAAGACTATGTCAATGATACAGGCAGAGTTTATGAAGTGGAAGAGTTGAAGACTTGGAAAAGTACCACAACTATATTGGACAAGATGTTTGTGGGGCAGGAATGGGGTACATATAAAGAATGCAGGGATTACATCAAGGATCATAACATCTTTCAGAATTTTGACATTACCCAAGTGAAGAACACCCAGATTCAACAACACTATGAATGTAAAAGCAAACCACACTGCAAATGGAGTGTATACTGCTCTAGGATTTGGGATAAAGTGACATTTAGGTGCAAAAATGGAACTTTTGAGCACACATGTGTCGGCAAACATGGAATTCACCATCCCTTATCTAAAGCAAGGTGTGTAATGTGAAAATTTTATAAGTTCTATAAGTTATGTAATACCATATATGTATATATACAACACTGTTATTCTAACTTGGTTGTGTTCTTTTATAGGTGGGTGTTCAGAGTTATGTTAGAAACTTTCATGGCTCATCCAAATTATAAAGTTAAGGATTTCCAGGCTGAAGTGAAGAGGGTTCATCATGTGGAGATATCTTACTGGAAAACTTGGCATGCTTGGCATATGTGTATGGAGAGAGTATTTGGTAACTATGAAGAAAGCTATGCAATGAGCCCTGAGTGTTGCGGCCAGATACTAAATAGGAATCCAGGTAGCATTGCTAGTGTTGCAACAGATGAAAGTGGTAAGTTCAAGCACCTATGTGTAGCTTATAAGTGTTCATTGGATGGTTTTAAGAATGGTTGTAGGCCCATTCTAGGTTTAGATGGGTGTTTCCTTAAAGGTAAATATGGTGGTGTGTGTTTTTCTATCATGTCATTAGATGGAAACAATGGATTGTTTCCCATTTCTATTTTCTTGTGTAGAAAAGAAAACAAGGAGAATTGGACTGAGTT
This sequence comes from Papaver bracteatum, assembly GCA_023529315.1. Taxonomy (NCBI): domain Eukaryota; kingdom Viridiplantae; phylum Streptophyta; class Magnoliopsida; order Ranunculales; family Papaveraceae; genus Papaver; species Papaver bracteatum. Next base: position 575,034 of record JAJJWX010005092.1, read on the forward strand.
TCTAAGGATTATGGCCCCATATTTGAAACAACATCCTAGAGCCCTTACATTCATCAGTGATAGGGAGAAAGGTCTTATATCAGCTGTTGAAACAAACTTTAGTGATGTCAACCATCACCATAGGTATTGTTTTCGACATATGTATAAGAACTTCAAGAGATATCACCCAGGCAAGCATCTAGAGGCACTTGCATGGAATGCAGCTAGGTCTTATGTGAAGGAAGACCATGATATTGAAATCAATAAGATGAGGGATTTAAGACCAGAAGCAGTGACTTATCTAAATAAAGAAGATTCAACACAGTGGGCAAGAGCTTTTTTTGATACTTCATCAAGTTGTGAGCATATAACTTCAAACTTCTGTGAAGCCTTTAATGCTTGGATTTTGGATATAAGAGGATTGCCAGTATGCAAGTTTCTTGAGAAATATCACCTTATGGTGACAAGGTTAATGTTTGATAGGAAATTACAAGGTGAGGGTTATCAAGATGGAGGTGAAGTTCCTAGGGCAGAAGAGATTTACAAGATGAATAGAGAAAAAGCAACTGCATTTGAAAGAGTTCCTACTAGCAAGGATGTGTGGACAATCCTTGATCACAGAAATGGGCAGTCTTGGGTGGTAACACTATCCAAGCATACATGCTCCTGCAGGTTTTGGGATGTCACTGGGATACCTTGTGAACATGCAATCAATGCCTTTTTCTTTAACAGGAATGCAGACTGGAAAGAGTAAGTGTTTTACATATACCTTCTATTATTTAATACCACTTTTGTTGAACATCAGTATTATTTAATACCACTTTTGATTTAAACCACAATTGTTTGATATGGTACTGTTGCAGGTTGCTTGATGAATACCACTTTGTGGCCAAGTATAGAGAAACTTATGAAGGAATGGTTGGTCCAATGAATAATGAATCAAAGTGGAAGAAAAAGGAAGACATAGAACACAAGGTTTCACCACCTCCATTTGAACCTCAAAAGGGAAGACCCAGAACTGAGAGGAGAAGAGATACAGCTGAGGCTAGGGGTGAAAATTTTTAAAGGAAAAAATGTAAACTATGTAAGGAGTATGGGAACAACCAAAGAGGTTGTCCTAGAAAGGCAGAATTTGCCCAACAAGGTGACATACTTTATCACTTTTTGCTTTATCTTTTAGACATTGTTAATTTATTGCTTTTGTCTTTGTCTCTAACTTTTTGCTTGTTATCAGATGTTGAACCACATGAGATAAGGAATCCAGATAGGGATTTTGAAGAATATCAAAGTCAACAGCATCGCAATCTCCAAAATGGGAGAGGTGGTAGGAGAGGTGGAAGGAGAGGTGGGGGTAGAGGTGGCATGAGAGGTGGAAGGAGAGGTGGAAGAAGAGGTGTAGTGGCAGGTGATATTGCAGCTGATATGGCATGTGATTTTGCTGTTGATATGGTAGGTGATATGGCAGGTGATGTTGCTTCTGATGTGGCAGGTGATATGGAAGGTGATATTTCAGGTGATGTGGCAGGTGGTTGTCCAAGTGAAAGGGGTGGTCCAACAAATAGGGATTGTCCAAGAACTAGAGGTGGAGGAAATGGGACCAGGAGGAGGGGAGCTGAGTACTTGTTGTTTGGGGATAATTTGAAAGAACCAGATCCATCAGTTCCATTAGCAACAATAGCTCCAGTTCCATCAGCAACAACAACTCCACCAGTTTGGGTGCCTCCTGGTAGAGGTAATTGGACTCCAGGTACTAGAGGTGGAGGTAGAGGTGGAAGGAGAGGTGGGTCAATAACTCAGTACAGGAAAAAAGGAAAAATTATTGGTGTTGGGATTCCAGGAGTTGATATAGGAGTAAGAAGACCTTCAACATCTACTGCCAGACCTCAGGTAAAAGTTACTGACATTTGCTTTACTAAATTATATTAATCCCCCACAATTACTTACATTTTTATTCCCCTTCAACATGTTCTGCTAGATTATTGTGCAAGAGTCGGCTCCAACTGCAGTTCCTGTCAGACCTATAGGTGGTTTGGATGGTTACTATATGAGAGGCAACTATACTGGTCAAAAAACAAGAGGTGGTGGTGCTGGTCAACATAAGAGAAAAAGAGTCATTGAAGCTGCAGAACAGCCTGAACCTGCACATGTAGAATTTCCTGAACCTGTATCTGCAGAACTGTCTGAACAAGAAGAACTGCCTGAACCTGTCCTAGCTTCAGCACCCAGGAGGAGCAGAAGAATTCAAAGGGCAATAGGTAATGCCCTTAATGGAATTACTATTGACCTAACTGAAGAATGATTATCTTTACTTTGGGTTTCTTTAAGGTAGTGTTAAGTTATTATCTTTTGGACCACTGCAGTTGATTTAAATTACAAGTTAGATGGTTGTGAACAACATATGCAGTTTCAAAGTTATTACCTACTTATGACAGTGTGGCAGTATGGTAGCTGTCATCTTTATGAACAACTTAATGACAATCTGTTTTTATGTTATCTTGTTATCTTCTTTTTATATTTTATTTACTTGTGTGAATGAATTGTTGAATGTCTAGCCAACAATAGTTCTCAGGAAGAACATACGAGAACATCATTACTAGATTCATTAGATTTTAGAACAACCTTTCATTAGAACTTACTAGCTTCATTACAACTTAGGATAACTTACTAGATTCATTAGAACTTACTAGGTTCATACATCTTCTGAAATTATAGAAAATTATAGAAACTTGACCTTCTTACATGTTTGACACAAGTAGTATTTGTTTCCAATGGATTCTGGTTTTCTAGAAGTCAACAGCTTCATCTTACCATCACAGCATGGATCTGTGCATGGTAAGAGGTTGATCTTGCAGTTAGAAGCCATATGATCACCTTTCCCACATGAGTAGCATTAGAACTGTTTGTCCTTCAACCATTTGTCTTCATCATTCAGAGGGGTTGGAATTGGTGGTGGAATACCTTGGTGTGTAGCTACATAGGCATCCAACCAGATGAAAACTCCACAATAGTTGCACTTAACATAGGGTTGGAAACCATTTTTTTCCTTTTACTGCTTTTCTAAGAAATAGGTACCCCTTGCAGTTGGTTAGATTGCATTTTGTCCCTTCCCATGGACAATCTCTACTAACATGACCTCTAACAAGACATAAGTGACACTTTATTTGAGGTGTTGAGCATGAACTCTCCATTATGTATGTTTCTCTGTGACAGATTGGCAGCAATTGAAATGTGAAAGATGAGAAAAAATTTCAGGTGATTGTGGTGGAAAATGAAACAACAACATGTGCTTTTGAAGGAAAAAGTTCCTCCAACGGTCATTTTTTTTTTTTTTGAAAACCGACCGTTGAATCTAAATAATCTGGGTCGTACGATTAAATGGAAGACATGTGCGTTTTTAGATTATCACGTGCTAACGGGTCTGTTAATGACGTTAACTTTTTTTTTTTTTTTAATTTACTAAACAGAAGTCAAGACTTAACTGGTCAACCATGGTCAGCGTTAGGTCCAGGTACCAACCCCTAACGTTGGACAAATGTTAGACCAAACACTAGTGTTGGTCTAAACCCAAGTACCAAGCACCAATTATCCCATTTTCTTTTGCTTCTACCTGTATGAATTAGAAAACAACTCTTTTTCTGCAAGTCAATCAATCAATATAATTATTATTCTTTAATTATCAGTCGTGCATTTATCTATGCAATTTTTATATGATAGATGAATAATAATTTCATCGTTCTCATGCATTCCCATACTTGCCTCTATTATTCATCTGCAATATAAAAATTGATTAAAGATTTAGATATTAGTGGTAAATAAAATTTGCCTTAATATTGGCGATTCTATTATCAGCAATAACTGCGTGAAATCGCAATTCTTATAACATCTGCGAGTATTATCACATTAATCTTGTGGTCTTATTACGCCTTCCTAATTAAAGGTCTTATTTTGCCACGCCCTTTCTTTCTGCGACAAAATCGCAGGACGTCTTTACATTTGCATGTATTGACCCATTGATCTTGCATTATCTGTATTCTTTTGATTATATTGCGATAATATGACAAGTCTAATCTCCCTCGCGGGATCAAAGCCTCATGACATTGCCGTCTTGCGATGAAATAGCAGGACATATTTACACTTTCATGTAAAAACCCATTGATCCCATCTTAACTTTTCTCTTTAGGCTTGTTGCCTCTGTATCATTTATGTCACGCGAAAATATGACAGGCCTAAATGTTCTTGCGATCATAAAGCCCCATGACATTGCCGTCTTAAGACACTTATCAGATCCCTAATGGAGGGTTCCGCCCTTATCTTCCCCCTGGTTGCCCCTTCAAGGAGGGCACATCGTCCATACAAGACTATCTCCTCCCATCCATATTTACCAACAACCAGCTGTTTTCGCAGCCTCTTGTCCTTTATGCCTATATGGCTTATAGTTACAAGACTGCACCCTAAGTGGGGTTTTCTTCAGGCCAAGTGCATCATAGCCAAGACTTACCAAGAATGGCAAGGGAGTTTCGTACGCCCTTGGCACCCTTGGCTCAACCGTGTACCTCGGCGCCTTGGTCATACTTTGCACTTCTTGGAAGAGATTCTTGGTCGTCCAACCAGGGTATAACCATATATAGTTGGAAATCCAAGATCTCTCTTCCGGGTGGGTTTTATTTAACCCCAACATCTGCATGACTCAGGATCCAGCAGCGGTATAACCTTACCCCTGAATCATGTCAAGAGATACCTCCTCCTATGACATGCTATTAGGTCTTACATTTTCCTCTTGTGAAATTTTATTCGCGAACTAGGGTGCACGCTATAAAGGTTCGTCCCATTCTTTAATCTCTGCAAAATTTTATTCGAGCTTCTCACGAGTATTGTAACTTTGATAGAATTTCATAACTTTGATCTTATTTCTTTTTGTAAAATCTTGCGATTCTTTCAAGCAGAATATTCTGTTCAATTACATATTCTTCAAATAAATCATTCATAGAGTTCTCTAAAGTTCATCATTTTACCTCTCTACTTACTATTTCCCGATTCTATTTTTCTGCTACTTTTTTCTGTTGTTCCATTTTCTGCGAGACGCTCGCTATCAGCTTTCACATCCTCTTTCCGCTCTATTGTATCAATCATTAACATTTCACATATCTGTTGTTGTTTGATTTTATACTTCCAACTGCTATTCTTCTCAGCTTTTTCTTCGCAAGACTTTATATCAATTTCATAACATTTCTTGCTTTCTCCCCAATCTCCTTTAATAACTCCAACACCTTTAGGATGAGGAAACTTGATACACTAGTGATAAGTAGACGCTACACCCAATATCCCGTGTAACCAAGGTCATCCTATCAAAGCATTATAAGGTGATTCGATGTCCACAACACAGAATAAGATTTTCGAAGATATTCCTTTCAACGGTATCTACATTTCAATTTCCCCCTTTGGTTTGTTAGCTGTACCGTTAAATCCATAGATTTTATACGTTGATGGTATCAAATCTTCATCTCTTCCACCCATGGTTCTATAGGTGTGATGCAATAAGATATCAACTAAACTTCCAGTGTCTATTAAGACTCTGTTGATGGCCCAAGAGTCTTCAATTTTACCATCATTTTCTTCATCTTCTTCTGGTATTTGATTTGGGTTTATATCTAGCCTTACTACCAACGGGTTATCATGCTGCTCGCCAAGCCCTGGTACATCTTGTGCACTGAAAGATATAGTTTGTTTTTTCCATTCTTCTAATGGCGAGGCTCTTGCAATATTCATTATCTCTCTTCCATCTGTATTTTTCGCGAAGACTCTGCTTAAAACATTATCATGGAAATCTTCTACAGTTCTGTATGAATGTACAATGGAATTACAAAACAAATTCTTTGATTTAGCCCCAACTTCTATCACGAATGTTTCTGCTCCTTTTACAGCATTCACTCTGCGAGTTTCTGGTGCTGGAGGCAATCGTTGAGATTGTGGATGTCCTACTAAAAAGTTATTTAGCTTTCCTTGTTCGATCATCCTTAAAATTATTCTCTTTACATTCCTGCAGTCATTTACTGTGTGGCCATGAAAATGATGGTAAGGACAAAATTCTTGATTGCGATTGTTAGGATGTGGTTCTTTTCCCATGTTCCATGGGGATGGTATATTTTCCATTAAAATGATAGCTTCCCAAATTTTTTCTATACTAGCATTAAGAGGTGGCATCTTTATTTCTTCCCATATTATCTTTTGATTTCCTTGCCCTCTAAAGTTATTCTTCCTTTGTCCGCCATAATTTTCTTGCGGATGATCAAGTCTTTGAATCTTATTATTTCCACCGCGATTGTAATAATTATTCTCCCTTTCATATTATTCTTGATCTCGACTGCCCATTGCTACCAATTTTTGTTGGTTTTCACTTACCACCTTCTCTTGTTGTGGCTACGAGGTGCTCGCCACATTATTTATCATTTTAGGGAGCAAACTTCCACTTGCCGTTAGCGAGCTGGTGTTCGTGATTGGGTATGATTCCATCTCATTTTGTTTATCCTCCAAAGCAATGTATTCTTCCTGTAGTTCTCGCAGTTCATTCATAGTGATTGTATTCTTGACTCTGAAAATTTGTATGTACAGTAGATTGGTCGCGAACATTGCATTGATAAAAGACAAGATAAGATATCTCTCATCAACTCTTCCTGCCATCTCACTGCACATTGTCTTCCATCTTATGGTTAAATGTTTCAGACTCTGGCCAACTCTCTATTTTAACCCAAACACATCTTCAATACCCGGCCGCGATGAATTGTTGCTAATATACGCTCCCAAAAATGTAGCTTGTAAATGATCAAAAGAAGTTATGGTATTTTTTGGTAATCCTTCGAACCATTTCAATGCCTCGCTAGTTAAGCTGGATGCAAAATATTTTCATAGCACATCATCATGATTCTCCCACTGTAGCATACATCTAACATAAGCTTTAACATGTTGAACAACACAAGTAGTTCCATAAAAAATGATGGTTAATGCTGGTAAGTTGCATTTTGGAGGTATCCATATTAACTGTACTTCTTGAGTAAATGGAGTTCTCGTAGATTCTTCAATAGCTTCATCCAGTTGCCTTCTACCTCCTTCTCTTCTATTTTTTATCATTCCTCGCATTTCTGCTAATTCTCTCAATATTTGCTCATTCTTAGCTAAGTTTTGTTCCATTGGCCTCTTTAATGCTGTTTCCCTTCTTCTGCGGTCTTGCCTTTCTTGTCTTGCGAGATTTTGTGTATCTTCTTCTTCATCATCATCTCGTCTTTCTCTGCGATTTCCTCTTTCATCTTCCTCTTGCTATCGTAACTGCATATCTTCTTCTCTGTGAATTTCTTCATTTCTTCTCATTTCTCTTCACTGTCTCTCTATTCTCCTCTGTATCCTATCATACTCCTCCTGAATATTACCATTGTAGCGATTTTGCGTACGTATCTTTTCTCGATTTTCATGATTATTTTGTCGCGCTGCTTCTCGAAATTCATGTTCTTCTACTTCTGCCCTTAATATTTTCCTCTCACGGGCTAGACGTGCTTGTTCAGCATAATGATTCTCAATTTCTTCTTCAATCATTCTTTGATTTCTTTGATTCTCTTGCCCATGTAATATCCTCCTACCTTTTTCTGGATTTTCTTTTTCAATTTGGTTGTTTCTTCCCTCTTGATTTCTATTATCACGCGGATTATAGCGATCACCAATTATCTCTTCTTCTCTATTTTGCACTTCTCCTCGAGTATTTTCTCTAACATTTCTTATAGGGGAATTTTTCCTTGGTTCTTCTCTGAATGATCTTGAATTTGATCTAACAGTACTTCTTGATCTCCTTCTTTGTAACCTCAAATTCTCCATTCTTAGCTCGTGATTTTGTCTTGTTAAATTCGCACGCTCTTCTGCCTCTAATCTTCTTTCTTCTTGTATTCTTTGTCTCAAATCATCTACTATTTCACGTTCTTCATGAATTAATCCTCCAACCATTTCTTGATTCCTTTCTCCTTCTTCTTCATTTCTTAATTGTCAATTTTCTGCTTCTTCTATCGAATCTGACCTCCAAGTATGCACACTCACTCTATCATAATCCACATCCCTATCTTGCGTTTGTGCTTGTTGATTCGGCTGTTGAATTGAACTTTCCGCTTCATTTCTTGTTCTATTTCTTCCTGATCTTACCCTTAAAGATTCTTCTAATTCACTTGTTCCTTCACCTGCAAGTCTTTTACTTCTCCTTACAGTTGTTGGTGGTTCTGATGTGTTTCTTCTTCTTCTAGCCATTTTTTCAATTCTAACAATTTCTTCAAATTTTCAAGTTGTAATTAGAGATTTCTTAGATTGATTCTCCCTGTTTCGGGCGCCAAAATGTAGTTGCAGGAATTCCCACACTATACCCTTGTTAAGATTCTATAGAAATCTATTGGAAATCAATTAAACTTCAAAGATTTAAATGACACTTTACTATTCAAATCTCAAAAATGTTTACAGAATTGGGAGAAATCAAGATTACAAATATTCTCTTAGAGTTTCTCTCTCTTCAAGACTCTTTCAACTCTCAAAAATACATCATCCTTTTCTGTATCTATCGATCCCTTTATATAGGGATTTACATAATGGATGACAGCTAAGTTTTCCTCCTATTTCGGATCTATTCTGCGATCTCATCGCAATTACTATAATATTCTTTATCGCAAGAAGGATGACCATCGCAAGATCAACGTATTCTTCTTTTACTTCTTTCATCGTCAGTTTCTTTTGAGTATTATGTGACGCTCGTGAGACGTTGTTAAAGAATTGGTAGTGATGCTCGCAGAAGCATTGTTAATATCGCAGGAATAGTGTTGTAGCGATATTCTGGTCCTACATGCTGGTTGAACACAATTCTTAGGTTTGACTGGATTTACTTTTTTACAAGAATAGTAAAACTTTTATCAACAGTGGAAGCCTCTGGTTGAGAAGAATTAATAGCTTTGACAAATTTTACCTCTTTGTTAATATTTGAAGCATCTATTCCCTTATAGCCCAATCCTCGTGTATCACGATGATTTCTACTTGCTTCTAACATTGAGGTTAAATTGTTTGAGTTGTCATTGAACTTTTTAAGGTCCAAAATTTCTTCTTCCAATGTCTTGATTTTATCAAGAGCACTGGCTAGATCATCCTTAAGATGTTTTTCTCGTGAGAGATATACACCTTCTTTCTCTTCAAAACTCTTTGGTTGAGAATTAGCCCTTGCTCCAAATTCAACAAGTTTCTTTTTCGTCAAAAAGAGATCTCTTTGAAGAATTTCACATTCTAATTTCTTAGAATTTAACTCGTCTATATGATCTTTAAGAATAGAATCACCAATGCGGCAACCGGTATAATATCCTTGAAAGACCTTCTTCAGTTTCTTGTTCTCACGACAAAGAGGAGTCATAAAATCAATAAAATGTGAAGTTCTCAGTTCTTCATTTTTCAAAGGTTCCAGCAGTTTAGAGTATTCTGAGATATCCTCTTCTACTTATTGTTCAAAATCTGAGTCATCATCATCGGAAATTTCATCTAACCTTTCTTGTAGATGTATTTTCCTGTCGTCATCGTTTTCTACATTATTAACAAGATTAACTTGTCTCGTAGAATCTCTCGAGATGATTTCTTCAGATATTGAATCGTAGATCCCATCATCAAGTCTTTGCAATACTTGTAATGTCTCACCCTAATACTTTCAAGCTAACCTATACGAAGTTGACTCTAGTACATTTAAATCAAGCGACTCTTAAATGAGTTTTGCTTCACTAAAATATGACAACCAAACTTGACATACCAACGCTTGGTGGGTTCAAACTTGAGTACATTTAAATCAAGGGACTCTTAAATTGCGTGACGCACTTTCATATTATGAAAACCTTCGGTTTGGCAGGCCGAAAATTGAACGAGTTGATGAAGCTTTTTACTTGAACCCTAAAGATTTGACAATGCCTTTGATGTCGACAACCTTCGGTATATCTCTTGTCCCATCTTTCTTCATCTCTTTACGTTCATGATCCATTATTAATCATAAATACATAAGGATATGAATGCTAGACCTTATCTCGTTTAGAAAAATTCAGACATGAGACGAGATGGCCGAGATATCGCCGATAATATCAGTTTCGATGTTCTTTGAGATGCCGATGTTTCACTGATATTCGTCGATGGGCCCTGGACGATATTTATTGAAATCCGTATTAAATACATTGCTCCAATATAATTCCCAAGAGAATCAACTAGACAGTCATACTCAATCAAGGAAAGATATCCAAGAGTTATATTTTTTCTCAAATCAATCAGGAAATCAACAAGATGAAATATGTGAAATGATTGGTATGAGAATAACTTGAACGATACTAAAAACCAATGTTCAAGTGTCAATTAATTTATATCAACAACCAAAGGTAGGATTTTCTAATTGATTGAACTACGCACAACCTGTGATATTTCAATTATATAAATAAATATAATGCGGAAAAGAAATAACATGGACACCAGAAGTTTTGTCAACGAGAAAACCGTAAATGCAGAAAAACCCCGGGAACTAGTCCATATTTGAACACCATACTGTATTAAGCCGCAACATACACTAGCCTACTACAAGTTAACTTTGGACTGGAATGTAGTTGAGCCCAAACCAAGTCTTACACCGATTAAGGTACAGTCACATTCCTTATGCCTTTGAATCCCAGCAGGACTCAACGCACTTGATTCCTTTAGCTGATCTCAATCACAACTAAGAGTTGCTACGACCCAAATTCGAAGACTTATAAACAAATATGTTTCCCACAGATAAGTCTATTCTGATAGATAAATCTGTCTTCCACAGAAGTACCTATGAAGTTTTTTCTCGCCTATTGATAAATCAAGGTGAACAGGAACCAATTGATAATCCGGTCTTATATTCTCGAAGAACAGCCTAGAAATATCAATCACCTCACAATAACTTAACTATATGGTAGTAAAATAAGTTATTGTAGAATCACAAAGAATGAGACTGATAGCTTTGTGATTACTTTTTATATCTTACCTATCAGAGATAAATCTCGATCAAATCTTGGAGAAGATAGTACTCAATACGATAGAACAAGTAAGATCAGAATACGCAACAACAGAGAAAATAGTTGGACCTGGCTTCAGAATAACAATAAAGTCTTCAAATCGTTAACCTATAATGGTTTTGTAAAACCCTAGGCTAAAGGAGAATCGACTCTAGTTGCAACTAGTATCACACGAAAGTGCGGGGATTAGGTTTTCCAGTTGCTTAAGTTCTCCCTTATATAATCTTTCAAATCAGGGTTGCTTACAATCAAATCTAGGTTAGCTTAGAAACAAAGCATTCAATATTCACCGTTAGATGAAATTTTGATTTAAGATTCAGGATAAGTTTGCTTAAAACAAAGCAATATCTCTTCTCCGTTAGATGGTCTTAGATTGTTACACACAAATAAAATACACCTTCATTTAGATATGGGTAACCGTTCCTAAACGTGTATATTGAGTTGGCTCAACAATAGTTAACCGAAGTTAGCCATATGAACATTTTTGTCTTAACCACATTCATCTAACACTTCTAGATCAAATATGATAATCAATCAATTATGAAATATAATCAAATAAATCTAATTGTGTTAATCATGGAGTTGTTCAATTATATATATTGTTATATCATTGCTCGGTTGAACACACCAAGCGTTGGTATGTCAAGTTTGGTTGTCATATTTTAGTGAACCAAAACTCATTTAAGAGTCTCTTGATTTAAATGTACTAGAGTCAACTTCGTATAGGTTAGCTTGAAAGTATTAGGGTGAGACATTACACGTATTGCAAAGACTTGAAGAAGTGAAGAAGAACGGAGCTACAACCACAACATCATCCTTCCACTTGAGGTTAGTGATATTTGACTTGAACTATTTTATTTCCTAACGTATCTTTCAAATCGTGCATATTCAAAACATAAAATTGTGAAGCATGAACACTCTAGATAGACATAGTATTAAGGAATACAATATGAAGTTTCTTGCTTAACCATTAAACTTTGTATAGAAGACATCGACATAATCGTATGAATGCTATTGTGATTATGTATGGGTATGAGGTAAGGATTTCATCATAGGGAACAATGTTTACATGTGTTATAAGGAAGTAAGTTCATGATATGTGTTGTGAACCGAAAAGGAAATCTCCAGGAGTTATTGGGGTTGTTCTTCATTGCATATTTATGAACGACCAATATGTGTGATTAGTATAACCGCTCATGACTTGTTTGTGTTCTTGGTAAAACTATTCACATGAGGCCTGACTTATATATTGGTATGACTTTTATTAGTGAAACCGATCTTAAGTAATCACCTAGGTTATGATCGGGTTGTGAGTGTCTGAAATTATTACTGGGAGAAGGGGAACCGATCCTAGTAAAAGGTGCAGTGCATCACAAGGGGAACCGATCCTTGTATGAGGTGCAACAAGGTTTATGGAAGAAAGGGGAACCGATCTTATGAACATGTGCAACACTGTTTTTGGAAGGGGGAACCGATCCTATGGACATGTGCAGTGCATACAAGTTAGATACCAAATATATGTGGGGAACCGATCCTAGTACCTAGTCAGCCGTATCTTTGGTAATCTAGTGTAATTATGCATAATACTCACATTGAGGTAGAACCGAAACTTGTTTTGGTAGAACCGTAAACCCATGAGTTGTGATTGAGTGTTACTTAATCAATCACATAGTTCTTGAAAGTCAGATGAACTAATTCTAAACTTGTTTGGAAGTGTGGTAAATCGATTTCAAGTGAGAAAGTATGAAAAAGGACTTGCAAGAGTAAGATGTCGACACACTTTGAACATGGTGCATTAATGCTTATTCTATATTTTTCAAAGATATTCCTTAACGGCTAAGAAGGAAGTAAATCCCAAGATCGAATTTAAATAAGTTAAGAATCTTTTTAATTAAGGGTTTTTAATTATGTATGGAAAATAAGAATTAATAATGTGTATTTGCTTATTAAAGATTTTCCAAGGAGATTTCGATCATGTATTTTTGGACAGTGGATTCACAGGAATTATGAAAACCGAATTTGGTGGAGTGATGAAAAAATATCTTGAGAATATTTTCGGTTTTAGAAATTCTTTGGTGTCCAAACTACCTTGTCTATAAATACTTTGAGTTTACATTTTTAGCAAACTAATCCTGCATAACATAGACTTCCTCTTTTGTCTTTGTTACTGGTGAAGCCGCCTATCGGAGAGGAGAGTAATCTAATTAGGTGAAATCTCTTACGGCCGCTCAATTTAAAGTCTTCTTTTGGATTGATAATCTCTAGCGCGACCCATTGGTGGGAAACTAGATATTGCAGTTTATCTTTAGTTTTTCTATTGATTTGATTGACTAACGGTGGTTGAACTTTGATTACACCTAGTTTGTTTATGCTTGAGAATCTTCTCTTCTGATATAAGATTCATTCAAACTAGTTCAAGGTTTTGATAGGGAGCTTTAGACTGTTGTTAGATCTAAAGACGATCTTGTGATAATCCATTGTTAACAGACTTCGTTCTACATGTGTTTGATTACAAGAGATTCAAGTAATTATGTGCAGCTGTTTATTAAAGATCTAAGAAAATTTGAAGACAACGAAGATATTGAAGATTTCTGACTTGGTTTTTATAATCTTTGGTGTGCACAATACTTGTTTGGGAAAAAGAGGATCCGACTATAATTGATTATCCTTTTGGGTATTTTGATAGAATAGTTGAGGAAGATCGGCATCAATGCGTTTCCTTGTGATTAAAGGTATTGATTGGCTTAATCTTAACGATTGCCTTTGGGTGATTGAACATAAGTAGATCTTGGAACCTGGCAAAGGAGTTTATGTTAAGATAAACAAGGGAACCTTTGCGCAACTGCAACTCATATCACTTGGTTGAAGAGAGCTGATACCAAACAGATTTGTTGTTCCTTTACTGTTTGGAATACGAACCAAAGGAATTGGTCCTAGTACATGACTTGTTTATAAGTTGGAGGCGTGGGAATACATAATGAACTAGGTGAACTATAGGTTTAGTTGCTTGGTCTCAACTATACGAAGTTGGTTTATTTTGTATAGCGACTTAATATTTCCTGAGAGTATTCAATTCTGGACTAGGTCCCGGGGGTTTTCTGCATTTGCGGTTTCCTCGTTCACAAAATCTTGCTGTGTCATTTACTTTATATTTCCGCACTATAATTGTTTTATTATAATTAAAGTAAATTGCACAAACGTTAATTCCTATTTACTTGATACGTGAATCCTATAGAGTTTGGTTAAGTCCGAACCATTGTATCAAGTAAACACACTTTGTTGTTGTATTGTCTCTAGCTCATATCCCTAGATGATCAGACAAAGTGTGAACCGATTTGTTGTATTGTCTTGACTCAGTCCATAGACAATCACTTTCGGGTAAAGGACTTACATGAAGGAGAAGTAATAGCTTAAGGTATATTTGGGGTACCCTCGCCTTTTCAATTGGTATCAGATCGGGAAAACATGAATAGATCTAGCAATCTGTATTTGGTGCGATCCATCCTATAAGATATGAGTCAAAATAAGAAAAGCAAAGCTAAACTTATGAAGAACTCATTTAACGTACTGCAAGATAATGAGAACGTCATCTCAGAGAAGGCCAATAAAAACCGATCTCAAAAGTATTTTCGAAAGACAAAGAAAAAGTCTATGACTAAAGACTTAATTGCATATGAGGTTTCTGATCAGAAAAGGTTGAGTTTAAAACTCAAGAAACCTGATATGGATTCAAGTCAAATTTGTAGTGAAAAATTATATGAAAAGAGATTTGATTCTCTCATATGTCCAAGCTCTGAATCTGGTAAGATGATGAGGATATTTTTCAAACAAATCGAGAACCTTTCAGAAAAGGGAAAATCCATTGATAGTCTAGATGATGTCATAAAACTTATAGTTCAATTGAATATAAGGAATTGTGAAGAAAAGCGACATTCAGTCAGTCTCCAAAATAATCTGATTGATTGCGAGGAACAAAAATTGAACTTGTGTAACAAACTTCATATGCAAACTACAGAGTGTGAAAATATTACTCATTCGTTGGAACACTCACAAATGAGGAATAAGATCTTGATTGAAGATCTTCTTATAAGAACATGCCAAAAGGTACATCTATACAAGTGTTTATAAAATTACTTCCAACAAGGAATGAATACCTTGAAGAAACATATAGAATGTCTAGAATAAGAGACATTAGCAATCTGTCGAATGGATAATCTTGATCGTACAGGTTCTAGTTCATAGAACATTCCATCCCGGGCTCAGGATATACTTTAAGAGATTTCATCACGAAATAATCCTAATAAAGAGGAAGGTTTCAACACCCACGATCGGGAGAAAGTATCTTCAAAAAGGGGACTTGGTGAGGTAAATCCTCATCCTAATGCTTAGAACGGATGAGAATGTGCATCCTTACTTTGCCCAATCTTCGGATGTAAGGAAGCACATGTATCTGGGCATTTAGAATCCTAATAACATCTCTTATTCAACATAGAGACATTACACGATCTACCTTAAGAATGTTTGATAATCTTATAAGTAGAAAGGTTGTTTTACAACAACTCGTGTAAGAAGGATTGTGGTAAGAAATATCATGTGGTATTAATTTAGAAGATAATCTCTTTGAGAAAGTTGTGTATAACACATTAGATGCGAAAAATATTTTCAAATCTGATCAAAATTGTTTATGTAAGACTGATATCTATGTTTGGTATGTGTTAAAGGTATTTCAAGTATAAGTTCTCAACATGTCTGAAAAAGTATACAAAAGGATGTATTCTCAAACCGGATCTCAAGCAAATCTTCTGAAATCTTTGAGTGAAATGACTTCTAAGGAAACAGTTCATATTGATAATACCTTCAAGAAATTTGGTTGTGAAGATGCAGAAAAAGAAAAGGAAGATGTTACTTATCTCCTTGTCCAAAACAGTTTGGATGCCAAGATTGATATTATCAATCTTCGACAGGTTTTCCTCAGTACCATAGAAACATCATAGACAGGCAGCACTTCTGAGAACTGTTATTCGTAACCAAATGAAGCTGATCAAACTTGGAATCGGAAATAGGGAGTTATCTCATAATATTAATCGAAAGGTAAATGCTTTATCCTGTGAACATAATCAAGGTACTGTGTGTAGAATCAGAGATATCAGTCGAGATGTTGTTGATGAAGATCCTAAAATTTTTGAGGAAATTGAAGATGTTCTTTAAAAAATAAGATTAGAAAAATATACATCAATTTTTGATTGCCTTCATTGATTGTATAAGTCTATTGAATAAGACTATTATGAATAAAGTTATTTGATTTATAATTTTTCTTGTGATAGTTTTTGATTTACATAGCCGGTACTTTAATGCTTAATTTATTTGCTATGTATGTGTATGAGATGTTTGATTTCAGCTTTATTACCTTGATATTCGATCTCATAATATGTTGTGAACCCTTATGGTTTGGGTGACTTTTTGATTTAGCAGGATTAAGTTCTAGCCCATGTTGGTAGGATTTATCAAAAGATCATGAGGGGTTCCTTTTGAAACAATATGTGAAAAAGTCACACTATGTTGAATCGGTTTTGGTTTAGCATAAAAGCATATGTGTTTCGACGGTTTTCAACTTTTGCTTGCAATTGTTAAAATCGATTTTCAACCTTTCTCTGGTAAAGGTTGGTTGTTGTTATTCTTTTGTTTTTGGCATGAGAATGACAACATATGGTATTTCGATATCAATTCTCCCGGAAGAAGAAAACGATGCGATCATAATTGGAGAAGTTGGATGCGAAATTGAGGTAACAATCTTGTTAGTTAATTGTTTTCCTGTTTTAAGAAAAGCCTATTTTTATTTGATATATATATTGCTTTTGCTTAAAGGAAATAGTTGGTACAATTGATTTGTTTATTCTATTATTATGTATGTGTGGATGTTTGTGTGATTCAATTGTTTCCGGTTAATTAAAACTTTTGTTATCTTGCTTTGTTGTATGATATCAATCATTTAGGCTTACGAAATTTGGTGCAATTGCGGTGCTTTAATGTTTATGTTAATTCAATTGCTTCCAGTTAAGTAAAACAATTGTTATTTTGCTTTATTGTGTAGTATCAATTGTTTAGGCTTACAAAATTTTGGTGCCATAGTGAAACCTTGATATATATATATATATGTTGTTTCTATTGTATCCGGTTGAGGTGAATAATTATGCAAGTTGATTTATTGGTTTGTATGAATTATTTATGGCTTAACGAATGAATATATTGATGGGACGAGTTGTTTAGTCCAATTTGATTCCGGATAAGATAAACTAAGTTAATTCTGATCTTAGTTATACTTATCAAAGTGGAGGTTTCGGTTATTCAAGTCTAGCCGAAAGCCTAAACAAGGAAATGCTAGTTAACTAACCTAGTATTTGGCTTGTTTAAAATCTAAAGGTCTAAGTTATATGGATAATTAGAACCTGATGAGAAAAATTGAGTTTATCTTTATTTTGGTCTTATCGAATAAAGTGGTTGTATTTATATAATCGGTTTAGCAAAGGAACTAACTTTCTTAGTTGATTTTTGGTTTTCTAAACTAGTTGGTTAATTTCTTCGGGCAATTATTTCCATGATAACATATCAAAACGTAATTACTTTGCAGTTTCGGTTTTGATATTGGTTATCAAAAGTGGTATGTGGAACCCTCATGCTTGACTCAACAGGTTGCAAGTTTATCTTGAGATTTGTAAGATCATTTTCGTGTTGTCCTTTATTTTTTTCGTTTCTTTGTCATTTTTGAGACAAAAAGGGGGAGAAATATATGGAGTAAACAAGTGATGCTGGTATCAATTTTATGGTTGATTGGTGTCACTAGGGAAGAGGACAATGTTGCTTGAACGTTTATCTAACGAATGAGGAAAAGCACAGACTAAGGGGGAGTAACATATCATATATTTGGGATAACAAAGACGTGCGGATTGAAAATATACCTTTCTCACCTTTAGGTGGAGTATGAGATTTGTTATTATAATGCAGCGACTGCATTTTATGGATTGAATGAATGCAGGTTATGTGTTGTTGGATTCGGGAATTAAGCGTATGTGTAATGAATTCTTGTAATTTATATATCCATATGATTGTAAGAGTTTTGTCTCTAAAATTGACAAAGGGGGAGATTGTTATATCATTGCTCGGTTGAATCCGCTAAGCGTTGGTAGCGTTGGTATGTCAAGTTTGGTAGTCATATTTAGTGAACCAAAACTCATTTAAGAGTCGTTTGATTTAAATGTACCAAAGTCAACTTCGTATAGGTTAGCTTGAAAGTATTAGGGTGAGACATTACAAGTATTGCGAAGACTTGAATAAGTGAAGAAGAACGGAGATACAACTACAACATCATCCTTCCACTTGAGGTTAGTGATATTTGACTTGAACTGTTTCATTCCCTAACATATCTTTCAAGTCGTTCATATTGAAAACATAAAACCGCGAAGCATGAACACTCTAGATAGACAAAGTATTAAGGAATACAATATGAAGTTTCTTGCTTAACCATTAAACTTTGCATATAAGACATCGATATAATCATATGAATGCTATTGTGATTATGTATGGGTATGAGGTGAGGATTTCATCCTAGGGAACAAAGTTTACATGTGTTCTAAGGAAGTAGGTTCATGATATGTGTTTTGAACCGAAAAGGAAATCGCCAGGTGTTATTGGGGATGTTCTTCATTGCATATCTTATGAACGACCAATATGTGTGATTAGTATAACCGCTCATGAATTTTTTTGTTCTTGGTAAAACTATTCACATAAGGCCTGGCTTATGTATTGGTATGACTTTTAGTAGTGAAACCGATCTTAAGTAATCACCTGGAGTATGATCGGGTTGTGAGTGTCTGAACTTGTTACTGGGAGAAGGGGAACTGATCCTAGTAAGAGGTGCAGTGCATCACAAGGGGAACCGATCCTTGTATGAGGTGCAGCAAGGTTTATGGAAGAAAGGGGAACCGATCCTACGAATATATGCAACAAGTTTTTGGGAAGGGGGAATCGATCCTATGGACATGTGCAGTGCATACAAGTTAGATACCAAATATATATGGGGAACCGATCCTAGTACCTAGTCAACCGTATCTTTGGTAAGCTAGTGTAACTATGCACAATACTCACATGGAGGTAGAACCGAAACTTGTTTTGGTAGAACCGTAAACCCATGAGTTGTGATTGAGTGTTACTTAATCAATCACATAGTTCTTGAAAGTCATATGAACTAATTCTAAACTTGTTTGGAAGTGTGGTAAATCGGTTTCAAGTGAGAAAGTATGAAAAAGGACTTGCAAGAGTAAGATGTCGACACACTTTGAACACGGTGCATTAATGCTTAGTTCAAGGTTTCGACAGGGATATAAAGACAATCTTGTGATATAAGATTCACTCAAACTAGTTTAAGGTTTCGACAGGGATCTTTAGACTGTCGTTAGATCTAAAGACAATCTTGTGATAATCCATTGTTAACAGACTCCGTTCTGAGTGTGATTGATCACAAGAGATTCAAGTAATTGTGTGCATGTGTCTATTAAAGATCTAAGAAAATTTGAAGACAAATAAGATATTAAATATTTTTGATTCAAGAAATCTTGGTTTTTATAATCTTTGGTGTGCACAATACTTGTTTGGGAAAAAGAGGATCCGACTATAATTGATTTATCCTTTTGGGTATTTTGATAGAATAGTTGAGGAAGATCGGCATCAATATGTTTCCTTGTGATTAAACGTATTGATTGGCTTAATCTTAACGATTGCCTTTGGGTGATTCAACATAAGATAGATTTTGGAACCTAGCAAAGGAGTTTATGTTAAGATAAACAAGGGAACCTTTGCGCAACTCATATCACTTGGTTGAAGAGAGTTAATACCAAACAGATTTGTTGTTCCTTTACTGTTTGGAATACGAACCAAAGGAATTGGTCCAAGTACGTGACTTGTTTATAGGTTGTAGGCATGGGAATACATATGGAACTAGGTGAACTATAGGTTTAGTTGCTTGGTCGCAACTATCCGAAGTTGGTTTATTTTGTATAGCGGCTTAATCCTGAGAGTATTCAATTCTGGACTAGGTCCCGGGGTTTTTCTGCATTTGCGGTTTCCTCGTTAATAAGATCTTGCTGTGTAATTTAATTTATATTTCCGCATTATAATTGTTTTATTATAATTAAAGTAAATTGCACAAACGTTGATTCCTATTTACTTGATACGTGAATCCTATAGAGTTTGGTTAAGTCTGAACCTTTGTATCAAGTAAACACACTTTGTTGTTGTATTGTGTCGATCTCGTATCCATAGACAATCACACAAAGTGTGAACCGATTTGTTGTATTGTGTTGACTCAGTCCATAAACAATCACTTTCGGGGAAAGGACTTATAGGAAGGATAAGTAATAGGTTGATGTATATTTGGGGTACCCTCTCCTTTTCATATGTCTCATAAAAGTATACAAGAACTAATTGAAGCAAAATCGGAATGATTCATGAGAATCAATTCATGATCATTAAGCCACGGTTTGCAAGGATTGCATTCCTGAATCCATAAATGTATTTTTTCATGAGTATGAAAACACACTTAACTGATTTAGAACTTTAACCACTAAGTTTGCAAACGGGTACGCAAACTATAGTTCCGAACTCTGGTCTTGTCCAGCAGTTTGCAAACCGGTATGCATATTGTTGTCCCGGACCTAACTCAGGTAAAACCGTTCGCATACTGGTATGCAAACTTGGTTCCCGAACTTTAACAGTTAAAACAGTTCGCATACTGGGATGTAAACTAGGTTTCCGAACCTGAATCATAGTACACCAGTTTGCATACTGGTATGCATACTGTGCTGTAACCAGACAAAGGTTAATTGTTCTAAACTCTCATTTCAATCTTTGAAACATACTTAGAAAATAACAATAGCTGTCTCACATAATTATTAGCTTATAAGTAATTTTCAAGTGATCGAATGATCAATGCGAAACATTCTAAATCGACATCAAATGACCGTCTCACACAAATCATGTAAGATGTTTCAAGGCAATTTTCACATGATCATCTTTTGACTTATTATTTAGTTTCCAACAAATAAATTATTTCCAACTAAACTCGTCAAGAATAATGATGCACGTAGCTAAAGCAAAAAGCTTCCAACACATATTTCGATAAATATATAAGCGAACTAAACTCAGCTCGGAATATCAAATGTGTATAATATAAAAGTCTACGTAGCTATATGACTTAGTCTCAATAAGAGATAGAATATAATAGATTTATGAGTCATAGATAAGTTTTAGTCTCCACATACCTTTTGTTGATGAAGTTCCTCCAAGCTCTCCTTAGTATATCTTCGTCTTCAATCGATGAACACCGTGAAGTCTAAAGTTTAACTACACATTCTATCATAATCTGAGACATAGCTATAAGTAAACTATAAATCAAGACTTATAGTTTTGATCTCATAAACTTGACAAAGAAGCTTGAGATATCAACGCTTGTGAGTTCGACCGAGCAGTGCTCTAACAATCTCCCCCTTTGTCAATTTTAGTAAAAAAACTATCAATACATATGGATTACAAAATAAATAAACTTTGTATCTTCTCATCCAACATGCTTGATTTCCTTGGTTCTTCAACATTCCTTGAATTCTTCGCCATTCTAAGTACTTCAGTGATTCTGAACGTGTTCAACTCAGCATCATTGTTGTTGAAAATCCATAGCCATAACAATAAGAAAACAGTTGTTCTCAATTATTGTTATATAGTGTCACAGTATTATTACACAACATAAAAGTCCAATTGTATCAAAAGTTTGACAATAATACTGCGTTGATATGTAGAACTCCCCCTTAGTTAATACTTTCATATCACAATGAAAACCACTCCCCCTTACATAATGATCCGTAAACCATATGTATGTAGTGTGAACTACAAAATAATTCTCCCCCTTTTTTCAATATAAATTAGCAAAGGTACGAAAAATAGCGAGATCATAATGAAATTCTCAATTAGATAATTCATGACTAAAAGAGAACATATCAACTTGGTTTCGATGAGTTCATGTAGCCTAAACTTAGTATATTCATCAAGGAGTTTATAAAGATACAAGATAACTCCTACAATATTCCACATCCGCACTCCCCACAAAGATTTGGCAATTAAGCACAATTTAGAACCCCCCCCCCCCCCCATAAAATGTCATTCCTGAAAGAACAACAAGAGCGACCTTGCTTTTACGAGAAAAGAAGGATTTCTTTGGACATTAACAAATCACATGAAACATGAACTTATATCCAGATAACTCTAATAAATTAATCACATGAAACGCTCAACATAAAAAAACTTACGGATCCATACAATACTTTCACATAGAAGTGGATCAGAGAAATATCAGTACTGTGGATTATTCAAAAGTTCATTTTTTATCAATATTTGCATAATGACACAATAGACTTAACTTTTGGCATAAATGAGATAATCATAGTTCACGGACGTAAACACACATATCCCATAAAATATTTTTGCAATATATAAAACCAATAAAGATTAATACTGCAAAATAAACTTCCAAATAACTTAGAATTTAAATAAATAAATCTAAAACATTGCATGATGAAAATTGTTGGCAATAGCTATGTGTAATCACAATATTTGCTATTCCAAACCCTAGTTATCCTTCTTAAACACAAGAATAAATTCTCATAAGAAGTTTTCTAGACAGAATAATAAATTCAGACTTCTTTGATAACTTCATACCTCTCCATGACTCCATCATAAAAGGTATTATCAATATCCTGATCCTTTTGACCGTAGAAACTCCATGTTCATGAGTTAGAACATTCACATTTCGATCAAAAATATGGGAAAGTTGCCTAGCCTTAATGCAATCTGAGATGAGCTTCTTATGGTTCCGTATCAGGACCTTTTGATTTTCAAGGATTTTGGTATGACCATCAATGAGATGATTTATTTTTAGTTGAAGGTTTTGCAAACTTGACCTTTGAGTCATTCTGAAAATGAATTTAATCCTTGACATATTCAGCAATCCAAGAGTTATACTCTTTTCTTGCAATCATCTTTTTCAAAACCAACTCTTGAATCGATCTGCATCCCTTGATGTCTTGTTCCATACAAGATTGATCACTTCTTGAGATCTTGAAGAGTTCTCCATATAATTATTATTTTTTATTAAGGGATGGAAAACAATATATAAAATATATGTTTGTGAACAAGAGAAGGAAACCCTTGTTATGGAAACCCTTATAAATTCTTAAGAAGAAGGCACGGATGTTCGCAGACCGGTTTCAGAAAGTTAATGGGTTAGAAAAGATCCAAAATACGGGAATACACTCTGTTTTCAGATATCTCACTTGTTTTCATAGCTCGATAAATAGAAGGTATCCTAAGAATAGAGAACAAAAAAACAATCAATAAGATACATCTCATTACAAGGAAAACAACTTTATTTCAAACACAAAATCAGATGGCAATATAAAACGAACTTGGGTATCCCACAGAAAATCATCCTTGCAACCCTCAAGTTAGTTTCAAGGATGAATATACCTAGAACTAGGTAATAAAGTGTGACGTAACCTCACTACTAAGATTGGGGAAATAGTTTTAAATACATTCTGGGAGTTTTAGCCATGTATTCCTTACCTTCCTTTGATTATATCTTATTCCGGAAGAATTAGACATAAACCTTTTTGAATATCAATTATAAGGATTATTTTGAGGATTAAGTCTAGGACCCCTTGAAATTGGTTCCAGAGGATAAGAATTATGAGAATTCCATATCATAGACTTAGATCTACCAGACTTATTCTCATAGTCACTAGGAATGTGTTCATTTGTAGCGTAAGAATTTACACTATTAATAGGAACAAGATTCTTCTAGAGATTTCTATATGAGTAACCTTGGAAACCTCTTTTATGATAATTCTGGTATTTTGCAAGAACGAAATCCATTGTAGATGTCGTCAGACAATTTACTATGACGACAGTAAAAAGTAGTAGATTTTAAAGATCAGAAACCTGTTTCTTTCGAGTAAAACAATGTAGATGTAGTAGGGTAAATACTGATTCTGCTGGAAATGGTAAATTGGGTGCGCCGCCGAGAAACGAATCTAAACCCTAAAAAAATGTACTACACATGAGTACTTTAGATTCGAGAGATCAATCTGTACAATTCTGGCCTAAACCAAGAAATGGCTGTTCCAGTTTTGCTTCAATCACGAAATGAAGGATAAGGGTTGATCTTAGGGAGGGAAGCGAAGAAGGTGTTGAGATCAGAATGATCAACTATAAAAATATGGTTGTTTTATGACTTGTATCAGAATGTAGAACTGGCTTGCAGAGTGTAAGCTTTAAGTTATTGGTGTTCTCTGAATACTTGTGTTGATAACACTGTTAATTTAAATAGATTGAAAATCTATTTATACAAGTCATAGTCGAACACACCATGATCTCATAGGAAGTGGAAGCAGTTGAGTGATAGAGAAGTGGGGATCGTGTAGAATGGTGAAAGCCACGTTCCTACTATAAGGGGAAGACCGGTTGGTTTTACATCCACTAGTTCTCTACTTCCACTAACTATTCGCCTTTCTTGACACTTTCTCATAATGGGCGTGTTTCACGCCATACGCTGTAAAATGCCAGACCAAAACCCTGATGAACATCCCCCAGTTTGTGACATGTTTGATGTCTCGAGTATTTTGTAGAAAATATGTAGCAAGTTACATGAGGAATGTAACAAGTCCTACATGGTTGTTCCTGAGTGAGACTTGTTTGCAAGACCAAAATATTTCGACCAATCACACGCAAGCTAGGCGGCGGGCAGTCATGTGTGACGAGTCATGAGAATTGCCCTAAAAAATAGCATGCAATGCTCTTAAGTTAAATATTTAAGTTATTTGTGAAATCGATATTTATAAAATATTATTTGTTATCGATGCATATAAAGCATCGCTTTTAAGCAAGCATCTCAAAATAATCGATGCATATGAAGCATCGTTGCATAGAGCCTATCTTGGTTGGTCGTGGAACTTAATGTCTTAAAAGAAGTGCGGCCGGTCGTCTTTGAACAGCTTCCAGGAGCCGTCTGGGCAGGTCTAGGGGCAGGTCGATCGGCCTTCATGGAAGGGGAGCGATCGATGATCACTATGGCACCTTATTGGTCGCTCAAAATTAGATCTAGGCCGCTTAATTTGGCTTGCCAAGTTAGGTGGCTAAGATGATTTGCGGCCGTTATTGGCTGTCGTTGAGTTTATTTAATACCCTTGTAGGCATCGCTACTAGCCATATTTGAGGAGCTTCCAGGAACTATTCGAGCGAGTTGAGGATGGGCCGATTGGTTCCAATAGCAGGGGGCGGCCAGTAATTACGATGGCACCTCATTGGTTTCCCAAAATCGGATCTAGGCCGGTCGATTTGGCTAGCGAAGTTGGAAAGCCGAGATCTTTTTGTGGCAGTAATGAACTGCCGCTAATTTTTTATGGGAAAAAAATTATTCCTGTTGGATTTGGCAATTTTGGGTGTGTGGATGAGGAATGAATCTAAACCCTAAACAAATACACTGCGTGGTGAGTACTTGTGATTCGATAAATCAATCTGTATAACTCTGGCCTAAACCAAGAAATGGTTGTTCCAGACTTGCTTCGGTCACAAAGTGAAGGATATGGGGTTAATCTTATGGAGGGAAGCGAAGAAGGTGTTGAGACTGTGAAGGTGTTGGCTATGTATGACTTGTATCAGAAAGATGGACTGGCTTGCAGGATGTAAGCTGGATATGGTGAGTACTTCTGGTGTTTGAATACAACTGTATCAACACTTGCCTCTGTTGTCTTGTCTCTGTTCAAAAAATAAGGTGGAGAACCTATTTATACAAGTCTTTAGCCTCACCCTCGTATCTCGTGGGGAGTGGAGAAAGTGGAGTGATGGAGTAGTAGAGTAGTGTGTTAGTGTCACATGACCAGTATTTCCCACTTTTTCCATCATCACTAACCGTCCATGACTTCCTGACACGTTCTTGTGATGGCGCGTTGTGCACTGCACGCTGTAAACCGCCAGACCAATACCCCAGTATGTATCCCCCAGTTTGTGACATGATTGATTTCTTGAGTGTGTGGGTCGTGGGACCCACATAAAGTAGCATGTAATGTTAGATTAAATAATTAAGTTATTTAGGAAGTCGATACTTGTGAAGTATGGTGTGTATTTTATGCAAGTACTGCATCGAGTATACTCAGCATGTATGAAGCATCGCTGTTTGAGCGTCTCAAAATGGCCTCATGTCCAGCCTACTTCATGTGATAGTTTGGAGGTTGCGCAAGCAAGTCCTCCCTTGGCCGACCACATGGTGTGGTAGAGTGATGGGTGGTGATCACCATGACGCCTCACTGACCAATTATCTCCTGGCCAGGGCTGCATAACCAAGCCGATAAAGTTGGACGGACGAGATGATCTTTGAGACACTCATCTGCGACCGTTAGTGATATTAGGGTTTTAGAAGAGGTGCGCAAGCATCACTTTTCAGCTTGGTCGAATCCAAGCTTGGGATACGATTTTGGCAGGGCCAATCGTACATGTGTGTAGATGGCATGACGGTGTAGGCTCCCGTACCTCATTGTCTCGTGAGAGTGCGATCTGTGCCACTCAATTTGTCCGGCGAAATTGAGTGGTCAAGATCGATTTGCGACAGAAATCAGGTGCCGCAAAAGCCGCGCGTTATGCCAAATTTTGGCACGCGTTTCAAGATGACCAAGCTTGGTCGATCTTGGCCGATTGGTTCGGCGTGTGGGTGGTAGGACGGTGTTCACGTTCATACCTTAATATCCCATGGAAACGTGATCTAAGCCACTTAATTTGTCCGGCGAAGTTGAGTGGTCGAGATTAGTTTGCAATTTGGGAGGTGCGACCACACCTAGTTTGGGCATGCGAACCGAGGAAGCCAGGCATAATATGCCTTGGACGATCGGGTGTGGAGATAAATGGGCCAACGGTGGTCATGTTGGTATGCACCGTACCTGCTTAGTCTAATCTTGGACCCTTCATTCTTGCAGGAGAAAATGGACGCTCGTGATGTTCAAACCATAATTTGGGTTTCATCGGCCGTGTGTCATGCCTTGTTTGGGCGCACGAAATGGAACGACCAACTATAGTTGGTCCTGGCCGATCGGTCAGGTATGTAGGAGGCCCCTTTGAATATACATCTACACCCTCCATCTATGCCTGCGAAGATGGATGGTTGAGACCGTTTTGCGGCACATGTAATGTGCCGCAAACCCTAATTTAGGGTTTTCATCCATATTGCTTTGGCTTGGACGTTTTTGCAAGCTATGCCAACCTTTTGAAGAGGATATTCCAATACCTTCTTTGGGTCATGGATCCAATCTAAGCTATCCAATCATACTGGTGAAGTTGGATGGTCGTGATCGTTTCTGAGACTAACATGGACAGTCCAGATTCGAATATGCTCAATCGGGCTAGTATAGCACACCGAGAATAAAATGCTCAATTGGGCTAGTGTAGCACACCGAGAGTAATATGCTCAATCGGGCTAGTATAGCACACCGAGAGATGCAGCCTGTACGGGTATTTCGTACATGCTTCATTATTAATGCTTGGAGGTTCGTGTTGCTCTGCTGAGAACAACACTCAGTCATCATGCCGCACCGATAATGAGTACAAGAAATACATGGCTGTTCATGCATTAATTAATAATGTTGTTAATTCACATAATACTGGGATTGTTGCCACATGATCCATTCTAGGTGAATTAGTAAAGTGAAGAAGTATTCATCACTTATTAATAGCTTTATCTTTTGCAAGATGTTAGCGCATAATTTAGGCATTTACAATTTTAGCCTTAAATAAAAATCCACCATCGACATTAACGACAAAGCAGTAATATGGGGCGTGGCCCATCATCTTTTGTTCTTCGCTTTTATTTGCCTATTTCCCTTTTTCTTGTTTTCTAACCTTTGGTAGGATTTTGCTCTACTAATTCCATGATGAACTAATTTCCTATTTTTGGATAGGTTTAGTTTCCGACCAATAGGGATCGAGATATTGCGCAGACCGCAAAAAACCTAATTTTTGCAAATTGATAAAATTAGGTTAGAAAAATGAATTTTGCGAGCTGACACAAAATCAATCAATTTTGGTGAATTTTGTGCATTGATACAAAAAATCACTAATTTTTATCTCATAGGGCAGCAAGAACTTGCGTGCCTTCTGATCGAGTATTATCTATGCACATCTTAATCTCCGAAACTGGAAATTCAAGCACCGAGCCGCGAACTAACATTAATTGTCAATGTCATATCAATATCAAGAGTTCAATTGGGGAACATAGATAGGATAAATACTCAGCAAGCCACGCATTAGTGAATAATGCAGGTGAGAGTTCAATAAAATTTACAGAATTTCTGGGATTTTTGCAACCAACACTATTATGAATAAATTTCATATACAAGTATACTGAATTGGTCAATACATATGTAAGTAAAGAGGCACGGGCACTCATCACGTTTAAATGGATCTATTTTTTAAACGACAACACATTAAAGACATGGTTTTATAATCTTATCCTCGAACTAAAACCCACCATCAACAGTAGAGAACATTATGATTCATTTTCTCGCAGAAAGAACATGTTTGTGGATGAGAGACATAGGAAGGTAGACTCGTAGCCATTTTGGAAAACCGCAAGTTATGTAAAGATTTCTTGGTAGACACTTCCTTTGAAGTAATTTTCTTCATGATATGTAATACCACATGAGTATTGAGATGGGCATTTAAGATGGCTTACTTATTAAAACAAAGTTTTCCTTTTCAAGGATTTGCACTATTCCTAGGCTAGAATAAGCGATGCAACCTTTCTTTTTTCAACAAGAAGACTATTCAGATCCGATGAATGAGTCTCGATCAAATGTTTTTCTATAATTGAATCTTCTTTAATAATATCTTCAAGAACATTAATCTTTTCATGATGTAGAGTAGTTTCTTGAACGGGGGTATTCGATATTGTTAGAGAAATACTCAACGATCTTGTAGAGTTCACGTTCTATATCAAGAAACTTCCCAAGTTCATCAATGATCCGAGCATACTTTTCTTCAAGAAACTAATTTAGAAACTTGAACATCAATAATCTCAAGCAGATTTTTTAAAGGTTTCGGTGAGCTCCATTTCATATTCCGACATAGTGTCAATTGTCACTTTAGAGGGAATGTTATCAAAAATCTGATAGCAAAAGTTTTATACCTCGGATTCTAAGAATCATCTAAGGAGTTATCCTTTGAGGTAATCTCAAGACATTTGGCATAATAAAAAACTTTAGAGGACATCTCAACGTGTGTCTAGCGAGATGAAATTCTATCCACAAAATCAGATTGCCACAAACATAGACTTATGAGGTCTTAAACTTGTTTTCCGCTCCGATACCAATTGAAAAAGCGTAGGGTCTAACAACCACATCCAATGTTTCGTTCGGTAATCTGTATGGACTAACTCAATATTGTGTAGTCAATCTCGGAAGAGATGGTCGAGACATCGCCGATAATATCGATTTTAGTATTCTCCGAGATCCGCAGATGTTTCACCGATATTCGCCTGATGGGCCTCGACCTATATTCATGAAATCGTATTGACTACATTGCTCCAATATAATTCCCAAGAGAATCAACTAGACAGTCATACTCAATAAAGGAAAGATATCCAAGAGATATATTTTTCTCTCAAATCAATCAGGAAATCAACAGGATGAAATCTGTGAACTGATTAGTATGAGAATAACTTGAACGGTACCAAAGACCAATGTTCAAGTGTCAATTAATTTATATCAACAACCTGTGATATTTCAATTATATAAATAAATATAATACGGAAAATAAATAACACTGATACCATAAGTTTTGTTAACGAGGAAACCGTAAATACAGAAAAATCCCGGGAACTAGTCCATATTTGAACACCATAATCGTATTAAGCCGCACAGAGACACTAGCCTACTACAACTTAATCCCCGGACCGAACGTAGTTGAGCCCAAACCAAGTCTTACACCGATTAAGGTACAGTCGCGTTCCTTACACCTTTGAATCTCAGCAAGACTCTATGCACTTGATTCCTTTAGTTGATCTCTCCCATAACTAAGAGTTGCTACGCCCCAAAGTCGGAGACTTATAAACAAATCTATCTCCCACAGATAAGTATATTCTGATTGATAAATTTGTCTTCCACAGAAGTACCTATGAAGTTTTGTTCTTCCTATTGACAAATCAAGGTGAACATGAACCAATTGATAATCCTGTCTTATATTCCCTAAGAACAGCCTAGAAATATCAATCACCTCACAATAACTTAACTATATGGTAGTAGAAGAAGTTATTGTGGAATCACAAAGAATGAGACTCATAGCTTTGGGAGATAAATCTCGAGATCTTAGAAACGATGGTTTTCAACGATAGAACAAGTAAACTATAGAGAAAAAATAGTTCATAGCTATAACGGTTTTGTATAAACCTAGGTTAAGTTATAAAAAGTAATAAAAGCATATATAATCTTTCAAACTGGTTGGACAATCAAGAATAGCTTAGAAACAAACATTCAATATTCGAGAGAAAAGAATGACACTCATAATAAAATTACCTTCATTTAGATATTTAAACGTTAATTGATCATATCCATAGAACATACATTAGATCAACACTTTGCATACTGGTATGCATATCTTGTTCAATTGCTATAAATAGATACAAGACAAAGGTTAATTGTTCTAAACTCTCATTTCAATCTTTGAAACATCCTTATAAGACGACAATAGCTATCTCACACAACTATTAGCTTATAAGTAATTTTCAAGTGATCGAAAGATCAATGCGAAACATTCTGAGTCGACATCAAATGACTGTCTCACACAAATCAAGTAAGATGTTTCAAGGCAATTTTCACATGATCATCTTTTGACTTATTATTTAGTTTTCAACAAATAAATTGTTTCCAAATAAATTCGTTAAGAATAATGATGAACGTAGCTAAAGCAAAAATCTTCCAACACATATTTCGTTAAATATATAAGCGAGTTAAACTCAGCTCGAAATATCAAATGTGTATAATATAAAAGTCTATGTAGCTATACGACTTAGTATCAATAGGAGATAGAATATAATAGACTTCTCGAGTTCTGAGATAAGTTTTAGTCTCCACATACATTTTGTTGATGAAGTTCCTCCAAGCTCTCCTTAGTATATCTTCGTCTTCATTCGATGAACACCGTGAAGTCTAAAGCTTAACTACATATTATATCATAATATGAGACATAGCTATAAGTAGACTATAAATCAAGACTTATAGTTTTGATCTCATAAACTTGAAAAACAAGCTTGAGATATCAACGCTTGTGAGTTCGACCGAGCAGTGCTCTAACAATCTCCCCCTTTGTCAATTTTAGTGACAAAACTATCAATACATATGGATTACAAAATAAACAAACTTTGTAGATTCTTATCCAACATGCTTGAATTCCTTGGTTCTCTAACATTCCTTGAAGTCTTCGCCACTCCAAGTTCTTCAGTGATTCTGAACATGTTCAACTCAGCATCATTGTTGTTGAAGATCCATATCCATAACAATGAGAAAATAGTTGTTCTTAATTATTGTTATATAGTGTCATAGTATTATTACACAACATCAAAGTCCAATTGTATCACAACTTTGACAATTATACTACGGTGATATGTAGCACTCCCCCTTAGTCAATACTTCCATCTCACAATGAAAACCACCCCCCTTACATAATGATCCGTAAACCATATGTATGTAGTGTGAACTACAAAATAATTCTCCCCTCTTTTGTCAATATAAATTAGTAAAGGTACGAAAACTAGAAGGATCATAATGAAATTATCAAAGAGATAATTCATGACTAAAAGGGAACATATCAACTTGGTTTCGATGATTTTATGTAACCGAAACTTAGTATATTCATCAAAGAGTTTATAAAGATACAAGATAACTCCTACAATATTCCACATCCGCACTCCCCACAAAGATTTGGAAATTAAGCACAAGTTCAATTAAGAACTCCTGAAAGAACAACAAGAGCGACCTTACTTTTACGAGAAAAAAATGATTTCTTTGGACATTAACAAATCACATGAAACATGAATTTGTATCCAGATAACTCGAATAAATTAATCACAAGAAGACCTTATAGATTAATTTAATCGAAAATGCTCAACCTAAGAAAACTTACGGAGCCATACAATACTTTCACATAGAAATGGATCAGAGAAAGATCAGTATTGTGGAATATTCAAAAGTTCATTCTTTATCAATATTTGCATAATGACACAATAGACTTAACTTTTGACATGTATGAGATAATCATAGTTCACGGACGTAAAGACACATATCCCATAAAATATTTTTGCAATATATAAAACCAATAAAGATTAATACTGCAAAATCATCTTCCAAATAACTTAGAATTTAAATAAATAAGTCTAAAACATTGCATGATGAAAATGCAATAGCTATGTGTAATCACAATATTTGCTATTCCAAACCCTAGTTATCCTTCTTAAACACAAGAATAAATTCTCATAAGAAGTTTCCTAGACAAAATAATAAATTCAGACTTCTTTGATAACTTCATACCTCTCTATGACTCCATCATAAAAGGTATTATCAATATCTTGATCCTTTTGACCGTAGAAACTCCATGTTCATGAGTCAGAACATTCACCTTTCAATCAATAATATGGGAAAGTTGCCTAGCCTTAGTGCAATACGAGATGAGCTTCTTCTGGTTCTGTATCAGGACCTTTTTTATTTTCAAGGATTTTGGTCTGACCATCAATGAGGTATTTTATTTATAGTTGAAGGTTTTGCAAACTCGACCTTTGAGTTATTCTGAAAATGAATTTAATCCTTGACATATTCAGCAATCCAAGAGTTATACTCTTTTCTTGCAATCATCTTTTTCAAAATCAACTCTTGAACCGAACTGCATCCCTTGATATATTGTTCCATATCAAGATTGATCACTTCTTGAGATCTTGAAGAGTTCTCCATAAATTTATTTTTTTATTAAGGGATGGAAAACAATATATAAAATATATGTTCGTGAACAAGATAAGGAAACCCTTGTTATGGAAACCCTTATAAATTCTTAAGAAGAAGGCACGGACGTTTGCGGACCGGTTTCAGAAAGTTAATGGGTCAGAAAAGATCCAAAATAAGTGAATACACTCTATTTTTAGATATCTCACTTGTTTTCATAGCTCGGTTATTAGAAGATATCCTAAGAATAGAGCACAGAAAAACAATCAACAAGATACATCTTTTTTTTTTTTTTTTGTAAGTCAAATTTTTTTATTGAAAAGCAAAAATCTACAACGAGATCAGATGGCAATATAAAACGAACTTGAGTATCCCACAAAAAATCATCCTTGCAACCCTCAAGTTAGTTTCAAGGATGAATATACCTAGAACTAGGTAACAGAGTGAGACATAATCTCACTACTAAGATTGGGGAAATAGTGTAAATACCTTCTGGGTGTTTTAGCCATGTATTCCTTAACTTCCTTCGATTATATCTTATTCCAGAAGAATTAGACATAAACCATTTTTAATATCCATCATAAGGATTTTTTTTGAGGATTAAGTCTAGGAACCCTTGAAATTGGTTCCAAAGGATTAGAATTATGAGAATTCCATATCCTAGGCTTAGATCTACTAGACTTATTCTCATAGTCACTGAGAATGTGTTCATTTGTAATGTAAGAATTTGCACCATTAAGAGGAACAAAATTCTTCTAGAGATTTGAGTAACCTTGGTGTTAGAGAATTTCTCGGTCGAACTCGCATGCGTTGTTATCTCAAGCATGCTTGTCAATATTAGTGATCAAAACTATAAAGTCTTTGATTTCTAGTATACTATAGCTAAGGTCTAGAACTAGGATAGAAAGTGTAGTTGATCTCAAGAACTTTATGGCGATCATCATACAAGACAAAAGACTACTCAAGGAACCAATGGATCATCATCGACTAAAAGGTATGTGGAGACTTGAACTTATATATCAATCAAAAGTCTATCTACTATATCTCCTATCTTGAGACAAAAGTCATTTTGCTATATAGATTTAGATTATACACATGTTGATATTTCGCGCTGAGCATATCTCGCTTATCTATTTCTCGAAATATGTATTGGTAAAGCTTTTGCTTTAATCAAGTTCATCTTTACCTAGTGAAGAAAGTCATGTTATGCTTCAATCATTTTGGAAATCGCTCTGACGAAAAATAGTTTGTGAATAACAACTATATATAATGCCCTCTGAGAATGTTTCAATGATTGGAATGAGAATTTAGACAATATAACCATTGGAGGATATAAGCATTGTTGTGGTAACACATATATGTATAAGTCCTTATTGCTTGAACCGAAGTTTGCGAACTTTGTTGATCAAGTAAAACCGGAGTAGTGCGTGAGCTCGAGTTCGTGAACTCAAAGATACAAACTCAGTCCGAACCCGGTCAGCGTACTGATGAAGTTCTCGAACCCGAGAATTTCTGCTGGAGTTTGTGAACTCTGTCCGGGAACTTAAGTCCGCGAACCCATTCCGTGAACTTGAGTATTTTATGTCTAAAAATGATGTTTAATAAACTAAGTAATGCTATTGCAAACCGTGGCTTTATAGTTCATGAATTGATTCGAGTGAATCACATATTTTTTCTTCAATTGTGTCTTGTATAGTACATAAAGATCTAAGCAATTGAACAACTCTCTAACTAGTTCATTTGAGTCATTTAGACTAGTTATGGTGAAGAAGAATATGGTTGATATGAAAGTTATCATATGTCTAACCATTTGGTTAACCATTGTTGAACCAACTAACGTAAAAGTTCGGGTACGGTTACACAAACCTAAAAACGTCAAGTACATGTTTGTATAACATGCTATGTTTTTGATCTAACGGTT
Organism: Papaver bracteatum; assembly: GCA_023529315.1. Lineage (NCBI taxonomy): Eukaryota > Viridiplantae > Streptophyta > Magnoliopsida > Ranunculales > Papaveraceae > Papaver > Papaver bracteatum. Next base: position 610,073 of record JAJJWX010005092.1, read on the forward strand.
GATAAATATTAGTTTGAATCTAATCAGGTTTTCATCTAACGGTGAATATTGAATGCTTGGTTACTAAGCTAACATTGATTGCAAACCCTGATTTGAAGACTATATAAAGGAGAACTCTAGCAACTGGGAAACCTAATCCCCACACATTCTGTGTGATACTAGTTGTTCTAATCTAGAGTCTATTCTTCTTTAACCTTTGGTTCTCTTCTTCTAAAACCAGGTTAACGACTTAAAGACTTCATTGGGATTGTGAAGCCAGACCGATACCACTTTCTTGTAGTTGTGTGATCTGATCTTGTTGTTTCTATCGTACGAGTACAATTGGAATAATTGGCTTGAGATTCCTATCTCTGATGGGCAAGATATAAAAGTAGTCACAAAAACTTCGTCTCATCATTTGTGATTCCTCAATAATCTTCTTCGCTACGTCGATTAAGTTTATTGTGAGGTGATTGATAAAGATGAGTTGTTCTTCGGGAATATAAGTTTGGTTTTATCAATTGGTTCATGTTCACCTTGATTTATTAAAAGACGGAACAAAACTCATAAGTTTATTCGTGGGAGACGAATTTATCTATCCTTGTAGACTTTTTTGTGTGATACATATTTGTTTATTAAAGTCTTCGACTTTGGGTCATAGCAACTCTTGGTTGTGGGTGAGATAAACTAAGGTAATCAAGTACGTAGTTCCTACTGGGATCAGATACGTAGGAGCATAACTGTACCTTGGATCAGTGTGAGATTGGTTGTGGTTCAAATACAGTCCAGACCAAAGTTAGCTTGGAGTAGGCTAGTGTCTGTAGCGTCTTAATACAATGTATGTTTAATCTGGACTAGGTCGTCTATGTTATTTATTTTTCGCATTATATCTTGGTATATAATTATAATAATACAGGTTATGCGTTGTTCAATCAATTAGAATATCCTACCTTTTATGTTGTTGATTTAAATTGATTGACACTTGGATATTGGTCTTTGGAACCATCCAAGTTATCTCTCTTTGATAAAGACTCGCAGATTGTATTTGCTTGAGTAAATATCAAATTGAGAGATTGAGATAATAACTCCTTGAGATATTTTATATTGATTGAGTCTGACTGTCTAGTTGATTCTTTAGAAAGTAACTCGGAGTTGTCCATATATATTGCTAATCAAAATATTTGGTGTGGCTGTTAGACCCCCGCTTTTTCAATTGGCATCAGAGCAGGCAAACACGTTCAAGACCTTACAAGTTTGTGTTTGTAGCGATCTGACTCTTTGGACAAGAGTAGCATCTCTGATAAATGCGTCACCATAAATAAAATCTCTGTCTCATTTACTTCTATTAAAGGGAAAGACTTTTCAATCTCAAACATAGATGAACCTCGTGTTCAAACTAGACAGACAGAATCTGACATGTGTTGTCCCGATTATTGTTCAAAAGAGTCTATTTCTCGAAATAAATGGGAAGCATATGAAGAGAGTGAGTTGATTCTAAATCTTGTTAGAATCCAAGATGATATTCTCTATCGGATGAAACAACACGTTAGTGTTCTTCTTGGTATGATAAGAGACTGCAAATCCAAAGAAAATACCGAAGATCATTCTTCGTGTATGACTCTTGAGACAAACCTTGAAAAGGATACATTGGAAATAGAACATCACTTGAGTAAGCTCTCTATTCAAGGATGCTCTAAGCAGTCTAATATACCAATTACTTCTGCTACAACTGAAAATGCTCCAACACCAGAAGTAAAAATGAAGTCTCTTCCAATTAAGAAACATGTGTTAGTTTTCTATGATCAAGGAAATCCCACACCATATGGAAGGAAGAAATCTCATGACGAGAATGTTAAGACTAAACTGCCTAATCACTCATGTGATCATAAAATATGTCTCTTTTGCGAAGCGAAAGGTTCTATTAAACAAAAGAGAAACTCTAAGTTGAATAAAAATTCTCTTGTTCAACTTCAGCACACCTTAGACTTAATCCTCAAGGGTGTAACTGACATTCGTATGTCGAAACCCATTGGTTTTCATATGTACCCTGTGAGTATGTTACGATAAGGTCAGTTCAATGAGTTCCTCAAATGTTCGAAAGCATAACAGAAGTTTTAATAAAAATCATCTAAGGAAAGACCAAGTTGTTGTTTCTGACATGTCCCGTGATTTGAAAAGAATTCCAGGAGAAAGAAGGAAAAATGATGATATGAGAAAAAACCTGATAAAGATAATTCAAGGGTAAAAGACTCTTCTGGTAAAAACTCAAACTCTGTTTCATATTTTGATGACATTAAGTTTTATGATAATTTTTCAAATAAAAAAGGATCCCTCTCAAAAAAAAATAAGAGGAAAAAGAGACTTGATCATAAACATAGTGCTAATTAATCACAAGGGTTAGGAACTTGCTCATAAAAATCCTGTTGGGAAAGATATGTAAAAGTCAGGTTACTTTGGCAATTTTCTTTTTGCCTAGAGTAGCTATTCTCTTATCGTTTATAGCTAAACTAGTGCCAGCAGACAATATTGCCTAAAAGTATTTGCAATGTTTTTCTTGTTTTCCTGTTTAAATTGTCTTGCATTTTTTTTTCTCTTATGGGGTGTACTGTGTTCGGATGTGTACACGGGTTACCATCTCGAAACTACAGCTTGAAAAACCCTAGAAGCCTTCCTTCCTGAAAAACCCTTAAATAGCTGACCTATTGAGTTACATAGTCACGTATGTATACTCTAGGTTATATTCTGTTTTATCAATAATTTCCTCTTATTCATCCCTCTATGATGTTTTTGTTAAGGGATTTCTTGAGAAAGGTTTTGTGTTTAAATCAAAAGGAATGAAGAAAAGAACTCTTGTAGAAGATGGTGCACCTAATGCCTCATGCTACTATGCCTACTCACATCAATATGTTGAGAATGAGGATATGGTTTCTGCTGAAGTGGTTCATGACTTTCTTAAATACTTTGAGAAAGCAAAACTGCAACTTGTTGATACTATGAAGGATCTTGATGTGGTTAGAAGTGAGTTAAAAAATGTTACTGCTGACCTTGGTCTCATGAAGTCACATGTTAAAGAACTTCTCAATAAGGATATCTTCTCCGAAGATGCAGTTGATAATATGGATCATGAACTCAAAAGTCTTGAAACATGTGAAGTCATTTAACGTGAACTTTAGCTTGCGATCGGTTTCTAGAAGATATATTTGAGTTGAGTTTGCCTAGTAAATCTTCTTTTTTCTTGTTTTGTTTAGAAGAATAACTAGTATTTGGAATAGCCATTATTTTGATTACACATAGTTATGGCCAAAGTTTTCATCTTTTTTTTATAGATTTATTGGCTTAAATTCTAAACTTGTTTGGAAGATGATTTTTGCAGTATTAATCTTTATGGTTTTATATATTGCAATATTGTTATGGGATATGTATGTTTACGTCCGTGAACTTGATTGTCCCATACTTTTTCAAAAGTAAAGTCGTTCGCAAGTATTGATAAAAGAATGAATAGACTTTTGACAAACATAAAAGTTAAGCCTATATTTTCAAGTTTTGATGGAAGATAGGTTAAAATCTTTTGTGATTTAAGGATTATGTCTATTGTATTTCATTGTGCAAATAGTGATGGAAAATAGAATGAATCCTTGCTTATTCCACGGTATAAGGTCGATCTCAGATCCACAATTTTTGTGTAAATATTGTGTTATTCCATGAAGTGTCTTATGTTGAGCACTAAAACAACAATAGTTGATTTCTTTTGTGATTAGCTTAGTTGTTGTTCCGTAAGGTACTTTATGTTGAACATGTTAAACTAAATTAATCATCTTGTGTGGTTATTTAGTTAGCACTCCATAAGTTTTCTTATGTTTGAGCATTTCTTTGACTGGGTTGGTTATTCATGATTAACTTAGTCATTGCTCCATATATTTTTCTTATGTTGATTGTGACCAATTAAATTGATTACTTTTGTAATTAGTTTGGTTGAGTATGTCAATTAGATTATTTACGAGTTTTCTTATGATTAATCTAATTGATTTCTTAAGTCTCCATAAGTTTACTTGTGTTGAGCATATTTAGTCAAATTAATCATGGTTCGCTTACGTTAATTTGATTGGATATTTCTTTTTGGATTCCACATTCATACTTGTATGATATTTGTTGAGTCCAAAGAAATCCTTCTTTTCTTTTGAAATTAAGGTTTCTCTTGTTGTTCCCTTGGGAATAACATTTTATGGGGGAGAGTTCTTTTGAACTTGTGCTTAATTGCCAAATCTTTGTGGGGAGTGCGGCTGTGGAATATTATAAGGGTTATCTTGTATCTTTATGAACTCCTTGATGAATTCATTTAGCTTCGGCTTTATGATTGCATCTAAACAATATGATATACATTTACCTTTGGTCATGAAATGTCTCTTACGGAAATTTCATTAGGATCCCGTTCTAGTACTTATGCCAATTTTATTGACAAAAAGGGGGAGAATTAATATGTAGTTCACACTACAAATACATATGGTTTTCGGATCATTATCTAAGGGGGGGTGGTTTCCATGTGAGATGGAGTATTGACTAAGGGGGAGTGAAGTATCACCATAATATTGTTGTTAAAGTTGTGATGCAATTAGACTTTGACGTTGTGTAATGATATTATGACACTGTATAACAATGATTAAGAACTCTTGTTTTCTCATTGTTATAGCTATGGATTTTCAACAACGATGATGCTAAACTTACTACCTTTGGGATCATTCGATTACTTGGAAGTGACGAAGATTTCGAGTATTTTTGAAGATTAGACGAGACATGTGGAATAGGAGCTACAAAGTTTATTTATATATTTTTTGTATTCCATATGTATTAATAGTTTTGCCACTAAAATTGACAAAGGGGGAGATTGTTAGAGCATTGCTCGGTCGAACTCGCATGTGTTTCTATCTCAAACATGTTTGTCAATATTAATGATCAAAACTATAAAGTCTTTGATTTCTAGTCTATTATAGATAAGGTCTCTGACTAGGATAGAAAGTGTAGTTGAGCTCAAGAACTCCATGGAGATCATCATACAAGATGAAGGACTACTCAAGGGACCAGTGAATCTTCATCTACTAAAAGGTATGTGGAGACTTGAACTTAGCTATCACTCAAAAGTCTATCTACTCTATCTCCTATCTTGAGACAAAAGTCATTTTGCTATATAGACTTAGATTATACACATGTGGATATTTAGATCTGAGTATATCTCGCTTATCTATTTCTCGAAATATGTGTTGGAAAAGCTTTAGCTTTAATCAAGTTCATCTTTACCTAGTGACGAAAGTCATGTTATGCTTCAATCATTTTGAAATCGCTCTGACGAAAAATAGTTTGTGAATAACAACTATATAACGCCCTCTGAGAATGTTTCAATGATTGGAATGAGAGTTTAGACAATATAACCATTTGAGGATATAAGCATTTTTGTGGTAACACATATATGTATAAGTCCTTATTGCTTGAACCGAAGTTTGCGAACTTTGTTGATCAAGTGAAACCGGAGTAGTGCGTGAGCTCAGTCCGCGAACTCAGCATATAAACTCAGTCCGCAAACCCAGTCCGTGAAGCTAGACCGATACTACTTTTCTTTTAGTTATGTGATCTGATCTTGTTGTTTCTATCGTACGAGTACAATTGGAATAATTGGCTTGAGATTTCTTTCTCCGAGAGGCAAGATATAAAATTAGTCACAAACACTTCGTCTCATCGTTTGTGATTCCTCAATAATCTTCTTCGCTGCGTCGATTAAGTTTATTGTGAGGTGATTGAAAAAGCTGAGCTGTTCTTTGGGAATATAAGTTTGGTTTTATAAATTTGTTCCTGTTCACCTTGATTTATCAAAAGACGGAACAAAACTCATAGGTTTATTCGTGGGAGATGAATTTATCTATCCTTGTAGACTTTTCTGTGTGATACAGATTTGTTTATTAAATTCTTCAACTTTGGGTCGTAGCAACTCTTAGTTGTGGGTGAGATCAACTAAGGGAATCAAGTACGTAGTATCCTGCTGGGATCCGAGACGTAGGAGCATAACTGTACCTTGGATCAGTGTGAGATTGGTTGGGGTTCAACTACAGTCCAGCCCAAGTTAGCTTGGAGTATACTAGTATCTGTAGCAGATTAATACAGTGTATGTTTAATCTGGACTAGGTCTTGGGTTTTTTTTGCATTTGCGGTTTCCTCGTTAACAAAATTCTGGTGTCTGTGTTATTTCTTTTCCGCATTATATTTTGTTATATAATTGAAATAATACAGGTTGTGCGTTTTTCAATCAATTAGAATATCTGGACTTTTAGGTTGTTGATTTAAATTTATTGACACTTGGATATTGGTCTTTGGCACCATCCAAGTTATCTCTCTTTGATAAAGATTCGCAGATTGTATTTGCTTGAGTAAAGATCAAATTGAGAGATTGAGATAATAACTCCCTGAGATATTTTTTATTGATTGAGTCTGACTGTCTAGTTGATTCTCTAGAAAGTAACTCAGAGTTGTCCATACAGATTGCTAATCGAAATATTAGGTATGGTTGTTAGACCCCCGCTTTTTCACTTGGAAACCTCTTTTATGAGAATTATGGTATTTTGCAAGAACGAAATCCATTTTAGATGCCGTCAGATAATTTAATCTGCCGACAGTAAAAAGAAGTAGATTTTGAAGATCAGAAATCTGTTTCTTTCGGGTAAAACAATGTAGATGTAGTAGGGTAATCTTGCTGAAATGAAATGGTAAATTGGGTTAACGAGAAACGAATCTAAACCCAAAACAAATATACTACACATGAGTACTTTAGATTCGAGAGATCAATCTGTACAATTCTGGCATAAACCAAGAAATGGCCATTCCAGTCTTGCTTCAGTCACGAAATGAAGGAGAAGGGTTGATCTTAGGGAGGGAAGCGAAGAAGGTGTTAAGATCAGAATAATCAACTATGAAAGTGTGGTTGTTTTATGACTTGTGTCAGAATGTAGAACTGGCTTGGAGAGTGTAAGCTGTAAGTTTGTTGGTGTTTTCTGAATACTTGTGTTGATAACACTGTTGGTTTTAATAGATTAAAAATCTATTTATACAAGTCATAGTCGAACACACCATGATCTCATAGGAAGTGGAAGCAGTTGAGTGATATAGAAGTGGGGATCGTGTAGAATGGTGAAAGCCACGTTCCTACTATAAGGGGAAGACCGGTTGGTTTTACATCCACTACTTCTCTACTGCCACTAACTATCCACCTTTCCTGACAGTTTCTCAAAATGGGCGTGTTGCACGCCACACGTTGTAAAATGCCAGACCAATACCCTGATGAACATCCCCCAGTTTGTGACATGTTTGATTCTCGAGTATTTTGTAAAAAATATGTAGCAATTTACATAAGGAATGGAACAAGTCCTACATGGTAGTTTCTGTGTGAGTCTTGTTTGCAATACCTAAATATTTCGACCAATAACGCACAAGCTAGGCAGCGGGCAGTCATGTGTGACGAGTCATGAGACTTGTCATAAAAAATAGCATGAAATGCTCATAGGTTAAATAATTAAGTTATTTGTGAAATCGATATTTATAAAATATTATTTGTTATCGATGCATATAAAACATCGCTTTTAAGCAAACAACTCAAAATAATCGATGCATATGAAGCATCGTTGCATTGAGCCTGTCTTTATTGGTCTTGGAACTTAATGTCTTAAAAGAAGCGCGGTCGGTAGTCTTTGAACATCTTCCAGGAGCCATCTGGGCAGGTCGAGGGGCACGTCAATCGGCCTTCTTGAAAGCGGAGTAGTCGGTGATCACTATGGCACCTTATTGGTCGCTCAGAATTAGATCTAGGCCGTTTAATTTGGCTGGCCAAGTTGGGTGGATGAAATGATTTGCGGAAGTTATTGGCTGTTGTTGAGTTTATTTAATACCTTTGTAGGCAGTGCGACTAACCATCTTTGAGCAGCTGCTAGGAACTATTCGAGCGAGTTGAGGATGGGCCGATTGGTTCCAATAGCATGGGGTGGCCGTTAATTACGATGGCACCTCATTGGTTTCCCAAAATCTGGATCTAAGCCGGTCGATTTTGCTAGCCAAGTTGGACGGCCGAGATCATTTTTACGGCAGTTATGCACTTCTGCTAATATAAATTAGGTTTTATAAGCCGCACAACAAACCTACTTTGAGCGATCGGTTTGAGGCTCTGTTTGCAGGATGGGAGGGCTCCGATTGGATGAAGTATGAGTGGGTCTTCCGGTGTATACCATAGAGCTTGTCCGGTCATGCCAAGAGGCGGCTACTCTTGATAAATTGGCCGGCGGAATCCCAGCAGTCGTGATCATTTTAAGACTGACATGGACAGTCTAGATTCAATTTCTTAAGGAAGTAAGTGTGTCGACCAGCCAACTTCCACCTTTAATAAAAGTGTAGGCTACACATTTAGAGCGATCTGATTGGTCGGTGGGAAAGAGGGGCCGACAAGCAGTAATATGGGGCGTGGCCGGTCGGCCAAGCGGTGTGGCCTCGCCGTCTTTTTCTGGTGCTTTTATTAGCCGCAGTTTCCCTTTAGTTCTTATTTTCCAACCTTTGGTAGGATTTTGCTCCTACTGTTAAAGCACTGCTCGGTCAAACTTGCATGCGTTGCTATCTCAAGCATGTTTGTCAATATTAGTGATCAACACTATATAGTCTTGATTTCTAGTCTACTATAGCTAAGGTCTCGAACTAGGATAGGCGATCATCATACAAGACGAAGGACTACTCAAGGAACCAGTGGATCTTCATCGACTAACATGTATCTGGAGACTTGAACTTATCTATCACACAAAAGTATATATACTCTATCTCCTATCTTGAGACAAAAGTCGTTTTGCTATATAGACTAAGAATATGCACTTGTGACATTTCGAGCTGAGTATATCTCGCTTATCTATTTATCGAAATAGGTGTTGGTAAATCTTTCGCTTTAGCCAAGTCCATCTTTGCCTAGTGAAGAAAGTCATGTTATACTTCAATCACTTTGGAAATTGCTCTGACGAAAATTAGTTCTAGAATAATAACTATATGACGTCCTCTGAGAATGTTTCAATGATTGAAATGAGAGTTTAGACTATATAACCATTGTGGGATATAAACATTATTGTGGAAACACATATATGTATAAGTCCTTAACACTTGAACCGAAGTTTGTGAACTTTATTGATCAAGTGGAATCAAAACGTGAGCAGCAACTCAGTCCGCGAACCCAGTCCGCGAACTAGCATAGTTCTCGAACCAGAGAATTTCTGCTGAAGTTGTAGCTCATGTACAGTCCGCGAACTGACGGAGGCTCTCGAACCCGGGAATTTCTGCTGGAGTTTATAACTTCAACCGGTTAGCTTGAGTCCGCGAACTCAGTCCGCAAACTCAAGAGGTTATGTCTGAAAACGTTGATTCGTGAACTTATCTTAAATTACTAAGGAATGCTTTTAAAAATCGTGGCTTTATAGTTCATGATTAATGATTCGAGTGGATCACATCGTTTTTGATTCAATTGTGTCTCTTGTATTACTTGAGATCTCATAGCAATTGAACAACTCTCTAACTAGTTCATTTGAGTCATTTGGGCTAGTTATGGTGAAGAAGAATATGGTTGATATGAAAGTTATCATTTGGCTAACAATTTGGTTGACTAATATTGAACCAACCATTGTAAACGTTAGTGTACGGTTACACAAAACCAAAACGTCAAGTACATGTGTGTATGGAAAGCTAAGTTTTTGATCTAACGGTTGAGAGATATTAGCTTGTATCTAATCAGGTTTTCACTAACGGTGAATATTGAATGCTTTGTTAGCAAGCTAATATTGATAACAAACCCTGATTTGAAAGACTATATAAGGAGAACTCTAGCCATTGGAAAAACTAATCCACACACACCTTTCTTGTGTGATACTAGTTTTCTCTAAGCTAGAGTCGATCTCCATTAACCCTTGAGTTTTCTCTCTAAATTCGGGTTAACGACTTAAAGACTTCATTGGGATTGTGAAGCTAGACCGATACTATTTTCTTGTAGTTGTGTGATCTGATCTTGCTCTTTCTATCGTATGAGTACAATTATAATAATTGGCTTGAGATTTCTATCTCCGATATGCAAGATAAAAGTAGTCACAAACATCTTCGTCTCATTGTTTATAATTCCTCAATAATCTTCTTCGCTGCGTCGATTAAGTTTATTATGAGGTGATTGATGAAACTGAGCTATTTTTCGGGAATATAAGTCTGGTTTTATCAATTGGTTCTTGTTCACCTTGATTTATCAAAAGACGGAACAAAACTCATAGGTTTATTCGTGGGAAACGAATTTATCTATTACGTGTAGACTTTTCTGTGTGAGATAAATTTGTTTGCTAAAGTCTTCGACTTTGGGTCGTATCAACTCTTGGTTGTGGGTGAGATCATCTAAGGGAATCAAGTGCGCAGTATCCTACTGGGATCAGAGGCGTAGGAGCATAACTGTACCTTGGATCAGCGTGAGATTGGTTGGGGATTAACTACAGTCCAGACCGAAGTTAATTTGGAGTAGTCTAGTGTCTTTAGCGGCCTAATACAGTGTATGTTTAATCTGGACTAGGTCTCGGGATTTTTCTGCATTTGCGGTTTCCTCGTTAAAAAAATTCTGGTGTCTGTGTTATTTCTTTTCCACATTATATTTTTATACAATTGAAATAATATAGGTTGTGCGTTGTTCAATCGATTAGAATATCCGACCTTATTGGTGGTTGATTTGACACTTGGATATTGGTCTTTGGTACCATCCAAGTTATCTCTCTTTGATTAGACTCGCGAATCTTATTTGCTTGAGTAAATCAAATCGATAGATTGAGATAATAACTCCTTGAGATATTTTCTATTGATTGAGTCTTGTTGATTCTCTAGAAAACAACTCGGAGTTGTCCATACAGATTGCTAATCAAAATATTGGGTGGTGTTGTTAAATCCCCGCATTTTCAATTGTTATCAGAGCAGGCAAACACGTTAAAGACCTTACAAGTATGTGGTTGTGGAAATCTGAGTCTGTGGACGGAATCTCTGGTGCGCATACCAAAATGTCTCCTAAAGCTTTTGACCATGTCAAGTGTCTTGGAAACACCTCAAAGGATTATTCCTTAGTTGATTCTTCCGAATCCCGAGGTAGAAAGAATGTTCAATGTGTTAATGAAATTTCTTCCTCTCATGAGGCATGTGACACTGTGGCAGAAGTTGAAAAGGAACTCACCAAAATTTCAAAACATACAGCTAAAGATATTGATTTTAATAATCATGATCAGCTCATTGATGAATTTGAAAAGTCTCTTAATCGAGAACGTGATCTCTATAATATCATAAAGTCCTTTTCTAAGAATATTAAGGAACTTCTTCAAGAAACTACTATGCAGCAGGAAAAGATTAGTACTCTTGAGGAAGTTGTTAAAGAGAACTTAATTAGAGAAAAACTATTGCTTGAGACTCATTCATCAGATCTAAACAGACTTCATGCTGAAAAAGAGAAACTATGTGCATCTCTTACTCTAGCCCATGAACAGTGTAAAACCTTGGAAAAGGAAAACTATGTATTAAGGAGAAATTCTTATGTGATCAATTCTCATGAGTTACCATATAAGAAGAAGTGTTATCCGGACGAAGATTGTGTCAAGAAAAGTTTGCATAACTTTCAATATTCTCGTATGGCTATGACGTTTAAACAGGTGCCAGTTATTTCTTCTCCTCCGCGAACCTATACCTTTTGTGGGAAACAGAATCACTATGATATTCATTGTTTTGCAAGAAGGAAACAAATTTCTAAGCTTCGTAATTTGCTTCTCTTCACTGTCAATGGAACATATAGTCAGTCGACTAAAGCAGTGAATCGTATGCCCACAGGAAATCAGAAAACTTATAAGAATGATCTCTACCCTAGATATCATCACAGGGATAAAGTTCTTTCTGGTAATTATTTTTGTTGTATTAATAAGAACATTCCCTGTACTTATAAGGATGTTTCTGATAAATCTAAATCTAGAAAATGGATCCCTATCTATTCAGATCCTCTTGAACTATTGCTAGAGGTCCTAGATTTAGTCCTTCTGATAATAAAGATAATCAATCAGTGTCTTATCTCACTAGAAAGAGCACATATCAGAGACAGAAGGATAGAGATGAACAATATTCTTTTGATGAGCTAAAGGCTCATACTTGTGTGAATTAATCACAAGGTTGAATATCTCACATACAAAAAGCCTAGTTGTGAGAGAAGTGGATAGGTATACTCCATAACTATGTGACTCTAATTATCTAGCTAATCTCTTATCGTTTTTAGAAAGATAATTGTTCGTATTAATCGGTTTGTGAGTACTTTTCTTTTTAACTGTTCATTTTCTAAAACACCTTTGAAAAATAAAAGTGTTTTCTTTTTCCATGTAGAGCTTTGTGAAAAACCATCCTACGGGTTCACGTACGGTTCAAGTTTTCCCTTAAACCTATCCCGTAACCCTAAATCTCTCGAGTTTTTCTTTATATACCTATCATATTGAGTTACTCTTTTACTCTAGGTTTTATGTTATCAATGGATTCTTTTTCGTGCTCTTCGGACTTGACTAATGATGTCATTGATAAGGCGGTATATTGCGAACTCGATAAAGAAAAGGAAACTCTTATTGAAATTGAAGGTTCTCTTCCTCAATCCTATGATTCACTCTCGGATTTAGAAGAGATTGAAGAGATTTCATCGGATGTAGTTCTTGACTTCCTAATGGAATTTGAGAAGGCTAAGCAACAACTTATTGATACAATGAAGTGTCTTGATGTGGTAAGAACTGAGTTAAAAAAGGCTAAGTTTGATCTTATTCTCATGAAAAACCATGTTAAAGAGCTTCCCAATAAGGATATCACAAGTACATAAGATGTTGCCATTCACAAGCTTCAAGATCTTAAGGCTCAAGAAGGTCCCGAACTGTCGATTTGAACCTAGTTCGGTATGACATGGACGTTTTTCTATTTGGTTCTTAATGACTAGTAAATCTTCTATGTTTTCTATTTTGTTTAGAAGAATAACTAATGTTTTGGAATAGCCATGATTGTGATTACACATAGCTATATCCAATGATTTCATCTTCTTGTTTTTAGATTTTTTGGTTTAAAAATTCTAAACTTGTTTGGAAGATGATGGTTGCAGTATTAATCTTTATGGTTTTATATATTGCAATATTTTGATGGGATTTGTATGTTTACGCCCGTGAACTTGATTATCCCATATTTTGTTAAAAGTAAAGTCGTTAACGTATTGGTATGCAAATATTGATAAAGGAGTGAATGCACTTTTGGCAAAACACAAAATTTAAGCCTATATTGTCAATTATTGATGTAAGATAGGTTAAAATATTTTGAGATTCAAGGATAAAGTCTATTATGTCACCTTGTGATGAAAAAAATAGAATAGGTCCTTGTTTTGTAATCCACGGTATAGAGCTTAATTGTTCCATATTATTATGTATTACCGTGAAGGTTCCATTGTGTATCTCATGTTGAGAACGATACAACTAAGTCGATTTCTTATTGGCATGGTTGGTTGTTCCATGAGATGCTACATGTTGAGCATTAAGAACTAAAATAATTAACTTGTGTGATTATTTAGTTTGTATTTCATGAGTTCTCTCATGTTGAGTACAAGTACGGTTAAGGTTGTCATTTCCTATGATAATCTTAGTCGGGGTTCCATAATCTCTTATGTTGAGCCCAAATGAACTAAATCAATCATCTTGTGTGATTATTTAGTTAACACTCCATAGATTTTTCTCATGTGGAGTGTGGATAATTGAATTGATTACTTTGTGATTAGTTTAATTGTGTAATCCGGTTAGAATATTTATGAGTTCTCTTTTGAATAATCTAATCGATGAATTAAGTCTCCATGAGTTTACTTGTGTTGAGCATATTTAGTCAAATTAATCTTGGTTTGCTTTGGTTAATATGATTGAATATTTTGGATTACAAATTCATACTTGTATGCAATTTGTTGAGTCTAAAGAAATACTTATTTTCTCTTGAAATTAAGGTCGCTCTTGTTGTTCCTTAGGGAATGACATCAAATGGGGGAGAGTTCTTTTGAACTTGCGCTTAATTTCCAAATCTTTGTGGGGAATGCGGCTATGGAATTTTTAGGGGTTATCTTGTATCTTTATAAACTCCTTGATGAATGCATTTAGCCTCGGCTTTATGATTGCATCTAAACAAGATGATAGAACATTTACCTTTGGTCATGAAATGTCTCTTACGGAAATTTCATTAGGATCCCGTTCTTGTAACTTTGCCAATTTTATTGACAAAAAGGGGGAGAATTAATTGTAGTTCACACTACAAATACATATGGTTTTCGGATCATTATGTAAGGGGGACTGGTTTACATGTGAGGTGGAGTATTGACTAAGGGGGAGTGAAGTATCACCATAGTATTGTTGTTGAAGTTGTGATGCAATTGGACTTTGACGTTGTGTAATAATACTATGACACTGTATAACAATGATTGAGAACCAATGCTTTTCTCATTTTTATAGCTACGGATTTTCAACAATGATGATACTAAACTTACAACCTTTGGGATCATTGGACTAATTGGAAGTGACGAAGATTTCGAGTATTATTGAAGATTAGGCATGTGGAATATGAGCTACAAAGTTTATTTATATAATTTTTGTATTCCATATGTATTAATAGTTTTTTCACTAAAATTGACAAAGGGGGATATTGTTAGAGCACTTCTCGGTCAAACTCGCATGCGTTGCTATCTCAAGCATGTTTTTCAATCTTAGTGATCAAAACTATATATTCTTGATTTCTAGTCTATTATAAATAAGGTCTCTGACTAGGATAGAAAGTGTAGTTGAGCTCAAGAACTCCATGGCGATCATCATACAAGACGAAGGACTACTCAAGGAACCAGTGGATCTTCATCGACTAAGAGGTATGTGGAGACTTGAAATTATCTATCACTCAAAAGTTTATCTACTCTATCTCCTATCTTGAGACAAAATTTGTTTTACTATATAGACTAAGAATATGCACATGTGACATTTCGAGCTGAGTATATCTCGCTTATCTATTTCTCGAAATGGGTGTTAGTAAAGCTTTCGCTTTAGCCAAGTTCATCTTTGCCTAGTGACGAAAGTCATGTTATGTTTCAATCACTTTGGAAATTGCTCTGACGAAAACTAGTTCATGAATAACAACTATATGACGTCCTATGAGAATGTTTTAATGATTGAAATGAGAGTTTAGACTATATAACAATTGTGGGATATAAACATTGTTGTGGCAACACATATATGTATAAGTCCTTAACACTTGAACCCAAGTTTTCGAAATTTGTTGATCAAGTGGAACCAGAACGTGAGCAGCAACTCAGTCTCATGAACTCCCAGTCTGCGAAACTGGCATAGTTCTCGAACCCGAGAATTTCTGCTGAAGTTGTAGCTCATGTGCAGTCCACGAACCCAGTCCGCAAACTGACGGAAGCTCTTGAACCTTGGAATTTCTGCTGAAGTTTATAACTTCAACCGGTTAGCTTGAGTCCGCGAACTCAGTCCGCGAACTCAAGAGGTTATGTCTGAAAACGTTGATTCGTGAACTTATCTTAAATTACTAAGGAATGCTTTTGCAAACCATGGCTTTATAGTTCATGATTAATGATTCGAGTGAATCACATCGTTTTTGATTCAATTGTGTCTCTTGTAGTACTTGAGATCTCATAGAAATTGAACAACTCTCTAACTAGTTCATTTGAGTCATTTGGACTAGTTATGGTGAAGAAAAATATGGTTGATATGAAAGTTATCATTTGGCTAACCATTTGGTTGACTAATATTGAACCAACCATTGTACACGTTTGGGTACGGTTACACAAACCCAAAACGTCAAGTACATGTGTGTATGGCAAGCTAAGTTTTCGATCTAACGGTTGAGAGATATTAGCTTGTATCTAATCGGTTTTCATCTAACTATTGATTATTGAATGCTTTGTTAGAAAGCTAACATTCCCTGATTTGAAAGAATATATAAGGAGAACTCTAGCCATTGGAAAAAATAATCCCCATACACCTTTATTGTGTGATACTAGTTTTCTCTAAGCTAGAGTCGATCTCCATTAACCCTTGAGTTTTCTCTCTAAATTCGGGTTAACGACTTAAAGACTTCATTGGGATTGTGAAGCTAGACCGATACTACTTTTCTTGTAGTTGTGTGATCTGATCTTGCTCTTTCTATCGTACGAGTACAATTGTAATAATTGGCTTGAGATTTATATCTCCGATAGGCAAGATAAAAGTAGTCACAAACATCTTCGTCTCATTGTTTGTGATTCCTCAATAATCTTCTTCAATGCGTCGATTAAGTTTATTGTGAGGTGATTGATGACTGAAAAAAAGTCATAGGTTTATTCGTGGGAGACGAATTTATCTATTACGTGTAGACTTTTATGTGTGAGACAGATTTGTTTGCTAAAGTCTTCGACTTTGGGTCGTAGCAACTCTTAGGAGCATAACTGTACCTTGGATCAGTGTGAGATTGGTTGGGGTTCAACTAGGGGTCTGGATTCAAGTTAATTTGGAGTAGTCTAGTGTCTATGGCATCAATGCAGTGTATGTTTAATCTGGACAAGGTCCCAGGGTTTTTCTGCATTTGCAGTTTCCTCGTTAACAAAATTCGGTGTCTGCGTGTTATTTCTTTTCGCATTATATTTTTATATAATTGAAATAATACAGGTTGTGCGTTGTTCAATCGATTAGAATATCCGACCTTATTGGTTTTTGATTTAAATCGATTGACACTTGGATATTGGTTTTTGGTACCATCCAAGTTATCTCTCTTTGATTAGACTCGCGAATCTTATTTGCTTGAGAAAATCAAATCGAGAGAATGAGATAATAACTCCTTGAGATATTTTCTATTGATTGAGTCTTGTTGATTCTCTAGAAAACAACTCGGAGTTGTCCATACAGATTGCTAATCGAAATATTGGGTGGTGTTGTTAGACCCCCGCATTTTCACCTACTACTTCCATGATGGAATAATTTCCTATTTTGCCTAAGTTTAGTTTCGACCAATAGGGATCGAGATATTTCGCAGACTGAAAAAAACCTAATTTTTGCAAATTGATAAAATTAGGCTAGAAAAATTGAATTTTGCGAGCTGACACAAAACCAATCAATTTTGGTGAATTTTTTGCATTGATACAAAAAATCACTAATTTTTATTTCAGAGGGAAGCACAACTTGTGTGCCTCTGATTGAGTATTTCTATGCACATCTTAATCCCGACACTTCGGGAAATTCATGCTACTGAGCCGCGAACGAACATTAATTTTCAATGTCATATCAATATCAAGAGTTTAGCTGGGGAACATAGTATAGGATAAACACTCAGCAATCCACGCATTAGTGAATAATGCAGGTGGGAGTTCAATAAAATTTATAGAATTTCTGGGATTTTGGAAACCAACACTATTCTGAATAAATTTCATATGCAAGTATACTGAATTTCTCAATACATATGTAAGTAAAGAGGAACAGGCACTCATCACTTTTAAAAGGCTCTATTTCTTTCCAGAACGGCGGTACATTAAATACAGGGTTTTAAAATCTTATCCCTGAACTAAAAACCACCATCCACAGTAGAACATTATGATTCCTTTTCCCGCAGAAAGAACATGTTTGTGGATGAGAGACATCGGAAGGTAGACTCGTAGCCATTTTGGAAAACTGCAAGTTATGTAAAGATTTCTTGGCAGACACTACGTTTGAAGTAATTTTCTTCATGCTAGGTAATACCACATGAGTATTAGATATGGGCACAGAAGATGGCTTACTTATTAAAACAAAGTTTTCCTTTTTCAAGGTTTTGCATTGTTCCTAGGCTAGAAGAATAGATGCAACCAGTTTCATCTTTTCAACACGAAGACTATTCAGATCTGATGAATGAGTCTCGATCAAATGTTTTTCTATAATTGAATCTTCTTTAACAATATCTTCAAGAACACTAATCTTTTCACGCTGTAGAGTAGTTTTTTGAACAAGGTTTTTGATTTTATTAGAGAAAGACTCAACGATACTGTAGAGTTCCCGTTCTATATCAAAAGACTTCCCAAGTTCATCAATGATCTGAGCATACTTTTTTTCAAGAAAACTAATTTAAAAACTTGAACATCAATAATCTCAGCAGATTTTTTAAATGTTTTGGTGAGCTCCGTTTTAGATTCTGACATAGTGTCAACTATCACTTTAGAGGGAATGTTATCAGAATCTGATAGCAAAAGTTTTATACCTCGTGATTCGGAAGAATCGGCTAAGGATTTATCCTTTAAGGTAATCCCAAGACATTTGGCATAATAAAAAACTTTAGAGGACATATCAACGTGTATCTAGCAAGATGAACTTCTATCCACAAAATCAGATTTCCACAAACACAGACGTATGAGGTATTAAACGTGTTTTCCTGCTCTGATACAAATTTAAAAAGTGAGGGTCTAACAACCATACCCAATATTTTGTTCGGCAATCTGTATGGACTTGATCCAATACTGTGTAGTCAATCTCGGACGAGATTTCCGAGATATCCGCCCAGTAGGACTCTACGCACTTGATTCCTTAAGATGATCTCACCCACAACTAAGAGTTGTTACTACCCAAAGTCGAAAACTTATAAATTTTTTTGTCTCCCACAGATAAGTCTATTCTGATAGATAAATATGTCTTCCACATTAATACCTATGAAGTTTTGTTTTGCTTATTGATAAATCAAGGTGAACAAGAACCAATTGATAATCCGGTCTTATATTCCCGAAGAATAGCCTAGAAATATCAATCACCTCACAATAACTTAACTATATGGTAGTAGAAGAAGTTATTGTGGAATCACAAAGAATGAGACTGATAGCTTTGTGATTACTTTTTATATCTTACCTATCAGAGATAAATCTCGAGAAAATCTTAGAGAAGATAGTACTCAATAGGATAGAACAAGTAAGACCAGAATACGCAACTACAGAGAAAATAGTTGGATCTGGCTTCAGAATCACAATGAAGTCTTCAAGTCGTTAACCTATAATAGTTTTGTAAAAACCCAGGCTAAAGGAGAATCGACTCTAGTCGCAACTAGTATCACACATAAGTGTGGGGATTAGGTTTTCTAGTTGTTAGAGTTCTCCCTTATATAATCTTTCAAATCAGGGTTGCTTACAATCAAAGCTAGGTTAGCTTAGAAACAAATCACCGTTAGATGAAATTCAGATTTAAGATTCATGATAAGTTTTCTTAAAACCAAAGCAATATCTCTCCACCATTGTAGTAGCAGGAAATCCCACACTACACCCCTCACAAGAATTCATACAATCAAATCATTTTTAGATCAACAATCATAAATTTTATTGATTAATCTCACAAATTTTACAAGATAAAAAAGGAAATGAAGCTAAAGAATTAACAAACGCTCTAGACTTTCTTCTCCTAATGAACACTCAACACTCGAAAAGATCCCCCCTTTTCCTTATGCTTGTTCAACTCTTTATATAGGGAATTACATAGTGGATGACATCTAATCTGTCCTTTATTTTAGGATCTGACTTGCGATATCCTCGCAAAAGTTCTATTGTTGATCTTCGCAAACACTCTAATCATCGCAGAGTCATCACACTTTTCTGATTTTTCTACCATCGTCATCTGTTACGTCATTCTTCAAATCATTCTGTGACGCCATAAAGTGTTGTTGACTAAACTTCGCAAATATATCCTTCTTGCGATATTCTGATCCTACATCTTAACTCTTCTCATGTCTTCTCTGCGAAGGAGAGAATTCCATGAGAAACCATTCTTCAAAATATCGCAACCGTTCATCTTTTCACATTCTTATGTACTGACACGATTCTGCATTTTGCGTGAATTTTATTACTCGTGTCTCTTCTTCCATACATCTCTTGACACGTCTTTTTCAACCACTGCTTTTTAACCGCTCACATCTAATCCTCGCATTAAATGCACTCATCTTCTCGAGAATTGCTACCCCCTATATATATTCTTCTTACTTTTCTCTTATCTTCTTTTTACTTCCTCTCTTATTTTCTCTGCAACTTCACTTCGTTATTCTTCCGTAACTTTCGCTCATGCTACTGTAATTCTTCTTCTTTTGATTTTTACTTTCTTTCTTCATTCCCATACTAAAAATGCCTCCAGCTGGTCGTAATAAATGAAGTTGCTTTTGAAGGATTTCGAAAGAATTTTCTAACCAGAGGTTTTACTTTATCTCCTGTTCCTGGTCAAAACCCTAAATCTGATCTTACTGCCAAGTTATTTTATGATCATCCTTTCAATCATGGAAAGATCATAATCTCGCTAGGTCAGCTATAAGATGGTCTCTCTATTCCCCTCTATGACCCTGGGCTCCCCTTATTTTATGAAATTATTTCTCATGCGAAGTTTTCGCGAGTTGTGTATCAATTAAGTGGGGATTGCATTCGTTTAATGCTCGAGTTTTCCACTCGCGGTGTTGGTAAGGAATCTCTTTACCACTCAGAAGTTAAAAACACTAAGTTCTTGATGTTTCTATTGATCCTGCGAAGTATACTGTAGAAAATTTCTTTGCGAATTATGAGATAATTTCCATGAAAATAGATAGCACTTGCTAGGGCGTTCGTTTAAAGAAGAGAGATGATGTTACTAATGACCAAATACTTATGCAAGACATTGATTGGCATCCTGGCAAGAATACTGACCGCATCATTCTAATGATGATAAATGGTGTATTTTCCCTTTAATCCTAGAGGTCCATACATCTCTGTCTCTCATATTTTACCTGGTGAACTGTAGAAGTATCAACCATGGGTATTCAACTGAAAAAAGGATAACAGAGGTATACTTTAAAGCTTTCTTTTTTTTTTTTTGAGTTGTTATTCTTTTTATTCTCATATATACTTTTGTTAACCACTCCAATGTTTTAGGTGTAATTAAATTATCGATTGAAAGGTTGAAGGCAAATTATGCCAAGACTAGGAAGATTGGTATTTTATCATCTCTTCAATCAATCACAGATGAAGTAAGAAATATTCTTTTATGATTCTTCACAGTATATTGTTGCCTCTATTTCTTATCTTCATTCGTGTGTGTAGGATATCACTGAAGTGGATGAATCTGTGAAAGATGCAAAGACTAAGGGTACAGGCAAGAACATTCCTCGCAAAGATAAATCCACTGCCCCTCCTTCAAAGAAACGAAAATTCCAATCTAGAGAAGATTCTAGTGATCATAGAGATGATGATGATAATGTTTGTTCTGCGAAGGAAACTTCACAACCTGAGTCTTCTATGGCCCAATTGTCCGACATCTTCTCTAGTACTATGTAGGGAATTTGTGATACTCCTCTCACTAATGCCTGCCAATCCATAGCTGCTATTTGCGATGCTCCTCTTTTAGAGAATAATGAGTCTCTTCGCGGGGTTTCAAGATCTATATCTCCCAGTTTCTTACATTCACTTAATAGTTTGTTAAATTTTCATACTTACACATTTCTTATCTTTTTATTTTTATCTTTAATTCTTAATTTATTCTGAAAATTCGCTGCACTACTTCGCAGGCTGGGACAGCTTCTTATGCTGTTACCGCAGATTTAGAAAAAAGGCGTGCGACCTTTGAAAAGAAATATATTGAACTTCGCAAGAAGAACGTGAAATTGGAGGCTGAAACTGTTAGTCTTATTCAAGAAGAACAACTAATTGGAATCTAAGATAGCTAATCTTCGTGAAAATAATAACCATTGGAATCGAGACTTGTTCAAAAGAATAAAATTTCTGGTCTTCAAAATGCCAATAAGCAACTCTATGGTGTAGAACTTTTTATTCCTTTTTCTTCATTTTGCTTTCTCATTATCTTTTCTTATATGGTCTTTCTGATAAGGCTATTCTTCTTCATACGTTTCCCAATCTTATGGATGATGATACTCTTCTTGAATACCTAAATATCTCTTTAAATAGTTTTTCAAATAATAAGATTGAATCTCTTCCTATAGATGAAGTTAGATCCAAACTTCGCTTCTTAGAAGTTGACCATAGATCCGCCTTGACTATGGATAACAAGTTTAAACGTTTTTTCCATAATTCCAAAGAATAAATCAATAATTTAAGAACCAATTATAGTGACCTTATAGATGAAAAAGATCGTATTTCTATTCAAGGTGCTCAAACTTTAGCAAAATTCCAAGAAACTTTGAGGTCCAAATTGAAAGAGATGATCTCAAACATAGAAATGTTGTACTCTGCGAAAGAGAGAACCAAACTCGCTCCCGTCTTCTCATAAATGATGATGATGAATTTGCTTGGGCTGCGAAGGTTCTAGATAACGCCAGAAATAACTTAGGTGTAAATGTCAGTCTCCAAGTTGAGCAAACATCCTTGATCATCTCTAATAGAGAAGGTTGTTAACTGTTATTCTTCATTTAGTTATTTGCTTTTTCATAAACTATTATCAGGTTGTTGACTTATTGTTATACGTTCGCAGAATCTGAAGAGAGATATCGTAAGAGAATTAATGAGCTTGAGAATGAGAAAGCGAAGCTCGCGAGAGATCTTTCTTCTCGCAATGAGAAATGTTCAAGATTGAAAACTCAAATGAAGATCACTATTACGAATTTCGGGAATGACGCAATTTCTTTTCCCAATGACACTATCAAGGAGATTTGCGACGACAACAAGATTCCTCACTCCAAGTACCCTTGTCTCTTAGATAAAATTCCAGAAAATACTCCTTCTCTAGTAATCTCTAATAGTGAAGCTGATAAAGAACAAGAGTTTGATGAAGAATCTAATGAAGATAAGGGAGAAAGCTCTACTGAAGAATCTGATGGAGACAAGGAAGAATCAAGCAAGAAATTGATTTTGTTTCTTTGTCCGATTTTTTGTAAAACTTGTACATTCGTTCTCTGATCTTCTATTCTTGTAATCTATCATTGCGAATTTCTCTTCAATATAAGCTCTACTTCTCTTGTTTCACCGTGTATGTGTTAGAAAAACTTTTCTCTTGCAATATGAGTGACCAAAATACAATTAAATTTTTAATTTATGCGTAAATCTATCATGTGAAAACAGATAACATTTAATTTATTCTATGCATTCCCATACTTGCCTCTGTTATTTGTATTCAGATGAGTGATTGAGCATGTTACCTTTGTTTAGTAAAATAATTTACGATAAAATCACAATTATCTCTGCATAATCTTGCAATCATAAATTGTTAGGAAATCGCAATCATCTTTGTATAATTTCGCAATCATAAAATTGTTAGAAAATCGCAATCATCTCTTCATAATCTCGCAATCATAAATTGTTAGAAAATCGCAATTATCTCTGTATAATCTCGCAATCATAAATTGTTAGATTGCATTCATTCTTGTATTCTAATGTGGTCTTATTTTGCCTTCCTAAGTAAAGGTCTTATTTTTCCATCTTTTTTCTTTGCAATAAAATCGCAGGACGTCCCTACACTTTCATGTGGAAACCCATTGATCTTGCCTTATCTTTTTTTTCTTTTGTATTTTTTCTTCGACAATATGACATGTCTAAATTTTCTTGCGAAATTAAATCCCCATGACATTGTCTTCTTGCGATGAAATCGTAGGACGTCCTTACACTTCCATGCAATGACCCATTGATCTCGTCTTATCTTCTCTTTTGTATTATTGCCTCTTCACGAATGTTGCACAAATATGACAAGTCTAAGTATTCTTGCGAAAATATAGCCTCATGACATTTGCGTCTTAAGACACTTATCAGCTCCATAATGGAGGGTTCCACCCTTATCTTCCCCCTGGTTTCCCTTTCAAGGAGATGTACTTCTGCCATACAAGACAAGCTCCTCCCATCCAGTCTTAACAACAACCAGTTGTGTTCGCAGGCTCTTATCCCTTTTGCCTATATGGCTTATGTTTACGAGACTGCACCCTAAGTGGGGTTTTCTTCGGGCCGAGTGCATCATAACCAAGACTTTCCAAGAATGGTCAGGGTAGTTTCATACGCCCCGGGAACTCTTGGATCAACTGTGTACCTCGGTTCCTTGGTCATACTCTGCACCCCTTAGGATAGCTCTTATTACCTTAGTCGCCCAACTCAAGTCATATGCTCAAGCTGAGAATCCAAGGTATCACTCCTGGATGGGCTTTCATTGACCCCAATCTCCATAACTCAGGTTCCAGCAGCGGTGTAACCTTATCGCTGATCCATGCAACATATACCCCCTTGCATGACGTACTTTAGGTCTTACATTTGCCTCTTGCGAAATTTTATTCGCGAACTAGGGTGTACGCCATAAAGGTTCATCCCATTCTAAGGATTATTCTTTTGCATTTCATCTCTGTTGTAATTTCTCAATCTCATTTTTATCATTAAGTAAAATATATTTTTGAAATTTTTGCATATATATTTCTTATCTTTTTCTCACTATTTCTTTCATTTCACAATTTAAATTTTTTACCTTTGATGTTTTCTGCCTCTGTTATTTTGCTAACTTTCGCTACAGTCTTTCCTTCTGCGACATTTTCGCCACTTATTGTTTGTCCTCTTCGCAGCATTCTTTCTTCTCTCTGTTTTATTGTATCAACCATCAACCTCTCACTTATTTATTTTTGTTTGATGTTATACTTCCAATTCTCCTTCTTGGTAGCTTTTTATTTGCAGGATTCTACATCGATTTCATAGCACTTCTTACCTTCAATCCAATCTCCCTTTATGATTCCAATGCCACTGGGATGAGGAAACTTGATACACTGGTGGAAATTTGATGCCACGCCTAGAATTCCATGTAACCAAGGTCTTCCAATTAAGGCATTATATGGAGATTCAACTTCGACAACACATAAGAGAATTTTAGAAGATATCCCCTTTAGTGAAATTCGCATAGTGATTTCCCCTCTAGGTTTATTGGTAGTACCATTAAAACCATAGATTTTATAGGTTGAAGGTACCAAATCCTCATCCCTGCCTTTATAGGTTGAAGGTACCAAATCCTCATCTCTGCCTCCCATAGTTTTATAAGTATGATAGAACATGATATCTACAGAACTTCCCGTATCAATTAAAACTCTATTGATTGCCCATGAATCTTCGGCCTCATCATCCTCATCTTATTCTTCATCTTCTCTTTGTTTCAGGTTTATCTCCAGTCTTACCACTAATGGATTGTCATGCATCTCGCCAAGCTCAGGTACTTCTTATGCAGTGAAAGAAATAGTCTGTTTTTGCCACTCTTCTAGTGGCGAAGCTTTGGCAATATTCATTACTTCTCTCCCATCAGCATCTCTTGCGAAACTCTACTTAGGACATTGTCATGGAAATCTTCGATTGTTTTGTATGAATGTATAATAGAGTTACAAAACAGACTTTTTGCCTTCACTCCAACTTTTATGACAAATGTTTATCCTCCTTTTGTTGCATTAACTCTGCGAATTTATGGTGGTGGTGGTAAGAGTTGAGATTGAGGGTGCCCTATTAGGAAATGATTTAATTTTCCCTGGTCTATCATTCTGAGAATGATTCTCTTTACATTCCTGCAAATATTTGTGGAATGTCCATGAAAGAGATGATAAGAGCAACATTCTTGACTTCTGTGATTTGGAAGTGGTTCTTTTCCCATATTCCATGGTGTCGGTATGTTCTCCATTAAAATGATAGCTTCCCAAA
Source organism: Papaver bracteatum (assembly GCA_023529315.1). Classification (NCBI taxonomy): domain Eukaryota; kingdom Viridiplantae; phylum Streptophyta; class Magnoliopsida; order Ranunculales; family Papaveraceae; genus Papaver; species Papaver bracteatum. The sequence goes on from JAJJWX010005092.1 coordinate 635,769, forward strand.
ATTTTTCCACACTAGTATTCAAAGGTGGCATCTTGATCTCTTCCCATATTATTTTTTGACTTCCTGATCCTCTATAGTAATTTTGTCTTTGCCCTCCATAATTTTCTTGTGGCTGATCAAGTCTTTGGATTTTGTTGTTTCCACCTCGGCTATAAAAGTTTCTCTCTCTCTTAAATTCTTCTTGGTTACGACTTCCCATAGCTACTATTTTTTGCTGATTATCCTCCATACTCTTTTTTTGTTGGACCTGCGAAGTGCTCGCAACTGTGTTTATCAATTTTGGTAGCAAACTCGCATTCGCTGCTGTTGAACTTGTATTCGCAACGGGATACGATTCCATTTCATTCTGTTTATCTTCAAGGGAAATGTACTCCTCCTACAACTCCCGTAATTCAATCATTGTGATTGTATTCTTGATTCTAAAAATTTGAATGCATAGCAGATTGGTTGCGAATATTGCATTGATGAATGATAAAATGAGATATCTCTAATCCACACGTCCAGCCATCTCACTGCATATTTTTTTTCCATATTATGGTTAGATGCTTCAAACTTTCTCCAATTCTCTGCTTTAAGCAAAATACATCTTCAATCCCTGGTCACGAAGAATTGTTACTTATATATGCCTCTAAAAATGTAGTTTTCAAGTGGTTGAAAGATGTTATCGTATTTTTGGGCAATCCCTCGAACCATTTCAGTGCTTCCCCTGTTAAACTAGATGTGAAATACTTGCACAATACATCATATTGATTTTTCCACTGTAGCATACACCTTACATACGCCTTGATGTGTTGAATTGCACATGTTGTTCCGTCAAAAATGCTAGTTAATGCAGGAAGATTGCATTTTGGGGGTATTCCTCCTAATTTTACTTCTTGTGTGAATGGAGTTTTCGCAGCTTCTTCAATGGCCTTATCTAATTTCCTTCTGCCTCATTCTCTCCTATTATTCATCATTCCTCTCATTTCTGCCAGTTCTCTTAAGATTTGTTCATTTACCCCGGACGCTGATCCCATTGGTCTTTTTAATTCTTCTTCTCTTCTCCTGTGTTCTTGACTGTTTTGTGTTGCGAGATTTTGATTTTTTTCTCCATAATTTTCTTCTTATCTCTCTCTGCGATCTTCTCTTTCATTTCCTTCATGAATTCGCATATCATCATATCTCTCATTTTCTCTTCTGCGATTTTGTTCACTCCTTATCAACTCTCTTTGTTGTCTTTCGATTCTCCTTTGTATTCTATCATATTCTTCATTGATATTACCATTGTTGCGGTTTTGTTCGCGTCTTCTTTCTCGATTGTCATGATTGTTCTGACATATTAATTCTTGGAGCTCTCTTTCCTCCATTTCTACTCTCAATCTTTCTCTCTCGCAAGCTAAACGTGCTTGTTTAGCATAATGTCTCTCGATTTCTTATTCAATTACTTGTTCATTTCTGCGATTTTCTCTCCCATGTAATATTCTTCTTCCTTATTCTTGATTTCCTTCATCGCCTTGGTTGTTTCTTTGTTGATGCTGCCTGTTTTGAGGAATTTCTCCATATGGAATGTATCGATCTTCAATCATTTCTCTATTTTCGCGACGTTCTTCATCTGGATTTTGCACCTCCTGCCGAATATTTCCATCAATATTTTCTGCAAGTGAGTTTCATCTTTCTTCCCTTCTGATTGATCTTGAACTTGATCTTGTAGTACTTCTTGACCTTCTATTTTGTAGTCTCATATTCTCCATTCTCAACTCGTGATTCTGTCTTGTCAAATTAGCACGTTCTTCTGCTTCTACTCTCCTTTCTTCGTGTATTCTTTGTCTCAATTCCTCTAATGCTTCAACTTCTCCATTTCCATGAATTATTCCTCCAACCGCTTCCTGATCTTCTTCTATTCGCATATTGTTTCTTAATTGTTGCTCCTCTTTCGCTTCACCTGTTGAATCTGACTGCCATGTGTGTACACTCACTCTATCATAATCCATAGCTCTATTTTGCGCTGGTGTATGCTGAATTGGTTGTTGAATTTGATTTTCCCCATCATTTCTTGTATTCATTCTTGATGGTTCTCCAGTTTCATTTCTTCCTTCTCCAGCAAGTCTCTTACTCTTTCTCACAGTTGTTGGTTGTCTTGAAGCATTTCTTCTTCTAGCCATCTCTTTAATCTTAATGAATTATATGAAACTTTTCACCAACTTCTCCAAATTCTTTCAAATCACAATACTAATCTTCACACTAAAAACAAGGAAAGTCCATGTTTCTAGCGCCAATATGTAGTAGCAGGAAATCCCACACTACACCCCTCACAAGAATTCATATAATCAAATCATTTTAAGATCAACAATCATAAATTTTATTGATTAATCTCATAAATTTTACAACATAAAAAAGTTAATGAAGCTAAAAAATTAACAACCTATTTGTGGGTGAAAACTATTCCTGCAGATTTTGGTAATTTGGGGTGTGTGGATGAGGAATGAATCTAAACCCTAAATAAATGCACTGCGCGGTGAGTGCTTGTAGATTCGAGAGATCAATCTGTGCAAGTCCGGCCTAAACCAAGAAATGGTCCTTCCAGACTTGTTTCGGTCACAAAGTGAAGGAGATGAGGTTGATCTTAGGGAGGGAAGCGAAGAAGGTGTTGAGAATGTGAAGGTGTTGGCTATACAAGACTTGTATCAGAAATATGAACTGGCTTGTAGGGTGTAAGCTATCAGTTCCGGTGTTTGAATACGATTGTATCAACACTTGCCTCTGTTATCTCTTCTTGTTCTCTCTTCTTGTTAGAAAAATAGGGTGGAGAACCTATTTATACAAGTCTTTTAGCCTAACTTTCGTATCTCGTGGAAACTGGAGTGATGGAGTAGTGGAGTAGTGTGTTGGTGTTACACGACCAGGCTTGCCCACTTCTCCCATCATCACTAACCGTCCATGATTTCCTGACACGTTCTTGTGATGGCGCGTTGTGCGCTGCACGTTATAAGCTGCCAGAACAATACCCCAGTATGTATCCCCCAGTTTGTGACATGATTGATGTCTTGAACGTGTAGATCGTGGGACCCACAGAAAGTTGCATGTAATGCTACGTTATTTAGGAAATTGATACTTGTGAAGTATCGCGTGTATAATATGCAGGTAATGCATCGAGTATATTCAGCATGTATGAAGCATCGCTGTTTTAGAATCTCAAAATAACTTCATGTCCAGCCTACTTCATGTGATGATTTGGAGGATGCGCAAGCAAATCCTCCCTTGGCCGACCACATAGTGTGTTAGAGTGACGGATTGTGATTACCATGACTCCGTACTGACCAATTAACTCCTGACCAGGGCTGTATAGCCAAGTCGGTGAAGTTGGACGGACGAGATGATCTTTGAGACACTCATCTGCGACCGTTGATGGAATTAGGGTTTATGAAAAGGTGGGCAAGCATCACTTTTCAGCTTAGTCGAATCCAAGCTTGGGACACAACTTTGGCTAGGCCGGTCGTGCATGTGTGTAGAAAACATGACGGTGTAGGCTCCCATACCTCATTGTCTCACGAAAATGTGATCTAGGCCACTCAATTCGTCATGCGAAGTTGTGTGGTTGAGATCAATTTGCGACAAAAAAGTGGTGCCGCAAAAGCCGCAATCCTTACCAACATGGGGCGGGCGTTCCAAGACGACCAGGCTTGGTCGGTCTTGGACGATTGCTCCAAAGTATAGGTGGTAGGTTGGTGTTCACGCCTATGCCTTACCATCCCATGAAAACATGATCTAAGCCACTCAATTCGGCCGGCGAAATCGAGCGGCTGAGATTAGTTTGCAATTTGGAAGGAGCGACCATGCATGTTGGAGGCGCGCGAACCGAGGAGAAAAGGAGAGTTCGGTCTTGGACGATCAGGTGAGGGGATAGATGGGTCCATGGTGGTCATATTGGTATGATCGGACCTGCTTTGATCTAATGTCGGACCCTCCATTCGTGCCGGAGAAAATGGACGCTCGTGATTCAAAACCCTAATTTTGGGTTTCAAGGTCTTGCGTCATGCTCCATTCAGGCGCACGATTTGGAATGACCAACCATGGTTGGTCATGTCCTTCAGGTATGTAGGTGGGACCAAGGTGATTGTGTTGACATACTCCGTGCCCATTAAATCTACATATGCACCCTCCATCTATACCTGCGAAGATGGATGGTTGAGACTGATTTGTGACACATGTAATGTGCCGCAAACCCTAATTTAGGGTTTTCGTCCATACTTCTTTGTTTTGGACATTTTGGCAAGCTAGGCCAAGGGGAGGCCGACCATGCGGGGCCCGTATTAGTTCGGCAGCGGATATTCCATACCTGCTTGGGGGTTATGGAATCGATCTGGGCCATCCAATCATGCTGGTGGAGTTGGATGGTCGTGATCATATCCAGAATGATACGGTCAGTCCGGGCGCTCAATCGGGCTAGTATAACAACCGAGAGTGGCTCAATCGGGCTAGTATCACACAGAGAGAGTTGTAGCCTGTACGGGTCTTTCGTACATGTTTCATTATAATGCTTGGAGATTCGTGTTGCTCTGCTGAGAGCAACACTCTGTCGTCATACCGCACTGATAATGAGTACAGGAAATACAAGGCTGATTGCACATTAATTAATAATGCTATAAATTCACAGGGTATATGGGATTGTTGCTACATGCTCCAACCTGGATGAATTTCATGTATTTTATTCACAGAATGGGATTGTTGCCACATGCTCCATTCTAGGTGAATTAATAAAGTGAAGGAGTATCCATCACTTATTAATAGCCTTATCTTTTACAAGATATTAGCGCATAATTTTTAGGTTTTACAATTTTACCCTTAAATGAAAATCCACCATCAACATTAAGTCCCCTGCCTAGTACATAATGGTTACACTATTGTGGGGTAGGCATGAGATGGTGACATACATATGTGAGAAAGACAGGATAAAGGAAGTTTACCCGGAAGAGTATTGACCGACCGCTAGTTGTCCATGCCATTGCGCCTGCATGGAATCCTTTGGTGGGACCGGTTTCCTTCTTTGGGTATTTGAATCAAAAGGGGAATCCAATCAAAAGAGGAATCCTTGTTCTATTAGGATTCTTCCAAATTTTGTCTATGTAAGGGACAGACCCCTTCTTCTTTTCCTCACAATTTTTTTTTGTTTGGTTTAGCAGCTCCCGTTTGTGCTCTCCACTGTCGTCGCCGACCCGCCGTTGCCGGAGGTGCCGCCAGACGTCCGCCGCCGCCCGTCCGTCTTAGGTAAGTTTCGGGTTGTTTTTTTTAATAGGAAAAACCCTAATTTTTTTAGGTAAAAACATTTTGATAGATACATCATGCTTAGCTTTCCCATCAAGATTGATAGTAAAAACCGCCCATTTTTGCTAGAACTGCGATCCCATGAATATGCCGTCTTTTGCTTCTCCTTCCATTGTTGCATGCAAAACCTAGCTTCTTAGGTTATATTTTGGAAAGAAATTTGACTTGAAGTTTGCAAACACGATTCCCATAAATATAAGAAAACCGTGATCATGAATGACGTGTTTGATTTGAATGGGGTCCCACCCACATATGCCTAAATGAAAGCTGACCTCATAGCCTTGTTCCTTGAACCAACACCGGACTTGAAACTTAAAACCAATACCAGACTTGAAACTTGAGTAATACCAGACTTGAAACCAATACCGGACTTGAAACCAACACCGGACTTGAAAGCAATTCCAGACTTGAAACCAATACTGTACTTGAAACCAACGCCGAACTTGAAAGCAATACCGGACTTGAAACGAATACCGGACTTGAAACGAATACCAGACTTGAAATCAATGCCGTACTTGAATACCGGACTTGAAACCAATACCGGACTTGAAACGAATACTGTACTGGACCCAATATGTGCACTCCAACGTGAATTGTGTCTTGTCGTGTGTGACTACATCTCATGCGTTTTTCATACGAGTTCTAACTCCTGTCTTTTATTTCATTATGGAATGCAGGAAAGAATTCCTGTTGAAATATCTTCTGGAGATAATGCTGGTGCCAAGTCAGGAAGTGTTGACAGCTTCAAAAATATGTTGAACATCGATGATGAGTTGTTCACCTCGCCTTTTCCACACATTAAGAGACATCCTTCTCACCAGATAGTCATGCTCTCCGGTTCAGAAAATATGGAAGCTGATCCATCTTTTTCTTCATCACTTATGATGAGATTTTGTCTCCGGAGAAATGAATATCCGCCTTCTCCTATCGACTTCAAGATTTGTCATACTCCACTGGGTTCTTATGAAGGATGGATGAGACGCATGTTGAATAATAAGGATGTTAAAGCTAATTTGGCCAAAGCACAAATCCTTAATGCGGTCATGGCATCTGCTGCTATTGAAATTAATAAATACGCTGCAGGTTTGATTACCTTCGTTTCTCGGTGGTGCCCTTCTACTCATACAACTATATCTAGATGGGGAGATATGACTATTACTCTAGAGAGTGTAGCTGCATTAATGAACCTGCCTGTCGCCGGAAGTCTTTATTACAAGCTTTCTGACACGGAACAACATAATTATGACATCATACTTCAAAAGGTGGCAGGTTTCGACAGTCTGGACAAGGAGGAGAAAAAAGACACGAGATGCTTTTACACCTGGTGGGTATCGGAGTGGTCTTCTGTAGACCCGGATCAAGGGTTGGAAAATAAGCTCAGTGTGATTGTGTTCCTGTCTTTGTGGATATACAGAGACATATTTGACGATGGTTCTGGAAAGAAAACCATAAGAAGTGACCTCGTTAAGATCGCTATAAGGCTAGCAAAAGGTTAAGTTCTTCCCCTAGGCGCCTTGTTCCTTGGATCATTGTATTCCCATCTGGACGCCTTAGCAATGGATATACATGTTTCCAACGGGTACAAGAAGGTGGAGTCGCACGTTCACTTCGATTTTCTTCATGCATTCTTATGGGAACATTTCAAAGGCTATGCTCCTGCTCCTGCGAATTCGCTCAGTAGTTTGTATGGTGGTTCGAGAATACTTCGTTGGCATAGGAGGCGTCCCAGAACTGGTGCGAAACTTGTGGACATCTTTGATAATGTGTCTTCCATAGATTTTCGTCCATGGGGATCGATCCATTCTTCCATTGTTCAACCGAAGACCTTTGATATTGCTTCTGACGGTCTTGATGTTGCGTTGCGTACTGATGCTAAGACCATGAGATTCAGAGAACTTGTTTATCTACACAGCTGTATCCCAGGGTATATCGCATCTCTATTCAATGAAGCATTTACTGTGACTCCGTACAATATTGATAGGGCTACTCGTCAAATGGGATTTGACCAGGGTGTTCCATTTATCCGTCCATCATAGGTTCCGAAAGAACTTCTCCCAGATATTCTTAATGTTGACGTGTTCTTAAAACGGCTGAGTCTTCCTTTCTGGCCTATTGGGAGAAAACCCGTGGTAGCTGATAAGTATAAGGAATTTTGGAGGAAACAACTATTGGCTTTTCAGAAGTTCTCAGAGGACGTTGTAGCGGATTTTCGTGGTGAGCCATCTCCTGACATTCTGAAGAAACATTTCCGTTTGAAACCACTCCCAGGAAAATGGACCAGAGCTGATGATTACAGTCCCCAAGCAAGAGGGAGGTCCAAAAGGTAGGCAAGCAATTTGGTGATCCTCAATTCCTCCAATATGCAGGTATTTAAATCTCTTTCTGTCGACTCCTTTATTTCTCTGGAGTGCTCTCTTCTAAGAGTGATTCTTGCTTGAATTTAGGGAATTCCGAAAGAGAATGTTTTCATAAGGTTGGCGCGCATTCAGAACGAAAAATCTGGTAATGTTGGCCCTCGTGTTGAGAAGTCTGGCGATCGATACTGATCCTTATGCTGAGAAGTCTGGTGAAACCGAAACCACTCCTTTATTGGACAATGACAGAGATGACACAAGCTCGGATGGACAAGGCGCCTCCGTAGGTGATATTGTTGATGAGGCGTTGATGGAAATCAGTACCCAGAGCGAAGTAGACATCCGGAGAAATGTAGGAGAGGTAACATATGCTATCGTTGAGACGACTCCCCTTGAAGCACGTTCTGAACAGGTTTCGATCAATCAAGTTGTGGTGACTTATTACAAAAGGCCTCCTTCGTCCGACAAGGCTCCTTCAATTTGTGAAGTATCGGTAATGAAGTATGGGGCTTTATTCGATCCTCCTTTCACTGTACCCTCTCCAGGTCATATGTTGGTTGGAGGATTTAGTGTGCTAGCTCAGTTCGAATGGTTGTACAAGGCGATATGGGAGAAGCACGACCACATTTCTACTACTACGAATCTAAAAAGTCACCTTGCATTGGTCAATCGCGTCCAGGAAGCTTTATTTTCCATCCATGGGATGAGCGTCACGACTGGTCGAACAGTTTATGAGGATATGATTGAAGACTGGAAGTGCCATCGAGATGTGTTTGTACAGTATGGCTTAAATTCTCCTTGGTTCTTCAAAGGGTTCTCCGAGATTCAAGAGCTCCAGAAATTACAAAATGAAGTCCCTTCTGCAGATTGTGTTACCCGCCAGGAAGAAAAGATTGAAAGGATATCTAATAAGTTGAAGCTGGAACAGGATGTTCTTCAGAAAATGAAAGCCGCTCTTGCACAGAAAGACGAGTTGCTGTTGAAGGACTTTCCTTGAAGAATTCACGCAACTTATTTGTCTTTTTTAGATGTTATTCTTTTTGAGTGATAGTGAGGATTTACTTCCACAATTTGACTTCCGATTTTGAATTAATAGATAATTGAATTGGTTTATTTTGATATAGTTTTATGAATCGATTTTCTTGAAAAGGGATTATCTTAAATGGAATTTGCATCTTGGTCATGAATGTTTGCACAAATCATATGAGATTGCAAATGTCGCGTAAAATGGAAGTATAAAAGGAAACAAACATGGTGTTTAATTATTGAGCCTCTTTTTTCCACGCCCGGGATGCCAGTCCCCAGTAAACTTTAAAACTATCTTTCTTAGGAGATTGTTGGATATAACTTACTTTCTTTCGAGACCTCACTTGTGTAAAACCGAAGTATCCCCTCCAAGGAAGTCATCCTCATTGATTCCTTAGAGAAGGAAAGCTATCCCTCTGAACCAAGCTTCTCCTGAACAATGCACTTAAAAGTGTTGCATTCACTGGTGGGATAGTGAAGGAACCGGTGGAAATGACAATACCTCGGGTCAATTACTTCTTGATCAGTGGGTGGACGCCTTACCGGAGGTAGCTCCACCTCTCCGTTTTGGACCCATGCCTCCATCAACTCCAAAATCTTTTTCATTGGGAAGGGAAAGTATAGGTACTTTGAGTCTGGATTTTCCTGCGTTAGTGGGCGTTGTGACGTCTCTACGTGGCTTTGATGTGGAGCACATTGCGGAGATGAAGTTGGAAGATTTACGAGTGCCATCATATCCGCGGATCGTTTTCCTAGGTAAAGGGGTGTGGAAGGTGTCGTAATATCACTGCTAAGTGATCGAATTGAACTCTCCCATCCTCTGTATTCACGTATTTCTTGATTGATCTCTCCTTCCTAAAGTATTTCTTCGCTTGGTTGAAAGGTCTATGCGGATTGGACAGTCTTTCGGGCTTCAACAAAGGTCTTGAGATATAAATCTTCTAGCAGGACTTAGTAGGATGCAGGCTCCCTTTCTTTATCTGGCAGACGTTGTAGTACTCCAAACAAGTCCTTTCCTCTGTGGAGTTGCCTCGAGTCTTCATTGTCGGCTGGACCATGTTGTTCATTGGTAAAGGTGTGACCCCTGCGATTACGCGCTCTTTTTACTTCTCCTGCGATTACGCGCTCTTTTTACTTCTCCATTGGTAAAGGTGTGACCCCTGGATAAGGGTCTAGCGCTTCTCACACTGTCTGAATATATGTCTGTCGACCCTTCTTGTAATTGTGATGTTATATCATTCAGAAGGAGGAATGTTTCTCTCTGTATTATAGCGATACCAGCTTGATTTTCCAAGACATCCTCCAGCATTCTAGGTATACTTCCCATGGTATCTGAACCACCTGTGGTTTCCAGGAGAATATACATCGTGAGTTGAAAACCGAAAAATTGATAATTCAATTTTTTGCAACCGAGAGATTAACCTCCCACTGTGGTCGCCAATTGTTTGTGGGTGAAAACTATTCCTGCCGATTTTGGTAATTTGGGGTGTGTGGATGAGGAATGAATCTAAACCTTAAACAAATGTACTGCGTGGTGAGTGCTTGTAGATTCGAGAGATAAATTTGTGTAAGTCCGGCCTAAACCAAGAAATGGCCATTCCATAATTGTTTCGGTCACAAAGTGAAGGAGATGGGGTTGATCTTAGGGAGGGAAGCAAAGAAGGTATTGAGAATGTGAAGGTGTTGGCTATACAGGACTTGTATCAGAAAGATAAACTAGCTTGCAGGGTGTAAGCTATCAGTTCCGGTGTTTGAATACGATTGTATCAACACTTGCCTCTGTTATCTCTTCTTGTTTGAAAAATAGGGCGGAGAACCTATTTATACAAGTCTTTTAGCCTAACCTTCGTATCTCGTGGGAAGTGGAGAAAGTGGAGTGATGGAGTAGTGGAGTAATGTGTTGGTGTTACACGACCAGGCTTGCCCACTTCTCCCATCATCACTAACCATCCATGACTTCCTGACACGTTCTTGTGATGGCGTGTTATGCGCTACACGCTGTAAGCCGCCAAGACTAATACCCCAGTATGTATCCCCCAGTTTGTGACATGATTGATGTCTTGAACGTGTTGATCGTGGGACCCACAGAAAGTAGCATGTAATGCTACGTTATTTAGGAAATTGATACTTGTGAAGTATCGTGTGTATACTATGCAGGTAATGCATCGAGTATATTTAGCATGTATGAAGCATCGCTGTTTGAGAGTCTCAAAATAACTTCATGTCCAGCCTACTTCATGTGATGATTTGGAGGTTGCGCAAGAAAGTCCTCCCTTGGCCGACCACATAGTGTGGTAGAGTGACGGATGGTGATTACCATGACTCCGTACTGACCAATTAACTCCTGACCAGGTCTGTATAACCAAGATGGTGAAGTTAGAAGGACGAGATGATCTTTGAGACACTCATCTGCGACCGTTGATGGAATTAGGGTTTATGAAAAGGTGTGCAAGCATCACTTTTCAGCTTGGTCGAATCCAAGATTGGGACACAACTTTGGCTAGGCCGGTCGTGCATGTGTGTAGACAACATGACGGTGTAGGCTCCCTTACCTCATTGTCTCACGAAAGTGTGATATAGGCCACTCAATTCGTCCTGCAAAGTTGTGTGGTTGAGATCAATTTGCGACAGAAAAGTGGTGACGCAAAAGCCGCACGCCGTACCAACTTTGGGCTGGCGTTCCAAGACGACCAGGCTTGGTCGGTCTTGGCCGATTGCTCCAAAGTGTAGGTGGTAGGATGGTGTTCACGCCTATGCCTTACCATCCCATGAAAACATGATCTAAGCTACTAAATTCGTCCGGCGAAATCGAGCGGCTGAGATTAGTTTGCAATTTGGAAGGAGCGACCATGCATGTTAGAGACGCGAGAAACGAGGAGAAAAAGAGAGTTCGGTCTTGGTCGATCAGGTGAGGGGATAGACGGGTCCACGGTGGTCGTGTTGGTATGATCGAACCTGCTTTGATCTAATCTCGGACCCTCCTTTCGTGCCAGAGAAAATGGACGCTCGTGATTCAAAACCCTAATTTTTGGGTTTCAAGGCCGTGCGTCATGCTCCATTCAGGCGCACGATTTGGAATAACCAACCATGGTTGGTCCTGACTGATTGATCATGTATGTAGGGCCCACAGTGATTGTGTTGACATACTCCGTACCCTTTGAATCTACATCTGCACCCTCCATCTATACCTGCGAAGATGGATGGTTGAGACTGTTTTGCGACACATGTAATGTGCCGCAAACCCTAATTTAGGGTTTTCGTCCATACTGCTTTGGTTTGGACGTTTTTGCAAGCTAGGCCAAGGGGAGGCCGACCATGCGGGGCCTGCATTGGTTCGGAAGAGGATATTCCGTACCTACTTGGTGGTTATGGAATCGATCTGGGCCATCCAAACATGCTGGTGGAGTTGGATGGTCGTGATCATATACAGACTGATACGGTCAGTCTGGACGCTCAATCGGGCTAGTATAACATACCGAGAGTGGATTAATCGGTCTAGTATAACACACCGAGAGTTGCATCCTATACGGGTATTTCGTACATGTTTCATTATAATGCTTGGAGATTCGTGTTTCTCTGCTGAGAGCTAGAAACACTCAGTCATCATGCCGCACTGATAATGAGTACAGGAAATACAAGGCTGATTGCGCATTAATTAATAATGCTATAAATTCACAGGGTATATGGGATTGTTGCTACATGCTCCAACCTGGATGAATTTCGTGTATTTTATTCACAGAATGGGATTGTTGCCACGTGCTCCATTCTAAGTGAATTAATAAAGTGAAGGAGTATCCATCACTTATTAATGGCCTTATCTTTTACAAGATGTTAGCGCATAATTTTTAGGTTTTACAATTTTACCCTTAAATGAAAATCCACCATCAACATAACCGCTCTGGATTTTCTCTCTCCTAATGACTTGCTCAACACTCGAAAAGATCCCCCCTTTTCCTTACTCCTGTTCAACTCTTTATATAGGGAATTACATAGTGGATGACAGCTAATCTGTCCTTTATTTTAGGATCTGACTTGTGATATCCTCGCAAAAGTTCTATTATTGATCTTCACAAACACTCTAATCATCGCATAGTCATCACACTTTTCTCATTTTTCTGCCATCATCATCTGTTACGTCATTCTTGTTAGGATTAATGCCTTAGGATTATCCTCACAAGACACTAATAGTTCTTTGGATCAATGTAGAACTAAAGAAAACAGAAATAAGATGCACTAAACAAAACAAATAAAGACACAAGATTTAACGTGGTTCGGCAATATTCCTACATCCACAAACGGCTACAATCAACTCTTATTAGAAAAAATTACAGAGAATTAAACCTCAACTATGAGCAACAGGTTGCTGTTCACAAACACCAAACTAATTCTCTATGAACAAACGTTCTAAGCCCTAAAATTCTCTAACTTTGAGAATTCTTCTCTAAACTGTTGTGTGTATATTTCCTTAGGACTTGTACACCTATTTATATAGGTTACAAACTTGTCTTCCAAGTATATGAGTTATACTAGGAAACCTAAACATAACTAAGAAAGGAAACCTTGAGTTTTAACTAAAAACAGGAAACCTCTAGCTATACCAAAATAAGGAAACACCTAGATGATTCTAGAAAATTCTTGAACCTTCCTAAAACATCGACAACATAACAATTCTTCAAATAATTCTGCGACGCTTGCAAAGTGTTATTGACTAAACTTCGCAAATATGTCCTTCTTGTGATATTCTGATCCTACAACCGTTAGATGGTCTTAGCTTGTTAAACACAAATAAAATATACCTTCATTTAGATATGGGTAACCGTACTTAAACGTGTATATTGAGTTGGCTCAACAATAGTTAACTGAAGTTAGCCAAATGAATATTTTTGTATTAACCACATTCATCTAACACTTTTAGATCAAATATGATGATCAATCAATTATGAAAGATAATCAAATGAATCTAATTATGTTAATCATAGAGTTGTGCAATTATATATGTCCTATATAAGTATACAAGAAATAATTGAAGCAAAATCAGAATGATTCATGAACATTAATCCATGGTTTGCAAAGATTGCATTCCTTAATTCATAAATGTATTTGTTCATGGGTATGAAAATATACTTAACCGATTTCAGAACTTTAACCACTAAGTTTGCAAACGGGTACGCAAACTATAGTTATGGACTTTGGTCTTGTCCAGCAGTTTGCAAATCGGTGTGCATACTGTTGTCCCAGACTTAACTCAGGTAAAATCATTCGCATACAGGTATGCAAACTTGGTTTCCAGACTTTAACAGTTTAAACCTTTCGCATACTGGTATGCAAACTAGGTTTCCTAACGTGAATCATACTACAACAGTTTGTATACTGGTATGTATACTGTGTTGTATCCATACAAAGTTTAATTGTTTAAAACTCCCAATTCAATCATTGAAACGTCCTTCGAAGACGACAATAGCTGTATCACACAAACTATTAGCTTATAAGTAATTTTCAAGTGATCAAATGATCAATACGAAACATTCCGAGTCGACATCAAATGACTGTCTTACACAAATCATGTAAGATGCTTCAAGGAAATTTTCACATGATCATCTTTTGACTTATTATTTAGTTTACAACAAATAAATTGTTTCCAACTAAATTCGTCAAGAATAATGATGAACGTAGCTAAAGCAAAAAGCTTCCAACACATATTTCGAGAAATATATAAGCGAGTTAAACGCATCTAGAAATATCAAATGTGTATAATATAAAAGTCTATATAGTTATACGACATAGTCTCAATAGGAGATAAAATATAATACACTTTCTGAGTGATAGATAAGCTTTAGTCTTAACATACCTTTTAATGATACATATCACTCCCCCTTAGTCAATACTTCATCTCACATGAAAACCATTCCCCCTTACATAATGATCTGTAAATCATATATATTAGTAGTGTGAACTACACACCCAATATTTCTCTTATCAATCTGTATGGACTAACTCTAATATACTTTCAAGAGAATCAACTAGACATTCAGACTCACTCTTAAGAAAAGTATATCAATAGTTATATCTTTATTTCTCATATCAATCTGCAATCAAGCAAATAGGAATTTGCGAGCAATAACAGTTAAAGGGAATGTTTTTGATTGTTCTCATATGAGCTATTTTTGAAGGTTGTTAATCTTTGTCCTTAGGAATATCAGCTGCTGAAGGTAGTCTTTCAGTTTTGATATTAGTAAAATTTTCACTAGGGAGTTTTCCATTAGCACAAACAAAATTGATCTTACCAGCACTTGGAGCGTCTATTCCTTTATAGACCAGACCATGTATATCACGATGTTCTTTACATGCTCCTAGCATAGTGGATAATTTTTTAGAACTAGCATTGAATCTCTTCCAGTGACTTGACCTTATCAAGAAAAACAACAAGATCAGTCTCCAATTGTTTTTCTCTATCGAGAAATTTGATTTCTCTGTCGTTAAAACATTTTTGTTGAGAGTCATATCTTGATTCAGTTTCAGCAAGTCTTTCTTCCAATACAAAGATATTTCGATGAAAATTATCACATTCAAATTTTTTTGAACGCGCATCTTATTCAGTATCTTTAAGAAGAGATTGTAACCACAATCATATCCCTTAAAGAGTTTTCCCAATTTCCTGTTTTCCACACAAAGAGGTTTCAGATATTCATCCAAGCAAGCTGTTGACTTCTTTTTCTTTATGAGATGGTCGAAAATCTTGATATATTGTGATAATTCCTCATCAACATCTTGTCCTTCTTCTGACTCACTTTCATCTGAAAGATCATCCAACTGTTCATCTAGGCATTTTTCCCAGTTGTCCAATTGTTTCATTCCATGGAGAAGATGAGAGATATTTCTCAGGAAATTCAAGGCTTTGAACCAAATTAAAGTATTTCTGAACTGGTGTTACGTTTTTAGAGATAATAGTATTTTCCATAGAGATAGATCGCTACAAATACTGACTTATGAGGTCTTAAACGTGTTTGAATTCTCTGATACCAATTGAAAAAGTGGGGTCTAACAACCACACCTAATATTTTTCTTAGAAATATGTATGGACTAACTCCAATATAGTTTCAAAAGAATTAACTAGATAGTCAGACTCAATCTTAAGAAAAATATATCAAGAGTTATATCTTGATTTCTCAATTCAATCAACAATCAAACTGTTAGAGTATTGCTCGGTCAAACTCGCATGCGTTGTTATCTCAAGCATGTTTGTCAATGTTAGTGATCAAAACTATAAGTCTTGATTTCTAGCCTATTTATAGATGTCTCGGACAAGGACACAGATAGTGTAGTTGAGCTTAAATTTCTCGGCGTTTATCATTTGAAGACGAAGAACTACTAAGGGGAGATTGTGGAACTTCATCAACAAAAGGTATGTGGATACTTACACTCATCTCTCACTTAGAAAGTCTATTTATACTCTATCTACATAAGTTGTTTTACGATATAGTTTTCTACTATACACATTTGAGATTTCGAGCTGAGTATATCTCGCTTACATATTTCTCGAAATATGTGTTGGAAAGATTTTGCTTTAGCCATGTTCAACTTTACTCGTGACGAAAGTCATGTTGACATTTCTATAACTTGAAAATTGCTTTGATGCTAATAGTGTGTGAAAACGGCTATTGTCATTATAGAAGAATGTTTCAATGATTGGAATGTAGAGTTGATAATATAACCATATTTGGATATAAGAATATATAGTGTGTTCGCACATTAGTGTATAAATCCATAATCCGGGAGCCAAGTGTATGTTTATGTGTGTATATGAAATTGGTGAAGGAGACAAGATAAGTATGCGTACCCGTACGCATACTGACGGAAGTTTTTGAACCGAAAATATCTGATGGGTTTGGGAATTACAAACCTTGAGTTTGGAAACTTAACAAACTCAAAATACGGTTGCTTAAGTACACATACCAGTATGCATACTTAAGCTGGTTATTTTTATCAAATCGGTATGTTCATGAACTTAAACATTTAAATCTTAAGGAATGCAATCTTTGCAAACCGTGGCTATAATGTTCATGATTGATTCAAGTGAATCAAACCAATTTTGCTTCCATTGTTTTCTTGTATAATTCATGAGAATATAGCAATTAAACAACTCATTAACTAGTTTCATTGGAGTCATTTGAACATCTTATGGTTAAGATGAATAAGGTTGATATGAGAGTAATCATATAGATAACCTCAGTTAACTATTTATGAACCAACATGGTGTACACATTTAGGTACGACTACATAAACCTAAATGAGGTTACATTTCATTTGTGTGTAACAATCTAAGTTCGATCTAACGGTTGAAAGATATTAGCTTGGTTGAATCAGGCTTTTCATCTAACGGTGATTATTGAATGCTTTGTTACCAAAGTAACTTGGATTGCAAACCATGATTTGAAAACTATGTAAGGGAGAACTCTATCAACTGGGAAACCTAATCCCCACACCTCATGTATGTTACTAGTTGCATACCTAGAGTCGATTCTCCTTTAACCTTAGGTTTTTTATCGAGACACTATAGGTTAACGACTTAAAGACTTCATTGGGATTGTGAAGCCAGACCCAACTATTCTCTTGTAGTTGCGTGATATGATCTTGTTGTTTCTATCATGTTGAGTACAATTGAAATAATTGACTCGAGATTTTATTTCTCCGATAGGCAAGATAAAATTAGTCACAAACGCCTTCGTCTCATAGTTTGTGATTCCAAAATAACTTGTTTCGCTAGATGATTAAGTTTATTATGAGGTGATTGATAATATTAGGCTATTCCTCGGGAATATAAGTCTGGTTTATCAACTGGTTCTTGTTCACCTTGATTTATCAAAAAACGAACCAAAACCCGTAGGTATATCTGTGGGAGACATATTTATCTATTCCTATAGACTTTTTTGTGTGAGACAGATTTGTTTATCAAGTCTTCTACTTTGCGTCGTAGCAACTCTTGGTTATGGGTGAGATCAGCTAAGGAAATCAAGTGCATAGTTTCCTACTGGGATCAGAGACGCAAGGAGCGCAACTGTACCTTGAATCAGCGTGAGATTGATTAGGGTTCAACTATAGTCCATTCCGAAGTTAATTGGTAGTATGCTTGTGTCTGTAGCGGTTTGATACAATGCGGTGTTCAATCTGGACTAGATCCCGGGGTTTTTCTGCATTTGCAGTTTCCTCGTTAACAAAATTCTGGTGTCTATGTTATTTCTTTTCTGTATTATATTTTGTTATGTAATTAAAATATCACAGGTTGTGGTTTAAGATCAATCAATTAGAATATCCAACCTTTGGTTGTTGATTAACATTGATTGACACTTGAACATTGGTCTTTGGTACCGTTCAAATTGTTTCACATAATAATCAGGCTCGAAGATTTCTATCTGTTTGATTTGCTGATTATATTATGAAACAGAGATATTTAAACTCTTTGATATACTTCATTCTAGATTGAGTCTGACTTTCTAGTTGATTCTCTAGAAAGTGTATTGGAGTAAGTCCTCTCAGATTTCCAAACGAATTGTTGGGTGTGGTTGTTAGACCCCCGCATTTGCAATTAGTATCAGAGCAGGCAAACACGTTAAAGACCTCATAAGTTTGTGTTTTTTACGATTTGAGGATGGACGATATTGTCTCTGATAAACGTATCGCCAGAAATAAAAGTTTTGTTTCCTTAAAGTCTATTAAATAGAAAGATTTTTCAATCTCGAATATAGAAGAACCTTATGCTCAAAGGAAACAGACATACATTGACAAGTGTTTTCCTGACTACCTTCCCCACGAGTCTGACTCTGAAGTTGAAAGGAATGCAGCCAAAGAGAGTGAAGTGATTATAAAGCTTGTTATAGTCCATGCTGATAATGTCAACCGGTTGAAACACAAATTCAATGTCCTAGATGGTATGATAAATGAGCGTGACTCTCATTTCAAGAGTGTTCAAAAGATACCTCCATACCAACTGCTTCTGATTTAACTGGAAAAACCTCTAGTTCAGAAGCAAAATCCAAAACCCTTTCTCTTGAAAAAGATTTGCATGTTTCTTCTTCTAATCAAGGAAAGTCCACATCACATGGAAGGAAAAATTCTCCCAATGGTGTTAAGACTGTTCTGTCTAATCACTCAGGTGATCAGAAAGTGTGTCTCTTTTGTGATTCAAAAGGGCCGAGTAAACAAAAGAGAAATTATAGGTTGAATGACAATTTTATTAGTCGTATTCAACAAACCTTATATTCAATTATCAAAGGTGTAACAAACATTCGTATGTCTAAACCAATTGGTTTTAGTACTTACCCTGTGTACCCCACTAGGAAAGTCAGTTCAATGTGTTCCTCAAATGTTCAAACATATAACAGTCTTCCTAAGCCATTTCGACGAAGAAGGACTCATGGATATTCTTCTGTCAAGAATGGAGATTATGTTGTTCATGATGTGAAAAAGGTACCAGAAGAAGGAAACAATGGAAAAATGGAAATCAACATAAAAAGGATAATTGAAGGATATAAAGAAATTATCAACATGCTGACGATTCCCTCCAAGAAAAAATCTTCAGGTAAGAATCATCATTATGCGTCATATTTTGATGATAGTAGGTTTTATGATAACTTTTCACATCATAATGGTTTTCCTCCAAAGATCAGGAAAAAGAGGCTTAACCATAAGCAATGTTCATTTAATGAGCTCAAGGCTCATACTTGTGCTAATTAATCACAAGATTGAATTCTCACTCACAAAAATCTTGGTTGAGTGAGATATAATCATATATACTTGATGGCAAAGTGTTTTCTAATTTTTTGTCTATTTTCTTATAGTTTCTAGCCGGATTATCTATCACAAACATGTTTGCATAAGTATTTTTATTTTATTTTTGGCAAAAATTTTGTTTTTCTACTTTTTTTTGTTTTAAATCAAAAGTGCCAATCTTGTTCTAAAAATTGCTCTTCTGTAAGAATACGATGTTTTATTGAGCAACAATCTGTGAGTTTTCTCACATAGGCATACATCATCTTTGTATTTTATTTGAGTACTTCTCTTTTCGAGTTGCTTTTTAAGGGTCAAGCTCGTGTTCGTACGGGTATCCTTGTGGCTTGTCACAAACCGTCTTTGGAAACCCTATCTTCAGGGTTCCTGTGAAATCGTTTAAATACCAAACCCATCTTTTGAAAAGTACGCATACTTCAGGCTACTTTTTGTCAAGAATGGCATCACCTTCAGGAACTTGTTATTTTCCAAGAAGTTTTCTTGATAAGGGTTTTGGTCTCTCACTCGAGGAGAAGGAAAAATGAACTCTTGAGGAAATCGATGACGCATCTTCTCAATCTCCTAATGGTTTATCAGATTTTGAGGATGATGAAGATATTTCTAATGAAGTTGTTCAAAATTTTATTGATAAGTTTAATGATGCAAAGTTGTTGCTTGTTAACACTCTAAAAGAGCTAGATGGGTTAAGAACTTATTTGATAAAGGTCAACACCGACCTTGCTCTAATGAAGACACGACTTAAGGATCTTCTCAATACCATGTCTAAAGCTTCTGTCAACTCTGTCTGTCACAAGCTTGAAGGTCTTGGAACAAGTGAAGATTCCGTACCGGAACTCTGGTTATTGCTTGTGATTACTCTTTGTTTTTAGAGTTTTTTTATATTATGTCTAGTAAATCTTCCTTTTCATGTTTTTAGAAGAATAACTAGGGTTTGGAATAACCATTATTGTGAGTACACATAGCTATGTCCAACGATTTTCATCTTCATGTTTTTAGAATTATTTAAATTCTAAGTTTTTGGAAGATGATTTTTGCAATTTTAATCTTTATGATTTGGTATATTGCAAATTGTTATGGGATATGTTGTTTACGTCCGTGAACCTTGATTGTCCCATATTTGTTCAAAAGATATCTCTATTATGTCAATATGAATGTATTGATAGAAGATAGAACGAACTTTTGACAATACAAAAGTTAAAGCCTTTTATGTCAATATTTTGATAAAAATAAAGGATAAAACTTTTGTTTACAAGGATTAAATATATTATGTCATTGTGCAAATAGTGATGAAAAATAGAATGAATCTTTATCTATTCCACAATATTGGTCTTCTCCGATCCACATTTTTGTGTATATACTGTGTTGCTCCATAAGTTTTCTTGTGTTTGAGCATGACCAACTGAATTGATCATACTCATGTGGTCAATTTAGTTGTTGCTCCGTAAGTTCGCTTATGACAAGCATGACCAATTAAATTGATCACGTTGTGGTTAGTTTAGTTGTGTAATCCGATTAAATTAATTATGAGTTTTCTTATGATTAATTTAGTTGTCCATTTTTATTGAATTAGTCATGGGTTCTCTTGTGGTTAATTCAATTGAATACCTTGGATACAAATTCATATTTACATGTGATTTGGTTTGTCCAAAGAAATCTTTATTTTCTTGGGAAAGTAAGCTCGCCTTTGTTGTTTTTTCGGGAATGACATTTTATGAGGGAGAGCTCTTTTGAACTTGTTCCTAATTTCCATATCTTTGTGGAGAGTGCGGCTGTAGAATATTATAAGGGTTATCTTGTATCTTTATAAACTCCTTGATGAATGCATTTAGCTTCGGCTATATGATTGCATCTAAATTTGTTGGTATGTTAATACCCCTTTGGTCATGAATCATCTCCGTGGAAATTTCATTAGGATCCCACTAATTTTTTTGACAAAAAGGGGGAGAATTAATGTGTAGTTCACACTACAAATATATATGGTTTACGGATCATTATGTAAGGGGGGAGTGGTTTTCATGTTGAGATAAAGTATTGACTAAGGGGAGTGATACATATCACCATAGTGTTATTGTCAAAGTTGTGATACAATTGAACTTTGATGTTGTGTAATAATACTATGATATTATATAACAATGATTGATAGCATTTGTTTTCTCATTGTTATAGCTACGGGTCTTCAACTAATGATGATGCTAAACTTACAACCTTTGGAATCATTGGAGTACTTGGAAGTGATAAAGATTTCAAGTCATATTGAAGATGCCAAGGAGATCAAGCATGTGGATGAGAAGCTACAATTTTTATTTATTTTGTAATCCATATGTATTGATAGTTTTGTCACTAAAATTGAAAAAAGGGGAGATTGTTAGAGCATTGATCGGTTAAACTCGCATGCCTTACTATCTCAAGCATGTTTGTCAATGTTAGTGATCAAAACTATAAGTCTTGATTTCTAGCCTATTTATAGATTTCTAGGACTAGGACATAGATAGTGTAGTTGAGCTTAGATTTCTCGGTGTTCATCATTTGAAGATGAAGAACTACTAAGGGGAGCTTGTAGAACTTCAACGAAAAAATGTATATGGAGACTTAAACTCATCTATCACTTGGAAAGTCTATTTCTACTCTATCTCCTATAATTGAGACATAAGTCGTTTTACGATATAGTTTTCTACTATACACATTTGAGATTTCGAGCTAAGTATATCTCGCTTACATATTTCTCGAAATATATGTTGTCAATATTTCGCTTTAGCCATGTTCATCTTTACTCGTGACGAAAGTCATGTTGACATTTCAATAACTTGAAAATTGCTTTGATGCTAATAGTGTGTGAAAACGGCTATTGTCATTATAAAAGAATGTTTCAATGATTGGAATGTAGAGTTGATAATGTAACCATCTTTGGATATAAGCATATATAGTGTGTTCACACATTAGTGTATAAATCCATAAACTGAGAGCCAAGTGTATGCATATGTGTGTATACGAAATTGCTGAAGGAGACAAGATAAGTATGTGTATCCTTACGCATATTGCGTAAGTTTTCGAACCGAAAATATCTGTTGGGTTTGGGAATTACAAACTCCTAAACTAGTCACCTTAAGTATGGGTACCCGTATGCATATTGGTGGAAGTTTTCGAACCGAGAATTTCTGCTGAGTTTGGAAACTTAACAAATTCAAAATCCGGTTACCTAAGTACCCCTACTTAAGCTGGTTATTTTTATCAAATCGGTCTGTTCATGAACTTAAACATTTAATTCTTAAGGAATGCAATCTTTGCAAACCGTTTCTATAATGTCCATGATTGATTCAAGTGAATCAAACTGATTTTGCTTCAATTGTGTTCTTGTATAATTCATGAGAATATAGCAATTAAACAACTCATTAACTAGTTTTATTTGAGTTATTTGAACTACTTATAGTTAAGATGAATAAGGTTGATATGAGAGTAATCATATGGCTAACCTCGGTTAACTATTTATGAACCAACATGGTTTACACGTTTAGGTAAGACTACATAAACCTAAATGAGGGTACATTTCATTTGTGTGTAACAAGCTAAGTTCAATCTAAGGGTTGAAAGACATTAGCTTGGTTGAATCAGGTTTTTCATCCAACGATAATTATTGAATGCTTCGTTACCAAGGTAACTTGGATTGCAAACCATGATTTGAAAACTATATAAGGGATAACTCTAGCAACTGGGAAACCTAATCCCCACACCTCCTGTGTGTTACTAGTTTCATAAATAAAGTCGATTCTCCTTTAACCTTAGGTTTTTTCTCGAGACCCTGTAGGTTAACGACTTGAAGACTTCATTGGGATCGTAAAGCCAACCCCAACTATTCTCTTGTAGTTGTGTGATCTGATCTTGCTATTTCTATCATGTTGAGTATAATTAAAATAATTGACTCTAGATTTTATTTCTCCAATAGGCAAGATAAAATTAGTCACAAACGCCTTCGTCTCATTGTTTGTGATTCCACAATAACTTGTTTCGCTAGATGGTTAAGTTTATTGTGAGGTGATTGATAATATTAGGCTGTTCCTCGAGAATATAAGTCTGGTTTATCAACTGGTTCATGTTCACCTTGATTTATCAAAAGACGGACCAAAACCCGTAGGTATTTCTGTGGGAGACAGATTTATCTATTCCTATAGACTTTTCTGTGTAAGACAGATTTGTTAATCAAGTCTTCGACTTTGGGTCATAGCAACTCTTGGTTGTGGGTGAGATCATCTAAGGTAATCAAGTGCATAGTTTCCTACTCGGATCAGAGACGCAAGGAGCGCAACTGTACCTTGAATCAGTGTGATATTGATTAGGGTTTAACTACAGTTCAGTCTGAAGTTAATTGGTAGTATGATAGTGTCTGTAGTGGCTTAATACAGTGTGGTTTTCAATCTGGACTAGGTCTCGGGGTTTTATGCGTTTGCAGTTTCCTCGTTAACAAAATTCTGGTGTCTGTGTTATTTATTTTCCGTATTATATTTTGTTATGTAATTGAAATATCACAGGTTGTGTGTTAAGATCAATCAATAAGAATATCCAACCTTTGGTTGTTGATTTACATTGATTGACACTTGAACATTGGTCTTTGGTACTATTCAAGTTGTTTCACATAATAATCAGGCTCGCGGATTTCTATCTGTTTGATTTGCTGATTACATTGTGAAACAGAGATATTTAAACTCTTTGATATACTTTATTCTAGATTGAGTCTGACTGTCTAGTTGATTCTCTAGAAAGTGTATTGGAGTAAGTCCATTCAGATTGCCAAACGAATTGTTAGGTGTGGTTATTAGACCCCTGCATTTTCACAAACAAATAGGAATTTGTGAGCCTAGTTGAATATAAGAAATAACTTGGACGGTATCAAAAACCAATATCGAAGTGTCAATCAATTTCATCAACAACCCAAACGTCGGAATCACAATTGATTGAACTTATGTACAACATGTGATATTTCAATTATATAAATAAATATAATGCGAAAAATAAATAACACGGACACCAGAAGTTTAGTTAACGAGGAAACCGTAAATACAAAAAAAACCCAAGACCTAGTCCATATTTGAACACCACACTGTATTAAGCCGCTACAGACACTAGCCTACTACAAGTTAACTTCGGACTAGAATGTAGTTGATCCCAAACCAAGTCAAATACCGATTAAGGTATAGTCGCGTTCCTAACGCTTCTGAATCCCAGCAGGACCCTGCACACTTGATTCACTTAGCTGATCTCACCCGCAACTAAGAGTTGCTATGACCCAAAGTTGAAGACTTATAAACAAATCTGTCTCCCACAGATAAGTATATTCTGATATATAAATATATCTTCCATTGAAGGACCTATGAAATTTTGTTATGCCTATTGATAAATCAAGGTGAACAGGAACCAATTGATAATCCGGTCTTATATTTTCGAAGAACAGCCTAGAAATATCAATCACCTCACAATAACTTAACTATGTGGTAGTAGAAGAAGTTATTGTGGAATCACAAAGAATGAGACTGATAGCTTTGTGATTACTTTTTATATATAACCTATCAGAGATAAATCTCGAGCAAATCTTAGAGAAGATAATACTCAATACGATATAACAAGTAAGATAAGAATACGCAACTATAGAGAAAATAGATGGATCTGGCTTCAGAATCACAATGAAGTCTTCAAGTCGTTAACCTATAATGATTTTGTAAAAACCTAGGTTAAAGGAGAATCGACTCTAGTCGCAACTAGTATCACACAGAAGTGTGGGGATTAAGTTTTCCAGTTGCTAGAGTTCTCCTTTATATAATCATTCAAATCAGGGTTGCTTACAATCAAGCTAGGTTATCATAGAAACAAAACATTCAATATTCACTGTTAGATGAAATCCTAATTTATAATTCAAGATAAGTTTGCTTAAAACCAAAGCAATATCTTTCCACCATTAGATGGTCTTAGATTGTTACACACAAATAAAATATACCTTCATTTAGATATGGTTAACCGTACCTAAACGTGTATATTGAGCTGGCTCAAAAATAGTTAACCGAAGTTAGCCATATGAACATTTTTGTCTTAATCAAATATAATGATCAATAAATTATGAAAGATAATCAAATGAATCTAATTGTGTTAATCATAGAGTTGTTCAATTGTATATGTCTCATAGAAGTATAGAATAAATAATTGAAGCAAAATTGGAATGACTCATGAGAATCGATTCATGAACATTAAGCCACGGTTTGAAAAGATTGCATTCCTTAATTCATAAATGTATTTGTTCATGAGTATGAAAATATACTTAACCGATTTTAGAACTTTAACCACTAAGTTTGCAAACGGGTACGCAAACTATAGTTCTGGACTTTAACAGTTAAAAATGTTCGCATACTGGTATGCAAACTAGGTTTCCGGACCCGAATCATACTACAACAGTTTGCATACTGGTATGTATATTGTGGTGTATCCAGACAAAGGTTAATTATTCTAAACTCCCAATTCAATCATTGAAACATCCTTAGAAGTGGACAATAGCTGTCTCACACAAACTATTATCCTATAAGTAATTTTCAAGTGATCGAATGATCAATACGAAATATTCTGAGTCAACATCAAATAACTATCTCACACAAATAATGTAATATGCTTCAAGGCAATTTTCACATGATCATCTTTTGACTTATTATTTAGTTTCCAACAAATAAATTGTTTCCAACTAAAACTCGTCAAGAATAATGATGAACGTAGCTAAAGAAAAAAGCTTCCAACACATATTTCGAGAAATATATAAGCGAGTTAAACTCAGCTCTAAATATCAAATGCGTATAATATAAAAGTCTATATATCTATACGACATTGTCTCAATAGGAGATAGAATAGAATAGAATTCTGAGTGATAGATAAGCTTTAGTCTCCACATACCTTTTAATGATACATATCATTCCCCCTTAGTCAATACTTCATCTCACATGAAAACCACTCCCCCTTACGTAATGATATATAAACCATATATATTTGTAGTGTAAACTACACACCCAATATTTCGCTTAGCAATCTATATGGACTAACTCCAATATACTTTCAAGAGAATCAACTAGATAGTCAGACTCAATCTTAAGAAAATTATATCAAGAGATATATCTCTATTTCTCAATTCAATCTGCAACCAAAAAAATAGGAATTTACGAGGCCGGTTGAATATAAGAAATAACTTGGACGGTATCAAAAACCAATATCCAAGTGTCAATCAATTTTATCAACAACCTAAAGGTCGGATTCACAATTGATTGAACTTACGCACAACCTGTGATATTTTAATTATATAAATAAATATAATGCGTAAAAGAAATAACACTGACACAAGCTGTTTTGTTAACGAGGAAACCATAAATGCGGAAAAACCCCGGGACCTAGTCCAGATTTGAACACCATAATGTATTAAGCTTCTACAGACACTAGCCTACTACAAGTTAACTTCAGACTGGAATGTAATTGATCCCAAACCAAGTCTTACACCGATTAAGGTACAATCGCGTTCCTTACACCACTGAATCCTATCAGGACTCTGCGCACTTGATTCCCTTAGCTGATCTCACCCACAACTAAGAGTTTTTACGACCCAAGGTCGAAGACTTATAAAAAAATCTGTCTCCCACAGATAAGTCTATTCTGATAGTTAAATCTGTCTTCTACAGAAGTAGATATGAAGTTTTGTTCCACCTATTGATAAATAAAGGTGAACAGGAACTAATTGATAATCCAGTCTTATATTCTTGAAGAACAGCCTATAAATATCAATCACCTCATAATAATCTTAATCGTATGGTAGTGAAACAAGATATTGTGGAATCACAAACGATGGGACGAAGATGTTTGTGACAACTTTTTATCTTGCCTATCGGAGAATAAATCTCGAGAAAATATTAGAGAAGATAGTACTCAATACAATAGAAAATAGCAAGATCTGAACATGCAACTACAAAGAAATAGTTGGACCTGGCTTCACAATCCCAATGAAGTATTCAAGTCGTTAACCTACAATGTTTCGTGAAAAACCTAAGGTTAAAGGAGAATCGATTCTAATCGCAACTACTATCACATAGGAGGTGTGGGGATTAGGTTTCCCAGTTGCTAGAGTTCTCCCTTATATAGTCTTCAAATCAGGGTTTGCAATCAATGTTACCTTGGTAATAAAGCATTCAATATTCACCGTTAGATGAAAACCTGATTAGACTCAAGCTAATATCTTTTAACTTTTAGATCGAACTTAGCTTGTTACACACAAATGAAAAGTGACTTCATTTATATATGAGTAATAGTACCTAAACATGTACACCTTGTTGGCTCAACAATAGTTAACCAAAGTTATCCATATGAACACTTTCATATTAACCATATTCATCTTAACCATAACTAGTTCAAATGACTCAAATGAAACTAGTTCTAGAGTTGTTCAATTCTTTATATTCTCATACAAGTATACAAAACACAATTGAAGCCAAATCGATTTTGATTCACTCGAATCAATTCATGAACATTATAACCACGATTTGCAAAAGATTGCATTTCTTAGTATATAAATGTATTAGTTCATGAACAAACCGATTTTAGAACATAACCTACTCAAGTATGCGAACGGAAACGCATACCTAAGTGGCCGGACCAAGTTTGGGTTTGCCAGTATGCGAATGGGTATGCATATCTTCCAAAACTCGGTTGAATTTCTGGAACTTGAAACTCACGCCAGTACGCATACTGGTATGCATACTAAGTTCTCGGACTTCCATAACCAACCAGTACTCATACGGGTATGCATACCATGGTTCCCGGACTTGGACAAAACATATGCAAGTACGCATATTGTGATATATCCAATCATGATTATTTGTTCTAAACTCTTATTTCAATCATTGAAACATTCTCGGAAGACAACAATAACTGTCTCACACTAACTATTAGCTTCAAAGCAACTTTCAAGTGATCGAATGATCAATACGAAACATTATGAGTCTACATCAAACGACTGTCTCACACAAATCATGTAAGATTTTGCAAGGCGATTTTCACATGATCATCTTTTGACTTTCATCAAGAATATAAGATGAACTTGGTTAAAGTGAAAGCTTACCAACACATATTTTGAGAAATATGTAAGCGAGTTAAACTCAACTCGAAATATAAAATGTGTATAATCGAAGTCTATATAGATATACGAATTTTGTATCAAATAGGATATAAAGTAGATAGACTTTTGAGTGATAGATGAGTTCAAGTATCCACATACCTTTCGTTGATGAAGTTCCACAAGCTCCCCTTAGTAGTTCTTCGTCTTCAATCGATGAACGCCGTGAATTCTAATGCTCAACTACACTCTTTATCCTAATCCGAGACTTAGCTATAAGTAGACTAGAAATCAAGACTTATAGTTTTGGCAACTAAACTTGACAACAAGCTTGAGATAGCAACGCTTGCGAGTTCGACCGAGCAGTGCTCTAATAGTTCCTCCAATCTCTCCTTAGTAGATCTTCATCTTCAATCGATGAACATAGGTAAGTCTAAATCTCAACTAAGCATAATATCCTAATACAAGACATAGCTATAAGTAAACTAGAAATCAATAATTATAGTTTTGATCACCTAAGCTTCACAAACAAGCTTGAGATAGCAACGCTTACGAGTTCGATCGAACAGTGCTCTAACAGACCCACATCCCTCTTTGTGACCGAATTGAATCTGTAATGACCATTGTCTTGGTTTAGGTCGGAGTCCTACAGATTGACCTCTCGAACTTAAAGCACTCCCGTGCAGTGCATCTTTTTGTTAAAGGTTTAGGTAATTTGCTCGGTCAAGGAATCGCTTGTCTCTCAGCTTTTTCTCAAAAATCCAGACAATCGTTTTCACCCATCAACAGGTGTTTGTGAAGAATGGCCAATTTCGCAAGTGTTCTTCAGGAAAAGATGGTTAAAATATTTTATCAACGTCATGGTGATTTTGTTCGAAGAGATGGTTCTTTGAAGATGAAAGTTCAGATGTGAGCTTCAAAGTAATTTTATGGGCATATATAGAGATGATGTGTAGCTAGACAAAAATAACTTTTTGTTAAATCATCTCATGCTTGAAAACATGATCTGAGACAGGAAATTGTAGGTTCGGTGGTCATAGTGTAGTTTTGCTAAACTTCTAACTTTAGTAAACTTGTTCCTAAAGTTTAGGAACTTAAAGGCCAAGTTAGGAAACCATTTTCCAAAGTAAATTTTTCTTAAGGTAAAAGTTTGTTTCTCTATATAAAGAATTAGAATTAAAGGTGTGAAAACTGTCCAACCTAGAAGAGTGGTAAATCCTTGTGTTTAGGATTTTGGTCTCTTTGTTGGGAGGTTCGAGCGCTACCGTGAGGGTCAATAACTCTGTAGGATTTTGGTGTTCTAGTGTGTTAGGGCTTAGGGATTTGTCCTAAAACCAAGTTTTTTGTGTTTCCATGTTTCTCCTATGTTATTAGCATCTCTAAAGAAGGTATACAAGAGAATACATGAGGCTGGTTTTAAAAAACAGTTTAGAGAGTTCATTTCTATGGTTTCTTCAATGGTGTTCTCGGGTATGTCTTGTTTACTATTTTGTTTAGTTTTATTTTGTAGGTTGCTAAAATAGCATGTAATGGTATTTGTTTATAATGGAAGTTTTTTTTGGTGGTGTTGGCCGAGGACGTAGCCTGTAAATGTGAACCACGTATATCTTTTGTTGTGGTTGTGTGCTTTTTTATCTTCAGTCTTTTTCTTATTTCTCCATATTTGGTTTAAATCACAAATTTCCCTTTATGATCATGTGATTCCGCTGAGATCGGGGTGCCAACTTACCCAACAATAATTTCATTCAATTTGGAATTTGTTAGGTCAGTCTTAAGACAAAAACACATTTGCTATTAGAAATCCTGTATAACTTTCAACAACTTTTCAGACTGTGCAGATTTTGGCATGGGAGCCAAATATCCTTTGTTGATCCCTTTTAGTATGTTTTAGATAAGACCTAGATGAACATTTTTCTTCTTTAGTGGAATCAAATTCCTTGCCCATTATCGCCGGTACATACATCTTCGGATAATAGTGAACAGTTTCCTGCTGAAAGATGAAATCCTAATTTTTCCCAAACTCTAGATCATTCCCTACTTCATAAACATACGTAGGATTAAATTAGAGGTCTTTATTTATCTTTGTTCGTGATCCTTCCTCTTTGGTTGATGTATACAATTTTGCTTTTATCCAACATCCTCGATACACTATTGTGTCACTTTTACACTTCTCAAAACCCAATTAACAAGGAACGAGTGTCGCAAGTCTTTGGGTATTGGTCGAACACCTCTCCATGACCTCTGACACCTCAATATTAAGCATACTATGTGCCTTAGATGGTCGTTCACTTCCTGGAAAGGACATGTTTTCTTTTTTTTGCTTAATTTTCTTATATAACTCAACTTTTTTCGCTTTAGACTGTTTATCTTGCTCTGACTTGTTTTTTACTTGTAGTGACGAAATCCCTTCTGATTTTGGATCATCACGTATTTGATTGTACAAGTATCCCAGATCTCATATAGTTGTAATCCAGACCCAAGATGCAGTTATGATCCAAAAAAGACGTTGACTGTGATGAAATTGAAGACGAATAAGACAACAATATTCTGAACCATATGAGGGCATCTCCTGATATAGCCGTCAAGAATGAGCCTAAGTCCTCATGTAGTAATAACTTGAAAGTCATGTTTTAGCTTTCATATGAGAGTTTGGTGCTTTGGATATGCCTCAATGATATTCGCTTGATATAACGACTCATGTTAATGTTGGATGTCAGGTTCTTTTCCAGTCCCCAGTTTGATGTATGACTAGGGTTTCAAGTTAACATAGAGGTGCTTATTATTTGAGGCAAAGCCTCGGTACTAAAAAGATCCGTGGGAGGTCACTTTTTAACCGCATATATCTTGTGTAAGGCTAAGCTTCGTCTTGGGATTATGCAAACAATTTTTTTTAGTCGTCTCCTTCTTGGTCATTCTTTCCTCGAAACAATAAGCTGACGCTTCGCCTCGGTAGATAGAGCTTTACCTTTCCTGCATATGCTTGGAGAATAACGATTTAGATTCTATAAGGAGGTAGAGGACCGCAATCTTCTTGTTCACTCCAAAAACCTCAATTATTTTTTTTATTTTTTTTAATTATTATTCCTTATTATTCCTTATTATTCCTTATTATTATTATTATTATTATTCCTTATTATTTCTTATTATTATTCCTTATTATAATTATTATATTATTGGATAAATATTATTACATGAAACTAGTTGGAAGCCTAACAAGCTAGGCTCCAACGACATACTACTACATTAATTGAACATGTTGCTGTGCTAGCCTACCAGCGAGCCTCATGGGTAACCTTGCCAAGGGGAGCCGAAGCGGGAGCGGGGGCAAGATTGTTTCACAAGGGGGAAAAACTAACACTACCCTCCATGTTAATTCCTGCAATATTACGCCATTGGGGACTTGAACCTGGGACCTCCTGGAACGCATGAAACTTCGGGAAACGGGGATGACCAGCTGAGCTAGGGCCCGTTCTTTATTATTATTATTATTATTATTATTATTATTATACTGTTTTTTTTTTTTTTTAAATATTATTACATGAAACTAGTTGGAAGCCTAACATGCTAGGCTCCAACGACATACTACTACATTAATTGAACAGGTTGTTGTGCTAACCTACCAGCGAGCCTCATGGGTAACCTTTCCAAGGGGAGTCGAAGCGGGAGGGGGGGAGATATTGTGTCACAAGGGGGGCAAACTAACACTACATTCCATGTTAATTCCTGAAATATTACGCCATTGGGGACTTGAACCTGGGACCTCCTGGAACGCATGAAACTTCAGGGAACGGGGATGACCAGCTGAGCTAGGGCCCGTTCTTCTTCTTCTTCTTCTTATTATTATTATTATTATGAAAGGGGGCCGTGAAGGCTTTTATTATTATTATTATAAAAGGATGCCACACATGGCTTTTATTGAAAAGCAAATAAGAGTATTTATACATGAATGGGTGAGAGTCGGGCCACAATCTGTGCACCAACACCCTTTTGGATAGCCAAACCTATCCTATGAAAAATCAAACCCCCTACTTTGTTGTTAGCATCGTAGTTGGTTAAACAATTCTTCAGTCTCTTCAGCAGAAGAACAAAGTCATCTCCAAGCTCACCCAAAGTTGAGAATGCTAAGGGAAAAAATCGATATCCTTGAGCCGAACATGTGTCCAAATACTTGTTACGTTTACGAGAAACTACGGCTGAGATAGCATGACCTGGGGTGAAGTTATGAATCCCACCACCCGAGAATGGCGAAACTCCTGTGACATCGAAACACGTGTCTATTCCATTTTCCCAATTATATATGAAAATATCCGCAGGTTTAAGAGCAGTATCATTCGCAGAGGAGAGTCCCAAGGAGACTTCTTTCCTAGCCGCCACGTTGTCTCTGTAACAAATATCCAGAATAACATCTCTCACCAAATTGTGCCAGAATTTAAGGCCTACTTCGCTTGCACAATGAACTTCATGATCTCCGAAAATAGCCATGGCACGACCACAACATGAACATGTACTATCTTCGGGAAATAATGGTATGCCTAACCGGTACTGGACAACTACACGAAACTATCGCGGACCTAGTGTTTGGTTAAGTCCAGGAATTGGGATAGCCTTTAAGAAATCCAAAGCATGTTCACGTTTGTTGCATTGCCATAATATAACATCCCTCTCTGACAAAGTGTACGTAGTTTGGATCTCCTTCTTAACATTATCAAAAAACAATGCTGCCAATGCTTTCATAGGGTGGGAGGCAGTAGAGTTGACGTTGAAAGAAGAGAGACCACAAGTTTGCAAGAAGTTGTCGAGAGCATACTGATAGTTTTGGCTTGGTGCAAGGTTGTCAATGGACCTCAGAATAGTGTTCTGCAAATGTTGTGTCTGAGTAATAGATGCCAGGTAATAGTACTTACTTGTGTCATGCATTGTATAAATACCGAACCCTCCATCTTTAATTGGCAACGTGACAAGTCTCTGTTGAACAGGGACAAACCCAGCGCCATCACCTGTGATTAGGTGCTGAAGGTGCTGCATCAAATGGTGGTCGTAGTGAGCTGTTGCTTCCTGTAAACCTTGGGGAGTGGTGGTACGCATCGTGAAGTATAACTTTGAGACGCCGGTGCAGTTGCGAAGAAGCAAGAGCTCGCTCTGAGGGTCCTTCAACTGCCTTACGGAATTCATTAGGTGTATCGTTTTATCCTCCCTAGCCATAACTAAGTCGCTGCAAAACTGATTATCGAGACTGACCGGCCCTCCTAGTAGCTTGACGCCATTAGAAGGCCTGCCTATAGAAGCGGGGAACACGTCAGTAAAAAAAACTCCTCGGGTCCGTAGATGGCCAGTAAATTTCAGATTTCTTGACATTTAAATGCAAGCCTCTTGCTGCACCATATTGTTGTATGATTTTAAGGGCT
The DNA here is from genome assembly GCA_023529315.1 of Papaver bracteatum. NCBI lineage: Eukaryota > Viridiplantae > Streptophyta > Magnoliopsida > Ranunculales > Papaveraceae > Papaver > Papaver bracteatum. The sequence continues at coordinate 669,761 of JAJJWX010005092.1, forward strand.
TTTGAAACCTCCAACGTATCCCCTATTATTATTATTATTATTATTATTATTATTTATTTTTTTTTTTTTAAGCTAACTTTTTCATTTTATTAATAATTTATTTATTATTGGATAAATATTATTACATGAAACTAGTTGGAAGCCTAACAAGCTAGGCTCCAACGACATACTACTACATTAATTGAACAGGTTGCTGTGCTAGCCTACCAGCGAGCCTCATGGGTAACCTTTTCAAGGGGAGCCGAAGCGGGAGGGGGGGGTGAGATTGTGTCACAAGGGGGGCAAACTAACACTACCTTTCATGTTAATTCCTGCAATATTACGTCATTGGGGACTTGAACCTGTGACCTCCTGGAACGCATGAAACTTCGGGGAACGGGGATGACCAACTGAGCTATGGCCCGTTCTTTTTAAGAATAATATTCCTGCAATATTATTATTATTTTTATTATTATTATTATGAAAAGGGGCCTCGAAGGCTTTTATTCAAATACGATATCAAAGTCAACATTACATGGAATGGAGGGAAACCTAGCAACAAGCTGGGCCCATACACCTTTTTGAATGACGATCCCTAGCCTATGAAAAAGGGAATTTCCCATTTTGAAATTGGAATCATGGCGAGCCATGCAATTCCTCAATCGCTTCAGAAAAATTACAAAATCTGTACCAAGTTCTCCAAAAGTGGAAAAGGCCAACACACCAAAACCGTAGCCAAGGGAGGTGCAGACATTTAGATATTTATTGTTCTTGCGGGTAATAGGAGCATAGATGGCATGACCGGGAGTATTAGTTCTAGCACTAGTAAAAGGAGAGACACCAGTAACGTTAAGGAAAACATCACTGCCATCGTCCCATTTGTAGGCCATGATATCCGCGGGGCGGAACTCCTTGCCATTGATGATGCCTAAAGAAACTTCCTTTCTAGCAACCACACCAGCCCTATAACACATATATGCTATAATATCCTTCACCAGATCATGTCTGAATTTAAGCCCAACCTCACTTGCGCAATGAATGGCATGATCACCAAAAATATTATTATTATTATTATTATTATTATTATGAAAGGGAGCCACTGAGGCATTTATTAAGAAACAAAAACATATGCAGAAGTTTACAGGGATTTGGCAGGGAGACGCGCAACAAGTTGCGCCCCAAAATTATTATTATTATTGTTATTATATTATTACATGAAACTAGTTGGAAGCCTAACAATCTAGGCTCCAACGACATACTACTACATTAATTGAACAGGTTGTTGTGCTAGCCTACCAGCGAGCCTCATGGGTAACCTTGCCAAGGGGAGCCGAAGCGGGAGGGGGGCGAGATTGTGTCACAAGGGGGGCAAACTAACACTACCTTCCATGTTAATTCCTGCAATATTACGCCATTGGAGACTTGAACCTGAGACCTCCTGGAACGCATGAAACTTCGAGGAACGGGATGACCAGCTGAGCTAGGGCCCGTTACATGTTATTATTATTATTATTATGAAAGGGGCCACAAAGGCATTTATTAAGAAAATGAAGAAGGTACAGAAATTTACAGGGATTTGGCAGGGAGACGCGCAACAAGTTGCGCCCCTAAGAAAGGGCCCCTATCTCAGCTGGTCATCCCCGTTCCCCAAAATTTAATGCGCTCCAGGAGGTCGCAGGTTCGAGTCCCCAATGGAGTAATATTGCAAGAATTAACATGGAAGGTAGTGTTAGTTTTCCCCCCTTGTGACACAATCTCAGCCCCCCCTCCCGCCGTTTCGGCTCCCTTGGCTAGGTTACCCATGAGGCTCGCTGGTAGGTTAGCACAACAACCTGTTCAATTAATAATATAATTTCAGGTGAATTTTCTTTGATGTGGTTAAAAGCTGAATCAAGCTCTCTTCTTAGAGCTTTTGGCCCCACCAAAAAAATATTGGCCAATAGAAACCTCATGATTTTTCACACCACTAATATTTCTTACGTGAACACCATATTTACAAATTCTCTACCCAGCGAATATCAAACCTAAAAAAAAACAAACTTGCGTCTCAAATCAATCAGCAGAAATAATTTTTTATCTGCAACTAAACCCTAATATCCAATCTCTTTTTTTTCTGAACCCATTCACATTTTGTATTTCGTTGTGCTTTAAGATCCAACGATGCGAAATAGTATGATTCCTTTATGTTAGGTTTTCTATGATTATACTGATTACTGAGAATCATAATTAATTTTTTTAATACCGTTATTCGATCCTACACAGTTTTTTGGTTTTGTAAGTCTTTGATTTGTTTCAATTTTTTTGATATTGCAGGTGATGATAGGTTAATACGATTAGGGTTTTTACTGTACAACAATCACAAGGTTAAACAAAGAAAAGGTTTGCTTACCATCTATCCCCAACCTGATTTTTGGTTTTTGTTTTTTGTTTTTCTTTTTTTGACAATGGTTTCACTTATTTTGTTGCATCTGATTAACTGATGTTTATTAAAATTTCTATGGTCAATACTCCAAAGTACATGTTGATTTTGTTCGTTGTTGTTAGAAAAATTCTGTAATTCTAAACGGAAGTTCTGGAGAAAAATGGTGATAGCAATTAATGTGGTTTATTTTGCGAGGTGCATTCTAATCTCTTATTGTTCGGTATGCAAGTTGATATTTTGTTGTCCATATACAGTGAAGAAAACAAGTTTTGTTTGTTTCAGAGAGTTGAGTGGATTCACGGGGTGATCTTAATCCTAACAGGTGCCCAGTAGTTCCTTGATATGACTAACTGTTCTCTAATTGACATTTTTTCGGCCTCTCAATGTCTTACAATTATGAACTTATATACTGAAACTCAATGTGTGCTATATCACTATATAGTTGTATAGATATAACTTGATTCCCTTGAAACTCATACCAGGTTGGATGCGATCTGCTAAGGTAGACTTTGAACTTTGTGCTAAAAATGATTGTAACTTTGTTTTCTGTGTTTTCTGCAGGTGCATAACACATGAACTTGCACTATGAATTCTGGAATGCCTAACGTTTTATGTATTTGTTCAAACCTACCACAAGCATCAAAGGCGGGTACTTTCACTAACCTTTAAAAAATTTAATGTTTCCCATTTTAGCACTTCACATGTAACATGCTAGACCTAGACTACACTAATCTGAGTATAATCATAGCTTTCTTACAGATATATAGTATCCCTGATTTTCCTCTATTTCTTACAAGTATATACCAGCGCTGATTTATATATATATTTCACATTTTACCCTTACCCAATTTATTTTAATGAAGTAGGGATGGTTTCCATTTTGAATATCTCTCGACTTCGGATTCTATTTCATGTATTGATTTTTTGGTAGTTTGGTAGCTTATGTAATATCACTTTATTTTGTCCTCGACGATTGATACAACCAACTGAATTTGGTTTGCAGCTTTAAAAAAATCTGTGAAGACGTTGTGGTGGTTGCAATTTATAAAGGAAATAAAACACGCTTGAGTAACCTAGGTGAATTTGGGGTCAATTTTTTTATTAATAAAGTGAAGTGCTGTCATTTTTTTGCTTTTATCAATTTTCCAAAATTTGTTGATTAGGCTTTTTAAATTCCTGTTGAATGAACTTCTCTTGCATATAGAAGATGCTTATAGATGTTGAGAATCTTGAGATGCTCTTGATCCCGTCGAGGATGTTATGGTACTTCCGTGAATCAAGTATGGATATTTATGGCTTTCTTATTGGGCAAATCCATATTTCTTACTATCGAGAGTTATGTTGCGTTTCTGATTTTTGTACTAACATCACTTAACGATTTCAATCGATCCTCCTCCTCCAACTTCATTTCCATGAAACAATATTGTTTGTTGTTGTTTTCACAATATGATTTTAAAGCTTAATTTCAACTTTTTGTTTTGAATGTCAACTATTTATTATGGTGTTTGGTTTTGATTATATAGTGCATTAGTCATTTTCATAGCTAGGTTATATATGGGATTATGACCATTTATAGTTTTAACTGCATGGAAAACTTCGAACAAAAAGGTTTGCTCAATTTGGGTTTCGTTTGATTCAAGTACAACATGCACGCATCTTTGCAAATTGCGGAGTAGGTGTTTTCCAGGATGTAGGGAACAATTACATTATTTTTAAACTTAAATTATTTTTTATAATAACTTAATTTATAGGTTCGTTTAGTTAATTAGTTAACAAAATGAGAATTAGTAGTTGAGAAGAAACCAGAGAATGTTAGCGGTGTAATATGCAAAATGTTTTTGTTTCTCTTTACGGAAAAAAATGGCCCTCGGAATTTAACTTTTTTCTTTTGTATGGTGCAAGCAGAGATGTTGAGCGTTGTACATTGCAATCATATCGAGTATCCAAATGTCAAAGATAATTTCCAAGGTGTGGAGAACTTATATATTACTGCCCATCGGAAGAATGATAGAAGGAAATACATCACATCCTAGAGTATGTTACTACATGACTCACGTTGTAAATGTCTTCCGATTGTTCGGAGCTGACGCTCTTATCTTTTTGTTAATGTTAATGTGTTGGATACCTCAGGAAATTTTGCAAGCAAGTGTTTCTCTTTTTAGTGCTAAGGTATTCGGGTTTAATTTGTATATAAGAAATGGTCTACTCATAAAGAAGTTCATTTTAAAAAAAAATAAACGTGTAACTTCAAATTATTTTTATTTTTCCTTTTTCTAATGAATGATCTTAACATGCATGGAGCAACCATAGGATATAATTTTCCATCTTAACATTGGAACGACATTGTTTTAATCAATCCATAATTGATACAATTCTCTTGCAAACCTTCTGATTTTGGCCGATAATACTAGCGTTTCAAAATTTGGAACAACCAATTTAAGCCCGTGCAGAGAACGGGCGTACCACCTAGTTAATGTAGTAGTATGTCGTTGGAGCTTAGCTTATTAGGCTTCCAACTAGTTTCATGTAATAATAATATTGATCCAATTATTTTTAAAAAAAAACATAATTAGTAATTTTAAAGAGATTACATAGAGCTTTTGGTTGGCATCCTAGCGACAAGCTGAGCCCCAACTCCTCTTTGAATAGCAACGCCTAAACGATGAAAAATAAAACTACCTAATCTACTACTAGCGTCATTACTAACTAAGCGATTCCTTAGGCGCTTGAAAAAGACCAAAGTGTCCTCAGCAAGTTCCCCTAAGGTAGAAAAGGCCAGAACACCCAAACCATAACCATGTGCATCACACTTGTCCAAGTATTTAGTGCGTTTACGCGAAACATCACTAAAGATAGCTTTGCCAGGAGCGAAGGAACGGACACCACCACCAGTGAATGGAGAAACACCTGTTACATCCATACATACATCTTTCCCATTTTCCCAGTTGAGGACAAGGATATCAGCAGGCTTTAGATCTTGACCATCATCAGATTGAAGACCAAGAGATACCTCCTTCCGCGTGGGGACATTAGCCTTGTAACAAATGTATAGAGTAGTGTCACGAACCACATCATGGCGGAATTTGTAGCCAATATCCTTTGCACAATGAAGCGCATGATCTCCAAAAGCATCCATGGGCTTATTACAACTTGGGTACAGACTGTTCTCAATAAACAAAGGAATACCCAAATGATAGCAAAGCACAACTCTAAATTATCTGGGTCCAAGACATTGGAACCTCCAAAAGGTAGTCCTGAGTATGCTTGACCCGATTACATTGCCATAAGACGGAATCTCTTTCAGACATGCGAAATTGGTCTGGGATACACTTCTTAACTGCGTCAAAATAAACAACTGCCAGCGAATGCATGGAAGGGGAGGCAGTATCATCGACACTGTAAGTAGAAGGTAATCCACATACCTGGATGAAGGTCCGATGAGCCGACTGATAAGATAATCCTTTGTCCGTTGGGAATAAATCTCTAAGGATCATTTTCTGCACCGAAGTCGTCTGGCTTTGAGAAGCAAGATAACAGTAAGCTCGAGTATCAGCCATAGTATAGATGCCAAGTCCTCCATCCTTAATAGGTAGGGTAGCTAATCTCTTCTGTAAAGGACCAAAACCAGCACCATCCCCAGTAATCAAAAGCCTCAAATACTGATGAAGCTGGTCATCAAAGAAATCAGTGGCCGGTTGTAGAGCAGCCGGGTTGGTAGTACGCATAGCAAAATAAAGTCTAGACACACCGGTGCAATTGCGAAGTAAAAGCATCTCACTTTGCGGATCCCCGAGTTTTTTGATCGCGTCCATTAGTTGAACAGTTTTGTGAACCCTATTCAACATCAAATCGCTGATGAAGCCCAAATCCAAACTCACAGGGCCTCCTAAAAGTTTAACGCCCTTTGAAGGTCTACCAATATCCGGAGGGAAAACATCCTCAATAGTACTTCTAGGATCAATAGAAGGCCAAAAGACTTCCGTCTTGTTAATGTTGAGATGTAAACCCATGTCTGGTCCTTCAGTTATTTATTTTTTAATTATTATTATTATTATTATTTAATATTATTACATGAAACTAGTTAGAAGCCTAACAAGCTAGGCTCCAACGAAATACTACTACATTAATTGAACAGGTTGTTGCGCTAGCCTACCAGCGAGCCTCATGGGTAACCTTGCCAAGGGGAGCCGAAGCGGGAGGGGGGCGAGATTGTGTCATAAGGGGGGCAAACTAACACTACCTTCCATGTTAATTCCTGCAATATTACGCCATTGGAGACTTGAACCTGGGACCTCCTGGAACGCATGAAACTTCGGGGAACGGGAATGACCAGCTGAGCTAGGGCCCGTTCTTCTTCTTCTTCTTCTTCTTCTTCTTCTTCTTCTTCTTCTTCTTCTTCTTCTTCTTCTTCTTCTTCTTCTTATTATTATTATTATTATTATTATTATTATTATTATTATTATTATTATTATTAATAATAATAATATTTTACTCTCATCTGAGTAAGCTTTTACACTCATCTGACTAAGCTAATTCCTTTTGACTTCGATTATTATCATTATGTTACCCTCATTTGATTAAGCTAATTCCTTTTGATTCTACTAGAAACTTATATGTATACAAAATGCACAACTTATGAAACATAAATTGATAATAGTATAATTGTGACTTCAAACATGAGTTTAATCAATATCTACTTATGATTATTTGATTAAGCATCCATCTAGGTTAAATCTGAAACCTACTATATCAAAAATTCATCATAAGGGATATTCACATTATGAGATAAAAAATATTAGGGTTTGTGAACACTGAAACAATATATCATAAACCGAAAGCAAAGAAAAAGAGATTATCATTAGGATCAAGCAAGCAATCGTAACTATCAAAAGAATGACAGAAAAAATTTAGAAATAAAAACTTAATCATTCATATTATTAATAGTTGAATAAACTTTACATAAATATTGAAGTGAATCAACAATTGATTAGTCTATTCATATAAAAGACATAAGATTGGCGAGTAATAGCTAAGACCTTGTCGACCTTTCTCTGGTAAAGGATGTCTTGCTTGTTATTTTTTTGTGTTGCATGGAATAACAGCTTACAGAGGGAGAGTTATATATTGAACTAATGCTTAAATGTCATATCTTTATAGTGGAGCGATAAAGACCCTTTTCCTTGGACTGACGGAAGTTCTTTTGTTGTAGGATGACTGAACGTTTCCTGCTTAGGCTAAAGGAAGTAATCTGTCGAGCTCGAGAGTAATAGATGCGCTCTAAGGGTAGCACAACAACGAATGTGCTTCTAGGATTAGAGAAAAACGGAGGTGCTTTAGGGATTGGAGAACAATATTTGTGTCAACTTTGTTGATGAGAGAGTTATCTATAAGTCTGCTAGGTAGGTCTTCATGCAGTAAAGTAGTGTCTTGACCTAGGGGATGATGCAAGTGATCGTGTCGCATCTTGTTTTTCAAATTTTGACATGGCCTTTGAAATTCCCTGAGCTGGTCAATTCGTGAGAAGAAAAGGGTTAACATGCATGAGTTATGGAACCATATAGAATGGTAGCGTACAAGTTGTTGAGAGTTACGGTCTAGGATCTCTTATTTTTGCTTTAGTGATGATAGTTTATTAGTAAGTATAAAGCATGCCAGATCACGTAGCAGCCTTGTGAAGTTTTGAAAACATCTGTAAACGAGGATTTTCCAGTAGGTCTATCTAGATAGGGAGCATGGCAGAGGATCTCCACCACATGTCATTGGGTTTAAAGTGAGGTATTGTGATAAGGCTGGGCATGTCTTCAATCAGGTTGAGTTTCATCTAGCCATTTGGATGAACTCCGCCTGGTCAGCTGGATGAGCTTCTTCATGTAAGGCTACTTGGTCCTTGTCTTCTTAGACTGGCTCAGCCTCTTCTGCTTAGACTGGCCGAGTCTCTTTTGCTTATATCAGATGAATCTTTTCTTGAACTTAAGTCGGATTATTGTCAAAGGATCAAGTCTCGTCATAGACCTTGTCGTATTCTAGACATAATTATCCAGGGCTTTAGTTCCTCCAGGAAGAATAAACAAAAATTTCCTAACTTTATCTTATAAGCGATGAAAAGACAAATCCAAAAGCATGAGGTCAATCGGATAAATAATGAAATAATTACAAGCGATATAGTGAAATGTAGCTACTTCCTGGGTTTCTCACGATCAACTCGACAGGTATTCGACCTATATAAACCTTTGGAGAATCTTTTCATAAAAAACTTTGAGTTTCCCATTTCATCTAGTCCCCGAGGGTGGTGAATCCGTTCGGGTGCTTGCTCATCCGTTGTGAACATCATCGTCTCTAGCGAGGCTTCAGCGTGACTTTCTTCTGTTTCGTTCATAAGAGGTTCAACATGGTGATAAGGTTCTTCACGGTCATGAGGTTCAATATGGTGATGAGGATCGACAAAGTAGTAAGGGTCAGCATGGTCCTTAGATGAGTCAGGATGTCGATCCGAGATCTCGTAAAATCATGTCGGGTGTCTTAGAGCCTGTCCTGTTTTTTGGACAATTGTTTCGAGATTTTATATATAATGGATTTTTAAGGCATGGAGACCACCAAAACGTTTTTATCATGGGGGTCGAGATTAAGTTGAGCCCAAACATCAATCTAATGGGTTCACTTAGACTTAGCGATCTTATGATAGGTAGGGGTGTGCAAAAAAAACGGAACCGCGGTTTTCACCCGCAACCGTCCGCAAAATTGCGGGTGAAAACCAAACCGCAAGAGGCTATGGACCGGACACGGTTGAGTTTTCAAATCCGCAAGGTTTAGCGGTTTGGTTGCGGTTGGATTCGTAGAACCGCGGTTTTAACCGCAACCGTAGGGTAGTAAGGATAACCCCAGTTAAATAAAGCCCAGGTGCAATATCATTAAGGTTGTCTTATAATTCACTCTCAACCAGTTAAATAAAGCCTAGGTGCAAGTGTTAAGAGTATGTTGAACTTGCACCCAGTTGGATGGGAGTCCCAAGCAAAAAAGAAGAGGGGCGGGAATCAGGAAGCTCTGCCCTGCCAAGATGTTGGTTTCCTTGTATAAGATTTCAAACTTTGATTCAGTTGATGAATTCCTCCAGAAGGTGGCTACTGTGAGGGGTAAGCTTAAAAAAGGTGGTGTTTTGGATATTCAGGCCGCTGCGAAGATAGTTCTCCATGATTGGAATGAGGGTATGTTGGCTTTTCCATTTGAGACCAAATGTTATCTTACAATAAAAACATTGATTGAAGTTCTCCATGATTGGAATGAGGATAAAATCATTCATCGGTAGCCTTGTGTCTCTTGAGAATTTTAGTCATGTTGAAATTCCTCCTAGCTGTCCTCTGAACTTCGATCAGAAAATGCTTGAGGTTTGTGTTATCTCAACCTTTATTTTTCTTCTGGGAACTAATCTCTGAAATCCTCACATCTTGGTAACTTATATCTGCACATGGTGTATCTTTTTAATGTACCTATGCTAGATTTTATGCTTTTGGTGCTAGTTCTCTTTTTAAAGTATCTTTTGAACACCACAATGAAGCTTTGCTGCAAAGCCTTCATAGATCCACATAAGTTGTTTGATAAAATGCCGCATAGGGATTTTTTTTCTTCCTTCTGACCAAATCCGCGGTTGATCCGCAACCGTCCGCAAAATCCGCTGACCCGCGGATGAAAAAACCGCGGGTGATTGGACCGGACACGGTTTGATTTTCCAAAACCGCAACTTTTACGGTTTGGTTGCGGGTGACCCCAAATCCGCAACCGTCCAACCGTTGCACACCCCTAATGATAGGAGAGAGAAACACATATAGGGTATCACCGCCTTGGATGTGTCTGTGATAGATGTGGAACCACCTTGCATTTTAGGTGACGTCTCTCGGGATTAGTCTTTGTTGTGGAAACATTCTGCGAGTACGAAAAGACCTTCTTTAGACGTAAAGTTCAGATATGAGTTTTTGAGTACGTTTGTGTTATGGATGGTGGTTAAAGAATCAAATTCCTCCATGATAGCAACCATGATTGTAACATGTAACTACGACTGAGTGATCAGCCCTCCCACTGTGGCCGCCAAAATGTATATGTCGAAAAAGATACGAGGATTAGTCTGGTAATATGACTTGTTCGATTGTCAGAAAGGGAGGTTTATGACGAACAATCCTTTCCTAAACAAAATGATGGTTGTTCAAAGACTGCTTCAGTCGCAGTTGAAAGTTAGGGTTGATCTAGAGAGGGAAGCCGAAAGATATGAGATTAGAGTTTCTCTGTTGCAAAGGTGCAGGCGAAGAGACTCTAAGAGAGAGTTGAAGAGAACTTGTTGTTGTTCTATCGATTCTATGTTGTTGTGTAGAATGACCAACCGTAGGTCGATTTATACCTCTGCAAAACCCTAATCTCTAGTTGGTAGGAGAACGAAAAGGAGAGAGGGTCATCACCTTCTCCTAGACCCCAGGAATAGCTAAGGATAGACAACCTGTCTAGTATATCCTTAAGTTGACTCCTCATACCCGACTATTTTCTTTTTATATGGTTTGGCCGATACCCACATGTTTCCATATACCGCCGGACCAAAACCCTAAGTTTATCCCCTTATTTTTGACGTAACCAACCTTTGTATGTGATGTGTCGTGTGACATGTTAGCATTCTTACGAGTCGTCACAAATATTTATGTGTTTGCGAGTGGAGGCAATCCAGAGTCATCTGAAGAGCTACATGAGGCTTGTTATAGCCGTGTTTGTCATGTGGGGAGTGCAAGCTTGACTAATTCTAATCGTGAACGTTGATCGGAGCCGTTTGGCCTCGGCTGAGGCGCTGAGCCGTTTGACCTCCTCTGAGGAATGTGGTCGAACGTTGACCTATATGAGAACAAGATCTTTTACCTTCGAGTGGAAAGTCCTTCTTTTTTAAAGCGACTGAGCTCTTCGTCTTCGAGGGAAGAAGGCTCTCCGCTTCAGAGTGATGGAGGCTCTCTGTTTCAAAGCGATAGAGATTTTCTGCCTCGAAGTAATATGAGATCTTCGGGCCTAGCTAACTAGGCTTCTTTAGCTTTGAGCTAACTTCTTCTTTCCTCAGGAGTTTGAGCTCCGTCTTGAATTCTTTCTTGGCTGGAGTTTTGGGCTTTATATTGACTAAATTGTGTTTGAGTTCACACGCTCCTATGCATGTCCTGGTAACTAACCATACTCGGGGGCCTGAGTATCTCGACTAGATTGGACATTTCGGTAAAGTGATGAGTTTTTCTTGAACTACCAAAATGACGATTTTACCCTGGGGCTGTAAGATGGTCGTTTTACCTTGGTCCAAAATTCACCATCTACAATCGTGTTATTGACCAAAAATTCATCTACTTAATAATCTAGATATCAATCAACCTACAGCGGTATTAAGGAACTTAAACATTCACTTAAAAGGCCTTACTACTCAGAAAGAAATGGTGTGCTATAGTAGTGTTTAACGGGAAAATGTTAAAAAGGGTATCATTATAAAACGAAGAATGGGTCTTCAAGGATGTACATAATTGCGAAATAAGTGTAAGCAAATAAGGATTTCTTTTACAGTATAATCCAGACTACTTGTGTGCTTTCTTACCCCTGAACTATAGGTTGCTGGTACCACTCGTCTGTTAAACAAAGTAATCAGGAAATATATTAACATCTGGCACCTGTAGACAACCATTAACGAAACATCTGGTGTCTATAGGCTACCATATACTCTTTACTTTGAGCATTAATGGAATGACTCGATATTTTCAAACAAATTCAAATATATTAATGTGGAAATCGTTGAATCGATCATCCCATCAATTCACAATCTAATACTTACAAAACAGAAATATGAGCTGCAAACAGACGCTACTACTCTATAACCCCAAGCTTTGACATTCTCTGACGCCGTACTCTATTCTAGGACCAAGTTGCTATTTGATAACGGGAAAAAAGAGAGGTTGATATCTCCAAAATCTACTTCATAGGTAAATTGACAATAAACGAAAAGAAAACCTCACCTCGCCCACTTGTTTGCCTTTTAGCTTCAAAAAGCCTAACCTTAGGGGGGAAGTCTGGTAAGACTTCAACTACATTTTTCCTCTACCAAAAAATACATTTTTCATTTCCCCAAGGACCCAAAACTATATAAATAACTCGTACCCTCTTCATCATTCCGAAATCCAAACCATTTGCAACCAATGTGGAACCCTTGGCCAATATTTAGAGCCCAAAAGAGAAAAGAGAAAAGAGAAAGAAACAAAAAGGAAGTGCAAGGCAATGACAGGCTGATGACCCAAATACTCAAAGTATATACAACTTTAGATGGTAGGGGCAAGGTTTTGTTCTCTCTGATAGCTGCTTCTTTCAACTACATAATAACAACCTTTGGACATCTGCTAAACTTACACATAATACAGCATTTTTTTGAAACCAGTCAGAAAAAAAAGTTCATTGCCAAATCCTAATGCATTGCAAAAAATTGTTACTGGAACTCAAATAAGTAGTTTAACCACCTTAAAGGTTTTAGTAGGAAGTACCCATTTGGGGTTAGATTCTTGAATTGACAACCTTTCAATTGTGCTAAGGATTTGGATTAGTTACATTAAAGAAGTGAAGGAAGAAAGAAATTGGAATGGATAGTAACATACTAGCAGTCATGGTAGACCCAAACAGAACAACTTCTTCCTCCATGTTAAAAAATAAAATAGACAAGTGAGAGACCCTACAAGATAGAAAAAAAATGGAATTGAATTCCATTGACCTCATTTGAGTAGTCTATAAGCATGGCATTGTGAGAGGAGATTGAAAGAGAATACTTCCTCCTCACTTACACATGCACCATTATTACAGTATGCAGCAGCAACATTACAACCAAAGGAAAACACACATGCAAGCTTTATTATCCAAAGCGTATATATAAATTAGTAGAAGAAGAGGAAAAGAAACAAAGAGTGGTGGAACAGTTGTTGCTTGCACATTTAACAGTTTCTGTGTCTTCTTCTTTCTTTTTGTTTAACCTAATTCGTTGTGGAGACCAAATCAACATATCACTTGCACTCACTTTTGTTTTCTGTTTGCTAAAATTTACCTTTCCAATTTACTACTACTAAATAGATAGAGGTACAAGAACCCTTACTTATAATGGGTTTTATAATGGATTGCTTGCAATTGACAGTAACCATCAACTAAAGCATTCTTGTATACACTCAGCAAAGTAGGTCTCAGTGGCTCTTCAACATTATTCCTATTGACTTAAAACAGATTAACAGTCTAAACAACCAAACTATTTTTTTTTTTTTTTTTTTTGAAGCATATAACCAAACATTTAACAGTCATCTAGTTATACTGTGATTTTCTTATTTATTTTTCCAAGGCATCTGCCAAATGTTGCTCTATCCAGCAATTTAATGAGGATTATCCCAACCACCACGTATTTATTAGTTTAAGCTCTTCTTCTTTCTAATACAGCACATTTGATTGGAGGTAAACACATCCCAAAAGAAGACCTTATCGTCTACACGTCTTATATAAGTTTAGTCTACGAAACTCACGCTAAGAGTGATAATTAGAGTTTGATGATCTCTTAAAAACTTTTGTTAATTTTTATAAATTTAAAACAATCAACAAAAAGAATTGCATCTTAATTGTCGGATTAATAATGGTTTAACACAAAGTTAGTGGATCAGTCGAGCAGAATGAACTTGTAAACTAAACCTAACCCAGAAAAGAAAGCACTACGCAACAGTGCAAGTTGTTGGACTCGATGGGCAGGCAAAATGGTGTGAGGCGTGAGATAAAATGGCGTGAAGGAATAGGTGGGAATAAAAGCTTGATTATTGAGTACATGTTTTTGGTTTGTTTCTCTAGCTAGCTTTTATGGATGGATGATGCATGGGTAAAAGTAAAACTCTCGAGAAGCAGGATATTTAAATATCTTGGCCACTTTCCTAGTGCAAGTTATCACCTCACATAGTGGTCCTATCTCTATTAAGATTAGGTCATGGAACACCATGAACTAGACTCTCAAATTTTCTACTTAACTCACTCCAGTCTTAAATTCATGCTCCTTTTATCCATGTCCCATGGAGCAAGAACTGAGTCTATGAAAATGTGAACCATACAAGAATTGAACCGGCCGAAAGAACCGATATCGAGTATGCCGGTGCTAATTGTTCGGCATTGCTCATAGCCAGGGATATTTCCAAAACCGGATGTGAATGTAATGGTTTAGGTTGTCTAGCCTAGTAGTAGTAACCCACTACCTTCGTCCCAATTTCATTTTTGTCTAGGAATAGACTAAATTGAAAAAATGAAAATATTACTTTTACGGGACATCATTTATCACAAGCCTGTCAGGAACTGGTTTGAGAGAATCATGAGAGATGGCAAGAATGGCCAGCCTTTTCTTATAAGATTTCAAGCTGTCAAACTCAAATCTGTTTTTATTAAGTGGATCTTAACACTAAATTGAAGTCTGAAACAAAGAATAATGTCATGGAATTCAGATTTTTCATCCATTATGAGTATGACCTTGACAAAAATGGCTAAATAAGACATTTACACTGCGGTAACTGCGATGATAATGATAGCCGGCTCGTTAGGAAAAACAATAAGGTGGCCTGCACGGCAACACCGTGGCTAGTCCCCAGATAAATGTTTTGTCTTTCTGTATAATACATCCACGTTAACCAAAATAAAGCATCCCAAAAATCAATTTGTTAATACAAAATAATTCGATGATTTTAAAACTAAATCCTCCTAGGTGTCATTATAGATGAACATGACTGCAGATGGATGTTGAAGCATCATGCCTTGGCTTCGAGCGAACCAAATTCCGGATGAAAATCAAACCAAGACATTATGGAACTTTCAAAGTCAAGTTAAATCGAGACGATTAAGTGAACCCCAAACAAGTAAATGAGCAAAATAATTAATGTAAAAATTAAGAAAATATCGGAGGATTCTTCGATATTTTCTAGCAGTAATAAATTGAAAGAAAATCCGAAAAGAATAACGGTTACAGATTTTGATGGTGTGATGTACTCCTCATTGTACCACCAAGCGAGAGTTACTTCAGATAGAGACAAAACAAAAGAATACACGAATGGTTAAACAAGAAATAAAAAAATTTATTTTTTTTCCTTAATATTTTCGTTGATACTGGTAATTAAAACAAAATCACGGAAATTTAAGAACCGTACGATAACAAGATGGCGTAGGATTGTGAGTTGAGTACACGTGCAGTTATCTTTTTGTTTCTTTATTTTTTAATCTTTGCTTCCATGCATGGATTTCTCCTCCAAATATAGCACAAAGAGAAAGGGAGAGAATTTCTAATAACAAACTCATAGTAAAAAAACTTCTCTTTTTTATTTTGTAAATGAATGAGCTCATTCAACAACACCATCAATGACAATGGAGGTTAAAGAATAGAATCTCATCTCACTAGTAAAAAATTAAAATTGGGGTGTATTAATTTTTTATTGATTTTGTTTCTGTTTTTGTTATCACAATTTAAACTTATGCCATTACTAGCTGCTTAAAAGAGAGAGTAAGTAAAGAGGAGGAGAAAACCAAAAAATTCTGAAGTGTCTGTTTTCTTTCTTAACTAGACTAGATCTTGTTATTGTTTTGAAATCTGGGTTCTACTTGATTCACTTCAGAAATCTAGAAAACGCATGATTTGATCACTTCATCTCTTTTCTGTTCAGATGTCATGTCTGTCTTGTTTACTCTGTTTCTTTTGCAATGTGATTAATTAGTGAAGGCAATTATTGTTATAATCTGAAAACGAGATTTTTTAATCGGTTTTCTGATCTGGGTTTTTCTCAATTTTGAAGTTAAAGATTAGGTTTTTTGTTTAAGTTTATTTTCGATGGATGAAGATCATGAGTTTAAGCATATATGCAAGTACTGCAAGAAAAGATTTCCATGTGGAAGATCATTGGGTGGTCATATGAGGTCTCATATGAATACATCAACTGAAATTGAAGAAGTAAATAACACTTTCATGGTGGGGTATGATCAAAATGGTACTACTCATACTGGTTATGGACTCAGAGAAAATCCTAAGAAAACATGGAGGTCAGTTTCAGATTCTACAAAGAGAGGAAATTTCATCGGTGACAACATTTGTAAAGAATGTGGAAAAGGGTTTCAATCCTGGAAAGCTTATATGAGTCATTTGAAATCATTTCACACACAGATGTATGATGAAAAGTCTCTGAGCATAGTAGTATATGGAGGAGGAGAAGAAGTTGAGCAAGTTGAAGACGAAGAAGAAGAAGATTATTGGAGTGATCGTGAACTTGAAGAAAATCAGAATCTTGTAATGGATAGTCAATCTGACAATGAAGCTACAGCACCAAAGAGGAGGAGATCAAAGAGAACAAGGTACAAGAATACTAATACTATAATCACTCCTAGTACTAATAACAATAACAATACTACTTCTTGTTTATCTGTTGCGAATTCTTCAGTTTCGGAGATTTCGAATGAACAAGAAGAAGTAGCTATGTCTTTAATGATGTTATCTAGAGACTCTAGTGGTTATTCTCGAAGTGAATTGAACTGTTTAGTTGAATCTTCAGATAATAATTCTTTGTTTTTAGAAGCTAAATCATCCAGTTTAACTAAGAGGACTAGTGAAAATGAGCTTAGCAATGTTAATTTGAATGAGAAGAAGAAGTTAAAAGGTAAAAAGCAATTGGGTGTTACTCGATTTGATGGTAAAAGATCTGAATTAGGTGGTGGTTATGGTTCTGGGTTTTCGAGGAATGGTGAATTGGAAGTGTCAGCTTCATTTGGAGAAGAAGGTGACTTTAAGAAGCCTAAATTTGATGATGAGTTTGAGAACAGTTCTTATACTAGAAATAGAGTTAATAGCAAGAGTGCTAGAGCTGAATTGGGGAAGAATTTGATCAGGGAAGTTGAGAATCAGTCTAGTTTCAAGTATGGGAAGTTCAATTCAAGCAAGAGAGCTAAATCCGACTTGTACGAAGACGAATTTGACAGGGGCTCGAGGAAGAAAGCGAAATACGATGGTTCGGATTCTGAATTTTGCAAAGCTTCTTCGAAGAAAAGCAAATACAAGTGTACTACTTGCAACAAGTACTTCCCTTCTTACCAAGCTCTTGGAGGCCACAGAGCTAGTCACAAAAAGATCAAAGGTTGTTCAGCTTCCAAAGTAGATTTCAGTGAAACCAGCATTGAAACTGATCTTTCTCCTGATCCTACGGCTGACATCAAGTCCTGCAACAATGACAATGTGGGTGTCTTTGAAGTTACGGCTAGTGTTGAAACTAGTCCCGGACTGAAGAAGAATAAGCATGAATGCCCCATTTGCTTCAAAGTTTTCTCATCAGGGCAAGCTTTAGGTGGACACAAAAGGTCACATTTGGTTGGTGGATCTGATACTAGGAGCACTCCAACTATAGTACTTCCGCAGAAGTTACCAGTAATGCGAGATCTCCTCGATCTCAATCTTCCTGCACCGAATGACGAAGAAACGAATACCGGCGACATGGGTTATGAGCCTTGGTGGGTTGGGAACAGCCACAAACATGACCAGTTAGTGGGTTTGATCTCTAACTGAGAGAAAGTTCCTACTGAATTCAGCTATTCCAATGAAAATGCAAGAGTGTACAGACAACAAATATTGGTGGGGAGATATTATTTCATTAATTCTTTACAGTTTGACAGATAAATCCTTCAAAGGTAACAAACAGTCCTATTACTACTTTTCTTTAGTAGCATTTCTTGTTTTTGGTTTTCTTCTTGGATATTATTAAGCTTTACTTTTTCCGTTGTTCTTATTTCAACTGAAAATAAAACTCTACAATAGTAGAGTTTAAGCTCATAGATACCATAGTTATATAGATATTTGTCTCAATTCCAAACATTGTCACTACAATGAGATTTTATATGTTGTTTTCTTATTATTATACCTTTAATATAAGCTGAATTGTTTACTTGTTTATGAAGTTTTGAGATGCACTATGAAATTCAAATCGTTGTTTACGAAGCTTTCAGATGCACTATGAAATTCAAATCGTAGATATCACCACCTAAAGACTTTACTTTACATTGCAGCCATTTCCGGAGTTTAAGTAAAAGTGAGTGTTTTTTATTCTTGTTTGACATATGACACAAAGATTGGTGAAGTTAGTTCACAAGAAGCCCAAATTCTAAAACTAGGTAGAAAATGTGTTTGATTCTTCACTAGACAATTCACTGTTTTAGTAACTAGAAAGTGAGTAGTAGTTTTACTTAGCATACTACATTGAAACTTGGACATTGTATTTAGATGATTATGTTCTTAAAAGTCATGAACAAACAAAAGTGAAGAGGAACCCTCTTAACTAAAAGGCAATTTCTATACTATAATATATTAACATAAGCATGTGAGTTTTGAATGTGATTTCATTAGTCACCTAACATAAAAAACATGACAACTCATCCCATTTCTATGAGTTGATGTCTTTTTCTTTCTTCTTCTTCTTTCTCTTTTTCCTTAACTTAGTAATTAAAGTATACTACTCAACATATTCCTTTAAGCTTAAGTCTATAATACTCCAATAACAAACTATACAACTAGTGATTGCCTGTTTTAAACTGTTTCTTTTTTCCATTTGCACTGTGCACATTATTGAACCATCACATTCTACAACCAGGATTTAGCTAGTTAGCTTACCCAAGGTTGATTCCAAAGTTGTCATAGTTCTTGAATTACAGCTTGATGTTGCTTTAGCCTTTTAACACTCAATTGTCAAATTTGTTTCGGATTCCGCTCGAGCAAGTTTGTTTTGTATAATCACTTGACCGATGCCAAACCTTATGAGAAATGTGTACGAATGAATTCGTACGAAGCCATGAGCTATTTTCTGTTAGGTCATATCCATACATTGTATTTGTATGCTTGGATTCAATTGCAAAACTTTACTTGAATTTCTATGTTTTGTTGGGCAACCAAAAAAATCTTTGGATATTTGTTTGTACTATTACTCTACTACACTCTGCTCAAATTACATTACATGCAGTGTTTTGATATTTACATGTACTCTAGTGTAAGTTTGGCAAGAGCAAGAGCTAGATATTTAGGGTTCCTTTCTCTTTTGTGTGAAGAATTGAACTTTTCCTATTCTTTACATGTTTTTGGTTGGATTCACTCAAGTCCAGTTGCAGGCAGTTGTGGTCACTTTATCACAAGTAGAAAGGAAACTAGGTTTGGAATCTAGTCAAGTCCTTGTCATAGGAAGAAGGGTGGTATGAAACGTAATTAAAGGTACTTACTAAGGGTAAGGTTATAATTTGGATATGACATTTTTTTATTAGATCCTGTACTTCCGGAGGTTTAGTGGGTACAAATTTAAGTATCGATTGTCTTACACGTGTCAGAGAAATAATCTGGAGATCTCAGTCAAGGAATATTCGGTTTTGTCTGTGTCTTGAGGATGATTTATAGCCGTAGATTTAGGGGTTTGACTCTTGAAACCGTGTCTTAAGTCTTTGCACTAGTCAATGATGGGGTGGACCCACATGGCATCCCGGTTAGGAGAATTGACATTTCCACAAGCGAAACAACTCTCGTGAGCGTCCGACCAATTCAAATATCTAAGATGCTATTCTACTTGTTAAACTCAGCACCACTCTTCCCCGTGATCGACGCGAAAAATAGAGAACTCAAATCATTATCAAAATCTGCAAGAAATGATTATCAAAAATAAATATTCTGACCATCGCCACTCAATCCACTTATTTTATGGGTAACATATTTGACCATTCCATCGTGAGTCTAGACATACGGTAGAAACTCCTTTAATTAATACTTAATTATTTAATAAATTTTCTTAAATAATAATTTTAGCCAGTTCCGAATCGGGGACAACGTGTCAAATTAATAATTCGCTAAAATTATAAGATAATACATTTTTTATTACCTATGTAGACCTCATGTGAAATATAAATTAATAATGCATTATATATATTCGATACATTAATGATCTATGAAGATTTTTTGAAAAATGATTCAATTCTCTTCTGTTTTTTGCTAAAATCAATATCACATTGAATCTAATCTCTAATTTTTCTTATCATCGTAAGAATTTGTGGTGTTGTTTTCTCATAGCTCAAAGAAGAAATTATTCAAAGGTGATTCTTCGCTTTAATAGCCTCGTTTCGCGAAGGGGGCTCTAGTGAAGAACTTTCATCATCATCTTCCACATCTTTATCAATTCCCATGACACTCTCAATTATTTCTTCATCAGTCAACAACTACGTAACTTCATTTTCTTCCGGATAATTTAGGACATCTTCGACATTCATTGAATTGCGATAACCCAACTTTTCAATCAAATTTCACAAATCTTGAGTGATTTCACTTTCTAACAGTTCATCCAAATTTTCCAAACTTGTGTTATCTGCTGATCGAAGTTTGCAATGACGAAAGCAGTTTGCAAGAGTACTTGTACGAACATCGATAGTCCATGCTGAAATTGCAAGATTCATTGCATCTAACACATTTATTTTTTCCGGATTTGATGTCCCTAATTTATATAGAAACTAATTATTTGATAATAAACTTATCCATAAGTTAATAAGATATTAATTAATATATAAGTTAATAAGATATTAATTAATATATAAATTAATACTTATTAATTTATCGGTTAATTAATATCTCGCTTAATTAATAATTTTTGGTCATCCCGACAGCATTAATTTATAGAGTTTCTACTATCATGTTTTCTCATGAGACTTATCTCACGAAGAAATTCATCTACAATTGCGAAAGCCCCTCTAACATTACGATATGTGCTTATTAGATGGGTCCCTCCTGTTTACATCTTTCATAAGATATCTCGAGTTAGAATTATTATTTTTTAATGAGCTTATTAGATGGGTCCCTCATGTTTATATCTTTCGGAAGATATCTCGAGCTAGAATTATTGTTTTTTAATGAGTTCACAATACTTTTTGGAGCTTTATTCTTGCTGAAACTTATTGAGTTTTCATAGGCTATATAGTCCTTGACTCTTTGTGTAGTGGTTTCCATCTAATACAAAGTAGCAGTTGGATTTGTATTAGATGGAAACAATTTAGAGCATGACACCAAATAAGCTATGGTCTTTTTCTTTCCTTATCCCTCGCTAAGTACGCTCACGTTGTTCTACAAATTGTTTTATATGTACTTGTTTCCAGGACAAGGTATTTGTTGAACTTTTTTTTAAAACTTTCGCTTCTTTGGGTAGATGACATTCCAACCCTAAAATAATCTTTCGCATAAAAGGTATCTAACGCCGCCTTTTTTTTCTCCGTTTATATAATCCTTGAAGCTACTGATTGTCGAATAATTTATATTCTCAACCTTTTCCCTCTGATTTTTTTTTCAAATATACTGCATGTCATATACAACCATTTTATTGAATATGTAATGCGCAAGTTACCATAACTTTTAAACTTTCTGAAATTTTGTCATTGCATGACATATACGCTATCTATGACCTTTTGTTGGGAAGATTATTTGTATCATCATTTGCATAGCCTTATGTAGATCAGTTATTATTGCAGGAGAACATGCAAGCATACAATCAAGTCACCGTATAAGAAGCTAAAAACAAGATTCAGAATCTTCACGTTCAGCTAGCGCACATCCATACAATATTGATTCCCAATAATGATTTACCCCAACAGATAAAGCATAGGGTATGTAGTGCTAGTTCACCAAGTACGTGGTGTTAAAGAAATAACCTTGCGAATTTTTTTATATTCTTTTCCACTCCAACCATTTGCCCGAAACACGTTTCTGAAATGACCAACCTCATATGCATCCAACCTAGAATAAAAGTTGAACATTGTGAACCCATCTTGGTAAAATATGTTAGAGCATTTCTCGGTCAAACTCACAAGTTTTGGTATGTCAAGCTTGCTTTCAAATTTAGTTGATCAAAACTATATCTTGATTTGTAGTTTACTAAGGCCAGTCTCGGACCAGGTTTAAAGCATGGTAGTTGAGTAACAGAATTGATAAATCGACCTTGAATATTGAAGATTGAAGAACATCTGAGACATCTACAAGAACTTCATGAATAAAAGTATGTAAAGAGTGCTGGCTATCCTAGTTACTCATGCTATTTATCATCCATCTACCGAGACAATATCGTATAAATTTAGTGTTATGACGAATTGTAAAGAAAAAAATATCGAGTTCAAGCTAGTACTTGATAAACCTCGAATCATAAAATCAAGTAATAAAGAACTTATCGCATAATAGGTTCAGAGCAATTTATTATTCGACATATCGTAGTTGCGTATTAAGTTCATAGGAGTCATCAAGTTAGTTTTTATATTCACGAACTGATTAGTACACAAACTTGGAACTTATAAATAATTATACTTGATAAATTATTTTCTTGATAACTCGTGTATACAAACTAATTAGTCAGTTCAAAAACTGTTCGATTTTGAGATGTTCATGGATATCGCTGAATCATCAAGTACGCGAACTGATTTGGTAAGTTTAATAGGTTTGTGGCCAGAGCAAACTTATGCACATAAAAAATTTCAGAACTCTGCGACGATAATTTATTCACAAATTGCTTTAAATAATTCATGAACTAATTTGGAGACTGATCGCCTCAGCAAACTGCTTAAAACTTATGGAAATAAAATATTGGAGACTAAATATCAAACGAAGACATTTATAGAACTTCATCAACAAGAGGTATGTGAATAATGGACCATTCTATTTACTTACATGAGTTACCATTCTATCTGTATGGGACTGTGTCATATGACTTCTAGTAGATTTAGTATTAAAAAGAAGAAATTTTGAGTCAAGCTTGTCTTGTTAAATATCTCGAAATAGGATTCAAGTAATGGATGTTCATAGGTCCTTAACAATCTTAGTTCGAAGCAACTTATAGTTCAAGAACTAAGTTTGTGTCATACAGATCATTTGGAAATTGTCCAAGCAATGATATTTATATCTATGGCATTTGGGAATGTTTCAAAATATCAAAAGAGAGTTTCAAGAACTTACTGAAATCTGAACTCAACGTAGGTACACCTACCTAGTATGCATATAATAGATATCTGAGGTTCCAGAATATAGGCACCATTAAGGTTCCGGATTCGTGAATGGGCGCAGTAAGCACACCTAGTACGCGTACTATCGGTCCCCGAATTCACTAAGTATACCGTTTCGCATACTTACCCAATTCGAATCATGCAAATGCTTATAGACTATTTCCCCAAATATGTGTCATGAACCAGTTAAGCTGCAGTGAACCGTGGTCCTTGCCTTATATTCACTTAGTAGCTACTTGTCTTATGTAAGTTTATTGAGGGCAATTTTGGTGAATGAGCAATTTTCAATTTTAGGGTAAATTTTTGAGTAGCGTTTTATTGGCCAGATTTGTTATTAGCCTTCATTTTTTTTTGAGTAGAGATATTATTAGTCCCGTTCCTTGTAAAAAGGACATAAAATAATTTTGATATTGAATGAAAATTCACAGGCTTCTTCATTGAAGAGATTTAGGTTACTACTAGTAAGTTTATAAATTCTTCCTTATCTCGATCTTAAATCAGGACATTTGGTATCAGATTCCCGTTCCTGGGTACCTGAATGATGCCGAGAGGAGATGATAACCCTACCACAGTAAAGCAGGTTTCTGCACAGCAGCAAAGTCACTTTGAGATATTTACATCTGAGTTATAATCTCTTCGATCTCAGATATCTAAATCTAAAACTGATTCTGATTTGTTTATAGCAACCCAATTTGCTTCAGTTGCATAAATCTTATCTAGTATGTGTAAGTTCATGGGTATGGATTCAGAGATGTAATCATCTAATTCTTTCACAGCACCACCGCCTGATCCGAGTGGTTCAACACCTCCATCAAACCCAAATCAATTTGGGGATCTTCTTTAACATTTCTCTAGCAGAAATTCAGGTGATTCTTTTCATTCTCCCAAAATTCAATTTCCTAGGTTTGATGGTACTAATCCTCGTACTTAGGTTCGCAAGTGTGAACGTTATTTTCAATTGAAGAATATAGTTGCTGCTAATAGAGTAGATATTACTTTAATTCATTTTGATGGTAAGGCTGATGATTGGTTTCTTGATTATCAAGAGGGTAAGAATTTCATTGACTGGGATGTTTTTGTCATGGATGTATGTTGTATATTTGAAGATATATCTTTAGATAACTATATTGGTAGCTTTAATAAACTGTCACAAACTATAATAATAGAAGAGTATTATGAGCATTATGAACACCTGAAAGCATTTATGTAGGCTAGGAACAAGAATCTTACAGATAATTATTTTACCTTGAGCTTTATCAATGGCCTGAAAGATGAAATCTGCACCTCTGTTCAAATATTCAAACCAACTTCAGATACTGAAGCATTCTTTCTTGGTAGAATGAAACAAGCCAATGTCGATGTCCATACTAAGCGTCTGAAACCTTTTTCTAGACCATTCATCCCTACTACCTATTAGTTTTCAACTTCAACTTCGGGTATGAAGCCATCAATACCTGCTCTCAAACAGCATCTCCAATAAACCATTTATTAACCATCCTCCCACCCCTACTAAAACAACACCTCCAATTCCACCTATCCGGAAACTTAACCCTGCGTAAATGAAAGATACAAGATATAAATGGTTGTGTTACAATTGCGATGAAAACTATAGGACATGTCACATCTGTTTAATGCAACAACTGTTTATGTTTGTAGCTACAGATAAGGATGCAAATATAGTCTCTGTTGAAGAAATTGAATCGGAGGAGGTGTTGGATTCTGCACATGCTATAGAAATATCTCTGCATGCATTAATAGGTGTTGTTGCGCAGGATACTATATGTGTTCCCGGAAATATTAACAACTGCATGATCATGGTGCTAGTGGACACATGGAGCACTCACAGTTTTGTCGATGCCAGCGTAGCTGAGAAATTAAAACTGCACATTGCACTTACATGACATATGATAGTCATTGTAGCCAATGGGGATACTGTCATGAGCAAGGGTATGTGTCATTAACTTAACTTATCTATGCAAGGACACCAATTTTGTGCATGTTTGCGAGTCTTGCCTCTTGGAGGATGCGACATGGTCTTGGGTGTTAACTGGCTGAAGAAGCTTAGCGATGTCATGTTCAACCTAGCTCAACTGAAGTTGTCTTTTATGCATAATGGCACCCAAATAACTCTCCAAGGTACCTCTTCATATGTATCTTCCATTAGAATGATTAGTGGTACCTCGTTCAACAACTTCATAAAAAAAATGTTAGAGCATAGCTCGGTTGAACTCATTAAGTGTAGGTATGTCAAGTTTAGTTGTCATATTTTAGTGTGTCAAAACTCATCTAAAATCGCTTGATTATATACTAGAGTTAACTTCGTTTAGGTTAGACTAGAAAGTATAGGAATATTGAGACGTACAAATATTACCCCGAAGACCTGAAGAATGTAAAGAAGAAGCGAACTACAACGACAACATTATCCTTCCTCTTGAGGTTAGTAATATTGACTTGAACTATTTCATTCCTAACGTATCTTTCAACTCGTGCTACATTGAAAATATAACTGTGAAGATGTATATATTGTACATATTATATAATACTCTAGTGATGTGACATGGTCATATTTATATGATCAATAGTATTAGGGAATTAGACTACGAAGTATAACGCTTATCTTTTGAACTTCGTATATATGACATCGACATAATCTTGTATATACTATTATGATTATGTGAATGGGTTGTGGTGAAGATTTTATCCTAGTAAACAATGTTTTACATTTGTTTAAAGGAAATACATTCATGAACTTGTTTTTTGAATTGAAAGGGAAATCGTTAGGCTCATTGGTACGGTTATTGGATTCTTGATATCCTTTTTTCTCTCTCATCAATTTTTGCTCTGGCGATTATTGATATCTGATATTCTTCCTATTTTCCCGAACCCAATCGGGGATCATCAATTGGGTGATTCTATTCGATCTACAACGGGGGTGGCAGAAATCTCATCTTCTTCCAACCTTATGACAAGTCAAACGCAGGAGTTCATCGGGTAATTCTTGATCTAATTTTCATAAAATTTTAGCAAAATCCCATAGCTAGTGGCTCTTTAAATTAAAAATTTGGGTTGATAAGTTAAGTCTGAGATCACCCCTGGGTGATTAAACATGGGTGAGGAATTTTTTCCTCCTCAAAACAGGATTCAAACTTATGCGGAGAAAGTTCTAGGCAAAAAACAATTACCTAAAACGAACCTGGATCTGAACGATTTACCAGACCCTACAGTAAAGGAAGGGAAACCTGAGGTGGTTCTCCCGATATCTTATTTTGAAGAAGGTTTTGATATTTGGAAATTTATCCTCATAGGACGTTTAGATTTCAAGGGAGTTCAATTTCAGGATGTTAAAAATAATCTACAGAATCAGTGGAAATTGGGTAAAGATCGGGTTCAATTCATTCCCATGAATAGGGGGTTCTTTATTATCAAAATTAAATCTATGGAAGATAGGGACAAGATATTGAGTGTTGAAGCTTGGATGATCGAACAAAAAAAGCTAAACTTAATGGAATGGTTTCCTGGTTTTGATGCTGAAAAGCATAATACTTCTAATGCAACAGTCTGGGTCAAATTTCCTGGTCTGCCGGTTGAATATTGGATTGAGAAATCATTGTTGGCATTGGGTAAGATTTTAGGCACTCCAATTGTGGTGGATAAGCGCACTTTGGCTCATGAATATGGGTATTTTGCCTCCGTCCTAGTAGATATTAATTTTTCTGATCTTAATATTGATGGAATTCATGTTAAAGTGGGTGGTCGGGAATTCTGGCAGCCCTTAGAAATTCAAAAAAAACCTAAGTTTTGCAATAAGTGTAAGATAATTGGTCATGTTGACCTGGAGCGCAGGAAAAAACTTAAGGTAGTTGAAATTAAGAAGCATCAAGACAGTGCGGGTAGTTATAAGGTGCAGGTCAGCCTCAGATAAAGGGCAACAATGGAAAGAATAACCAAGTAATCAACAATGTTAATAATGGAGGATAAGCCTGGCAAGAGGAAAAACGAAAAAAGGGAAAGGGTGCTCCAATAATTCCTGTAATTCCAGAACTGGTTCGTAGTTTGGCTTTGGTGCAAAAGGAGATTCCTGTGATGGAGGAGGGTGAGATTACGTCGGGGGGTGTTCAAGTTTATGTTAGTAAACAGATACAGGAAGAAGTATCTCAATCTGAAGCTGTGTTCCGCTCTGCCTATGTTGAATTGGCAAGAACTAAACATAAGGCAGCAGCGTTCGCAGCATTAGCTTCTGGTGATACGGGTGGTATGACAAAAGTTAAGTCAGCCTTGAACTTGGAAACGGGGAAGAGTACGAATTCTTTGGCTGATAAGAGTGTTGATACTTCTTCCGACACTCCTTTAACCGATGCGATGTATGTTAGGGAAAGTATTGTTTCTCATAATAATTTCAATGTGCTTAACGAAGAACTGGGTTTTTTTGATGAAGCAACAGTGGGAGATGGTGTTATGCCGTTCTTTGACACTTTATCAGGCAAGTGGTCCTCAAAAACAACGGTTATCATTCCAACTAATACTGCGATCACAAGTCCTCCAACTACTGCTAGGAATTCAAATGTGGAAAACAATAAGGTTGCGGATCAGGGTATTCCTAAAGTAGGTAAATCTATGACCACTGTAACCAAGATAGGTGATGGTACAACTAAATCTGAAGCTGGTAAAACTGCTCAAAGAGTTATGCGGTCTAAATCCAAAACAGCTGTTTCCCAATAAAAGTCCTCTTTTGGAATATAAATGGGGTTGTGCGTGCTGAAGCGCAACTCAAACTTAGGGAGTTATTAAGGGTTCATAATCCGGATATAGTGGGTATTGCTGAGCCTAGGGTGTCTGTCAATTCAGGTTCGGTTAAGTGCTTTCAGTTACAGGGTTTCAACAACTCGATTTTTCATAACTCTACAGATAGCTCTATTGGAAATCTGTGGGTTTTGTGGTCAAATAATACAGTTGAGCCGGTGGTGGTTAATTCTTCACGTCAAGCAATTATTATTGAAGTTGAAGGTCTTTTGATTTCCTTAGTCCATGCTAGTTGTGCCCAGACTACTAGAAGAGATCATTGGAGACAACTTAACCTGGGAGATTAGAAAGTTCCTTGGCTGGTCATAGGTGACTTTAATTGTGTTCTTCGTAATGAGGAAAAGAAAGGGGGTATTCTTCCAAATTCGGCAGTTGTGAATGAATTTAGTGACTAGATTAATGATAATAACTTATTTGAAGCTGAAGACTTGGGGAGTAAATTTACCTGGTCGAATAGACAATCGGGTGTTAGAAGAATTATTAGTAAGCTTGATAGAGCGATAATAAATGAGTACTGGTTGAGTCGTTTTGAGTTCTGGCGGTGTAAAGCTCTTCCTAGGGAAGTTTCCGACCACTCTCCTCTCATTGGATGCAATTTTGTTAACTCAAGACCAAAAAGATCTCCTTTCCGTGTTCAAAAGATGTGGTTCTCTCACCCAGACTTTATGAGAATGGTTCAAGATAGTTGGAATGCTCCGCTGTCAGGTAATCCAGCTTTTGTTTTTGTTCATAAGCTTAAAAGGCTGAAGTCTGATATGAAGGTTTGGAACCTTCAGGTTTTTGGTAATGTCCACATTAGATTGAAGCAGGCTCAGATTCGTCTAGAGAAGGCATTAAGATGTACTGATGATAACCCTTTTGATTTGACTAAACTTAATGACATGAAAGAGGCGTCGGTTGAGGTTACAAATTCTCATCTTAATTTGGCCATTATGTTGAAGAAAAAGTCTAGAAACCAGTGGTTGGTTGAGGGGGATAGTAACACAAGTTTTTTTCACAATAGTATCAGGATTAGGAGGAATCATAATACTATTTCAGAGCTTGTGGATGATCAAGGGATAACACACACAGACTGTGACAAGATTAGAGATATGGCGGTGGAATATTTTACTAACAAATTCAATGGTGATACTTCTGTCCCTGTGGATGCTTTGTTTGATGTGGAGGATGAAAGTATTACTTTGTAGGAGAGGGATAATATGGATAAGTCTTCTTCTTTTGAAGAAATTTACGATGATGTCTTCTCGTTGGGTGCGGATAGTGCTCCTGGGCCGGATGGGTTTGCGGGTTTTTTCTACAGGCATTGTTGGGATGTTATCAATCAGGACTTGGTTAGAGCTGTCTTATATTGCTGGGTGAATAATTCCATTCCTCACGGGGTTAATTCCAGCCTTCTTCTGCTGTTTCCTAAGGAAAGAGGTGCAAATACTCTTAATAATTTTAGACCAATCGGTCTTAGTAACTTTTTCTTTAAAATCTTCACTAAAATTTTGGCAACTAGGCTAGGTACGGTCTTGGGTAAGCTTTTTTCTGAGGAGAAGGTTGCTTTTTTGAAGGGTAGAAATATTCATGAAAATATTAGCCTTGCTTCGGAGATGGTGAATGCAATTCAAATTAAGCGCAAGTATGGGAATGTGGGTCTGAAGTTAGATATTACTCAGGCTTTTGATACTATTAGTTGGAGATTTATTTCAGAAGTGTTCACTAAGTATGGTTTCTCGGATTGGTGGTATGGCTGGATTTCGAATCTTTTAAAGTCCTCTAGGATTTCAGTTCTTGTTAATGGCAACCCGGAGGGCTACTTCAGTATTGATAGAGGTCTGCGGCAGGGGGATCCGCTTTCTCCTCTGATTTTTGTGTTGGTGGAGGAGGTTCTTAGCAGGAATATCACTAAGCTCTTTCGTGAAGGTGCTATGACCACCATGGTTACTAGAAAAGGTATCTCTCCCACTCACCTGTTTTTCGCAGATGACATCATGATTTATTGCAAGGGTAATAAGAAGAGCTTAAGGAATCTAGTAATTCTGCCGAGTTCTTATCAGCGTGCTTCTGGCCAAAATTTTAGTAGGGTTAAAGGTAAGATTTACTATGGTGGAGGGTCCTTGAGGAGAAGGGCGAGGATTTCAGATTTCCTGGAGATGTCGGTTGCTTCGTTTCCGGATAGATACCTGGGGGTCAAAGTGATGCCAGGAGATGTTAAGTACCACCATATAGCTAATGTGGTGGAAAAAATTAAAGATCATCTAGTTGGTTGGAAAGGTCGTATGATTTCCTTTCAAGATAGAGTGGTGTTGGTGAAATCTGTCATCTCGAGCTTTTCTATTCATAATATGGCAGTTTTTAAGTGGCCTGGGAAGTTTGTCCATCAATGTGAAGTTGCTATCCGGAATTTCTTATGGTCTGGAGATTCTAGGGTAAGTAAATCTTTCGTTGTGGCTTACGACAAGGTCTGTGCTCCCTACAAAGAAGGTGGTCTTGGTATAAAAAAGTTAAGTGTTACGAACAAGGCGATGCTGATGGGTCTGTGGTGGAAAATTCGAAAGTCGAATAAAATCTGGGCTCGCTTTCTCCGAGCAAAATTCTTTAAGAAGAACGGAAATTTGGTGGACTATGTGAAATCTTCTATTCTGCCTGGCATAAAATTGGTGTTCTCTTTAGTTGAAGACAATGCTCAAGTCTTGATTGGTGATGGTCGAAACACGTCGCTCTACTATGATGTATGGGTGGGAGAGGATATTTTTGATCAAATTCTGGAAGACTACTCTCTAGACCGTAATGTTAGGGTTGGGGATATGCTGGTGAATGGTGCTTGGAATCTGTCTCATGATTGCATTAATATTATGCTAGCTGCAGGTATTGTGGAGGCAGATCTGCCTATGCCTATAAAAGGTGCTGATTGTATGGTTTGGAAGCCCTGTCTTAAGGGTGTTTTCACTATCAAGTCAGCCAAGAATTTAGTGCGTACAAGTTATGCTCAGCTGGATGGTGCAGGTTTGCTTTGGAGAGGAACTGTTCACCCAGCTTTAGATGCGTGAAACTGGAAGATTCTAAGAGGCGCTTGTGCTACTTTAGACAAAGTTCAACTCAGATTTAAAATTCAGTTGGCTAACATTTGTGGCTTGTGCAGCACTGATGAAGAAACGCTTGAGCACTTGCTGTGGCATTGTCCGTTTGCTGTTAAGGCTTGGTTGTGGGTGAAGGATATCTTTAAAATTCAGTTGAATATACATCTGCCGACAGCTTATAAGGCTACTAAAGGGAAAAGTGGAATCTTCAAGGAGCTATGGCTGTTAGTGCATCTAGTAGTTCGTTCAGAACTTTGGCAAACTAGAAATCGTTATGTTCATGAGAATAAAAAGGCAAGCTGGAAATTTTTTCATAAGAAAGTTTTCACCCAGGTGCAGGAATACTCTTGTCGGTTTAAGGGGTTTATGCATAACTCCTTAGGGGATTTTCAGGTGCTGAATTTCTTCAAAGTTATGCACAGGCAGGTGCAGTTTCATGCTCCGGTGGAATGCAGTTAGTCTGTTACGAATGCTAACGAGCTTTTGTTATGCTATGATGGTGCGTCTAGAGGGAATCCAGGGGTTGCGGGAGCTGGCGTTGTGGCTCGGGATCATGAGGCGAATGTGGTGGGAGCTATGAGTTGTGGTTTGGGTATTACTTCCAACTATCTGGCAGAACTTTTTGGAATTATTATTATTGGGCTGGAATGGGAAACTCAATGGGGGTATACGAGAATCTGTATCAGATCAGATTCTACTAGTGCTCTGATGGCTCTTGATTCTGATTCTCTTCCTTGGTTTGTGAGGCAGCGTTGGAATGCGATCGCCCAAAAGTTTGAAGATATTCGTTTTGAGCATACTTTCAGGGAAGCCAATTTTTCAGCTGACATTATGGCTAAAAGAGGTTGTGACCTTAATTTTGAGGACAATGAGACATTACACTGGAAAACCAGATTTTCTGCTTTCAGTGGAATATCCAAATGTAAAATATTTCTGTTTCGTTTAGCTGGCTTGTTGTAGGGGTTCTTCTGCCTCTATTCTGGTCGCTTTGCTTGCTTTGTTTTTTTAGCTTCTTTCAATGAAATTTAGACATATCAAAAAAAAAAATTGGTACGGTTATTCATTGCAAATCTTTGGATTACCAATATGTGTTAGATGGTAGAACCGATCGTAAATTTGTTATGT
This sequence comes from Papaver bracteatum, assembly GCA_023529315.1. Lineage (NCBI taxonomy): Eukaryota > Viridiplantae > Streptophyta > Magnoliopsida > Ranunculales > Papaveraceae > Papaver > Papaver bracteatum. Next base: position 702,233 of record JAJJWX010005092.1, read on the forward strand.
ATCTAGGTATAACTAATCACAATGCCTGACTTATGATTTGCTATGACTAGTTTTTATTAATTGGTGTAACCAATCCTAAGTAATCACCATGAGATGGTATGATCGATATTTGTAATTGGTGTGGATGATCCTAGTAATTGGTGTGACCGATCACAGAGTGTTGTGTAATCAATCCTTGTAATTGGTAACCAGTCCTAGTAATTAGTGTAACCGATCCTGGTAACTGGTGTGACCGATCACAAATAATACCATGAGTATATGGTAACCGGTCCTGGTAATTGATGTAACCGATCCTGGTAACTGATGTAACCGGTCCTGGTAACTTGTATGACCGATCACAAGTATTTACATATTGAGATATCACCGATCCTAGTGATTGGTAGAACCGATTGAACCCATGTATGTGATTTAATATTTGATAAATCACATAGTAATCTTGGAATACATGCGAACCAATTCTAAACTTGTTTGGAAGTGTAGTATAACCGATTCCAAGAATGTAAATCCATGTAAATATAAATAAGGATTTACAGTGAAAATATGTCAACATACTTTGAACACGTACAATAACTCTTATCATTTAGTACTCAAGGAGATCATGTGCCGAAATAAATTAAGAATCTTTTAATTAAGGTTTTTGGTTTTATATGCTTTAATTACCAGCAATTAAATGCATATCTCTAGAGAATAAAAATTAGTAATATGCATTTACTAATTGGAGATTTTCTATTGAGAGATTTCAAAAATTTCGGACAAGCATTTATTGGAATTAGGAAACCGAATTTTGCTATTCATTGTATATCTTGAGAATATTTTCAGTTTTGGAAATTCTTTGGTCTATAAATACCTAAGTTTGCATTTCTAGAAAACTATCCTAAGAGCCAGGAAAACTTCATTCTTCTTGTTTCTGGTTGAGTCGTCTATTCGGAGAGGAAAGTATCATAATTAGGTTAAATCTCTTATGACCGCTCATTTAAATACTTATGTGGGATCAAGAATCTCTACGAGTACCGTTGGTGGGAAACTAGATAATTACAGCGTTATTAGTTTTAGATTGATTTGATTTACTGATGGTTGTTGAAACTTTGATTGCACCTATTTTGTTTATTCTTGAGAATCTTCTCTTTTGATATAAGATTCACTCAAACTAGATCGAAGTATAGATGGGATCTTTAGAACTGTTTGTAGATCTTAATACATCTTGTGATAATCCATTGTTAATAGACTATGTTCCGTGTGTTATTGATCACAAGAGATTCAAGTGGTGTTGTGCAGGTGTTTATTGAAGATTAAAGAAGATTTGAAAACGAAAAAGATTTCTTATTTAGTTCTCATATCTTTGTGTGTGCATAAAGCTTGATCGGCTGGGATCCAACTAGAATTGGATTTATTCGATTGATTAGTTGCGTGAGATCGGCATCACTTTATAGTTTCTTGTTGGAATCTATATTATTATATTTTTTGATCGGCAAAGAAGAGATTTTATTGATAAAAAAAAAGGGAATAAAAGGATTATACCACCCTAACCAAAGAAGAAAAAGAAAGTGCTAAAAATAGGCTAAAAGCACTTTAAGAAATGTCAAAGTAAATAGTACACCAATTTCTCATTACTTCCTTAGAATCTACATCTTCAAATTCCTTAAAATTTAAGGCCCAAGTGAACAAAGTGTAAATAGCTTTTGTAGATATTGTAGCAGATGTGTTATGCTTGTCAGAGAACACCCTATCATTCCTTTGTTTCCACAAACACCAAATGATAGCAACAGGAACCAAACTCCAAATTTCAGTCTTCACCTTGTCAGAGAAATCCAATTGCCAGGCTTGAAGAGCAGGTACAGTATCCAAAGGCATAACAAAAATCTATTTTAGCTTAGAAGCTAAGTAATCCCAAACTTCTATTGCAAACTCACAATGAAGAAACAAGTGAAACGTAGTCTCAATAGAAGAGCATAATAGGCAAGTATCTGGCACATCAATATTTCTTCTCAATAACATATCTCTAGTTTGAACCCTCCCATGAGCAATGAGCCATAAGAAAAAACCAACCTTTGAAGGACATTTCAGCTTCCAAATGAATTGAAAAATAGCAGGATAATATATCTCAGTATCTTCCAAAGACAATTTATCATACACTGAACTGACTGTGAAGATCTTTTTAGAATTTAAAGGCCAATAAAGTTCATCTGCACAAACTGTGATTGAAACTCGAAAGCAAGCAAATCTGCAGAAAGGAGGTTAAGTTCAACTCTTGCAGCATTATTCAGTCTTCTTGGAATATGAAAATTCCAAGTAATATCATCACCATTTATCACTGCCATCTCAGCTACAGAAAATTGCTTAGCTCTGGACAAAGCAAAAAGATTTGGATAACAAGTTTTCAAAGGATGTTCATAGAGCCAATTTTCATGCCAGAACCTTACCAAATTTTCATTATTCACTTTGAATCTAACATACTTCAAGAAGATGCAGTTAGTCTTCATAATGGCTCTCCAGGATGATCTCCCATAGGTACATTTTGGAATGTTAGGAGACCAAATAATATCACCCCGACCATATTTTTCATCCACAATTTTCTTCCATAGAACATCTTCTTCAGTTGCATACCTCCAAGACTACTTAGCAAGTAAAGCTTGATTTGTCATTTTCAAATTCCTTATCCCCAAGCCACCAAACTTATTCTTCCTACATAAACTTCTCCACTTGATAAGATGAATATTTCTTTTTCCTTTATTGTCATTCCACAGAAAATTTCTCACGAAGACTTTCTAAAATGACCAACTTTTTCACGAACGCGCAATTGGGGAATATGGGAATTAATTGGGGGATATGAATTACTTCCTCCAACCTATGGTGTGTGCTAAGGGGTGACTTTTGGGGGCGAAAATACTAAAACACCCTTCCCTCAAAATAAAAATCAAAAAACTTAAAACTTAAAGTCAAAAAACAAAATCATATTCCCCATTTCCATCTCCACTTCTTATTAATCTTTTTAGGGTTAAAACTTTGAAACCCAAATGTTCCCCATTCTCTTTCAAATTCTTAATTTTCCCCACTTCCTTTCAAATTATTTTCTCCTTCTCTGCCGGAAGTGATGAAGAACATGTCGGAAATGATAAAGAACATGCCGGAAATGATGAAGACCACGCCGGAAGTGATGAAGAACATGCCGGAAGTGATGAAGAACATGTAGGAAATGATGAAGGTCACGCCGGAAGTGATGAAGACCATGCCGGAATTAATTTAATTCAATGCCGGAACTAAATTCCGGCATGCTTGATATAAATCTATTAATTCCGGTAGTCAAGTGAAAAAAAATCAAATTTCTGAATACTTTTCATCATGTGCCGGCATAGAAATTTAGGATGAAGACCACGCCGGAAGTGATGAAGAACATGTCGGAAATGTGAAGACCATGCCGGAAGTGATGAAATTCAATGCCGGAACTAATTGCCGGCATGCTCGATATAAATCTATCAATGCCGGTAGTTAAGTGAAAAAAAAATCAATTCTATATACTTTTCATCATGTTCCGGCATAGAAATTTAAGCAAAAACCATGCCGAAAGTAGTTCTGGCATGCTCAAAAATCAGATAACTGTGCCGGGAGTAGACTGATTAAAAAAAAAAAAGGTTTTGAAGATCAAAACCTCAAAAATTTTGTCCCCGAACCCCCCCGGATAGTGGCAAACAATTTATGAAAATTTCTAGCAAAAGCCGACATGGTTTTTTGGTTGAATACCATGCCGGCACCGAGCTTTTTCAGCTGCAACAATGGTGGATTCAAAGAAAAAAAATTAAATTTTCAACCTCTTAGCAGCAATTCTCTCATCACAATCATCTTCCATTTTCAAAAAAAAAATTCACTCAAACAAAAATTCCCCTCATTCTGCTCTCAACTAACCCACACAAATTCAAATAAAAAAAAATACACAACATTTTACTAATTATAATTAATCACTAATCTTGATTAGTGGGGGCTAGATTAGGAATTAAAAAAATAATTACATAGGGGGTCACCCAGAATTGCTATTGGGACACCGTTTTTGTCCTATAGCTATATCCCCCAATTAATTCTCATATCCCCAATTGCGCGTTCTTTTTCACCACATAAATTGACATCTCAAAAAGTGACATATAGTAAATAGGAAGACTTGCTAAAATGTTGTTAATTAAAGTCACCTTACCAGCTCTTGAAAAAAGATTTTTTTTTTCCAACCAGGAAGCCTTGCAAGGAATTTTTCCACCACCTTATCCCATTTAGATACACCTCTACATTTGTCACCTAAGGGAAGACCTAAATAAGTTGTAGGCAAAGAGCCACTGAAATACCCCAAAAGAGAAGAAAAAACTGACAAGTCACCATCATAACCTACACCAAAGATTTGACTTTTAGCGAAATTGATTTTCAAGCCAGTGAGCATTTCAAAGGAAAGAAAAATAATCCTTAAGTTCTTAACTTGCTCCACATCAGCATCAAGAAAAATTAAAGTGTCATCTGCAGCTAACAAGTAAACCATCTGATTGTTGGAATCTATATTGATTGATTGCAAATCTAAACTTGACTTCTTTGGTAGTTATTGGATAGATTGATCTAACCAGGCAAAGGAGTTTATTATATTAAACGGAAGAGCCTTTGTGTAGGACTTGAGATATATTTATATTGAAAGAATCGAAAGACTTGTTACCAAATAGATTTGTTTTTCCTTTACTTTTTGGAATATGATCCAAAGAAATTGTTCCAGTGCGTGCACTCATTGAGGTCGGAAGCGGATAGATACTGAGGTAACTAAGTGACTAGGGGTAGTTGCTTGGTCTCAACTATACGAAGTTGGTGTAGATTTTATATAACGGCTTAATTCTGTGAGTATTTATTTCTGGACTAGGTCCCGGGGTTTTTCTGCACTTGCAGTTTTCCTCGTTAACAAAATCTTACTGTGTCTTTTAATTTTCTATTTACGTAATTATAATTGTTATTATAATTAAAAGTAAAATACACAAACATTAACTTCGATATACTTGATAGTGATCCTATAGAGTTTGGTTAAGTCCGAACCTATTATCAAGTATCACACATTGGTAGTCGTATTGTCTCGATCTCATATCCATAGACAATCACACAAAGTATGAATACCGATTTGTTGCATTGTCTCGACTCTGTCTATAGATGATCACTTTCGGTAAGAGGACTTATAGGTGGATAAATAAAAGATTATGGTGTATTTGGATACCCTCGTCTTTTCAAAAACACACCCCAACCCTCATTGGACAATTCTTTTCCATATCTAATGTACCCACCACTCTCATTCCCTCTTGTGTGACTACCCTATTGAATGTTTATGATGATGTATTTGTCGATCCAAAATCATTACCACCACACAGAGTTCTCGATCCTAAAAAAACCCTGAAACCACATTCTGAACCTGCTTCTCAACGACCTTGCTGCCCTTATGTACAAAAGGCTATAGTAGAACAACTTATGCAAGAAATTCTTTCTGCTGGCCTAATCTAAGCTGGCCACCCCATTTGCGGCCCCAATTTTGCTAGTTAAGAATAAAAATGGCTTGTGGATATTTTGTGTCGACTATCGCAAGCTCAATGATATTACAATCAAAGATAAGTTTTCCATCCCTATCATTGATGAGCTGCATGGATCTATTTTTTTTTTCTAAGATTGACTTGCGCTCAGGGTATTTTAAAATTAGACTTTATGACCTTGACATACATAAGACTTCCTTTAGGACACATCATGGGCATTACGAATTTAGGTTTATGCCCTTTGGGCTTACTAATGCCCTGACTACGTTTCAGACCCTTATGAATGATATTTTTCGGCCTTACTTACGAAAATTCATCTTAGTTTTTTCGATGACATACTCATATATAATAAATCACTTTAAGAGCACCTCTTACACTGATCTGTGACATTGTATCTACTTCGACAACATTCTCTCTATGCCAAAATGTCGAAATATTATTTTGCTCAGACTCAGCTTGATTTCTTGGGCTATCTAATCACTTCGGAAGGTGTTACGGCTGACCCTAACAAAATTGCATCCATGAAAAGCTGGCCCCATCCCACCAATTTAAGGCAATTACGAGGTTTTCTAGGCCTCACCGGCTACTACAGACGGTTTTTCAAGGGGTACGAAACAATTAGTAAGATACTTATACTGACATGTTGCGCTAAGATTCCTTTATATGGTCTGCAGATGTTATTCAAGATTTTTCTCAGCTAAAAAATTCCATGATTACGGCACCAGTTTTGGTCCTGCCTGACTTTACAAAACCTTTTATCTTAAAAAATAATGCGTGTTCTAGTGGCGTAGGTGATGTGCTTATGCAAGAGGGCAAGTCGATCGCATTATGTAGCAAGGCTTTAGGCCCAAAAGCTTTGGCTTTGTCTACATACGAGAAGGAGTTTTTAGCAGTCGTGATAGTTGTTCAGAAATGGAAGTAGTACCTCACCGAACACTTCTTCATTATCAACATCGACCATCAAAGCATAAAATATTTCATGGAGAAACGTATCACCATAATTATATAACAAAAGTGGTTAATGAAGTTGTTAGGCATTGATTATGTCGTTAGGTACAATAAGGGATTGGATAACAAGGCCGCGTATGCCTTGTCAAGGATACACATACTACTTCGGAGTTGCAGGCCATGTCCCATACACAACCTCAATGGGCTCAAGATATTTTGGCCAGTTACAAGGACAATACTATGGTGCAACAACTTCGAGCAGAACTTCTCATTCATCCAGACTATGCACATTACTCTTTGCTGAATGGGATACTTAGGTATAAGTCTAGACTTCATATTATTTATAGCAATGTAGTACGAGACTCTATTATGCATTTTTTTTACTCCTCAGCTGTTGGGGGACATTCAGGTTTCTTTGGTACATACAACAGGGCTAAGACTCACTTTTTTTGGTGAAAAATGAAGAGTGATTTAATTCAGTTCGTAGCATCATGTGATACATGTCAGCGTAATAATGGAAAACATGTGCATCCCGCGGGCTTACTAAACCACTTTCAATTCCTGAAGCTACTTGGTAACATGTTTGTATGGATTTCATGGAAGGCTTTCCTCTCTCCAACAGGAAAAGCGTTATCATGATGGTAGTGGATTAAGTTCATAGGAGTCATCAAGTTAGTTTTTATATTCACGAATTGATTAGTACACGAACTTGGAACTTATAAATAATAAGACTTGATAAATTATTCTCTTGATAACCCGCGTATACAAACTAATTAGTCAGTTCACAAACTATTTGATTTTGAGATGTTCCTGGATATCGTTGAATCATCAAGTACGCGAACTTATTTGGTAAGTTTAATAGGTTTATGGCCAGAGAAAACTTATGCACATAAAATATTTCAGAACCCTGAGATGATAATTTATTCCCAAACTGCTTTAAATAATTCATGAACTAATTTGGAGACTGGTCGCCTCACCAAACTGCTTAAAACTTGTGGAAATAAAATATTGGTGACTAAATATCAAACGAAGACATTTATAAAACTTCATAAACAAGAGGTATGTGAAGACTGGACCATTCTATTTACTCACATGAGTTACCATTCTATCTGTATGGGACTGTGTCATATGACTTCTAGTAGATTTAATATTAAAAAGAAGAAATTTTGAGTCAATCTTGTCTTGTTAAATATCTCGAAATAGGATTCAAGTAATGGATGTTCATAGGTCCTTAACAATCTTAGTTCGAAGTAACTTATAATTCAAGAACTACGTTTGTGTTATACAGATCATTTGGAAATTGCCCAAGTAATGATATTTATATCTATGGCATTTGGGAATGTTTCAAAATATCAAAAGAGAGTTTCAAGAACTTACTGAAATCTGAACTCAAGGTAGGTACACCTACCTAGTATGCATACAATAAATATCTGAGGTTCCAGAATATAGGCACCATTAAGGTTCTGGATTCATGAATGGGCGCAATAAGCACACTTAGTACGCGTACTATCGGTCCTCGAATTCACTAATTGGTCATATGTATACCGTTTCGCATACTTACTCAATTCGAATCATGCAAATGCTTATAGACTATTTTCCCAAATATGTTTCATGAACCAGTTAAGTTGCAGTGAACCGTGGTCCTTGCCTTATATTCACTTAGTAGCTATTTGTCTTATGTAAGTTTATTGAGGGAAATTTTGGTGAATGAGCAATTTTATATTTTAGGGTAAATATTCGAGTAGCGTTTTATTGGACATATTTGTTATTAGTCGTTCATTTTTTTGAGTAGAGATATTATTAGTCCCGTTCCTTGAAAGAGGGTCAGAGAAAATTTTTGATATTGAATGAAAATTCACAGGCTTCTTCATTGAAAATATTTAGGTTACTTCTAGTAAGTTTATAAATTCTTTTTTATCTCGATCTTAGATCAGGATATTTGGTATCAGATTCCCGTTCCTGGGTACCTGAATGATGCTTGGAGGAGATGATAACCCTACCACAGTAAAGCAGGTTGTTGCACAGCAGCAAAGTCACTTTGAGCACTTTACATCTGAGTTAGAATCTCTTCGATCTCAGATATCTAAAGCTAAAACTGATTCTGATTTGTTTATTGCTACCCATTTTGCTTCAATTACAGAAATCTTATATAGTATGCATAAGTTCATGGGTATGGATTCAGAGATGTAATCATCTAATCCTTTCACAGCATCACCGACTGATCCGAGTGGTTCAACACCTCCATCAAACCCAAATCAATTTGGGGCTCTTCTTTAACATTTCTCTAGCAGAAATTCAGGTGATTCTTTTCATTCGCCCAAAATTCAATTTCCTAGGTTTGATGGTACTAATCCTCGTACTTGGGTTCGCAAGTGTGAACGTTATTTTTAATTTAAGAATATAGTTTCTGCTAAGAGAGTAGATATTACTTCAATTCATTTTGATGGTAAGGCTGATGATTGGTTTCTTGATTATCAAGAGGGTAAGAATTTCATTGACTGGGATGTTTTTGTCATGGATGTATGTTGTAGATTTGAATATATAGCTTTTGATAACTATATTGGTAGCTTTAATAAACTATCACAAACTACAACAATAGAAGAGTATTATGAGCAATATGAACACCTGAAAGCATTTATGTTGGCTAGGAACAAGAATCTTACAGAGGATTATTTTACCTCGAGCTTTATCAGTGGCTTGAAAGATGAAATATGCACCTCTGTTCAAATGTTCAAACCAACTTCAGATACTGAAAGGGTATGTGTCATAAACTTAACTTATCTATGCAAGGACACCAATTTTGTGCATGTTTGCGAGTCTTGCCTCTTGGAGGATGCGACATGGTCTTGGGTGTTAAATGGCTGAAGAAGCTTAGCGATATCATGTTCAACCTAGCTCAACTGAAGTTGTCTTTTATGCATAATGGAACCCAAATAACTCTCCAAGGTACCTCTTCATATGTATCTTCCATTAGAATGATTAGTGGTACCTCGTTCAACAACTTCATAAAAAAACTATTAGAGCATAGCTCGGTTGAACTCACCAAGTGTTGGTATGTCAAGTTTGGTTGTCATATTTTAGTGTGTCAAAACTCATCTAAAGTCGTTTGATTATATACTAGAGTCAACTTCGTTTAGGTTAGACTAGAAAGTCTAGGAATGTTGAGACGTACAAATATTACCCCGAAGACCTGAAGAATGTGAAGAAGAATAATAGAACTATAACGACAACATTATCCTTCCTCTTGAGGTTAGTAATATTGACTTGAACTCTTTCATTGCTAACATATATTTCAAGTCGTGCTATATTGAAAACATAACTGCGAAGATGTATATACTGTACATATTATATAACTCTCTAGTGATGTGACATGGTCATATTTATATGATCAATAGTATTAGGGAATTAGACTACGAAATATAATGGTTATCTTTTGAATTTCGTAGATATGACATCGACATGATCTTGTATATAATGTTATGATTATGTGAATGGGTTATGGTGAATATTTCATCCTAGTAAACAATCTTCTACATTTGTTTAAAGGAAATACATTCATGAACTTGTTTTGTGAATCGAAAGGGAAATCGTTAGGCTTATTGGTATGGTTATTCACTGCAAATCTTTGGATTATCAATATGTGTTAGATGATAGAACCGATCGTAACTTTGTTATGTATCTTGGTATAACTAATCACAATGCCTGACTTATGATTTGGTATTACTAGTTTTTATTAATTGGTATAACCGATCCTAAGTAATCATCATGAGATGGTATGATCGATATTTGTAATTGGTGTGGCCGATCCTAGTAATTGGTGTGACCGATCACAGAGTGTTGTGTAATCGATCCTTGTAATTGGTAACCGGTCCTGGTAATTAGTGTAACCTATCCTGGTAACTGGTGTGACCGATCACAAATAATACCATGAGTATATGGTAACCAGTCCTGGTAATTGATGTAACTGATCCTGGTAACTGATGTAACCGGTCCTGGTAACTAGTATGACCGATCACAACTATTTCCATATTTCCATATCACCGATCCTAGTGATTGGTAGAACCGATTGAACCCATGTATGTGATTTAATATTTGATAAATTACATAGTAATTTTGGAATACATGTGAATCAATTCTAAACTTGTTTGGAAGTGTGGTATAACCGATTGCAAGAATGTAAATCTATGTAAATATAAATAAGCATTTACAGTGAAAAAATGTTAACATACTTTGAACACGTACAATAACTCTTATCATCATTTATTGTTAAAAGATACTCCTTAGTACTCAAGGAGATCCTGTGCCAAAATAAATTAAGAATCTTTTAATTAAGGTTTTTGGTTTTATATGCTTTAATTACCAGTAATTAAATGCATATCTCTAGAGAATAAAAATTAGTAATATGCACTTACTAATTGGAGATTTTCTATTGAGAGATTTCAAAAATTTTGGACAAGCATTTATTGGAATTAGAAAAACCGAATTTTTCTATTCATTGTATATCTTAAGAATATTTTTAGTTTTGGAAATTCCTTGGTGTCCAAACATCCTTGGTCTATAAATACCTAAGTTTGCATTTCTAGAAAACTATCCTAAGAGACATGCAAACTTCATACTTCTTGTTTCTGGTGGAGCCGTCTATTCGGAGAGGAAAGTATCCTAATTAGGTGAAATCTCTTACGCCCACTCGTTTAAATACTTATGTGGGATCAAGAAGCTCTACGAGTACCGTTGGTGGGAAACTAGATAATTACAGTATTATTAGTTTTATATTGATTTGATTTACTAACGGCTATTGAAACTTTGATTGTACCTAGTTTGTTTATCCTTTTACTAACGGTATAAAAGGATTATACCACCCTAACCAAAGAAGAAAAAGAAAGTGCTAAAAATAGGCTAAAAGCACTTTAAGAAATGTCAAAGTAAATAGTACACCAATTTCTCATTACTTCCTTAGAATCTACATCTTCAAATTCCTTAAAATTTAAGGCCCAAGTGAACAAAGTGTAAATAGCTTTTGTAGATATTGTAGCAGATGTGTTATGCTTGTCAGAGAACACCCTATCATTCCTCTGTTTCCACAAACACCAAATGATAGCAACAGGAACCAAACTCCAAATTTCAGTCTTCACCTTGTCAGAGAAATCCAATTGCCAGGCTTGAAGAGCAGGTACAGTATCCAAAGGCATAACAAAAATCTATTTTAGCTTAGAAGCTAAGTAATCCCAAACTTCTCTTGCAAACTCACAATGAAGAAACAAGTGAAACGTAGTCTCAATAGAAGAGCATAATAGGCAAGTATCTGGCACATCAATATTTCTTCTCAATAACATATCTCTAGTTTGAACCCTCCCATGAGCAATGAGCCATAAGAAAAAACCAACCTTTGAAGGACATTTCAGCTTCCAAATGAATTGAAAAATAGCAGGATAATATATCTCAGTATCTTCCAAAGACAATTTATCATACACTGAACTGACTGTGAAGATCTTTTTAGAATTTAAAGGCCAATAAAGTTCATCTGCACAGCTGTGATTGAACCTGAAAGCAAGCAAATCTGCAGAAAGGAGGTTAAGTTCAACTCTTGCAGCATTATTCAGTCTTCTTGGAATATGAAAATTCCAAGTAATATCATCACCATTTATCACTGCCATCTCAGCTACAGAAAATTTCTTAGTTCTGGACAAAGAAAAAAGATTTGGATAACAAGTTTTCAAAGGATGCTCAAAGAGCCAATTTTCATGCCAGAACCTTACCAAATTTCCATTATTCACTTTGAATCTAACATACTTCGAGAAGATGCAGTTAGTCTTCATAATGTCTCTCCAGGATGATCTCCCATAGGTACATTTTGGAATGTTAGGAGACCAAACAATATCACCCCGACCATATTTTTCATCCACAATTTTCTTCCATAAAACATCTTCTTCAGTTGCATACCTCCAAGACTACTTAGCAAGTAAAGCTTGATTTGCCATTTTCAAATTCCTTATCCCCAAGCTACCAAACTTATTCTTCCTACATAAACCTCTCCACTTGATAAGATGAATCTTCCTTTTTCCTTTATTGTCATTCCACATAAAATTTCTCATGAAGACTTTTTAAAATGACCAACTTTTTCACCACATAAATTGGCATCTCAAAAAGTGGCATATAGTAAAGACTTGCTAAAAATGTTGTTAATCAAAGTCACCTTACCAGCTCTTGAAAGAAGAATTTTTTTCCAACCAGGAAGCCTTGCAATGAATTTGTCCACCACCTTATCATATTTATCTACACCTCTACATTTGTCACCTAAGGGAAGACGTAAATAAGTTGTAGGTAAAGAGCCACTGAAATACCCCAAAAGAGAAGAAAAAACTGACAAGTCACCATCATAACCTACACCAAAGATTTGACTTTTAGCAAAATTGATTTTCAATACAGTGAGCATTTCAAAGGAAAGCAAAATAATCCTTAAGTTCTCAACTTGCTCCACATCAACATCAAGAAAAATTAAAGTGTCATCTGCAAACTGCAAATGACCAACAAGTAAACCATCTGATTGTTGGAATCTAGATTGATTGATTGCAAATCTAAACTTGACTTCTTTGGTAGTTATTGGATAGATTAATCTAACCAGGTGTTGATGGTGGTTTTTAGTTTAGGGTCAAAATCTTAAAACACTAAACCCTAGCAGACAGTGCTGTCATGACATTTAAAGTAACAAGCATTTACTAGGCACATTTACTGAAACCTTTAATGTATCTCTAAATAATTACCGGGGTATCTTTTTCAAATTAGGGTTACGATAAGCCAAACCCTAATTCCCACGTGTACCAATGGAAAATCATGCCAGCCACACCAACCGCGCCAAAGCATGCCAACCATGCTAGCCGCACCTCGGTGCCAATGGCAAATCATGCCAGCCACATCGACCGCGTCAAATAATGCCAAGCATGCTAGCCACACCTCTGTGCCAATGGAAAATCATGCCAGCCACACCGATCGCGCCAAAGCATGCCAACCATGCTAGCCGCACCTCTATGACAATGGAAAATCATGCCAGCGACACCGATCGCGCCAAAGCATGCCAACCATGCTAGCCGCACCTCTGTTCCAATGTCAAATCATTCCAGCCACACCGATCGCGCCAAAGCATGCCAACCATGCTAGACGCACCTCTATGCCAATGGAAAATCATGTCAGCCACACCGATCGCACCAAAGTATGCCAACCATGCTAGCCGCACCTCTGTGCCAATCACCGACCGCGCCAAAGCATGCCAACCATGCTATCCTCACCTCTGTGCCAATGGCAAATCATGCCAGCCACACCGACCGCGCCAAAGCATGCCAACCATGCTAGCCGCACCTCTGTGCCAATGGAAAATCATGCCAGCCACACCGACTGTGCCAAAGCATGCCAACCATGCTAGACGCACCTTTGTTCCAATGGAAAATCATTCCAGCCACATCAACCGTGCCAAAGCATGCCAGCCATGCTAGCCGAACCTCCGTGCCAATGGAAAATCATGCCAGCCACACCTACTGCGACATGCCAAACGCACCTCGTCATGGCCCCATGTCGCGCCGCCATACTGGCCTTCACTACGTGACTATCAAAATAAAGACGTGCAACAATCAACGGTTGCCCTTCAATCCCAGGAGCAAATCCTGGACGTCTAAGGTTACCAAACGACCTTTGCCCTAAAACCCTAGCTAGGTCACGCACCTAGCCCAAGCTATCCAAGACATGCACCTATGGCAATCCCTTGGCCCCATGCGCCAAGATAAAACCTCACCTAGCCCAAGCTAGTCACGCCATGGGCCTATGGCAAACCCTTGGCCCCACATTCCAAGCCAAAACCGCACATATCCCAAGCTAGTCACGCCATGCGCCTATGGCAAACCCTTGGCCCCACATGCCAAGCCAAAACCGCACCTAGGCCAAGCTAGCCACGCCATGAGCCAATGGAAAGCCCTTGGCCCCATATGCCAAGTCAAACCAAACCTAGCCAAGTTAGCCGCGCCATGCCAAACGCACTTTTCCTTGGCCCTATCCATGCTAGTCACATCATGCCAAGACAAACGCCCTTGCCTTGGCCCTAGCCATGCCATATGCCCATGGAAAACCCTTGACCCCACATGCCAAGCCAAAATCGCACCTAGCCACGCCCAAGGCGAACCCTTGGCCCCACATGCCAAGCCTAACCACAACCTAGCCGCGCCACCCTGTTGGCCTTCCCTACGCGGCCAGCAAAACGAAGGCGTGCAATAATCAACGGTTTCCCTTCAAACCCAGGAGCAAATCCTAGCCATCCAAGGTTACCAGATGACACATGGTAACCTTTGGACCGAAAACCTAAATTTGGCCACGCCAAACCATGCCATGCCAACGGCATGCCAACCTAGTCACACCACCTGTTGTCCTTCCCTACGCGACCACCATAACGAAGGCGTGTAATAATCAACGGTTGCCCTTCAATCCCAGGAGCAAATCCTAGCCATACAAGGTTACCAGATGACACATGGTAACCTTTAGCCCGAAAACCTAAGTTTTTTCACGCCAAACCATGCCATGCCAACGGCATGCCAACCTAGCCGTGCCACCACGTTGTCCCTCACTACGCGGCTACCAAAACTAAGGCGTGCAACGATCAACGGTTGCCCCTCCTCTCAAGATGCAAAATCTCGACCGTCGAAGGTCACCAGGCTAGCAAGTTTCCCAAGCTTGACTTTCCAAGCCACAACAACATGCTACATGTTTTCCAAAAACATTCGAGACATCAACACAAACTGGGGGATCCTCTTTGGGTATTGGTTTGGCGGTTTACAGCATGCGGCGTACACTACGCCCGTCATGAGGAAGTGTCATAAGGGTGAGATGGTTAGTAAATACGGGAAGTTATGTGTGAAACGTTTATGGGACATAAAGCACATGCGTTAACAATTTTATGGGACATCAATTCCATAACGTTAGCAGTTTCATGCGTTAGCCACTTTATGGAACATCAATTCCATGCATACAGTTACCACCTCCTCCCATTTACTTCCCCACTCCTTAATGAGACCAGGGTACGTTTTTACTCTGACTTGTATAAATAGGTCTTAACTATTTCCATTGAACAACAAGTTCATATGGGATATACAACACTCAGAAATACTTACTTTCTTTCTCACCTTGTTAGCTCTCTCACTTTTCTGATAACAAGTCGTGGTAACCAAACTACTCTTCCAGAATCAACTATTCTGGTCTCACCACTTTCCTTGCTTCCCTCCCCAAAACCAACCCATTCTCCTCCACTTTGTGACCGAAGCAAGTCTGGAACGACCATTTCTTGGTTTAGGCCAGACTTGTACAGATTGATCTCTCGAATCTAAAGTACTCCCTTGCAGTATATTGTTTAGGGTTTAAATTGTTTCTCACCTCCATACCCACAATTACCGAAATCAGCAGAAACCATTTTCACCTAAAAACAATTGGCGACCACAGTGGGAGATCGGTCTATCGGTCCCAATATCAGTCTCTGAATACGTTTCTCTAACAAGGAAGGATGGTTGGTCTTTGGACTGAATCTGTATCCTCGGATTCCACTCAGGAAAACAGCAATGTTTCGACGCCCAACAACACGGCCAACGAAGGAGTTCCAAGGCTGATTTACCTAGTACGGGTCCAGGGGATTAACACCAAAAACATGGGTCTGATGAGAGATGCAATCAACGCCATACTGGATTTCCTCATCGACCTGACGGAAGAGTTGAGCGGTTCGCATGCCTCGGAAACTTCAGGGCTGGGGACTGACGTCCCGAATGATCACTCTCAAGCCAACAACTTTACTACCAATCAGAGACCCGTAAGCCAAGAAGCGGCCTCACTGGTGGAAAACTTATGTGAACTATTACATCTTTCAAGGGATCAACAGATGGAGATATTCACCGCCATCAATCAGATAACGTTAAGCGTTCCCTTGGTTCCTCCACGCTCGGAAACAACAAAAATGCAGGATTCGTCCGTTAATAATATCACATTCACCGACGACGACATGATGGCAGAGGAAGGCCATAACCACGCCCTATACGTCACAACTCGAATAAAAAACGTGGAATTCAAAAAGTCCCTCGTCGACACAGGAGCGTCCTCCAATGTTGTCACCCTTAGGACGCTCAGGACGACCAAAGTATGACCAAGCGATGTTACACGACAACCTACTACCATGACCGATTTCGAAGGTAACCAAACCAATACATATGGGTGCATTAATTTGAATCTATCGGTAGGACCTGTCCAGTCAAAAGTAAGATTCGAGGTAATTGAAAAGGAGCCAGACTACCACATGATACTGGGGATACCATGGCTCCACGACAACAGGATCATTCCTTCGATGTATCACAAGTGCTTGAAAACCACGCTAAATGGAGAAGTCATTCGCATCGCAGCGTTATCATCTCCCTATGCGCCAATCTGTGGCATGGAAATTTTTGAGCCAAGACAAGGGCCGCAAGTCACAACCAACAAGGCTCACCACACCCCACTACCGAAATGTACGACTATTGAAGAAAGCGATAGTCCTACACAACCCCGCGGAGAAACTCGACCTAACATCACACCTTCAGAAGAGAGGCGCACTCGCCTCTGTCCACAGTACCAGAGTCTGGTTCCAACCAAGCAAGGACGGGCTATCATTACGTGTAACGATGAAAAAGATAAAAATGTATATCAATGCCGCTGTTAGAAATTAACAGGGGATACTACCATACAGTTTTTCCTCCCAATGGAATGCCAGCCTGGTGACGAGCCACGAGAGGAGATACCTGACGCACCACAATAGCTACAAGACGACACCAATTCAACCACGAACGATATTGAAAATTTTAATATCGGGAATGAGGAATCTCCACGACCCATCTCCATAAGCTCGACTCTACATACATACGAGCGCACAAAGTTAGTAGACCTCCTCAAGGAATATCAAGATGTGTTCGCATGGACGTACGAGGAAATGCCTGGCCTGGATGAGAAGCTGGTTACTCACCACTTACATGTGATATCCGGATCCAAGCCGGTCAAGCAGACCCCAAGATAATTCCGGCATGATATTGTATAAAAAATTAAGGCGGAGGTTCAAAAGTTATTGGTGGCTGGTTTCATCAAACCAATCCATCACCCTACCTGGTTGGCAAACATAGTTCCGGTAAAAAATAAGAATGGTCAAATCAGGTGTTGTGTCGATTTTAGGGATCTAAATAAATGTTTCCATAAAGATGATTTTCCGCTCCCCAACATCGACATTTTGGTAGATGCCACCAGTGGAAATGGCATGTTTTCTTTCATGGACGGGTACAACGGATACAACCAAATAAAGATGTACGAGCATGATGCAAGCAAGATGGATTTTCGAACTCCTCTCGGAAACTTTTACTATACTGTGATTCCCTTCGGTTTGAAGAACGCTAGCGCCACATACCAACGCGCTATGACCACCATTTTTCACAACATGATGCACAAGCAAGTTAAGGATTATGTAGATGACATAGTGGTCAAGTCAAAAAATCGGGCGGATCACACAGGGATTCAACAGCAGGTGTTCAAAAGATATCGCGAATACAAGCTAAAAATAACCACTGAGGGGATCAAAGTTGACCTAACCAAAATGCAATCCATCCTCACAATGCCACCACCACGGAACGTGAAGGAACTCCAGAGTTTCATGGGAAAAATAAACTACATCTGCCGCTT
This sequence comes from Papaver bracteatum, assembly GCA_023529315.1. Classification (NCBI taxonomy): domain Eukaryota; kingdom Viridiplantae; phylum Streptophyta; class Magnoliopsida; order Ranunculales; family Papaveraceae; genus Papaver; species Papaver bracteatum. The sequence goes on from JAJJWX010005092.1 coordinate 720,433, forward strand.
CATACCCAGATTGGCTCAACTTATTCGTTTACCCCCTTACTAAAGAAAGGAGCAAGCTTTGTCTGGACCACATTACAACATGAAGAGTTCTGGAAGATTCAACGAACATTATCTTCTCAGGCCGTCATGATATCACCCATGCAAGGAAGACCACTACACCTCTACGCCACTTTCAGTGACACTGCTGTTGGAGCTCTCCTCGCCCAAGAAGGTGACGAAGGGATTGAATACCCCATATACTATTCCAGTCGAACTTTGATAGATACCAAACTCAGGTATCCCAAAGCAGAAAAGTCATGCCTAGCCTTGGTCTACTCCATCCAGAAATTCAGGCACTACCTGATGTCCAATAAAGTGGTGCTAATATCCAAATCCGATCATGTGAAGTTCCTCCTCTCAAAACCTGCTCTGATAGGAAGGCCGGCCAAATGGCTCCTCCAGATGTCAGAATTCGACATAATATGTGCTTTCCCGAGGGCCATCAAAGGACAGGCAGTTGCAGATTTGTTGGCGGCATTTTCAGGAGAAAATGCTGTAACATTACGTGAAGACCTCCCTGGGGACTTTCCGGAAATCTCTTTCATCCAAGAGGAAACATGGTTATTATTTTTCGAAGGCTCCGCCACCCCTAACAACGGCACGGGAGGAGCCGGCGTGGTTCTAGTATCCCAAACTGGTGAAGTTTTCTCACACTCCTTCAAGCTAGACTTCCCCTGCACCAACAATTCAGCAGAGTATGAAGCCTTCCTCATTGGGTTGTCCTTGGATAAACAAGCCGGAGCCACATGTCTGGAAATAAGAGGGGACTCTAAACTACTGGTCAACCAAATAAATGGAGTATACGCGCTGAAGGAGGTAACCTTATCCCCATATAGGGAAGAAATGCAAAAACTGCTGAACTACTTCGCCGACGCAACAATAGCACATATCGGGCACGGCAGCAACCAACATGCCGACTGCCTAGCAATGTTAGCATCGAAACTGTGATTTGAAGGCCTTGAGGAAACTCTGACGGTGAAAAGAAGGATCGTGGCTTTCACAACCTAAAAAAGATGAAGTTGATGACTGGAGAACACCGATTATCCAAGAGCTTAGCAGTTCACTCTTTCAAGGAAAGGTCAGTCTTAAAACCTTGCATGATTTCTTTATGCTTCGAGGGGTACTCTATCATCGAAATCCATACGACTCTTTGTTAAGATGCCTCGAAGAAGAGTAAGTACATCAACATCTTAATCGCATCCATGGTGAGGTATGCGGATAGACATTGGTGGTAACCCTCTATCGTCGTTTTCAACACCTTGGATTTTATTGGCCGGAGATGGAGGTCCAAGCTTGGTTACTTCAAAGAACCTGTTCCAACTATCAAGCGTCACCGCACCAATTAGAAATTTTCAACATTGGTCACACAAGGGACTGGCAGAAGCCATACATCAGTTACCTTCGCGACGGGATACTCCCCACCAATGAGAAAGAGGCATACAAAATAAAATAAAGATCCAAGAGGTTCGTATTCCACGAAGGGATCTTATATCGTAAAAGCTTTGTAGGGAGTCTTCTGCGATGTTTGAACGAGGTAGAGGTCCCAATCATGTTGAAGGAGATGCACGAAGGAGAACACCAAGGAAATCGGAAGTTATTTCTCCAAATACACGAGAAGTACTACTGGCCGACCATGGAGGACGACACAACTATTTTCATACAGAGGTGCAAGGAGTGTCAGGTCCATGGGAACCTTATTCATGTATCGGTAACCACCCTGCATTCAACAAGAAGTCCATGGACCTTTCATAGCTGGGGACTCGATATCAGTGGTAAGATCAACCCACCATCCTCAAAACATCACGAGTATGTAATAACAGCAACCGAATACTTTACCAAATGGGTCTAAGCCATAACTTTACGAGGAACGAATGGAACCACGATTGCAGCATTCATTAAGGAGTACATTATCTGACGTTTTAGCGTGCCTAAACATATCTTCACCGACAATGGCACCCCTTTCGCGAACAGGCAAGTACGAGAGTTGCTCTAGGAATATGGGATTAAACAAGTCTTCTCCATCGTATACTACCCTCAAGGGAACGGGCAGGCTGAAAGCACCAACAAAACTCTGATTTGAATCCTCAGTCGGACAGTGCACGATAATCCTCGAACATGGCATGAGCAACTGCCCATGGCACTCTGTGCGTACTAGACGTCACCAAGAAGTTCCACTGGGGTCTCTCCTTATTCTCTTATTTATGGCGCAGACGCTATCCTCCAGGCGGAAATTAAAATCCCATTAGCCAGGATTGCCGAAGCAAGCGGAGTTCGATGGAATGAAGCTGAAGCCTTAAGTGCCAGGGTTGCGGATTTGGACACTGTAGACTCCAGGAGGGCCAAAGCGGAAGAACATGCACATGCATACATAAACAGGGTTTCCAGAGCATACAACAAAACCGTGAAACCTTGAATTTTTCAAATAGGAGACTTGGTACTGAAGACTGCTAAACACATCCAGCAAGACGCATTTGCACCAAAATTCTCCGCAAAATGGGAAGTTCCTTATATAGTCACGAAAGCATACAACAGTGGGTACTACAAAGTCATTAAGGAGGACGGGGGAAAACTGGAAGCGGTCATCAACGGGAAATGGCTAAAGGCATACTACGCCTGAACACCGCCTCACCCCACCATATCACAAGCACAGATAGCCAGGCATCTTTCCACTTTCTTCTATACAATATTGATTTTTATTTCATTTGATTGAAGAAAATCAATAAAGTTCTCGTGTTATTTCAAAGAAAAAAAATATATAAAAAAAACATGCTCAAAACCCAAAAAGAAACCCAAACATATCACAACCACATAACTCAGAAAAGCCCGTCCAAAATATGGTAATCTCTAGAAAGCATCATCTTCAAACCACTTTGATACCTCTCAGTCTTGCTCTTCAAATTCCGGATTGACTCTTCCACCTTATGTGACTCCACGGCCAAGGCTTTCTTCTCTTTCAGAATAAATTTTGTAGCAGTGACCATGCCAGCAAGAATACCAGCCATGTCGACCTTCATAATTTCAAGATGATGACGCAACCAACTAACATTAAACTTCAGAGATTCACAGGTAGACACCATGTTCTCCCACTTTTTAATAACTGCTTCCGCGACGGCACGGATAGACATATTCTCCATTTCAACAACCATTGGCAGGAGACAATTCATAATAGAAACCAAACATATGAACAATATTGTGCCACGTTCCTGGTGGCAATATGGTCGTATATCTTCCATATTTTTGTGTAAAGAGTTACGAATTATTTTCGCACAAGGAACCCCCCTCACCCCAAATGTTTTGGTAGTAAGAAAAAAGGCACCTCATACGGGTTCCGAACAACAAGCTTGCATTGGGATACTCATGGAAAGAAATTCCTAAGTCAGCGTTCTCCAAATATGCAGCGGATGGAAAGATCGAGCTCGAAGAAAAAGGGGTAACCAATTCATCTTCATCAATGACGGTAACACATGCTCCAATAGGATACCTCTACACAGAAGGAAAACTTCCATTATTCATCGGCAAATAAAGAAACGTATGTTGATTAATGAGAACATACCGGTATGACCTTCTTAACCCGAATGACTCGGATGGGGGAATTGTCGCGAGAATCAATCCTAACACGTTTGGCTGGAGAACCTGGTCGACTCGAAGAAGATTCGCTTCTGACCGACATGATAAAAGTTGGACTTGACAAGAAGAAATCTTTGTTGAAAACTGGGAAGACGACATAACTTCACCAGGCGTAAATACTATGGAAGCCCTAAAGGAAGAAGGAAAAATGCAGGCTGAATAGGCGGAACATGCCGGAATCACGGTCGGGAGACCAACATCAAAATAAAATGCCTCATCAAAACCCCAATGAAAGCTGAGCGGGATGGGAGGGTGCGATACTTTAATGTTTGAAAAAAAAGGAAAGAATTCCCCATGGGCGTCGAACAAGAAGAAATCAGACAACATAGACAAATCAAAACCGTGTCAAGCCGCCTATGCATGCCTCACCTCATCAAACCTCGCCTCATCACCCCCCCCCCCCCCGCGCCAAGCCATTCACTCCATTTGTCGCGACCCCACCATGCCTAGTCGTCTGTGTACGTCTCGTCTTGCCAAGGACACACTATTCCAAGCCGCCTGCTTCACTGTTACGACCCTATCATCCACGCGCGTTTACCTTACCACGACCACGCCACCTCTTGGACCCTCGAGCCAAGCCCCCCACTTGCATCGCCTTCCAAGACCACGCCCCCTTTACCTTGGAGATGTATGACCTGACCAAGCCGGTAACTTTCATCTTACCACTCTACGGTCTGCATTCCCAGTACAACTTACGTAGGGTCGCCAACACGGGAAGCCAAAACTCTCTTTACCACTCAAAAAGGTTAGTCGGATTCTCCTGACCATCTTTGCAATGATCTACACCTCGATTCTGTCCTTGTGTGTCACCATCATATGATTACCTCACAACAAGGCACCTGTTCCGAGCTAAGCAGGGGACTTAATGTTGATGGTGGTTTTTAATTTAGGGTTAAAATCGTAAAACACTAAACCCTAGCAGACAGTGATGTCACGACATATAAAGTAATAAGCATTAACTAAGAACATTTACTGAAACCTTTAATGTGTCTTTAAATAATTACCAGGGTATCTTTTTCAAATTAGGGTTACGACAAGCCAAACCCTAATTCCCACGTGTGCCAATAGCAAATCATGCCAGCCACACCAACCGCGCCAAAGCATGCCAACCATGCTAGTCGCACATCTGTGCCAATAGCAAATCATTCCAGCCACACCGACCGCGCCAAAGCATGCCAAGCATGCTAGCCGCACCTCTGTGCCAATGATAAATCATGCCAGCCACACCGATCGCTCCAAAGCATGCCAACCATGCTTGTCGCACCTCTGTGCCAATGGAAAATCATGCAAGCCACACCGACCGCACCAAAGCATGCCAACCATGCTAGTCGCACCTCTGTGCCAATGACAAATCATGCCAGCCACACCGATCGCGCCAAAGCATGCCAACCATGCTAGCCGTACCTCTATGCCAATGGAAAATCATGCTAGCCACACCGACCGCGCCAAAACATGCCAACCATGCAGGCCGTGATGAGTGCCAAATATTGCATATTCATACACCTTTTCATTGGCACTTAACTCATCTTTCGCGCTTCAAAGTCATATATTATCCCAAATTCTGCATTTTTACCATTTTCAAGAATAAATATTTGTATTAATTAATTTTGGGTTTTTAAGTACTAAATAAAGCTTGGAAGAATTGAGAAGACAAAAGAGAAGAAAGTTGGAAGCGTTGCAACCCGCTCGCGCATCAGTGGCAACCTGTTTACAAATTCATGGGATCAAACAACCCATAATCCAAAACCCAAGACCCAAATCCATTTCCACCTCACCCCCATTGGATTCTTTCCAAAACATCCACCTCACCCCCATTGTATTCCATTCTATCCATCAATTAAGAAAACATGTTTTGTTTAATTGTTGAGTGGTTGCTACAGTAAAATTCGAATCCCAAGTGTGAGAGAATTTTTGTGTATAAATAGAGAGGGTTGTTATGTTGAAAACTCATCCAAGAATAGCTTGTTCATGTTAGTTTATCAAATTTAAGTTTTGTTGTAATGTTCTTCATGTTCTAGTTTCATTTTCTAGGGTTTAAATGAAGACGTAACTCATTGGTATGTATTCATATCTTGTATCTTGTTCTTGAAAGTTTAGAATTGTTTAAAGATATAATTTAATCCAAGTTTGTCAACATCTTTCTCTCACAATGTATGCCATGTATCCATTGTAGTTAGAATATCTCTATGTTGATTATGCTACAACTCATGCTTAACCAAATATTGATCCTCAGATTAGTTGTGCTTTAATTAGACAGTTAATGCTTTAGAGAAATACTTTAGTTGTGATTAAATTATCCATTGGAGAAACACCTTAGATATACGGTAGACTTGAATCTGCTGTAAGGACAAGAATAATATTACAAGTTGAATGCATATCATAGGTTAGTGGTGGATTTGAATACCCTAGTATCCATATTCTCAATATTTACACCTTGATTTAATTGCATATTTTAATTCAAATTACTTTTTGTTTAAGTCTTTGCCAATATCTCGTCGTATCGACAAAAACAAACCCCCTTTGGTTACTCTCTGAATCAGTTCTTAGTAAGGATTTAGAATCAACTTCTACACTCTCCAAGTCTCTGTGGTTCGACCTGTGCTTGCCCTGTGTTGCTTGTCGACATTGTGCACTTGCAGTATACATAGTAGTAGGTATCTTTCCGATCCTACCAAGTTTTTTGCGCCGTTGCCGGGGACTCGGTTGCGGTGTAGTTCAAGTTTCTATCTCCTGTCACTGTTCATATTGCATCTCCTGGAACTGTTCATATTTCACTGTACAACATGTATTTTCACTGTTCATATTTCACTGTACAACATGTATTCTCACTGTTCATATTTCACTGTACACAGTCATTTTTACACTTATTTTTGATATTTTTTTTAATTTTTCTTTTGCTTTAAAACTTCGAAACCCTAACTACCTCTTTTGAGCTCAACAGGTGCCTGAGTAGCTGTTGTAAAGGCGAAGGAAAGGAAGGAAAGGAAGCGAAAGGAAGCGGAAGAAGTTTTTATTTTAATAAAAAAAAAAAAGAGAGTTTATTTTATTTATCTATTTTTAGTTTGTATTAGGATTCCTTTACTCTTGTAATTTTCTTTTTCTTTTGCACTTTATTTTGGACTTTGGACTTGGACATTCTATTTTTATTTTTAAACCCTACGGAAGGGTAGTATTAAATATCAAACTGTTTGTAGAGAAGGACGGTGATTACAATATCACCTCGGCCCCTCGGGTTCGTTCATGACATAGGAGTCGTGGCCCGAGTCGACAACAACGGTTCATCCCCCGTCTGGTACGGGAGGTAAGTTTGTCGAAACACTCACGAATCCCCTGTTAGCGAGTTACTGTATTCCTTCGGTTGCATATATGTTGAGGATTTGAATACGGCTGTTTTATTTTCCTAGTAAAGGGCAAGGACTGGCCATACAATATAAGGGTTCGGATTTCATCACCGTTCTCTTCTTGCCCGCCTTAGGAAAACGATACATACACGAACCTAAGCTTTAAAATTTGAAATAGAACAAGACCTATAAGGTAACGAGCTTAGTAGGAGAGTCGTTCGAAAAATATTGGTTACTCTTTAAGCATACTTCGAAGTTCATGACGGTTTATGTAAATTGAATGCGTGACTGCGCCGCCTTGTAATACGGTGAGGCCTTGGGTATCAAAGCTCTAGCAACTTCCCTCGCCTCTATTCAATTTACTTAAACTCATATTGATTCCAGAGGAGTTAGCTCAGATTGTAACGAATTCCATTTCGAAGGATTAGAAGCTGGTCTAGAAAACAATCTAAGTGGAACATCATGCTTTTTGTTTGCTAGAAATCAGTAGGTTTTCTGTGGTAGAGTCATCCTTGTTTGCGATTGCATAGAACTTCCCTTCCGTTTATGATTTTTCTTCTTTTATTTTGTTTTTCTAATGTATGCCCGAGGTAATTAGAGAACGGGCTTGAAAAAAAAAAAAAAAAAAAACAATAATGAAAAAAATAATATATTGGTCTGTTTTCAGTGTGTACATCCCAATCTCTGCAACAAGCCTAGTGCTAGTTAGAGATCATGTCAGGATTCTGGTCTGCAGGTGGGGATGGAAACAAATCCATCAGAGAGCTTGCTTACGTGCATGCTTCACATTATGAAACTCCAAAAGACCATGATGTCACTAGTTATAGGGATTATTATGGACATTTTCACAGTCCTGAGCATCAATACATGAACCCTAGTAACTACTCACACATGTATCATCCACCACAGGGTGAAAATGAACATCTTTACAGTGCCCAACTCTCACAATCATCACTTTTGGACCAGTTAGAAGCTGGAACTGCAGCTTTAGAAATGCAAATGCATGAATCTGTCACATATAATTCTTCTAGGCAATCTGAAATCTATGCTTGTACCTTATGTGGAGGCTTAGGACATCCTGCTGAGAATTGCTATATTTTGCATGATTTTAGGCAATCTAGAGAATATCATGAAAATCCAAAATATGAAATGCCAACAGATTACAAAGCTGATAGTCATTGGGACCATCATCAACCTTTCGAAGGTTGCGATCAGTATTTTATAGACCCTAATGACCATGCACACATGTATCATCCACCACAGTGGGAAGTTGAACAATTTTGTACTTCTCAATCTGTGGAGGAAAATCTCGGACTCATCGAACAAAATAATGCTAGGAGTGTATTGCATGATAAACCATATAGTATTGATTATGAATTTCCTACTGTTGAAGACTCTCCTTCCATTGAACAACTTAATGCATTATTAAAAATGAATTTGATTCGTTTACAAAATGTAGGAGGGGAGGAATTTCAGGATGAAATGTTTGTTTATCCTAATGAAATAAAAAATAGTATGCCTAGTCTTACTCGTGCAGTAGATATTGCATATGAACCTGTTTTAAATGAAGGGACTAGAAATACTACGATTTTGAATAAGGAAATGCATTTCTGTGATGATGATGATGATGATGATGTTATGTTAGAAGAACATGTTTTTGATGAAAATGATGTTTGTTAGTCGAACCTTTGGGTTCAGAGACAATAGGCTTCTATGCCTCGACCTTAATGAGTGATGTTTCTTCTAATGTTCCATATACATGGGATGTTGATACTGATCTTGAGCCCGTGCAATTGTCCTATGAACAAGAGCATGACACATTTCTTGTGTCTGACTTAGAAAATGTTGAATCTCCTGTCGACACTAATGATCTTATGCATGAAAATATAATTGACGTGTCTGATTCTATACCTAGGTCACAACATGATGTCTCTTTCGATTTGTCTATGCATGAGAATAAAACTTTGGATGATCATGAAACTAATTTGGGTCTTGCTGAATTGTTCTATGAATGTGAGCATGATGTAGCACTTGTAGATGACTTAGGAGATGTTAATGTAACTAATGATAATGGTACTATTGATCTCATCCATGTGAGAAACTTAGACGTTCCTACTCTCTTGATTAAGTTACCAACTGATGGTCTTGCAGTGGACCTAAGAATTGCTCCTTTGAAGTGTGCTGAATCGATGTGGTTGACAGTTCCAAACCTAGGGTTAGAGTTATGTGCATTTAAAAATCTTTTGGACTTTTTGTCCACTAAATATCCTGTTATTGAGAAGTCATACCTGGAATGCATTGATGTTTCTCTTCCCATCCCGAACAAAGCCCATTTTGAGCTAGGCCTTCTGCGTGTTGAACCCCTAAAATTGTTAGATTTCGTGCCCAAAAGTATTACTATTGAAAAATATAGGTTTGGGGGTATCTCATTTTGTTTTACTTTCTCACTTGCATTTCTATCATATCATAATTATGTGAGATTGTTAAAATTTCTGCACTTCATCTTTTGGGTTAATCCTCAACTCTTTAGATTGCTAGTATATGGTGAATCTTTGTATATAATCCAGTAGATATTGTTAAATCTTGTTTCATGAACAGATTAAGTTGTATTTTGTATATATTTTGTGCTAACCAAATTTTTGTCTTATCACTCTTATTGTTTGCTTTCAAAGCATTCATCCTTCTATGGTTAGCTCCAACCTTTTTGCATTTGGTAATCTCTTTCCTTTGAATCTGTTTTGTTCTCATGGTTTGTTGTTGTTTCTGTCATCTTTTGAAACATTGAGGACAATGTTAGATTTAGGTTTGGGGGAGTATTTTCATATGGCGTTGTGAGTCTTTTGTTGTTGTTTTTTATGACCAGCTGTGGAGCCGGTCTTTTGTAGGTCTTTTGTAGGTTTTCTTTTGTAGTCTTTTGCATTTTTTATGACTAGATGTGTAGCGGGTCTTTTGTAGGTTTTCTTTTGTAGTCTTTTGCATTTTTTATGACCAGCTGTATAGCGGGTCTTTTGTAGGATCCTTTGTAGTCTTTTGTATTTTTTTATGACCAGTTGTGTAGAGGTTCTTTTGTAGGATCCTTTGTAGTCTTTTGCATTTTTTTTTGAGTCTTTTGTTGTTGTTTTTTATGACCAGCTGTGGAGCCGGTCTTTTGTAGGTTTTCTTTTGTAGTCTTTTGCATTTTTTATGACTAGATGTGTAGCGGGTCTTTTGTAGGTTTTCTTTTGTAGTCTTTTGCATTTTTTATGACCAGCTGTGTAGCGGGTCTTTTGTAGGATCTTTTGTAGTCTTTTGCATTTTTTATGACCAGCTGTGGAGCGGGTCTTTTGTAGGATCCTTTGTAGTCTTTTGTATTTTTTTATGACCAGTTGTGTAGCGGTTCTTTTGTAGGATCCTTTGTAGTCTTTTGCATTTTTTTTTTTTGAGTCTTTTGTTGTTATCTTTTATGACCAGCTGTGGAGCGGGTCTTTTGTAGTGTGTTTACTATGACCAGTTGTGTAGCGGGTCTCTAAAAAAATAAAAATAAAATAAAAAAATGGTTACAAATTGTCAAGGTTCTACGAAATTCCGAAGTTCATCATCTACAGTTGAAGACCGAAGACGAAGACATTTCTATGGATGCTCTGAAATTGGAGAAGGTTTTGTGGGTACATCTTTGGTAGGCCCTCACGAGACTAAAACTATTCCACTAGGGACACCTAGGGGTTTAAAGGCTTAGTGCATACGCTAAATGCATTCGAGAGACCAGCGACAGTGGTATAGTTAGGATTTCTAGATTTCTGTTTCACTTGAGGACAAGTAAAATTCAGGTTTGGGGGTATTTGATGAGTGCCAAATATTGTATATTCATACACCTTTTCATTGGCACTTAACTCATCTTTCGCTCTTCAAAGTCATATATTATCCCAAATTCTGCATTTTTACCATTTTCAAGAATAAATATTTGTATTAATTAATTTTGTGTTTTTAAGTACTAAATAAAGCTTGGAAGAATTGAGAAGACAAAAGAGAAGAAAGTTGGAAGCGTTGCAACCCGCTCGCGCATCAGTGGAAACCTGTTTACAAATTCATGGGATCAAACAACCCATGATCCAAAACCCAAGACCAAAATCCATTTCCACCTCACCCCCATTGGATTCTTTCCAAAACATCCACCTCACCCCCATTGTATTCCATTCTATCCATCAATTAAGAAAACATGTTTTGTTTAATTGTTGAGTGGTTGCTACAGTAAAATTTGAATCCCAAGTGTGAGAGAATTTTTGTGTATAAATAGAGAGGGTTGTTATGTTGAAAACTTATCCAACAATAGCTTGTTCATGTTAGTTTATCAAATTTAAATTTTGTTGTAATGTTCTTCATGTTCTAGTTTCATTTGCTAGGGTTTAAATGAAGCCGTAACTCATTGGTATGTATTCGTATCTTGTATCTTTTTCTTGAAAGTTTAGAATTGTTTAAAGATATAATTTAATCCAAGTTTGTCAACATCTTTCTCTCACAATGTATGCCATGTATCCATTGTAGTTAGAATATCTCTATGTTGATTATGCTACAACTCATGCTTAACCAAATATTGATCCTCAGATTAGTTGTGCTTTAATTAGACAGTTAATGCTTTGGAGAAATACTTTAGTTGTGATTAAATTATCCATTGGAGAAACACCTTAGATATACGGTAGACTTGAATCTGCTGTAAGGACAAGAATAATATTACAAGTTGAATGCATATCATAGGTTAGTGGTGGATTTGAATACCCTAGTATCCATATTCTCAATATTTACACCTTGATTTAATTGCATATTTTAATTCAAATTACTTTTTGTTTAAGTCTTTGCCAATATCTCGTCGTATCGACAAAAACAAACCCCCTTTGGTTACTCTCTGAATCAGTTCTTAGTAAGGATTTAGAATCAACTTCTACACTCTCCAAGTCTCTGTGGTTCGACCTGTGCTTGCTCTGTGTTGCTTGTCGACACTGTGCACTTGCAGTATACATAGTAGTAGGTATCTTTCCGAGCCTACCAGGCCGCACCTCTGTGCCAATGGAAAATCATGCTAGCCACATCGATCGCGCCAAAGCATGCCAACCATGCTAGCCGCACCTCTGTGCCAATGGAAAATCATGTCAGCCACACCGATCGCGCCAAAGCATGCCAACAATGCTAGCCGCACCTCTGTGACAATGGAAAATCATGCCAGCCACACCGACCACGCCAAAGCATGCCAACCATGCTAGTCGCACCTCTGTGCCAATGGCAAATCATGTCAGCCACACCGATCGCGCCAAAGCATTCCAACCATGCTAGCCGCACCTCTGTGCTAATGGAAAATCATGCCAGCCACACCGACCGCGCCAAAGCATGCCAACCATGCTAGTCGCACCTCTATGCCAATGGCAAATCATGTCAGCCACACCGACCGCGCCAAAGCATGCCAACCATGCTAGCCGCACCTCTGTGCCAATGGAAAATCATGCCAGCCACATCAACCGTGCCAAATCATGCCAGCCATGCTAGCCGCACCTCCGTGCCAATGGAAAATCATGCTAGCCACACCTATTGCGTCATGCCAAACGCACCTCTCCATGGCCCCATGCCGCGCCACCATACCGGCCTTTACTACGCGGCTATCAAAACAACGGCGTACAAGAATCAACGGTTGCCCTTCAATCCCAGGAGCAAATCCTGGACGTCTAAGGTTACCAAACGACCTTTGCCCCAAAACCCTAGCTTGGTCACGCACCTAGCCCAAGGTAGCCAAGCCATGCACCTATTACAAGCCCTTGGCCCCACGCGCCAAGACAAAACCGCACATAGCCCAAGCCAGTCACGCCATGTGCCTATGGCAAACCCTTGGCCCCACATGCCAAGAAAAAACCGCACCTAGACCAAGCTAGTCACGCCATGCGCCTATGGAAAACCCTTGTCCCCACATGCCAAGCCAAAACCGCACCTAGCCCAAGCTAGCCACGCCATGCGCCTATGGAAAGCTCTTGGCCCCACATGCCAATCCAAACCAAACCTAGCCAAGCTAGCCGCGCCATGCCAAACGCACTTTGCCTTAGCCCTAGCCATGCTAGTCACATCATGCCAAGCCAAACGCCCTTTCCTTGGCCTCAGCCACGCCATACGCCCATGGAAAACCCTTGGCCCTACATGCCAAGCCAAAATCGCACCTAGCCAAAGCTAGCCACGCCCAAGGTGAACCCTTGGCCCCACATGCCAAGCCTAATCACACCCTAGCCGCGCCACACTGTTGGCCTTCCCTACGCGGCCACCAAAACGAAGGCGTACAACAATCAACGGTTTCCCTTCAATCCCATGAGAAAATCCTAGCCATCCAAGGTTACCAGACGACACATGGTAACCTTTGGCCCGAAAACGTAAGTTTGGCCATGCCAACGGCATGCCAACCTAGCCGCGCCACCTGTTGGCCTTCCCTATCCGACCACCAAAATGAAGGCGTGCTACAATCAATGGTTTCTCTTCAATCCCAGGAGCAAATCCTAGCCATCCAAGGTTACCAAACGACACATGGTAACCTTTGTCCCGAAAACCTAAGTTTGTCCATGCCAAACCATACCATGCCAACGGCATGCCAACCTAGCTGCGGCACCACGTTGGCCCTTACTACGCGGATACCAAAACGAAGGCGTGCAACGATCAACGGTTGCCCCTCCTCTCAAGATGCAAAATCTCGACCGTCGAAGATCACCAGGCTAGCAAGTTTCCCGAGCTTGACTTTCCAAGCCAGAACAACATGCTACATGTTTTCCAAAAATATTCGAGGCATCAACACAAACTGGGGGATCCTCTTTGGGTATTGGTTTGGAGGTTTACAGCGTGCGGCATACACTACGCCCGTCATAAGGAAGTGTCATAAGGGTGAGGCGGTTAGTAAATACGGGAAGTTATGTGTGAACGTTTATGGGACATAAAGCACATGCGTTAACAATTTTATGGGACATCAATTCCATAATGTTAGCAGTTTCATGAAAACCAGTTTCATGCGTTAACCACTTTATGGAACATAAATTCCATGCATACGGTTACCACCTCCTCCCATTTACTTCCCCACTCCTTAATGAGACCAGGGTAAGTTTTTACTCCGACTTGTATAAATAGGTCTTACCTATTTCCATTGAACAACAAGTTCATACGGGAGATACAACACTCATAAATACTTACTTGCCAGCTCACCTTGTTAGCTCTCTCACTTTTCTGATAACAAGTCGTAGTAACCCAACTACTCTTCCAGAATCAACTATTATGGTCTCACCACTTTCCTTTCTTCCCTCCTCAAAACCAACCCATTCTCCTCCTCTTTGTGACCGAAGCAAGTCTGGAACGACCATTTCTTGGTTTAGGCCGGACTTGTACAGATTGATCTCTCGAATATAAAGTACTCCCTTGCAGTACATTGTTCAGGGTTTAAATTGTTTCTCACTTGCACACCCGCAATTACCGAAATCAGCAGAAACCATTTTCACCTACAAACACCAGATAAAGGAGTTTATTAGATTAAACGGAAGAGACTTTGCGTAGGACTTGAGATATATTTATCTTGAAAGAATCGAAAGACTTTTTACCAAATAGATTTGTTATTCCTTTATTTTTTGGAATATGATCCAAAGGAATTGTTCCAGTACGTGCACTCATTGAGGTCGGAAGCGCATGGATACTGAGGTAACTAAATGACTAAGGGCAGTTGCTTGGTCTCAAATATACGAAGTTGGTGTAAATTTTGTATAACGGCTTAATTCTATGAGTATTTCTTTCTGGACTAGGTCCCGTGGTTTTTCTGCACTTGCAGTTTTCCTCGTTAACAAAATCTTACTGTGTCTTTTAATTTTCTATTTCCGTAATTATAATTGTTATTATTATTAAAAGTAAAATACACAAACGTTAACTTCAATATACTTGATAGTGATCCTATAGAGTTTGGGTTAAGTCCGAACCTATTATCAAGTATCACATTTTGGCAGTCGTATTGTCTCGATCTCGTATCCATAGACAATCACACAAAGCGTGAATACCGATTTGTTGCATTGTCTAGACTCTGTCTATAGACGATCACTTTCGATAAGAGGACTTATAGGTGGATAAATAAAAAATTGTGGTGTATTTGGATACCCTCGTCTTTTCAAAAACAGACCCCAACCCTCATTGGACAATTATTTTCCATATCTGCTATACCCACCACTCTCATTCCCTCTTGTGTGACTACCCTATTGAATGACTATGTTGATGTCTTTTTCGAGCCAAAATCATTACCACCAAATAGAGTTCTCGGTCATGAAATACCCCTGAAACCACATTCTGAACCTACTTCTCAATGACCTTGCTGCCCTTATGTACAAAAGGCTGTAGTAGAACAACTTATGCAGGAAATGGTTTCTGCTGGCCTGATCTAATCTAGCCACCCCATTTGCGGCCCCAATTTTGCTAGTTAAGAATATAAACGGCCCGTGGCGATTCTGTGTCGACTATCGCAAGCTCAATGATATTACAATCAAAGATAAGTTTTCCATCCCTATCATTGATGAGCTGCATGGATCTATTTTTTTTTCTAAGATTAACTTGCGCTCATGGTATTTTCAAATTAGACTTTATGACCCTGACATACATAAGACTGCCTTTAGGACACATCATGGGCATTACGAATTTAGGGTTATGCCCTTTGGGCTTACTAATGCCCCGGCTACGTTTCAGGCCCTTATGAATGATATTTTTCGGCCTTACTTACGAAAATTCATCTTAGTTTTCGATGACATACTCATATATAATAAATCACTTTAAGAGCACCTCTTACACTGATCTGTGACATTGTATCTACTTCGACAACATTCTCTCTATGCCAAAATATCGAAATGTTGTTTTGCTCAGACTCAGCTTGATTACTTGGGCCATCTAATCACTTCGGAAGGTGTTGCGGCTGACCCTAACAAAATTGCAGCCATGAAAAGCTGGCCCATCCCACCAATTTAAGGCAGTTACAAGGTTTTCTCGGCCTCACCGGCTACAACAGACGGTTTTTCAAGGGGTACGGAACAATTAGTAAGACACTTATACTGACATGTTGCGCTAAGATTGCTTTGTATGGTATGCAGATGTTATTCAAGCTTTTTCCCTGCTAAAAAATGCCATGATTACGCACCAGTTTTGGTCCTTCCTGACTTTACAAAGCCTTTTATCTTAAAAAATGATGCGTGTTTTAGTGGCGTAGGTGATGTGCTTATGCAAGAGGGAAAGTCGATCGCATTAGATAGCAAGGCTTTAGGCCCAAAAGCTTTGCCTTTGTCTACCTACGAGAAGGAGCTTTTAGTTGCGTGATGGTTGTTCAGAAATGGAAGCAGTACCTCACTGGACACTTCTTCATTATCAACATCGACCATCAAAGCCTAAAATATTTCATGGAGCAACGTATCACCACAATTCTATAACAGAAGTGGTTAATGAAGTTGTTAGGCATGGATTATGTCGTTAGGTACAAGAAGGAATTGGATAACAAGGCCGTGGATGCCTTGTCAAGGATACCACATACTACTTCGGAGTTGCAGGCCATGTCCCTTATACAACCTCAATAGGCTCAAGATATTTTGGCCAGTTACAAGGACAATGCTATGGTGCAACAACTTCTAGAAGAACTTCCCATTCATCCAGACTATGCACATTACTCTTTGCTGAATGGGATACTTAGGTATAAGTCTAGACTCCATATTATTTCTAGCAATGCAGTACGAGATTCTATTATACATTTTGTTTACTTCTCAGTTATCGGGGGACATTCAGGTTTCTCTGGTACATAAAACAGGGCTAAGACTCTTTTTTTTTGGCGAAAAATGAAGAGTGATTTGATTCAGTTCGTAGCATCATGTGATACATGTCAGCGCAATGTATGGATTTCATGGAAGGCCTTCCTCTCTCCAACAGGAAAAGCGTTGTCATGATGGTAGCGGATTGCCTAACAGAGTACAGCCATTTTATTCCATTAGGACATCCCTTTACAGCACTAACTGTTGCCAAAGAATTTCTGCATCACGTCTTTAAGCTACACGGACTTCCCATCTCTATTGTATCTGACAGGGATAAAAACAATTGTGAGTCTATTCTGGAAGGAGTTGTTCATGGCACTGGGAAATCAACTACATCTTAATACCTCGTACCACCCACATACGGATGGTCAGACCGAGAGGACCAATGCTTGTTTAGAGCAATATTAGCGGTGTATGACAAGAAACTATCCAAACCAATGGACCAACTGGATTGCACTTGCGGAATGGTGGTTTAAATTCTACTTACCACTCAAGCATGAAGATGCCACCCTTTCAAGCACTCTACGGCTACCCACCATCACATCTGGCCTTTCCACTACATGTAACTACTTATGTTCAGTCAGTATGAGATTACTTAAAAGATAGAGATCACATGCTATAGTTACTTAAGCAATACTTATCAAAATCTCAACACAGAATGAGACTATTTGCTGACCAAAAAATAACTGACAGAACATTTGCAGTTGGTGACTTAGTATTTTTGAAACTACAACCATATCGACATACCTCGGTTTCCTTGCGCAAGAACCTAAAACTATCATCCAAGTACTTTGGCCCTGTCAAAATCTTGCAGCGAATTGGCGCAGTGGAATATAAATTGAAATTACCCGTCGGTTCTCATATACACCCTGTGTTTCGTGTCTCACAGCTTAAGAAGAAGATTTGTTCTCAAGCTATGAAAGTTGCTTCTCTTCCGCTGGTGGATACAACTGGCATATTCATTGTAGAACCTCTTGTTGTGTTGGACACTAGAGTTACCTTGCGAGATAATCAACCAGTTTCTCAAATTCTTATTCAATGGTCTGGTGTATCACCAGAGGATAATTCTTGGGAGGACTACAGCCACATATGCACTCAATTTCCACATTTCATCCTTGAGGACAAGGATTTTTCAAAGGGAGGAGTATTAATGTCATGAACCTGTCATGAACCAGTTAAGCTGCAGTGAACCGTGGTCCTTGCCTTATATACATTTAGTAGCTATCTATCTTATGTGAGTTTATTGTGGGCAATTTTGGTGAATGAGCGATTTTCTATTTCAGGGTAAATTCTAGAGTTGCGTTTTATTAGCCAGATTTGTTATTATCCGTTTATTGTTTTGAGTAGAGATATTATTAGTCTCGTTCCTTATAAGAGAGACAGAGAAGGATTTTGATATTGAATAAAAATTCACAGGCTTCTTCATTGAAGAGATTTAGGTTACTGCTAGTAAGTTTATCAATTTTTCCTTGTCTTGATCTTAGATCAGGTTAATATGCTTACCATTGGTTACGACTCTCATAAACACCTATAAGACATCATTGATCACTAAAACACTTTATGTTGTGCATCATGATTAAAATATTAAGTGTTTAAACGAATACGATATTGCTTATAAGTTCGAAAGGCATGTTTGCCAAGAACTATCATTATACACGGTTCTGGTACCCAAACCATGGTGTATATCCTTCTATGTGATTTCAAGACATATTCCTCACATGCTTACGGGGACTCCTAACAAGAGTTTCATCTAAACAGAGAAAGTGTTTGCTTGAATCTTAAGTTCTCTTAGCTTGAATTCTAAGCAACCCTCAATCTTGAAAATCTATAAATAAAGAGACTCAAACATCCAGGAAATTCAATCCCTGATATTTCTTGTCCTAGTTGTTTGCCAGAGTCGACCTCGGTTGACCTAGGTTTCCTATGAGAAACATAATTAGGTCTACGACTTAAAGACTTCACTTAGGGTTTCGTAAAGCCAAGTCCGACTATCTTTACCTTAACAGTTCATGTTCCCTGATCTTGTTCATTTTATTATCGAGTATTTGGTAATCTCTTTCAAGAACTAGATAAATAGAAATCGCAAAGTTTTCTTCGTCTTCGACTTTGTGATTAGATATCTAAAACTCTTCTTAATTAATCAGTTTAAGGTTGTTCTTGAGAGGTGGTTAATAATCCAGGTTTCTCAACTTACTAAGTCTAAGTGTTTCGGATTTATGAGCTTTGCTAGCTTTGTCTATTGCAAACAAATTTCCAAGCCCCGATCTATTCGACCTAAAGGGTAATCAAATAGGATTATCTGTTAAAGGTGGATTGGTATCAAAAGTCTTCACTTAGGATGAAGCAACTTTTAGGATGTAAAGGACGTTAACTAAGGGAATCAACCGCGTAGAGCCTTGCGAGGTTCAAGGGACGTAAGGATCACGACTGTGGACGAATTACTTAGAGGGAAAATTCGGTCTCAACTATATTCCAATCCGAAGTCTGATAGTAGGCTAGTGTCTTTAGCGGCTTATTGTAGTTCGGTCTTCAAATATGAACGAGGTCCCGGGGGTTTTCTGCAGGTACAATTTTCCTTGTTAACAAAACTTCTGGTGTGTTGTGTGTTTTCTTTTTTCACATTATATTGTTTATCTTTATAATTGGATTTACACAAGTAGTACGTAAACAATTCTAGTATATAAGTCCATATTAATTGTGATCGATTACGAGACAAGTTCTTGTGGAATTCGGACCTTGAAAGATAGATAACAAGTTTAATTCTTGGAAGAATTTGGATTCAACTATTTGTATACCACTTGATTGATCTTGGATATCGGTTTTTGAGGTCGTCCAAGTACTCTTCTGAACAATCAGGTTCACAAACTCTTTTTTCTAGACTTTCTGATTGTGAAGAGGTAGAGATATAAACTCTATACACATATTGTCAAGGATCATTAAGTTGGTCTACTTGCAATTGTATTAGGTTTTGTCCATACAGGCTGCCGACCAAAAAAGTTGGGGGTGTACTTGGTACCCTCTCATTTTCAGTTATAAAGAGTCAATTTCACTTAACATATCTTTTCCACTTATAGATTTTTATTTTATTTCACTCATGAATTCTTACCAAAGTTGCAAGCCAATTCTCTATTCGTTCTTCAAAGGAGAGAGAAAAATAATACAATAAGATTATTATTACTATTATTTTTTGAAAAAGAAAAAGAAAAACTCTTTATTCATCAGGAGAGGAAGAATTACAAGAGTTAGATGGAAGCCTGGCTACAAACTGGGCTCCAATCCCTTTTTGAATGACAACCCCAATCCCATGGAAAAGAAAATCTCCCACTATGACATTCGCATCATGGCTAGCCATATAGTTGCGCAATCTTTTCAGAAACTCCACAGTGTCACTACCCAACTCCCCTAACGTAGAAAAAACCAGCAGATTAGATTACTTATTTCAAAATTTTCCTACTAATTTTTATTTGAAATAATTTTAAACTGCAATATGATATATTTTTTTTAGGATTTTGTTGATGTTAAGCGCCACATGCATGCGAAGGCACATTATAAGGTGGAGAGTGGGGAAGAGTTTAACTAGTATACTATCATTCTTACGTTCTCTATGAATTGATGAGAATATAAAGTCAAATTATTTGGTGTCTAAGGTGGATGGCATTATCGTATGATTGCTGGTATTATTTGGAATCATATATTCTTAATTGGTACGACCATAGTTTTCCATATATGGTTCTCTCCGTGATCGGCTAATACATTAGGTTTGAACTAAGATAAATAGCTGAGATATGTGTCCCAACACATTAGATTTCAAATTGTTGCCTAAGTTGAAATTCTTACCCGAATTAATTTTTGTAAGGGTTATCATTTCCTTGATGGTAACGTCTTTATTCTTATTGAGCTGGAACAAAACTAGAATTAGGAAACTAATTAAGAGTGACTATATCCTTCCAAAATAAGCATTTGTTTTGATATGGATAGCAGAAATATTCTTGATATGGGACTTACACTGGAGGGTGTCTTCCGATAAGCTTTTACCAACAATTTTTGTAGAATTGTTAGGAAGAAAATCTTTAGAATTACCTCCAATATTATGGTTGATGACTGTTCTCCTTAAAACATTCTTCTCGTGGAAATATCAAAAATCGAAAACAAAACCTTTTTGTCCCAAGCAAGTTGGGGTTGGCCAGAAATGAGATCCAAGATAGACTAAGAGGTCGTCATGCCTCGTTCTTTTCAGCAAGATCCATATAGGATATCGCCCCAAATGGGGTATCTATGGGTTTCATCTCATGAAGATATGACAGATTTGACATTGGCTTGCCAGCCTGAACCCTGGACCCTTTTACCAATCTCAATATCCTTATACTAATTCTTCTCATGGAACTATCTTCATATCTAATTTGTACGAAGAGCTTAGTTTATCAATCTCAATATCCTTTTCCTAATTCCACTTCTTTTCTTAGTCCCACAAACTTCACTCTATCCAAACATATATTTTTCGTTGTAAAAGAGCAGGTAGAGCTGCTAAGAAATGTCTCTATATATTTTCCTTTTGTTTTCCTATGTATGTAGGTAGTTGAAAAAGAGATGGGTAATAAATAGGCGGACAAGTTAATGCACTTTTGATTAGAATTAGTCTTTCACATAAGGAATTTTCTCTGTTAACAACTCACTCTTCTCTCAAATATTTGAAGAAAAACCTCCCAAATGCCAACATATTTAGATTTATTCCCAAACACCAAAAAATTCTAGAGAGTTTAAGTTCATTAATGTTATAACACAGCCATGCTTAAAATATATTTTTCGTCAAAATTATAAACTACCAGGTTTAACGTTTACCATTTCAGATTACAATATATTCGGTATATTACTCTTTAATCATCGAGGCATCTCTTATTCTCGAAGAAAAATCAATTGGCATGATCAATTTAGTTTCATAAATCATTCCTTGTATCAATCCTCCGTACGAGTTATTGGCTCCTCCTACGCCTTTTTTTGCGTAAACAATATTTGGATTTAGACGAAGTGCTTATTGACGGAAAATAAAGAATTTACTTATTATTTTCTTTTATAAATTCTTTGTACGAGAATATTATGCATTTGCAATATTTTAATTCTCAATCATTCATTTCTTTAGATTATTGGCTTTTCTTATTCTCATTTTTATGTAAAAAATCTTGGTCTTAGATGAAGTGCTTATTGATGGGAAAAATGAAAAGTAAAAGAAAAAAAATTGTTACTTTTATCTCTTTTATCAATCCTTGATACAAGAATATTACTCCCTTCGTACCTATTATATAGGCGGAATATGATATTTTCTTTGTACCATTAGATAGGCGGAGTGATAATTTCAAGATGGTTTTTAACCATTTTACCCCTATTTATGTTGTTTGGTTATCCTCACATTTAAGTTTATGTTTCTAACATAGGGAATATAATAAGGGGCGAAACAGGAAAAGCCATGTATATTTATGAAATCAAAAAAGAATCTATATTATAAGGGATAATGGTGTTTTTACCACTGGACGTACCTCTATAGTTTGCATATAAAGGACGGTCTCCATGCTTCAAAAAAAAAAAAAAAAAAGGACGGTCTAGATTTACTACTTCCTACGTTTTTACCTCTCCCCTCCAGTTTTTAGCGTGAACGGAGATCTATATTTTAGGAACATAAAAGACGGTCGTGATCGAGTCTACCCTAGATTCTTCGCCCTAATATTCGACTTTGTTTCAACACCGTCCGTTTCAATCTTCCTTATCGTCACTCTTCTCATTTGCTCAAAGCATTTATGTTTTGCATTTAACGTAAATCAATTTCTCTCATTAATGTTTTTAGGCGTTTCTCTTCTCAACGAAATAAATGTCGCAAATTCGAGGTTGAAACTAAGGTAACTCATTATCTCATTCTCAGGTATGACTCCCGTTTCTTATTAGGGTTAATTCCGATTGTTTTTCTTTCTTACATTAAATTTGATTGTTGTTATCTTTTTCCAGAAATTTTCCGTTTTGATCGATATATAGTGCATCTCACGCACATAGCTCAGTCATTTATGCAGGATGATTTGTTTAGGATTTTCCCCTTCATACTCTATTGCGCTATGGCTATGGTGCTTTTGTTGAAGCACTAATATAGGAACTTTATGTTTTTCAGCTATTTTATCTGTTTTTTAAGTTGATTTTTAAGGTATTTTCGGGTTATGGAAGTTTCTTACTTTTTGTGTTGATTCCGATTTTGATAAACTCAGGCTCTCAGAAAAACGGATTGAAGTTCTCCAAATTTAAGGTAATACACATTCCCCTAATTACCACATTTTTACTTTTCTTTCTGTCTGTATAATCTTCAGTGTTATTATGAATCGAACTGCGATCTTCCCCACCCTTCCAAGTTTCATCTGAGATCCATAAATCCAAGTGCCATAGCCATTACAATTGACGATATTGTTTCTTTATAATCAGTCACATATGTCTAATGAAGTTTTTGTTTCCAATGGATGAATATTTTCTTATACTTATTGCTACGGTTTGCAAACATCCATTAAAATCTACCAAGACTGATAAAATTTTAATGTATTCAGTTTTCTATTTATTTCTAAATTATACATGGTAAAAGAGTGCAAATATAAACAAATGAGGATTCATTCCCTCTACACTCCCTCTTTTATATTTAAACATATGTTCTCCCACTTTTGATTTAATGTTCAAAACTAATTTACTATGACTACCCCACAAAAAAATATAATGAAATTCAAAGAGAGAAAAGAGGATCTCCTAAACGGATTCATTTTACAAAACAAGGATACTTCCTTTAGTCGTTTTTTTTTTTAAGTGTCCTTATATAAAAGAGATGAAAAAACATTCATAATGAACTATAATTAGGTAGGGTTTTCATTATTTGATTATTAAACTTGGGGTTAGCTAGATGTCCTTTTTTGAAGGCATTAGACACTCCAAAAAACAACTAGCAAACATAGACTGATGGAATGAGCATCTAAGTTGCTTTTGATTTTCCTTTTGTCGGGACTGGGTAAGAAGGATTTTTGGATAATCAAAACGGAAGAAATGATTAAAGTGTTTGTTTTTAGAAAACACGCGTACGCCAGAACCCGACCTGCTCGACCGGACGGCGTGCTCTTGTGCGAAGCACCGTGCGTACGGGAAAAGCAACTTTGCCATAGTCTAGGTCTTCCTCCTCACACCAAAGTGGGTAGACCCAAAGTGCCATGCCCTTTAGCAAAACCCATGGTATTTAATTTTAAAACTCTGATTTTAGTCTATATAAGACTATTGTTTTATCTATTCAAAAGAAAAAACAAATAGAGGGCAATAAGTATAGGGATCAAATCATGGTCCCAAGTTATTCAAAACCCCGTTTTTTCTAACAATCCCCCACATGAATGATAAAACATATCGATAAAACAGAAGGCATCAAAATAGGCTAAGGTGTCCCAAAGATTGAACCTTAGCTTAGTGAGAGGTTACCTAGGAAATGCTTGTTGTAACGGTGAACATAATGTCTTAAACCGCCAACGGTGAATGCAATTCGAAATAACAACCACACTTGATGTCTCCACCGAAAGCCGCCAAGCTCTTGCGGTTGTGCCCGCTTTGGCTGTGGGCAAAAATTGGACTTAATGAATGTCTCTAGAGAATCGGCTCAAATTCTCAAAGGAAGCGGCCCCCACTTCCAACATCCACAAAGGTGAGTCCATAAAGAGTGTCCTGCCACACCCCGCTTTAATCAAAGCCATGGAACCCATTAAGATCTCAAAAGATCATCCCTCGTGAATTACAGCAAAGACTTTATCACTTGCGGTTACACCATAGGGAGGAAAAAGATAGTGCTTCCACGATATCACCATAAATTAGTTGTCTCATTGAACCTTGATCTTGGAAATCCAAGTCACAAGGTTGAGTATCCTTCATGGTGATTTATTTTATGAGCTTAAGTCCCATCCCCTCGATGTAGATATAGCTACCTTTCTTTATAAACCTTTCGTCAAAGGAACTGCAATATTATCCTTGACCTTACAAAGTCAAGAGAGATAATACCAGTAGAAAGTAGTTGCTTCACTATCTCGTGCTTTCTCTGAAGCTTTAGACTCCATTGTGGATCGAGCTATACTTGTTCTGCTTGTCTTCCATGACACAAACGCATCTTCGGACATGAAGATGTACCCACTTGTGGATTTTGACTCATCCGAGTCATACATCCGATTGGCATCACAAAGACCCTTCTCGTCAACAGAATCTTCCAAAAACTTAAGCAAAAGTCTGAAGAGCCTCATATTATCCTCGCTCAGTGGTTGCAAGTGTACCTGCTCAAACTACTCACAACGTAAGCAATACCAAGTCTTATACAATTAATCAATTACATAAGATCTGATTCTACGCGAAAAAAAATACTCAAGAGTGGAGTAACATCATCACCCTTGTTCTCACAATTTGAGAAACATCGTTACAAAGGAGTAGAAGCAAGTTTAGCCAAATCGTGATTAAATTTCTTTAATATGCTTTCAGCAAAAATGAAATTGACTAAGACTATATTCATCAGACGTCTCTCGATTTTCATCCTTAAGAATACATCGGTAGGGCTTAAGTCTTTTATGTCAATATTCTCATTTAGTATGCTTTTAGTGGTATTAATAAAATCAATGTTCTTGCTAATATGAGCACATCATCAACATACGGGCACTCAATAACATAAGCATCATCCTCATATTTAATGTAAACACATTAATAAGATTTATTAATCTTAAACCAACCACTAGATATCATTACATGATCAAATTCTCTTGCCTTCATTTAGGTTCTTGTTTCAAACCATACAGAAATTTAATCAATTCGCATACTTTGTTCTCACAACAAAAAAAACCATTTAGTTGGTACATATAAATTTCTACATTTAATTCACCATTTAAAATTGGTCTTAACATCCATCCATGTATATATTCAAATCATGAATAAAAGCAATATTTATCATCATCCTAATGATGATTCGTGACGGGGTGAATAAGGGTTAAAAGAAATTTATACCTTAATTTTTGGTTATAACCCATAACCATACTAGGTATTTCTCTACAGTTTCATTTGTACCAAGGTTTCCTGTTGAAGACTATTCGGAAGAACATATAACTTCCCTGTGGGTTCAGTGTCCAAATTCTACCATAAAGGTCACATAGACGAGGCTAAAACTTATCTAAGTTCTAACACTCTTACTTCTACTATGTCCAGTCTCAACATCTTGAGAGGGGGTTAACTAGTCGAAGGAACATATAAAATTGTCATGGATCCTTTTCGAGGTCCAATCCGACAGAATTATATGTTCAATAAATAAAGCATCTCTTGTTGCCACCGTGTTCATACCAATGTTATCGATGTCAAATCTTATGACCATTAACCTACATGCACTAGCATGCTTATGATAGGTTAGGAATACAAAATCCATAATCTTACGTCAAAATATTGATTTGCTTGGGAGGCGAAATAGCCAATACACCCCCCACATTTATCAGGATTTCTCAACATGTTGCGATTTTGTGTCATTTAACACACGCCGCATACTCAAATTATGATTTAACATGTTCATGTATTCATAATCAATTAATAGCATACAAGTTTCACCTTATCTATTAATTCCTCATGTTCTCTTATGTTAAGAGTTCAAAAAACATTACATGAACTTATTTCCAAATATCATATCTCATAGTAAAGTAGATAACCATTGGAAATTATATTTAAAGCATAATGCACATGTGGAGAACGAAAGTTTCCATACCCGAAAACATTTTACCTTTTTTTTCCTTCAACTATTTTTGATAGTTGAGTTTCTCAAAGAGATGCTTTCATACCTTGGTTCTTTTGGTAGAAGACTCACACACTTCTTCTGAAGCTCGCATTCTAGCATCACGAACATTAACCAACTTTATTGTTGGATCAAATTATTGTACCTCAACATTAGATTCAATCAATCATTAATAGGTCACAAAATATTGGTAATTAAAACCAAATGCTTTGTGTATTCACAAATCAATTTAAGCACACAAACATCTTGTTACATCACAATAGTTAACCAAACATGTGATTTATGCAAATTAATTTTACACAAAACATATATGATCCAAGTGATTTTGAACATAAACGAAGTTGATATACAACTTATCAAAATCATGTTATTCCTTGACAAAGTAATACAAGTTTATCTCTACAAAAGATTATTGTTCGTGTCATAGGAATCGATTGCTAGCTACATGCTTAAGTTATCATGAGAATTAAATCTCAACTAAATATCCTTCAAGTAATCACTGCTACATGTTCTCATGATATTCCCAAAGTGATAGCACATCACTAATCAAATGTTGCTAGACATAATCAAGAGATTACACACATTTCACGTTTTTCTGGACAGCATGCACAACAATTTTCCAAATACCTTATCTCTCAAACCGCATATCCAAATTAGATGAATCAAAAGGGGGTTTAAAGATAAGATCCAGAACTAAATATTTTATTCAGATCAACGTTTCCAAAAACTCATAGTTATGCCAGAAAAATAAATTTTTCAGCAGAGTTTTTTCCTGCCCGTCAGAAATTTCCAGAAACGTATAACGTTTTGTAAAATATCTAATAAATACTTTTACAACTCCAAAAAACATGAAATTTGGTGGAGTTAACAACAAACATGTATATTTCATTGTGGTAAAAGTATTCAGCAAATTTCGTCCTGGGTTAAGAGATAAACCCAAAATTATACGGCTCATACAAAACTTTTAATTTTTGTTCTTACACAGTTTTTGTAAAATATTTAAAAAATATCTTTACAAATCCAAAAATTACGAAATTTGGTAGAAGTATTAATCAAGATGTCCACTACTTCGTGTTAGAAGTATTTGACAAAACTCCTCATGAGTTAAGAGGTAACTCAAAAACTCTACAGCTCAACAAAACTTTAATTTTTTTTTTTTTTTTTTTTTTTTTTTTCAAGATGAACATCATTAATTTTCCAAAATTAATATCAACACCATTCATTTAAATTTTTTGATTATGTAAATGCCTTATCACACTTTCCATTAAACTTAGTAGTTTAATTTATCAACAATATTTTTCTTTATTATTGTTACAAAAAATTAAACTTGCACATATTGTCTTTAGATTGTTGGGGTTAGTAACAATAATAATGAAAATAAATTGAATAATCACAAGTGATACTTAGCTTGATTTGCAGCAACTTGGTAGATGCATCACGTCAAGTATCATGCGGAGCAAAAAATTGATAGAGGCACGTATATAATCTGACTGAACTAAAGACAATATCGCATGCTACTCCTCTAAATAGAGAGATGCTATAGCTTTCATTAGCGAGTTGCCCCCAGAATACAACTATCGTTAGCATTCCTTCTTATAGCATATAAGAGAATGCCCTTAGAACTTGGCAGTGAAAAACGACTCATTGAAAACATCTTGTTTCACTCAAAAAACTCATAGAGAAATAATGGAGGAATAAAACTTGTTCTCTCATTCTTCTGTCCTGCTCTTTTTCCACCAAAAAAACAGAGGAGTTATTATTGAGTTGTTTTTCACTTAAAAACATGAAAACTAAAACATGAAGAAGTATATTTTTTTGTTTTCATTTTCTCTACTGCTCTCTGAAAACTGAGAAGAGTTTTTTTTTGTTCTTGTCTCCTCTACTCTCTCTACTGTCTAGTGCTCCTACGTAGCTTTTTTGAATTTTTTTTTTTTCTTCTTAAAAAAATAAGTTCACTCCGATCCATTTTAAAAGAGTGTCTTGAACTCTTTTTCTTATACTTGGTTATTTATTTATTTTTTAAAACTTAGGATTCGGCATATTGTTGGGAAGGTTATGATGGGCTTCCAACATAAGTGGCATTGTCAATGAGTGCAAATATAAACAACAGAGGATTCATTCCCTCTACACTCCCTCTTTTATATTTAAACATATGTTCTCCCACTTTTGATTTAATGTTCAAAACTAATTTACTATGACTACCCCACAAAAAAATATAATGAAATTCAAAGAGAGAAAAGAGGATCTCCTAAACGGATTCATTTTACAAAACAAGGATACTTCCTTTAGTCGTTTTTTTTTTTTAAGTGTCCTTATATAAAAGAGATGAAAAAACATTCATAATGAACTATAATTAGGTAGGGTTTTCATTATTTGATTATTAAACTTGGGGTTAGCTAGATGTCCTTTTTTGAAGGCATTAGACACTCCAAAAAACAACTAGCAAACATAGACTGATGGAATGAGCATCTAAGTTGCTTTTGATTATCCAAAAATCTACCAAGCTTTTTGGTTGGATTTCATTTTTTTGTTGTCACTGATGCAGTTATTTCTAATGGCATCTCAATATTCAAAGAACAACGAGGTCCACAGTTGTTGGTGTAGGTAATTTGAATTACGTATTTTTGTCTTTCTTTTTGTCCTTCATGGTTTATGTTAGAGTGATGGCTTTTTGAGTTTCATTTTTGCGATGGATATGATGACATTTGCATTTGTAGATTTAAGTTTTTTGGATTAACTTTCTTTTTGGCCAGTGTTTCTAGACAACATGAGGGACAATCTATGTTAACATTCAATTAAGTCCAATGTAGAAGAATGAATTTTCTTGGAGATCAAGAAAAAATATTATTGGGGACACCATTTTGATTTCTGCTTCTCCACCTTTGGGGCACCAGTTTGATTTCTGCTTCTCCACCTTTTTTCCGTTACATATTTTGCACATACCATTTCAAGTGGCTAAAAGTCTAGAAAATCCCAATTGTACCAAATAACACTACCTAGCACACAAAGTAAAGTTTCCCTTGACATTTTGTGTTTTAAGAATAGTTAAACCATCTCCGAACTTAAAAGCTAAATGAGATTCATCCTACAACATTAGTTTCTGACTGATTTTGTATTGCATGTATGTCCCCCTTGCTGATTACCAAGTTTCCGCTCACATGAATGCAAAAAAACTACGTGCACGCCAGAAAAACATTGGCTTACGGTGGCTGGGAATATTTGGCTTGCAACAGATGCAGTAGGAAATTTTTTGGTGATGAAGGTGACCATTGTGTACAAAGTGCAAAACCAAAATCAAATAATGCCTGCCAAGGTCAGAGTCTGGAACTATTGGCTATTTGGCTGACACTAGCTGGAATATGTTCTTACATTTTTTGGTGTTCGTTCTCCAACCTGATCAGCAGAAATATTACATTAGTGTAAGTTTTAGCAGTGGGTTTCATAATCTAATAGGTTGATGTTATTTCATTTTTTGGCTAGCATATGGGTTTGGGTACCATTTCATCATAAGGGTGAATGATGCGAGTTAGTACTTGAAACATATATATACCTAAAGAAATTCCGTATTTTACGAGGTATGATCTCAAGGCAATCAAATATTTAAACTGTTGTTAGGATTTAGGAAGAAAAAATGCTTGCAAAAACACAGCATTGACTGCAACCAAGCAAATCTAAGTAGAACTTAGAAGGTATATATGAAGAACGCAATCAAAATGTGAGAGATCCATTGATTAGCTTGAAATTTGAACATAATATTTATGACACTGATGATGTACTCAACTTCTATATTATTGTCATTTCAGGAAAAAAGAATTCAACGGTGGTTGAGCCGTTGCGGCATTTGAGAAGATTTTGAATATTGTCAGACAACAGTATGTCGTTTAACATGAAAAATAGGCGCTCCAAGCTTCACAATGACAAAGATACGCAACCAGCAACGCAAGAACTCTCAGATTATGGCAAATGTAAAGACCTATACCAATTTCAAAATCAGTTGAAGGAGCACCCCAGAAAAGTTTACCTTGGAAATGATGTCAAACGGCCTATTGAAGTTTTAGACCATATATCAAGATTGATCAATGCAGAACTAGTTCAACTTTGTTGTTGACATCAATTTTATTGAATAATGTTTTCGTGTTATTATTTGTTGTGTTTTTGTGCAACTTAGGTGCTGAGGCGGCAACGTTAAGCATACATAATTTAAAGTTTTATGAAGTATCCGGTTGTAGCTCCAAATTAGCACCTCATTTTCAATCCAGTTTTTCAGAGAGTTAACCTTTAATAATTTCAAGACCGTTCTGTAACCCCTTCCAAATCCAAAAGCTTCTGAAACGGCTAAGCACCAAAGGGATATATAGACGAATTCTATCTTGGACAACTTTGTGACGTTTTCGTTACAGACTGCTTGGCTGGAATGCTTACTCAGAATAGGATTAAGACGTTGACAATAGAATGAATGAAGGTTCGGATTTATAAAAGAAATACAAGGTCCAGTTAAAAGGAAAATGATGAAAAGCCTGGGAGTATACTAAGCTTGGAGCTTTGATTTTTTTTTTTTATTTATTTTTTATTTTTAAAGCATGAGCTTTGGTTCCTGAAGCATTGATCATTCTTATGTACGTAATTGATATTCTATAATAACCGTTTCCCCTTCACAATATGCATCCTAAAATAAATCTGCAAATGGTTCTGTCAAACCTTAAAACAGTACACTAACAAACCAAAACCCGTGCCGTTACGGTACGGATCGTATCCTAGTTCTTAATCTAAGAGATTTGATCCTTCCGCCTATATATATGTGGTACGGAGGGAGTATGCAATTGGCAGCATCTCAATCTTATTTTTTTCAGCGTTTCCTACTCATATTTTCATGTAAATAATTTTTGATTTGCCTTTTTTTTGTTAAATTTAAGGCATAAAATTTATTAAACTACTAGTAAACAACTATTATACGAGGATATAGGTGGTACTCAAAGAAAGAAATTTATTGATGCACAATTTTTGAGTTTGGAGTTTTTAACTAAGTACTGAAAAGAAAAAGAAAAAAAAAAAATTACTGAACCAAGTGAACATGTACAATTTTTGAGTTTGGAGTTTGTAGTCAAAATGTAAGTATCCAATAAAGAGATGACAATGCTTCAAAAAAATAAATAAAGAGATGACAAACATGTACTTTAGATATTGGTTTATTATTCATTATAAGAAGGGTAGAAATGAAGGACCGAATGAACCAATCAAGTCAAGTGATATATCCTTGCGACCTAACTAGAAAAAGGACACACTTAACCGTTCGTCATAAAAGAACAAAAGAATTGTGGGGGCCCGCACTCGTAATTCTTGGTTATGCACAAGTCCCGAAGCACGCTCTACTGTGTCAGTGACGGCTCTCGTACTCTTTCATTTTCTGACTTATTTGTAGGCCTCTCTCGATGGCCTTTATTTCTGCTCAGAAGTTCTGATCATCGGGAGTCGGGAGAGCATGTGTGGCATGACTCATGGGATGCCCACGAGAAGGAAGTTGTAGTACTGGTAAACTCGTACAATAGCTAAGTAGATGAAGCTGGATGCCCCCCAGTACACCACAGAATTTCAGTTGTGGCTATTGATGCCAACCATACTGACAAACCGCTTCTTGATGTTTTACAGACTAAACTTTGTTCAATTTAAATTTTTTATTTGTATAGCTTGGAGCCATGTGAATTAGCAGTTCTCTTAAAGCCTGAAAAGTAGCTTCGATTTTTGAATATTTACTTCAAGATAACTTCACTCTTCACTGTGGGCTTTACAAAATGCATACTTTCTTTCCGACCTTGCTACTGCTAGGACAATGAGAGCTTGTCCAGACTTGGGACACGACGTGGTACAATTTGAGAGGTGAAGAGGGAAATAATTCTAGCATCGGGATTAATAATAGGATAAGGAGGGGAATGATCAAAGGCCTGAATTTGTTGTCCCAGGATTGGCCCATGTAGTTGTCCTAGTTCTAGAGTTTTCGCTTTCTCTTCTGAATAAAGAAGAACCCTAACCCCAAATCCCAAATTGAAAGAAAGAAAGAAAGATCATAAAAATCATTCAATTTCTAATTTCTCATAAGAATTTTTCAAAAAGAAGATTATTGCGAAGAAAGTGTCTGTATATTACGGTAGTATTCTACTGGTGAAAGAAAGATTATACACTACAACATGCATCAACTTAAGACAAACATAATACTACGGTGGTACTACTGGTGAAAACATAATGAAACACAACCAAAGCCAAAATATACAGACACTTGAACCCTAAATGCATAAACGAAAACACACCATCTTATTCTAATTGTACGATAACTTGTTCATGGATATTGTCCTAGGTCAATCCTTTTAGCTTCTCCATCCTCACTAGTAGCATGAGTTCTATAGTCTGTTATGGTGAAACTGCGCCTTTTTTCGGATCCTGAAAGAGAGCCACCAATGATAGCACCAGTTTGGCCACCCCCATAGCTGCTGCCACCACTGCCGATGTTATAGCCGCTGCCAGCTTGGACTCCTTCACCACCGCCAATGTTATAACCACCGCCAAATTGGACTCCTTCGCCACCGCCGATGTTAAATCCTCTGTCAGCACTGATACCGCCGACGAAACCGACACTACCACCATCTCCACTTTCAACACCATTGCCTCCACCAATGCCAGTACTTCCACCTACACCACCATAACCTCCACCAATGCCATTACTTCCACCTGCACCACCATAGCCTCCATCAATGCCAGTACTTCCACCTACACCACCATAGCCTCCACCAATGCCATTACTTCCACCTACACCACCATAGCCCCCACCAATGCCAGTACTTCCACCTGCACCACCATAGCCTCCACCGATACTTCCATCTGCACCACCATAACCTCCACCAACGCCAGCATTTCCACCAAAATCATAAAATGAACCACCACTGATACCAGAGTAATAACCGCCAGCCTGACTCATGCTAGATTCATTAATGGGTGAACTTAATGGCTTACTTAATCCCTTACCAGCCTCACGACTACCACTAAAACCAGCACCAGCACTATGAGAGAGACCCTGAGGTTGGTAAGCATCTTTGGCAGTGGTAGTACTAGCACTTTTGGTGTTGCTAGTCATTGGTATTCCTCTTCCTCCTTCAACTTCACCACCATCAAATAAACCTACAACAAAGATTATGATGATCATGAGAGAAAAGAATGACACCTTTCTATTTGTCTCCATTGTAAACCCTACCTCTCAATTTCTTTTTTTTAATCTCACTCGCTTTCTCTCTTATCTTTTGCCTTACTGGTTCTTCTAACAATGCTTACACCATTCCCTTTTTATAGAGTCTCAAGGCATCTTTTTGAGTTCTGCAGTGGTGATGCAATAACCACAGGTAATATTCGGTATTCATTAGTTTGGTCCTACTCATTCAATGCTGCGAAAGAAACTTGAAGGTGTTGTATAATGCGAATAGAAATTTTCCTTTATTTGGTTGCTTGATATATATGAACTTTGATGTCTAATTTCATGCAAAGACAGTGCCCTTCACAGAGAAAGAAAACAACTGGAATTGTAAGTGAAAGATTAATTGTGTGACGATGATGATTAATTGTGTGACGATGATGTTCACCTAATTATCTATTGTTAAATTAATTGTTGTCATAATGGATTGATTAAGAGTATAAGTAAATTGATTTTATTTTATTTTCATCAGTATATTGGTTTTGTTTTCAGATTTCTGTATTCAGTCATATGAAGTTTGCTCGAATTACATCAGCTCGAATTACATTAGCGCTCTGGTCTGGAATGTTCCTGTTCTCAAAATAATACGTAAAGAACTAATCCGAAACAACTCTACCGAAATAAATTGACGAAGGAAGAATCACAGGTTCAACAAGTTGGTGCACATCACACGCGCATATTGCATGGGTCAACATATGTATTTTTTCCCACCCGCTCCAACCACAATGTTGTTTTACAACATATCCATAAGCATATGGTTATATAGTGGAGCTCCTTTTCTATTATACCCAATGTGGGACTAAAAAGAGATTCATTCACTCATAAAATGAGCAAGTATCCTTGGACCCATAGGTCACTAGATCAAACCACACCAAGACCAAAATATTTTTTATTAAAACTCATTTTTCTCCAACATACTCTACATTTCTTCAATTCTTTGTATGCAAGTGAAATTGACTGCTTAGATGCATCCCATTGGGTTTATGAAAATTGAGTTAATGCGTAACTGAAGTTTTTCCACCAGACAGTGGCATCGTCCCATTGGGTATTTGGGACAGTATGTCAAGTTGTCAACAGCATTTCTTTGTTGTTTTCTAACAAACGATTTATGGGGACCATTATTAGGCCGACCGAGCGAAGCGAGGGAGGATTCTATATATGGTGATTTTGTGTCAATGTGAAACATGACTTTTTTTTCCAATTTGACACAAAAAGATTTGGTGTTTGTAACCAAAAAACTTCAATCAACAATGAAATAACTAACTTGTCCCTTCCTTTTAGTCAAATTACTATTACTCCTTATGTATCCTATTTTTATAAGGGTATAATTGGTAACCAAACTTTAATATAACATATCTAAAAATCCGTGCCTTGGAATTTCACAAATTTTATCTCGTTGGAAAGTTTTTATCAAATTTAGAATTTTTAGGAAAAATTCGGAGGTGTTTATCATTTTTAGGCACAATTTTCGAAAATTAAATGTATATCAATTATGCAAACCACCACAAAGGATATATAATACCTTATGTATCGACTTATTTTCCGTTGCAACTAATAAAACGATGTACTACTTCCGTTTCAAGAAAAGTGATACTTTCATTTTAGGCATAATTTTCGAAAATTGAATGCATACTCATTATGCAAACCACCACAAAGGATGCATAACACAATATGCAACCATATTTTGGTTTATGCATCGGCTAATTTTCCGTTTTAGGAAAAGTGATATTTTCACCCTGTGTCAGGAAAAGTAATATTTTCACGCCGTGTGAGAAAAAAATAATATTTTTATGCCGTGCCAGAAAAATTATACTTTTAATACTTTCGCGTCGTATCAGGAAAAATGATACTTTCGCACAGTGTGAGAAAAAATGATACTTTCATGCCGATTTTTTCGGTCGGCCATCCCACCGTGGCAGCAGTCATCTAGTTATTATTTTTTTGTGGAGGGAACCATGATTTTATTGTTAGGCTGGCTCTAATGGAGACCCAAGATTCAACTTTCTTGGGTCTTCCACGTCATCAAAATTCAAATACCAGGTTTAGTGGATACAAAGTATAAACGTTATTTCAAACCATGTCAGACGCCATTTCAACATCATATCATTTTCAACTGTTGGATCTCCAACAAGATTATCAATCCAAGGGTCTATATGATCCCGTTGTTTGATTTTAGGGTTTAATATTTCCCATACGCCATTTCAAACCGCGTTTAATGCTTTTTTGACACGCAGTTTCAAACCGCGTACCTGGGTTACTTTCATCTTGGATCCAAGCAAAACGAAGCACTCTCTGGGAATCAGGAAAATAGTCACACTTTAGACCACGGTTTTGGCATCCAATCTTGGATGTTGGATGCCCATTAGAGCCAGCCTTAGTGAGACATTTAGTAGTAAACTGAAACCACCCCTTATCGAAATATTTATGGTAATACTAAAATTATCTTTCCTAATTAAATTTGTGTAATAATTATGTTAAGCTAGTTGATGATTAATGAAAGATTAAATTAATAAATCATTTTTTTAATTAAGTTATTAAGAGAGAAGAAGAAGAAAATAAGAGTTTTCGAAAAACTCAACAAAAAAAAATCTGAATCTGAACCTTCAAACTACCCATGTACATTTCAAACTTAGTTTTTTGTTGCTTGAATATGTCAAAATTTTCTGAAATGAGAAACTTTATAGCTTGATTTGGGCTAAGTCAAACACGTTTGACTATAAAATCTGAAGAACATATAACCGAACTTATCTGCAAATGTAATTCGGCTAATGCTTATGTTTATGAAGGCACAAGTATCTAAGCTTCATTTTAGTGGAGTTTTTACTTTCAGAGAAAAGTACGGTTAGGAGAAAAAAATCGAGACGTAACCGAACTCAATATATAGGTTTTCAAAAAAAAAAAAAAAAACGGTTAGGAGAAAAAAATTGCAACGTAACCGAACTTAATATATAGGATTTCATAGAAAAGTTTGGTTAGGAGGGAAAAAATTGCGACGTAACCGAATTTTTATCTAAAAATTCGGCTACGATATCCTTCCATTGACTATTCTCTTTTTGCGCAGCAGCTCGTCCCACCTTTCGGTCTTTTTCTTTTTTGGAGGTTCATAGATTTCGTTGCAACCTACTTTATCATATCCCATCCGAAAGTCAAAATCTGATTACAGAAAGCAATCCACCATTGATTAAGATTGTGGCCCATACCTTCCTCTGGCTGGATCTGGTTAAAGACCAGAGCTTGTATCATAGATTCCCCTTCCCATTTTTCATAGATTCAACAGTTTTTTCTTCCAAAAAAATGAAAGGATTCGACTTCGATCTAGGCTCAAACTGCAGTTTCACAATTATTAGTTGTCGGCATCGATCTGGTTAGACGCCCTTTCCTATGCGCAAAAATAGAATCTCTCCTCCTAGTTCGGCTTGTATTTTTTTATTATTTTTTTTTTTTGCGAAATAGTCGATATGTTCTTCATGTTCTTTATTTCCAGAAGGTTCGGCTAGCTCGACAAAGTTTTTTTCACAAAATTCCTAGCCGAACTACTCTTTGCAACTTCAATTTTTATGATTACTACTCACTCAATTTATCAATCACAGATTTATAAAGAAGGTATAGGTTAGTCGGAAAGCACCTCTAATATATAAATTTCCGATTTCCGGTTTTAATACGATTATGAAAATGGAAGAGAAAACAATAGGATAAGAGAAGAGTTTAATATGAAATTTGGTTAGTAGAAAAAATTGTGTTTTTGTATTATGATATAGAGTTTTAATTAAGTTAGTAGGTGTAGGAAGGAGGTTATTACGTTAGTAATAATTTAAACCATGGTAAAGGATA
Organism: Papaver bracteatum; assembly: GCA_023529315.1. NCBI lineage: Eukaryota > Viridiplantae > Streptophyta > Magnoliopsida > Ranunculales > Papaveraceae > Papaver > Papaver bracteatum. The sequence continues at coordinate 758,119 of JAJJWX010005092.1, forward strand.
AGTTAGTCATTTCCTAACTTTCTAACTGCATTGTGAATTCCCAATATCCCGAACGAGATTTCCAATAACTATATACAACAATTTCTTCCATTATGTAAAACATGAACCATTGATATCCTTAAGCATGGTTTCCTTAATACTGAATAATCTCGTGAAGGGTAATTAAATTATTTGAGGGGATTATGAGAAAATTAATTAGATTTGAGTATCATGATTTTTCACAACAAATATGAGATGCAAAAAGAACTATCCAACTAAATGCACTTCCAAAAAATATGATGCAATTTTTTTTGTTTTTCAACCTTGTATTCGGCTAGCCCTTTAAAACAACACCCTCAGCTAGTTTCTGAAAATGAATATTAATCAGTTGAACCCCAAATTACCCTAGATCTAGGAATGTTCAATCCTTTCAGAAATATGGGCTCCATGCTGAATACCATGGGTCATTGATTTTAAGCCACGTCGACAATTGATTATAAGATGGCTATAAAAGAGCTACAAAATCTACTCCAAAACCTAGTCATCAGAGAAATTACCACCCCCGATTGATTTTCATCTGAGCAGGTAATCTCTTTTCAATGATTTTAGTTTTTACCTCATTTCACTTCTCTAACCTCTTTTCATCGTTGGTTTAGATACTTAAATATAGTTACAATTTGATTTTTTTTCTTCTCTTAAAGTTCAAAGTGTTAAGAAAAAAGTGAGTTTTTTTATATATAGATATCTCTGCTTGATTATCATATTTCGAGATCATGAACGATTCTTTTTATGTGTGGATCACAAATGGTATTTTATATTTGGTTTTACCTTTATGTTGTAATAGAACATGAGATTTCATAATTCAGTTTTATCTTGTAATAAAACTAATCCAGGTTTTGATTGAGAAAGATACCAAAACAATTTTGAGCAAATTTTATAGACATAACCGAGTTAACCGATGCTTAAATCTTGGCCGAAATTTCTAAGATAGACGAAATCATCGTTAAAACCCCATTTCGGAAAATATTTGTGATTCATCTCGGGAAAGTGCCGAGATTCGAGATCTAGCAAGAAAATCAGTCATGTCAACCGAGATTAGCTACACTGGAATTAATAGGATAAAAATGTCCTAGTTATGAATGATCAAACATGACCTAATTAGTGATTCTAATAGTGATTAGTTAACTGAAGATGAATAAGTATTCAAAGCATCATATATAAGTCTAAGGTTTTGGTTGGAGAACAACATTGATGATATTCTCCCATCATTAATATACTGCATAACCACCACAAATTCTGCTCCTGCAAATTATTTTGTGACCCTCTGCAAATATATCTACCATTTTTTTGGCAAGTTTGTAAACCTAGCCTTATTAACCTTGCAAAAACTTTAGATTTATATTATGATGCTTTGAATTCTCTCTTCAGGATTTAGATTCTGTTTGTTTTTATTGATAAGTTAGTAAACTGAGCCCCTATTAACCTTAGCTAATTAGTAGGAAAATTTTGACGAGACAAAATAGTGACAACCACGTGTTTTTGAGTTGCATTAAAATTGTGGCTATAATTTTTTGACACGAACAGTGCTCTCTCATGCATGTGTACGGATACATAAAAATTTACTGATACAAAAAAATAATAAGCGTTTTTCGCTCTAACAAGTTCATATAGCAACTCTGAAACATCAACATAAATCAAACCATTAAGAATTCATAGAGCAATTGAGAGACACAAACATAAATCAAACCATTTAGAATAACAAGCTTTTAAAGCTACACTAAATATAAATCAATTTAGCAGTAGCCTAAAATTTTAAAAGCAAAAAAAAAAAAAAAGTTAATTATATACAGAAAAAAGTTTAGACCTCATGTCACCACCATATCTTAAGCTACTTCTTTATTTTAATCCCCAAATTGTATTCAAACATCTCCACCATCAATAACATTTGCTAACTGATGGGTTAGTCTTTATACAATTAATCTAGCCTCATTAACAACTTCATGGGGTTCTTTTTCATCAGTGAAAACACCAAGTCATGTTATTATAGCATGGATTACTGTGAAACTTATTTGAATCCCTCTAGACCCTGCAGTGTTTTCTATGGATTCAATGATCAATATGTTAATCCCTTCAAAACAACCTTTAATGAAACCAGTTTTCTCTCTTTTGAAAAGGATGAGATGGTTACAAGAACATATATGAGTGTAAGATAAATATATGAATGAAAAACACCACATAGTACTAACAATATTCTTACACTTACTTTCATGAAAGATCTATACATCGATGTATAAGAGTGGGTGAAATTGTTGATACTTATGAAGTTGATGACCCCTAGACCAACCCAAGAGAGTATGCAATAGTGTGCACCAGAAGAAATACCAAACCACACAAACATACATACCCACCTTGATAGACTAGAAGGAAATTGGACAAGAACACCCATCCACAGTAAACCACAATGGAAGAGCTACAAGAAAAGGAAATAAATATTTTTCCCATCTTGTAAGGTCTATGAACTGTGTTAAAGATATTTATTGACATTTGATTTGATTTTAAAAACACATAAACATATTAGAACAATTTATAACAAAAAAGATATTGAGAGGAAGTACTACTAGATAGATGCTAGAACAATTTGAGAGAAAAAAACCTAGAGGAAGTATTACTTTCTACGTTTTTATTTTATTTTAGTCCGATTTTACTTTTTCAAAATATTAAAGAGATCATTAAATTTTACTAGACTACCTTTAATCAATTATCTATTTTGTTTTTATAGAAAAAGTTAATACTAAAAACTACGAAAAATTGTTTTAAGGATTTTAAATAAAAAATTCAAAACGAAATCTAATAAAACTTTGAAAACTTTATAAAAAGCAAATAATTTTTTTAGAGTTTGCAGTATAAACTTTTTAAGAAATATAACTTTTGTAGTAAAGAATAGTTTTCTTTTAAAGATATTAAGATAAGTAAAAAAGATATTAACACATTTGTCTCATACTTATACAAATACTTTTTAAATTTTGAACTGGGTGAATTCATGAGTATAAAAGATACAAGAGTGTATTGAGAAAATATTACTATATATAACCATAATCTAAACCCAATTTTGGAACTGACAAAAATGGAATAGAGGAAGAAATAAAAAATATAGGGAGTACTAGATTGATGATATAATTGGGAGAAAAAACCCTAGAGAAGAATACTACTGAAAAAGAAAAGGTTTTAAACTGTACAATAAATACTAGATAGGTCTTTTTCTCTTGTATAGCTATATTAATTTAATAGCAAATGAAGAGTCGTGATCATTGAATATCCCAACAAATTTATACTCATAATGAGTCACATCTAGTTAGTAAATTCTGCACAAATTCAGTGAATTATACTCGTATAATTGGCGAATCCGTTGTATCATCTGTATGTTTGGAATCCCGACTTAGTTTTGCATTATATACTTATTTATGAATGTCCGAACTATACGGCTTGTATAATACTTTGCCATGTCATCACCAACTTATCATTTTCAATCACATTTTTTACTTTTAAAATCTTAGATAAATTTATCTAAGTCATATACCAACAATATTGTACATGTTAACTAAACTATAGTAAGCATATCATATATTGATGTTTATTACAGCTAGGTTTTAATCTTATTTTTTTCTTCAAATAATATGAATGCTCATGGTAACTTAGAATCTGTAGAGAAGTTTTTGGCTGTTTCAGGGACTAGAGAAACTCTATATGACTTGTTCAGGGAAGAAAATCCTCATGTAGAGCAGTCCAGTCCTAAGTCTACGATGAATCAACTAGGATTATGGAGCAATCCTATGAGGTTTTAGGTCATGTTACTTACGATGAAGAAATGCCTTTAGCTTCTAACTTTAACTTGGGAAAAAGAACCTTTCCTTATAACCTTCCTGAAAATTATATTCCTCTAAATATCTTGAGTTCCGATTATTTCCTCTCAGTCTACTCAGAAACTCACCGAGTGATAGATTTCATTGAACCGATTGAAGATAACTCTGAACCGGTTAATGAATTGCTACAGGATATAGTCAATCCATTCAGGCCTAGAACTGAAACTATGGCTCCATTGGTCAATATAAGACTTTCTTTTTCTCCTTCATCTCATTTTAAAGACGCTAGAGATAGTCTGGGTTCTCCTCAATCTTCAGGCTTTTGATAGAGTAAAGTGGGAACTTTTAATCTCAGCAATGCAGGCTTTTGGTTTTGAAAAGGATTTCTGTAACCTAATTTATCAATGCATTTCAACCTCCACCATAGCAGTCTTACTTAATGGTAGTCCAGAGAGATACTTTAAACCAACTAGAGGCCTTAGACAAGGGGATCCTCCTTCCCCTTATCTATTCATTATATGCATGGAAATATTCTTTAGACTTCTCTTATCCAGTGAAGAAGAGAAGATTATAAATGGAATTAAGTTAACTCCAAAGTATTGTCCAATTTCCCACATTTTCTTTGTTGATGATTGCATCTTTTTCATTAGGGCGGACCTTAAGGAATGTCATAATATCCTTCAACTTATAGACACCTTTAGTAAAGCTTCAGGGCAGTTAATTAATTTTGATAAATCATGAGTCTTTTTCAGCAAAAAAGTTCAACCTAAACATCAAAGAATGATTAGTAAATTACTCAAAATAAAAAAAAAATGATCTAAAGGACTCTTATTTAGGAACACCTCTCTTTATAGATAAAGCAAAAATAAAACTCTTTGAAGGTATATTAGAAAAGATGGAACACAAAGTGCAAGGTTGGATAGGTAAAGTCTTAGGTTAAGCTAGTAAAATGGTCCTTAACAAAGCAACTCTGGCAAGTTATCAAATGAGTTGCTTTATTCTTCCAAAAAAAATTAAAAAAAAAATGGATGCTTTACAAAGGGACTTCTGGCGGGGAAAAGAACTAATTATAAAGGATATTATCCTAAATCATATTCATGTTTATGTAAACCAATTAGCAAAGGTGGTCTAGATTTCAGGAATGCACATAAGTTCAACTTAGCCTTGATAACTAAACTTGCTTGGAGACTTTTGACTGAGCCTAAGACTCTTTGGGTATCTCAACTCAAACCTAAATATTTCAGGAAATCCTCAACATTTAAAGCTAAAACTCCATCTAATAGTTCTTGGATTTAGAAATGTATAAAAAGGGGATTAAGTTAGTAGAACAAAATAGCATATGAGAAGTAGGAGATGGTAATAGCATTAATATTTGGGAAGACAACTGGATTCCTAAATTGGAATAAAATCTTAGTATCCACAAAACTATTTCTAACTCTCATTTAACACTTGTGAAGGATCTAATTGATCCAATCACTAAAAAATGGAATTCCACTTTAATTTTTGAATTTTTTCCAGGTCATATTTCTAGACAAATATGTAACATTAGAATTGCTATTGATACCAATTTTGAAGCTAAATCAAATACTCTAAGATGGTTCATTACCAACTCATGGAAATTCACAGTCAAATCCATGTATAACAAATTAAATGAAAGAACAATGAACAATTATAACCTAGGGAAGCCATATTCTTTCTGGAAAGGTTTATGGAAATTAGATGTATCTCAAAGAATTAAGATCTTTACCTGGAAGTGTTTGCAAAATGCAGTTTCTACCAATCTAAAGTTATCTAGATTTATGAAAGATATTACACCTAACTGTACTTTTGGTTGTCAGGAAAATGAATCCATAGAGCATTTATTTCTTTAATGTCCTTATGCTAAGTCAGTTTGGGCATCAGAGCCATTCCCAGTTGATTTAAGTTTTGATAGATCTATCACATTCTTAGACGTCTGTAAAGACTGGATAAGAAAGGAAGATCTAATTATTTCCATAGAATTAATCATGATAAAAGTGGTTTATATGGAAGAAAAGATGTAACAGATCCTTTGAAAAACAACAACGAACACATACTCAACTAGCTTTGGAAATACAAAGACATTAAAAATTTTGGTACAAGGACAAATTTTTAACCAAACAAATCTCAACTAGTATAGTGGAAAAACCTAGATGGATAGTTTCTAGATTGTCACAAAAGAAACTCAACTTAGATGTCGCCTGGATTTCTATGACTGCACCAACAGGTTTTTCTTTAATCTTCAGAAATGATGCAGGGAACTTCGAACCGGAAAGATTAGGACCTATCACTGCCTCAACCCCAGAAGAAGCAGAAGCTCTAGGACTTTTGCGGGTAGCTAAATGGGCAAAAGAGGAAGGATTGTCGAATTTTAGTGTGGAAGGAGACTGTAAGAACCTTTTTGACTACTTGAATGGAAAATCATCACAAATTACTTGGAAGAACCAGTCGATCATGGAGGAAGTTAAAAGAGAATTTAATCTTTGTCAAAACTTTTTAGATTTATTTTATATTCCTAGATCAGCAAACAATGTACCTGATATCCTTGCTAAGGAGGCTAAATCTTTTCAATCTCTTGTTAATTGAAGGAATGAACCTCCATCTTGTATTTTGCAAGTCTTAGAAGTAGATAAATCTAATGTTCGGGTTGGACTTAATAATCCAACATTAAATGGCTCCACTATTACTGATGTAAGGGTTACTAACTCCCTAAGTTAGTCTGTTTTGAATGCATTGTAACTTACAAAAAGAAAAACTTCATAATTTGGAGTTAAATTCCTAAAAGATGAAAGGATATTTTTTTTGTTCCGTGTGTTTTATTTTGGGAAGGAAGGGGTATTGGTATCAAAAAAAAAATAGATAATGTAATATAATTTTCATACTAACTACCATAAGGTCCATAACTAACTAATGGGGTACCCTTGGTATTTCTAGGGGTATAGAAAGGAAAGTTCCTTTCCGCTAGTACTCTAAATCTGAGTAGTACGATATCCAACGGTACATTAATTGCGTGTCAGATAATAAACGACTAAGATCTTAACATAACATCGTTCGTAGCAGTCAACAAATATTGCTAAAACAACCTCATTATTTCTCCGCAAGTCCGTATGTATCGAGAAAAGAAGATGAAGAAGCTGGTCGGTCTAACTGCAGGTTCTGTCTGATGTCTTTCTCCCTCCTTGATTACAATGCAAGAAATTCCATCACAAAACCCTAATTCTAACTCTACAATGAATCCTCAAAATCAATTTCAAATGGCAACTATTTATCCCCATTATTATCCCCCTCCTCCTCATCAAGACCCACTTACTCAAATCCCTAATCCTAATTATACAACAAACCCCTCTTCATCGTCATCGCAATTACCAGTATATGCATCGTGTATACAACCACCTGGAGTTGAATCATCTAATTTTATAAATACATACCAACTACCACCTCCTTCTCGTTCTTGTTATGAAGCTGCTCAAGCTGCTGCTGCTGCAGCTTATCAACAACAAATCCAGGAGTGGCAAGCAGCTCATTTTCATCACAACCCAGATGCTGCTGCTGTTTCCCTGACTACGACTGCGGTAGAAATTTATCTTTGCATTTTATTTTATTTTTTGGAAATTTGAGCTCTTTTTTTTGCTTAGAAAGTTGTATTTAGCTAAAATTTGATAATTTGGGTGCAAAATAGGTGAACCTAGTTATATAATAGTTTTTAGAATCGAAGATTTCATGTTTAGGGTATGTACTTGACAAGTAAATGGACCGTGTTTTCTCTGGATTTCCTTTATGAGTGATTGTTATGGATTGAGCCAGTTTTGGGGTGCGTCCGTTCAAGGAGATGGTTTTCTTCGTTTTCTCCTGTGTACCACTCAATGACCAATTGTTGTTTATGCAGATTTCATATAACAATCATTTTTTTCTTATTCATTCTTGTGCTTAATTACATACTGAAGTGGAAATGTGTCTATTCAGATTTAGTAAGATTATTGTCATGGGGCCAAAATTCTTCAAAGGCTTCTAGTCTCCCTGCTTTTCCTGTTGTAAGAGTGTATTAAGTGGTTTTGGAGAAATATATCATGTCAGAATGGTTGACCTATAAAATAACCAGCTATACTTTGTCTTGCATAAATTTGGTTGTGTGTTGATAGATTTTTATTTTATCCACATTTCAACCACAAGAATTTCACACCTAAATCTTCTCTTGGGTGCTTGCTCTCTTTTTTTTTTTAAAGCTTGTTTGAACTGCAATAACCGTGTGACTATTAACTACCTTAATCCTAGAACAGGAGAGAATTTTCATCTAAGGCCAAGCATATAAATGTGGTAGTTTCTCCATCACTATAGTAATCTCCCAGAACTCCAACTGCCTTCATTTAGAAAATGATAGAAAAAGAAGTTATTCTAATTAAAGTAGTGTTTGTGATGGGGCGTGACTATGATAAGGCCGTGTTGATCCTTCTGTGGAGAAATGGCCTGTGAATAGGATCACCATGGTAAACCTGTGCCATTCTCATAAAAATCCTAGTGAAGGTAGAGTTTCACTATTGTAAAACCGTGTTATTTTCATACAAACTGACTGAAGCATAGATGCTCTGGGTGCACGCTCTCAGCCTATAAAACTCTACCCCTGGTTCCTTTATTTTTCTTATTAATCCTACTCTGCGATTATTTATGACAAGTAATGTGGTGAGTCTGGTGACTGAGAGCAGTTCAAGGATTTTCTCGTGTTCTCTATATTATATGCTGTAAAGAAACCATATTATCAACATAGCTTTAGTATTTGTTTTGTTATTCACGATTATTTTGCACTTTAAATGTTGTTCTTGCTCCTGCAACAAGTCCCACATCAATGAACAAGTTGTAAATCTATGAACTGTATCTTAATGCCTTTAAGTTTTAGGTAGGACTTGTTTATATATTTCTCAAGATCAAATTCATTACGATATTCCTTGCAGGCTACATCGATGGGTACATCAGTGCCAGCAGTTGCTCCAACTCTTAACACGTCCGCTCAATGGACCTACCCGGCGGTTCAACCTTGTGTGAACGGTACTGCTCTTAACAAGGGGTTAAAGAAAAACAAGAAAACCAAGGTCGTACAATCTGCATACTGTGAAGTATGCAAGATTGATTGTACCAGCAGGGATACACTTGCAAATCACAGATCAGGAAAGAAACACAAGAAAAACCTGGAGAAAATCAAAGAAGCTGAGCGAATTGCAGCTCAACCTCATCAGGTTATTGTCCCCCCTCCAATCGTTCCTTCACCAACACCTCTTCATGTTATTGTCCCCCCTCTAATCGTTCCTTCACCAGCACCTCCTCCTCCAAATGTGGTTACAGCTCCCGCTGTTGGTCCACAAGAGAAGCCATCAAAAAAGAAGAAAGCAGCATTGTCATCAAAAGAGAGCTTGGACACCAAGAGAAGGAAGCTTTTGGAAGGCGGTACAGCAGTTGAAGCTGTTAGGATTTGCAAGGTATGCGACGTTGTATGTAATAGTCAAACTGTTTTCCATTATCATCTTGCTGGGCAGAAACATGCTACCATGGTTAAGAAACTTACAGCAGCTGGAACAATTGTAACGTAAAGTCGGATCAATGATATTTATCTTCTTATATGTTTATCTTCTTATGTAGTAGTGAATTATCTGTCCATAATGTCATTTCAGTGTAAAACTTTCTGGTGATATCGTGGAAACAGAAACGGAAGATTTTACCTTGCCGTTCTGTTGCAAGATAATCAATGCATATACTTTTAACAGCCAATTAGGGCAGAAAATAAGCAGTCATGTTCCTCATAATTAAGAGTTTAAAATGTTAGATACTCAACCACTACAATTACTTTGGGTCACTATTCATAACACTTGCACCATCGCCTGGGCTCTTCTTAGTCTCCGTCTTGATCTTCTTCTTACAGGGCATCCTCATTCTGTTATTCTGAGTCTTCAACTCCATATGCATATTTTTTTCGCGTCTGGTTTCCTATACATCTTCTCCTCCTTGTCCACCCACTGGTCCTCCTCCTTATCTCAATAGTGATCTCTTAACCGTTTCTGCAGAGTTCTTTTAATTTAGCCACCAGTGCGACATTTTCCCCTGAACCCTGAATGAGCTCCAAACTGGTTCAAGGAGAAAACTCCAGCTCTTGCGGCAGAATAAGTAAAGAGTCTGTTCATGTTAAGCATACAACAGAGAGTCTTCCTAAAGACTCTCGGTCAAGTGAAGACTGCTACGGAACATCATTGTACGCATCCAACTAGGTCCTTATAAGTTAGCTATTTTCATGTTATTCAAAATTATTATGTTCAACAACATTTATCTGTGTAACAACTTGAGATTCAATCTCACAGTATAAATAAGAAAGGTCTCTCCACCAGTTAGGTGTGGAAGAATTAACCTAAAAATCATGTTCTAAGTTGGTGTCAGGAGGGTTCGATCCCCTCGCTTTTCCGCTGTAACAGCCACCGCCACCACAACCAACAATAGATCACCACCATCACAACCACTTTCATATCAGCATCCAAACACTCAAATCCCCCCATCTCTTCATACCAAACCCTCTTTCAATTGCTTTTTCCGGTCAAAAAAAAAAAAAAAAAAAACCAATTGGAGACGATGTTCTTGTCGTTGAATCGTATGGATTTAAACTTGTTTTAGCATTCGAGTAATTTAAGAGAATTTGGTTTGTATTGGATTTGAATTTGGAGCATAGTTTTGAAGTCCATAGTCCATACAATACAATTCAAAGTTGGAAAAGGTATAGTAAACCCCTAACCTGCTTGTGAAAACAGCTGAAAGAGATTTGAACTCTATACCATGTGCTAGTTCCATCACATATTCTACTCTCGTCATCCACTTATGCTACCTACAACAACAATCTCCACCATCTTTCACACCATCAGTACATATCCCAATTCCCATCAACACCCTCTTTCAAAATCATTTAAACAACATTATCACTACCATTTGTATCTGTTAATCAACACAGAACCAATACCAATTATGTCTGTTGTTAACCAACACAGATCACTACCACTTATATCTGTTAACCAAAACAGATCAATACCACCTATGTCTGTTAACCAACACAGATCAATAACCCTTGTGTCTGTTAATCAACACAGAACTAAAACTTTGAAGAGGGATACACGTACCGCGGGATCAAATTAATCTGTTGCCTTAACTAATCAAATTAATCTTCGAGAGATGATACACGAGAAATCCCTTGTATCTGTTGCCTTAACTAATCAAATTAATCTTCGAGAGATGATACACGAGAAATCCCTTGTATCTGTTGCCTTAACTAATCAAATTAATCTTCGAGAGATGATACACATACCGCGGGATCATTATCCCGCGGATCAAATCCAACAGTGGGGAGGGGAGCGATTCTAATACTAAGGGTGGTAGCGGGCTAGGGTTGGGGAAATGGGGGCCACTCCCCTCCTCACACGGGATAAACCGCGATACCCAACCCGCGGTAGCTTAATCATTTTAGTTAATCTTCTTCGAGAAATGATATATTGACCGATTCATTCTCCCGAATTTGCTCCCGCGTGAAACAAAAAATGGGACCCACACATTCTCATTACCCATCCTAGTGTTGAGAGCCTTGATCTCCTCCGTCCATTGCCCCCTCTTGGAGTAGAACTTGTCGGTATGTGTAGCAGTTCCGAATCTTCTTCAGAACAAAAATAGTTATGCTGCCAGCTCATCTGTCACGTGCACATAATCGCCTTATACAGAAACAGGATACACTTAAGTGGTGCCCCTCCAGGATTATAAACTTTAGATTCAAAACTTTTCTCTGTTTACACAGCTTCCGTCATTTCTGATGTGTCCGACCAAACTCTAATTCATTTTTTCTTGTCCGAATAAAACTTTCAAAAACTAGCGCTGAAATCTGAAGACAAATTCTCTTTGATCTCCCTATCTGTCGAGGTATCAAGAATTAGATGTATTGAGAAGCAATTTATTCATCCGTAAGTGGGTTTTTTTTCTTCTTTTATCATCTGTTTCAAACACTCAATTCACAGGTTTTGCCGTATTTTAGCTCAAATTCAAGCAAATTTCTCGTTGTTTTCAATCAAATATTTCATTTTTGTGTAATTCTCAATTCTGGGTATCTTATGAAATTGCTATATTTTTATCTTAGAAATACAAATATCTGCCCAAACCCAAAAAGCTTCCAATGGACATAGTTGGAGATATTGTAAAAGCATTGTAGTGAAATGAGCACCAATTCACCCTTGCTGTTTTTTGCTAAAGTTAATTTGATTATGTTGTTGGCACGTTCGAGCTACTAGTCTATTTGTATTCTGTTTCGATTAATATCGGCTAGCATAGCATAGTCTCCTATTTGTGCTTTGACTGTTTACAAAAATCATATAATTAAGCGACCAGGACTGCTGCTTTGTGATATCCTTAGGACCATAACGGCAGTGAATTGGCTTCTTTTATTTTGATACGAGAGCAAGAGGAAATGTTTATTAGTTGTACTTCATCCTTATTTTTGTGCTTGCAGATGTCTAGTAACTTCAAAATCGGTCACAATTATTCTTTCAATGCTGATGAACTCTTACATATGGGGGCAACGCGTTCGGAGGTATAAATTTCTCTTTGTCTCTCTATTCCCCGTAACAATGCGCACATCTGTTCTTAATGAAAGCTCGAAGCAAATTATTTGCTATTGCGGCCATAACAAGAAACTGATAGAGACATTATACTTCTCTGCACCACCTGTCCCTTGCAAAGTCCACTTCTACAAACCTGTTAGTTTTTGATATAGTTCCAGGATTACAAAATTCAGGGTTCACAGTTAGCTTCTGTTTAATTTTTGGTTGATTAGTTTGAGAACACTCCCAACATTTGGTACATAATGATGGTATGATGACGGTCTTCAGTTATAATTAGAAATCTGTTAAAGCGTTTGTTTTTTCTTTATTCCTTTTGACATTTGTGATCTTATTGTCTTGATAGCAGTTGAGGAAAGAAAGAGACATGCTTAAAGAATCACAGTCCAAAAGCGATGAGGAGATCATAGTAAGTTTTAGCATTCGAAAGGTTTTTTAAAAAAATTGGTTTTTATATGTATCTGCAATTCTATGAAACTCTTTGAAGATTTTACCAGTTATAAGATAAGAAACTGTTGTCTAATATTTCGGAATATGTGCTAGGAAAAGGGAATTTAATATTTGGTTTAAAATATCTCATTTCCAAGATCTGTTCAATGCAGAAACTAGAACTGGATTTACAGTCATTATCGGAAACTCATGCAGCAGATAGGAAACACATTCAGGAGTTGCAAAGAGAACTGAGTAACTGCTCTCAAGAAATAGGTACTTATTCTTGCATGCATTTTTGTTATTTTCACTGCAATTGTTTATAGAAACCAGTGGACCTGCACAACTAGTTGCAGGAATAAACTTTTCGGGGTGTAGCATCAAGTGCATGCATATCTGATATCAAATAAATAAAGTGCAGAATACTAGTATTAGATTTGCAGCAAAAATGTGTTGCCTGAGAATCGAATTCAGTTTCTTGCATATAAAGTTATCCAACCTTTCTTTACAGCATACCTTCAGGACCAATTAAATTTGAGGAACATAGAAGCAAACTGTTTGGGTGAGCATGTACATAGCCTTGAACTAAAGCTGGTGGAAGGAGGGAAATTACGTCAAAATGTTAGCGAACTGAAGGAGGAGTTATCTAAAGCCAATTCCGATCGTTCTTTCTTGATGCGCGAATTAGAAAACAAGGAAGTTGAACTACAAAATTCTTCCTTATTTATTGAGAAACTGGAGGACACAATATCATCTGTTGCATTGGATTCAGAATGTGAAATTGAGAGCTTAAAGCTAGATATAGCAGCCTTGGAAAATAGTTCCTTTGAGGCTAAAAAGTCTCAGGAAGAAGCTGTTCAAGAAAAAGATAGGTTTGAGTTCCTATATCATGATGCCAAAAAGATGATCAAGCGCTTGGAGAGAGAGAATACAGAATTGAGGAAGAATATAAGAGATTCAGAGGAGAATTCAGGAATGTATTCTCAAAAGGTTGGGGAGCACCTAAAAGTCGAGCTTTCAGCATCTGATGTAGTTGGGTATGTTGCATTAACTTCCTATTTACTATGAAATGACAAGATGTCACCTATGTATTTACTTCTGTCAAGGAGAATAAGAACCTCTTTGGTAGGCTTAAAGTCGAGCGTTCCTTTTGATAATCTTTGGGGATTCCTTTTGAAAGTTTGTGCGTATACATATTAAGACCTAACGTGCATCAAAGTTCAAGACTTTCATCTTAACACTCTTAATTTATTTCTACAGCACTGCCGAGGAACTTCTTAGCCCACTACTATCAAGATTGGCTGTTGCAGCAGAGTCGGATAAAACATTAAAGGATGACATAGAAAAGATGTCCCATCAGATCTTCGAATACGAGCGTCTTGTGAAACAGCTAAAGGTTTGAGTTGTTTGACCAAATTGTATATTTTCTTGGGAACAAGTAGTTAAGGAACTTATTAATGCATGGATACCCTCAGTTTTATTAGGTCAAGTTTCAAATGCTGCTAAAATTGAGATGACACCTGTATTAACTTGACCTAGCGCTTGAAAACTGTCATGAATCAGTATCTAGTTGTCAATCACTTTGGGTTGCTTTTCAGTTTGACTTGATCTCTAGATCTTTTTCTGCGAGTTAATTATGAAGGAGTATTTCTTAGAGTAACATAGTGTACTTTTACTAGGAGGATCTGAGAGAAGAAAAGTCAAAAGCAAAGGATGAAGCAGAGGACCTAACTCAAGAAATGGCAGAATTAAGGTACCAAATCACGGGCATGCTCGAACAAGAGTGCAAACGCCGTGCTTCTGTTGAACAAGTATCCTTACAAAGAATAGCGGAGTTAGAGACACAGGTATATTGTTTGCTTTTTTCTACTTGAAAATGCAATATTGTCCAGACATATTTCTTTAATTAACGAACTCTCTTACTCTATGCATTGCCCTCCAGGTTCGGACAGAACAGAGAAAAGCCTCCTTGGCTAACAGGAATTTTCGCGAGGCACAGATCCTAGCTGATACCAGATCCTTGGAGATCCTCCATTTGAAGAACATCTTAAAGGTAATTTCTCTAAATAGCCACAGTAGACTAGTGCATGACCAGACAGAGTAGCTGTTTTCGAGAACAACTTAAATAGAAAACTGAAAAGCTAAAGATGGTAAAAATGGTCTTCAAAGCTCCAAGAACCACTTTCAGATATTTCTTAGTTTAATGCATTTGCTTAGAATTGTGATTTCTGCAAATATTTTTTTCAGGGGATACAAGCAAATATACATAGAAATGATATGTGCAGTTGTGGCCAGTGTAAATTAATGGTAAATCTAATCGGAGATTGCTTTGACAAAAAACCTTTAGAAGCTGAACCTTCAAAAACAGTGTGTTCCATTGAGGATGATGAGATAGTATCTGAAGAATTGAGAATAGCATGTAATCCAGAGGAAACTTAAAAGTTAAAACATCTAACTATTTTGAGTTGTTGACACTTAATGGTGAAAAAGAAAAAAATCTCAGCACTTAAAAGGCCTAGACAAATAAAGCTCTCATGTTGATCGGTGATGGAACCCTCGTTTGCTATTGAGATTTTTTTGCGATGCATCCTATTTGCAATTATGTTTAAAAAATATTACAATTCTTTTACACTCAATTTTCATTACTTGGTTTATCAAACCTTTGGAAATTATAAAATGCAGTTCCACCCAGAATTTTGTGCCTCAAGCAGCAAGCATGGATCAATATTTTGTACATAGAACAATGGGCACTTTGTCCGATCAGGACTAAAATTCTCCCTCTAACAAGATTTTGACTAACCTTAACAGAGTTTCAATGATTTAGGAATAATCATTTCTTATTTTTAACTAGTTTTTCACCGGTCAGTGTTTCTCTTATGAAATATTTGATCCATGTTTTAAGATTGATCTCATTGAAAAAGCAAAAACTATTATTATAGAATTAATAAAAAATCAACACGACCGATGACCCTAAAAGCCAATATAGAACATTATAATAATAAGTTAATAAAAACGCCATGTAATAGAAAAAGAAATTAAAAAGTTATGGGCCGGCACCGCAACGTCTTCGAAGCCTATATTGTACTTGTTCCAGCTTTTTATAAATTGATTAAATGTTACCTCCTCTGGTCCTCAAAATATTCTATAAATTTCTGAACCTCGTTATTTTTGTTTTTTTATATACTCTCGTCCAATCATTGTATGCCTTTATTTCGTCAGCAAAAGCGTTTTCAACATCGCGATGCATCATAATCTCAAAAAATATCTCATTCGTCTGTTTAGTTTTCTATAAATTCCCACCTCGATTATGCATTTTAATTATTACAGTAAAATAGATATGAGTAGAGATTTTCTTCAATTTAATGACCTTCTTGTGGTTTTCTTTCTTTTTACATAAACCTAAAAAAAAATATTATATGAAAATTGTCAACCACAAAATAAATAGAATTAATATAACATAGAGAAAATCAAATCAAATACAAAGTAGATACAAATACAGAGATAATTATGATTACGTGCAAATTGCACTTGAATATTCTAATAAAATTAAACATGCATTGGGATATTTTCGATGTCTTTGCCAACCTGTTTGAGCAGTAAAGTGCAATCTTAAATTTCTTGGGACAGGCCTATATTTATCGTTAATAATCGAACCATGAAGCTTGTTATGACTATTACCCTTCAATTTTCATTGCGATTTTTATAGTTACTTTTTGAGATATTGTATTTATTAAGTTAATTATCCCTGCTAGTTGTTCATTATTAGTTTGTTTTCTTCAAATTGTTTTGTGAAGTAAAATTATGTGGCACTGGATATACTTTTCTTTGTTCAGTGGCCTTATATATATCCCACACTGTCCGTATTCTAACTTTTGTAAAAACTATACCATCCCCGTCCGTGATGTTAGTAAAAATGGATTCTAGAGTCTCTGCATGTCATCATTGTCTCTCGAATAAAATGTGACATCAAATTCAATAATCTTTATCACATAACACCATTACTTGTAATTTATATAACTTGGTTCAGGTTCCATCACAAACTGGAAGATTGTCAAAGAACCACTAATGATTTATAAAATAAATAGCTTATACTACAACAATTATTTTCATAAATTCAATTATCCTAAAAATAAAAATGAACCGTAATTTTATAACTTAATTATAATGTCATTATAATTTCTGAAAATAAAATTGTTTAAAAAGTCTTAGAATGTGCAATTATATGTGTAAAAATTACAACCATGAAAAAAAAAAAAAACTAACCTCCATTCAAGATACCTATGCCATTTATTTTTTTGACTGATTTTTTCGTGTTGTCTTTTTGCATGGTTGTTTTTTTCGTGATAAACATGTTCTGTTTTCTTCTGGCAGAATGCTACAATATGTTAAACCCGTGAATTATGAATAAGGTTACGAATTATGTATCTAATATGTGTGTGTGAATTATTATATCATGCTCAATGTATGCGTACCTGTGAATTCAATAAATATATTGTGAATTAAGGGGAACCCGTGTTTTATTTGCTCACAACAAAAAATTTAAGAATTCCACGACGGAGAGTTGGTGTGGTGTAAAGTGAAGATTGGGGGAGTAGAGCAAAATCCCCTTCTGGGGTATTCTGAAGGTTGAACATCAATCTGGCTATACAAAATACTTTTTTTTTTCCGATATGAAAGAAAAATTTATTGAATTAGAAAGAATTACACTGCATCATCCCTTTGGATACTTTATGATACCTAAACAGAGAAATTTTTTGACCATTAATTCCTCATTCGAGATAATAACAATACTATATTTGGCAAGGGAATGAGTTACAGACATGTTTTATATCTCTATGCACATGAGTGCACTTTCAGTTTGCAAAGGAATTCAAAATACTACTATAATGAATAATTAAATTTTTGTTGTCCATTTTATTACATCTAATCTACCGCTAAAAGCATTGATAAAATGTTGGCAGTGTCCCTCTAAATCTAGAGCTTGTACTGCTATATCTCTGGCTCATATTCCAGATTCCAAGAGTGCTTTAGCTCCGGCTTGTTCTGGTTCTATCGGTTTGGTTCTACGTCATCTAACTTCATTTGTATTACCTGCAAAATCATTTTAGTCATTTTAGCGTAGTATCCCTTATACCAATCTGATTGCTCACCTAGAACAAACTGCACATTGGGTAACTCTACGTGCACCGGTGAATTCCCTATATACCAAGTGTATTTAATCACGTAAGTTCTAAAATCTTATGTAATTTAGACCCGTAAATATGCAGAGTGCATTTGAATTAATTATCTAATCAAATGTATGCATGTCCCCTTTGACGCCACAAAAAAATTCAATACATATATTGATTATATATAAATTTGAATAAGTGCAACTTCCACCGAGTGTATTTAGTCAAACTGAATAATAATATTTCAAGGATTGATTCAATTTAAGTCTACATGTACGTCATACTATGATATCAGATATCTCCAACTGTAACGGCAACCAAGTCGAAAAGGATTTTTATTTAATTACTGAATCTAATTTTTCTAGACAAAATATCATGATCTTTTATGTGGACGGACTGTATGGTTTTGAACCTCCTCAATTTAGCTGATTATACACTGGAATGATTCTAACAAATGATACCAAGGTATAAAATTACAAAATTTAACTTGGACAATAATTGAGAAGTGCACTTCACGCTACACGGTAGTACATCAACAAATAGAATCACGTGAACTTAGATCGATGTTCAGCCCAAAAATTTGGAATGGCAACAAAATGAAAGCGTTAGTATTCGACTGTGTTTCAGAGCGTTAGTATTCGACTGCGTGTTTACTTGGACTATGTGTCCGAAGTTGCACCATGCCTTTATATAAAAAAGGAGTTTGTCAATTACTTGAGAAACAGAAGGTGTGAAATTTACACAATACAAATATGTGAAAAAACCTAAATAGTTTTTCCAATTCATCTGATGGAAGTTCGTTCTCCTTAATTGGATGGGACTTTTCTACATGCCATTCGAAGACATGGACACAATGTTAGTCTAAATCTATATAAATGGTGTGCAAAAGCGATTTCATGAGTTGGGGGAGTTGGGGGTGAGCTTAACATGAATAATGATGCGCACGAGGGTTATTATCCTTTGCTCGTATGCAAGAGTTATTTCCCTCCTGTAAGAGGGTTTTGATAACTACGAAAATGCATGGAAGTCACCTGAACCGGAAACAAAAAAAAAAGTAAAAAGAAGTTTACGATTCGATTATTTCGTATACGTCTAAAGTAACTTATCCTTCACCCCAAAAAAAAAAAGTTATCATCCGCAATTACTACGCAAACATTGGTAACAAATATACTTAAAATTCCAATTTCTCAACTAAACTGGAAACAAATATTTAGTTATGTCCAAATATTATCCTCCTTTCTGCATTTAGATATGAAATGGTTGCTTTTAAATTGAAAGATGCTTAATCTTGATTTTTTTTTTTCCTTGTGGACAGTGGATATCGTGAGCTAGATCATCCAATGCATACAATAACTGTAAACACGATAATAAATAGTGAGTAGAGAAAATGATCAGTCACCTTGAGCACATGGACTTTTCCCTTCCCATCATCCAATATTCGTCTATGAAAGCACATCACAGGGACACCACTTTGGTGGCCATTTTTTCGCTCATTACTTTTGGGATCAAAAATAAATAAAGAGTTGAGAAAATAATTTATCACCTTTAGAATATGTACTTTTCCCTTCCTATCGCAGTGAGACCATTTAATGGCCATTGATTTGCGGGATCAATATTTCCTTGTCTTAAGTCAATTGAGATTTGGATTAGGTTTTTGCGGCTGTGCTGTGGACCATGTCGCATGCGCTGTCATAGAAAAGTTACCCATGTTCTCTTCCAATTCGTCCGGCTACCTTAATCAAGATTACATTTAAAGCTACCTTAATCAAGATTATATTTAACATGAAACTGAAGGAATGAGAAGAAATCATAAGTATGTTTTTGTAGCACAATCCACAAACCATGCAAAGGCGTAGGGAAAGGGAAAAAATCCCAACTGATCCTGGATTTTATGTCGAAGGTCTTTACGTGATCGAAAGCCAATCATAGTCTCTCCAAATCATTGGTTTATGCCTGCAAGCCGAGTGAGAGCAAATATAGGCACGATCACATAAAGGGTTTTAACAAAACTAGAAGTCCTAATATCAACCTAGGTCATCACTCGAATGGGAGAATAAATATCACTACCTCGAATTCATCAAAATCCATGTGATGTTTCTCTAGATCTGAGTTTTTTAGATTTGGACATCAACCCTC
This sequence comes from Papaver bracteatum, assembly GCA_023529315.1. Taxonomy (NCBI): domain Eukaryota; kingdom Viridiplantae; phylum Streptophyta; class Magnoliopsida; order Ranunculales; family Papaveraceae; genus Papaver; species Papaver bracteatum. The sequence continues at coordinate 778,333 of JAJJWX010005092.1, forward strand.
TGTACTGCAAAACAAAAAACAATCACGGTGTTTGTTACCCCAACAATATATGTGCAACAATTAATAGTTAAAAGTAGTTATACCTTGATATTCCTTAGCGTATGCCTGGTCGCATGATCGAGCAAAAAAATGTTTACAATAAATGCATGATAGACGGTACTTGCGAAGCAAAATTCAAAAATAGATCAGGAAAAAAAAATCAAACCGCACGAAAAAATTCCCTAGATGGATTGTAGGTTGTGGATGCTTTATATAGAGAGACACTGGCTCAAAAAATTCCATAAGCTAAAGACACATTTTTTGGAAATAATATTAATCCATATCTAGAAATATCGAAACTTTTTACATATCTGGATGGACAGTTTATCTGTTCAATATTTTTTTCCATGAAAAATGATACCGAGTATATTGCATTAAAAAAATATTCGGAATATCTTTTGACCCGGCCTAGGAATAGAAATATGAACTGATATTTTGAATTTTTTACATGGAATAAATGATGCCCCTTTTTTTGCATATTTTTGTCAATAAAAGAAATACTAAGTGTATCCTACAAATATCCACTATATTTTAGGATAGCAAGTCTAGGAATATAAATTCTTTTTTACTTTTTTACGTCTTTACTTTCATTTTTTATTTTATTTTAAGCAATAGAAATTGTTTTTTAGGATTTAAAAATATTGTTAAGGAAAAATATATTGAAATTCTTTCACAATAGCTATTTTTGTAAATAAAATATCTAAAACATTTTCTATTCTAAACTTATTTCATTTTTTATTATGCAAAAAAACAAACTGAAAAAATTAACAGTGAAATCAGGATGATTATTTTGTTTTGTTCATGCTCGTTTTGTATTAGTTTCTTTCAGATTATAACCATTGTTCTCAATTATTTCTCCAAAATACTAACAAAAACATTAATTGTTGTGCAGGACCACTAACAAAGATACTCGCAAAATAGATTCATCGTCGGATCAAAAGGTTAGTACCCACGACTAGGCTAATCAGTTTTTTTTTCCTGTTCCAATTACTCTATTTGGAGTTTTTAATTGATAGTTTGGGGTTGTAATTAGGAAAATTTATTTTTTTAGGAATGTAAACGGACATTGGACATTGGTCATTATTTATTTATTATGTGATGAAGATTATTGTAGATGCATTTTACTACAAACTACATCCAAAGGATAGAAATCTTCTACTCATGCAAGTGAAAGTAAGAGCTAAACAAAAGACACAAGGATATACGTGGTTCGGTATGATTACCTACGTCCACGGGGGTGAAAGGGTGAATCTTATTACTTCAAGGTGTTACAATGGTGTTACTCTCCAAGTTGGGCTCTCTTACCACATGAACTAGTTCCAACTCTCTTTCTTTCTAATGCGATCTCAAATCTCTCTCCAAAATTTACCACCTCCCTCTCTTGGATACAAGTTCTTCTATTTATAGGGGTGGTTACATACAACCAAACTATGGTGTTGGTCACAATATATCTAACTTGAAGTCATGTTGTCGGGCCCGCTCGCGTCGTCCCTTCTTCTGTGATTATGGTCGATATGCTTTGGTTCCTTAGCAGTCTCTCGTCCGAGCCGATCCTTTCGGGTGTTCTCCTGGTGCGATGTCGTCCTTCCATTCCTGTCGCCCTTGCAGTTGGCCGATATGACGTGTATCTTCTTATCACTTTGACTACCGCTTCTCGTTTGACCCAATACGTCTCGTCTGTCAGCTTTGTCAGAAGCCCGGGGTCGAGTCTTGTCCGACAGATGTAGAGTGATCACGTCCAATCCATGTGGCTCCTTAATTCTCGCGCCAGCCAGCTTCTATCCTGTGCTTCTTGCCTCTTAATTTTTAGGTACATCATAGCTTAAGATGTTACCACCTAGCCTTGTGGATATTCTACACCTACATTTATGCCCCTTTTTTCGCTCGTGCGGCAGACACGAGTGGAAGAAAGTTGTCCCATCTTCCCACGTCCTCGTTCATGCCGCGATTTATGTCATGCAGTCCCCCACTAACTCCTCTTTATGACATGTAACCATCGGCGTCGGTTACACTTTCTCTTCCTTTAAATACTCCATCCTCCTCTTTTCTTTCTTCTACTTCACCATTTTTTCAGTTTCCAGCCACTGCAACTATTTTCTTCGAGATTTCACATCACTTTCTACCTCTGTAAGCCCTTGTCTTCTTAATTTTCTGCCTTCACCTCTTCATCACCGAGTGCTACAGTAGCTGCAGTTACGTTTTCGTCGTCCCAACCTTCTTCACCAATTTTCGAGTTCTATGCTACTCATGTCCATGGCTTTTTCTCCCTCAATGACTGAGAAAAGGTGTGTTGACGATGTTTTTTCCGAGATTGATGATTTTCCCCTTTATTCCCTGTTTTCGTTTGATAGTCCTTCCAAGTACGATGATCGCGCCATGAAATCTATCTTTCCTGATGGTTCTCCTTCTATTTCGTGCAGGTCCAAGAAAATGGGGAAATATCTCTCTGACGAAGAGTTCATTGAGCAATTGAAGGAGAAGTACGATCTTCAAGACTATGAAGTTACCCTGATCTCGGGCCAAAACAGCACCCTGAGGAAGTCCAACATGGAGAAGTATGAGCAGTCGGCTGAATGCGTGGTTATCACTCATAGCCAGCTGGAGCTAGGTCTCTGTCTCCCTTTGTACAATCCTGATAGCCCTTTCTACTACGAGATTCTCTCCCATCTCAAGCCTTATCGCGCTCTGGCTCAGTGGACTGGCAACACTTTTCGTATTATGGATGAGTGGAGATATCGCCGAGATGGTCATGGCTCCACCGCCGACTGGTCGACCTATAAGCCCGAGGACGCTCCAGAATATACCGTTTCCAATTTCCTTGCCAACTATCGAGCTGGTACCTCAACCAATGGTGACCTTGCCGGTTTTTCTTCTAGTCCTCATCGTCACAGGACTATGCCTAAGAATGTTTAAAGGATGATGATGGATGCCGATCCCATGGGCCAAGGTTCTAACAGGCGACCCTGTCATACCAATGATCAAATTTATCCCCGAGTTCCACTTCTTGTCCGAGGGCCCATTTTACATGGTAACTTCCCGTCGCCTCCATTTCCCGCCGAGCCCTATTCTTTCTGGGTGGTTAATGACGATAAGGCTGATAAGGTATGTATCTCCTTCTGCTTTCCTCAATTTCTATCTTGTTAGCTTTGACGCCAAATGGCAATTTGTTGTCGTCAAAGCCTCAGGGCGACTCTACCAAGGCCGCCGTATCATCGAGAAAGAGGGGTACTGGCACAAGGGTTTAGGAAGACGAGGGGAAGGTAACAAACACAATGATTTTATTATAAGTACATGTACTTGCCCCTGTTTTTTGCCTTCACATGTTCTGACGAGAAGCCTTGTGCAAAAATTTCCTAGGCACGATGATGATGAAGTCGGCGGGTCAGATGTGCATGAAATTAATCCTCAACCTCTTAGGAATAATCCGAGTAGAGGCAAGCATGTCATTACTAAGACGCAGCCGAGGCAGAAACCAATCATCGATATTCCCGATGAAGATGACATATTCGGCGAGGATTTCTCGGGTGATAAGGGCGATGTGCGAGAAGGGTGGTCCTGATGTGGTCGTGCCGGCTGGTGTGGTTAGCGACAAACAAGAGCCCATGAAGACGCCCGAGTTGGGAAAGGCTATTAATGCTGAATCGGAAGTTCTTCCTCGTCTTCCCCAGATCACTGATGGGTCTTCGTCTAATGTTGAAACCTCCTTTACCATCTCTGGCCCTATCCTGAACTCTCTTGGAGCGCTCACTTTCCCCAAATTTGTAGCGTATACTGATGAACAAATGCTCGGTGCGGTGCCACTTTACCACGACATAGCTCAGACTCTTGATATGGTGGTAAGTGATTATGTATGTCCGGGAGATGCCCCACCCCTTAATATTTTCCTAATTGTCGTTTGGCATTATAACTTGTTTACTTGTATCAGATCCTTAATCGTGTATGGTTGGATGCCGCCAATCGTCGTAGGGAGAGGCATTTGGTGGAATCTCTCCAAATTCAATTGCAGAACGAGAAGATCCGCGCACGCGAGCTATAAATTAAACTCGCTGATGCTCAAGGTGTGTTACAATTCTATAAACCTTAACTTATGTTGATTGAGTTTATCGTGCCAGTATCCTGAGTCAAGTGTCCTTCTGCTAGCCGAGATAGCTAGTATTAGTTTAGATGCTTCTTCGGAGTTTAGGATCATGAAGAGGAAGTGGGATATTGAAAATGATTTAGTGGAGAATCTTCGTCGGTGAATGGCAAACAAGGATGGGAAAATAGATCGCCAAGCTGATGAGATCGAATAACTTCAAGGTGAATTGGACCGATATCGTCAGTTTGAGTATGCCCCTGAAGAAATAGAAAATTTGCGAGCTCATATGGGTTCTTCTCAACGCCTTGCTGCTGAGAAAACTGCTTTGACCACGGACCTAAGACAACAGGTAGACACTTTACAATTGCAGAACCGAGACCTTTACGAGGATCGCCGACGAATATTGAGGGATAAAGATATAGTGGAGCGAGCTAATAGGGATCTGCTGGGCAAAGTGGGTGAATTTGACAAGATTGCGGGTGAACTAGAATGGAGTAAGTCGCAACTTCCAGTGCTCCAAGTATCGCGCAATCGTTTAATGGATGAGTGGAGTGAACATAACAAGTACTGTCCCAGTAATGAATTCAATGAGCAATGCTATAACGAGCTAACCATGAAATTTTCCAAGGCCGAGGATGAGTTGCCCAAGTCGGTAGAGTCGCTTCAGTAAGTGTTACCAGCCCTTTCAGGTCTCGTAGGTGATGTGTTGAGGCAGTTCCTTAGGATTAGATTATTTTCTGTATGTTCTCAAGAATTGGATCCGAAGGTTCGACGGTTGAAGCGAGTTGAGGCCGATTTGGGTATCAAGTTGACCAATGCCGAGGCGGCCAATTTGCAGCTTACTCAACAAGTTGAGGATGAACGCGTCTCCCATGAAGAGGAGATAGACGAGAAGGTCCAGTTAGGTATTGTTGAGTATGTGGAGAATAAGCGGTGCGAGATCGCGCAAAAGAGGGCCGGTGTTGTTCCTCCCAAGGCTTGAATTCTCTTTTTGTAGTTCTGCGCCACTAAGTCGCCCTTTGTCCTGGGTTGTAAATCGCTTTGAACATCTCTTCCCTTTTTACTTCTAATACACTGCTTGTTTGTTTAAATGGGGGTGCTGCGTCGCTGACGTTATTCTTTTTATTCCTGTTATACTTTTCACCTCGCGGGGTTTCATGATGCTTTTCGTGCTTCCTTAATTGGCGTATGGCGCTGTCGCTTTAACTTTTTTTTTTATATCATTCATGCAATTGTTGATCATGTATGTTAGTATTTTAACCTTTTCTGTCGAACACACCCAACAAGTAGGGTCATCGGGCCCAATTCCATATCCTTATTGGGGTATCTCATCACTATCACTTGGATTCAGTGGAAGGGTATTAGTCAACCTAATTCTAGTCTCGATTGCCCCGAGCGGTTATCGATCAACCAATCTCGGGAAAGTGGTCACGGCCACTTGCGATGGGGGCGACCTTTCAAATGTAAGTAGGTCACCTAGATGAGAAGACCTCGCGTCTTATCAACCTGTGGAACTGGTTTCCAACCACCAGAACCCTTAGGATACCTCTGCACTTTCACACTTCCACTAACCCGAGTACGAATAGCCAGGCGACTGTAAGGCACCTCGGCACTTCCACACTGGCGTTGCCCCGAGTACGAATGCCCATTCGAGTGTAAGTCACCTCGGCACTTCCACACTGGCTTTGCACCGAGTACGAATAACCATTCGAGTGTAATTCACCTTGACACTTCCTCACTGGCGTTGCCCCGAGTACGAATGACCATTAGTCGTTCATGCCCTATCTCATACCCCTCGCGGTTTTACAGAAATAGAAGACAAGTAAGCTCACCTTTTCTCCGTCCCTCCGTTCAGGGGTGGTATAGATTCAGATATTTGATGTTCCAGGGTTTGGGCTCTTTCGTTCCATCGAGTTTCAGTAGTCGATACGATCCTTCGCCTGCCTTAGATGCAATTATATACGTCCCACCCCACTTTAGTGCTAGGTTTCCACCCTTTTTGTCTTGCTCCCATTCGGCCTGAAACTTCAGCACATGCTTCCCTGGTTGGAATTCTCTTGGGAGAACACGCTTGTTGTACTCTCGTTGTAACCTCCTTTGATAGTTTTCCATTTTTTGTAGCGCCATCTCCTTTGTTTCTTCCAAATCGTCGAGTTTTGCCAAAATTAGATCGGACGAAACGTTTCTCCTCCAATCTTTTGTTCCGGTAGTGGGGATCATTCCTTCCGTTTGTAGAATCTCCTCGGTTCCGTAAGTAAGCATAAACGGCGAGAACCCTGTAGCTTCCCTCCGTGTGGTTCTGTATGCCCATAAAACGTTGTATAGCTCCTCGCACCAATCACCATATTCCCCATCTAATTTATTCTTCATGTTATCGGCGATTGTTTTATCAGTGATCTCGGCCTTCCCATTACTCTGGAAATAAATGGGGGTAGCCTTACTCTTCCTGATGTTGTACGTATTGAACAAAAGATCAATATTCTCCCCTTGGAGTTGTTTTCCATTATCGGAGACGATAACTGGTGGGATCCCAAAGAGGCAAATGATATGCTCCCGGATAAACTTGAAGACGTCTTTGTCTCGGATGTGCCTTAGTGGTGCTTCCTCTACCCATTTGGTAAAGTAATCTGTGGCCACGATCAAGTATTTCCTCTGCCCTGTTCCTACATGTAACGGTCCGACAATGTCTACCCCCCATTTGGCAAAGGGCCATGGGCTTATAACAGAGTTCATAGGTACTCCTGGTGCTTGTATTTTCTTTCCAAACCGCTGACATTCTTCACAAGATTTCGACATTTCCTTTGCATCTTCGTTCATGTACATCCAAAAATAGCCCACTATCTTTGCCTTAGCCGATAAGCTTCTCCCTGAGCTGTGATTTCCGGCGGCTCCATAGTGTAATTCATGCAAGATTGTGTGGCCTTCCTCCCTACTTAGGCATCATAAAAGTGGCCCTAAGTAGGATTTCCTATATAAGATCCCTTCCCTTAGCTCTTAGGCGCCCAATTTACTTTTGACATTATTCATCTCGGGCCGACCTTTGGGTGGCTCACCCGTTTCCCGATATTGGTGTAATGGATTTCTCCAATCGCCCTCTTTATATCGATCGGCTGTATTAATAGCCACATAGATCCGCACGTCCGGTGTTTCTGGAATTGAGGGAGTAAGGAGCCTCATAACCCGAATTCCCTCTATGCTCGGGTCTACCAGCTGTGAGGCGATGTATGATAGAGCATCCGAGTGCATGTTATCTTTTATACAAATGTGACGGAACTTAATGCTTGGAATTTGGATGATGTAAAATTGGGCGATCTCCCAATATTTTTGCAACACGGGGTCGTGTGTCGCATATTTGCCCGTAATATGTCGAATCACCAACTGTGAATCACTAGTTAAGCGAACCTCATGCAGCCCCATTTCGACAATTATCCGCAAAGCGTGGATTGTCGCTTCGTACTCGGTGACATTGTTTGTTGCTTTGAATTCTAGCCTTAACGAGTGCACTATCTTTCTTCCTTTCGGCGTGGTGAAGACTAACCCAAGGCCTGACCCCTCTTTGTTTGATGCCCCATCGATGAAAACTTCCTATCGTGTTAGACTACTTGTCGCTAATAGGTCAGCAGGCTCCTCTCGTTCTTCCATCATCCCAGGTATATCTTCAACCTCGTATTCATCGCTTAATGGGAAATCTGCTAAGAAGTCGGCCACTACCTATCCTTTGATCGCCGTCCTTGTTTCGTACACCACATCATATTGTTTGATTAAAGCTCCCCATTTAGAGATTCTCCCTGATCGCCCTGCACTATCCAAAACTGCTTCGATAGGCGATTTGGTGAGCACCCGTATGCGATGATCTTGAAAATATGTTCTGAGTTTAGAAGCGGCAAAGGCTAGCGCCAATACCATCTTCTCTATTCTGGTATAGTTTTTTTCAGCTGGACTTAGTGTTTTGCTAGTGAAATACACCGCCTTTTCTGCATTCCCCTCCGTCCTAACCAATACTGCACTAATGGCATATGGTGTCGCCCCTAAGTATAGGGTAAGGATTTCCGACGGCTCGGGCCTCTGCAGAACCGGGAGGATGGCTAGGTGTAACTTGATATTTTGAAAGGCCTCTTCGCTAGCATCCGTCCATTGAAACTTCTCTCCTTTCTTCAGAATGTCGTAAAAGGTTTTACATCTATCCGATGATCGTGACACGAATCGACCCAATGCTGCTATGCAACCATTTAGCTTCTGCACATCCTTTACTGTCGCGGGAGATGGCATTTCTAAGATAGCCCTAACCTTCTCGGGGTATGATTCTATCCCTCTGGGGGTGATGATGTATCCTAGGAATTTCCCCGATGTAACCCAAAAGTCGCACTTGGAGGGATTAATCTTCATCTTATGTTTCCTCATCGTCCGAAAAATATCGCTAAGGTCTCGGACGTAATCCTTAGATCGGCGACTCTTGACCAACATGTCGTCCACGTAAACTTCTATGGTGTCGTGGATCTTGTCTTCGAATATGTCTCCTACCAATCTATGATATGTAGCACCAGCGTTCCTAAGTCCAAATGGCATCTTGGTATAACAATACATCCCTCTTGGTGTGAAGAAGGAAGTATGCTCCTGATCCTCGGGTGCCAACGGTATTTGGTTGTAGCCTATATATCCATCCATCAATGTCATCGCCTCATACCCAACCATTGATTCTACTAGTTGGTCTATGCTTGGGAGAGGGAAGCTGTCCTTCGGGCAGGCCTTGTTCAAGTCACTAAAATCAATACATATTCTAAATCCTCATTTTTTCTTGGGTACCACGACCATATTAGATATCCACTGCGGGTAATGGGATTTCCTGATTATCCCGGACTCCTGTAGCTTTTTTAACTCGGCCTCAACCGCTGCTTGTAACTCTGGTGCGATTCGCCTCATTTTCTGTCTAACGGGTTTGAACCTAGGATCAATCCTCAAGTGGTGGCAACAGACCTCCGGGTCAATGCCCTCTAAATCGTGTATTTCCCAAGCGAACGCGTCTAAGTTTTCCTTTAGCACTGTCATGAGTCTACTTGCTTGTTCATCCGAGAGTAATGTCCCGATCCTTACTATCTTTGGCTTCTCAACCGTCCTCAAATTCACTTCCCGAGTCGGCTCAACTATCGAGAAATTAGACTTAGGTTCCCTGAGTGGAGTCGTTTCCTTTAATTTCTATAAATGGTCTCGCTCTTGGGTCTCGTACGCCATGACCGCTTGTGAAATAGCCTTCTCCAATTCTTCTGCAGCCTTAACTTCTTTGGATTTATTCTTCTCTCGCCTTTGTCGAGATCGCCGATCTTCATTAATTTCGGCATCAACCTGCATGCATTGTCGTGCTTCTTGGGAGTCACCTACAACTTCAGCTATTCCCTTGTTGGTCGGGAACCTTAATCTCTGATGATATGCCGATGCCACCCTTTTAATCCCGACGATCCATGTACGTCTGATAATTGCTTCATAAGGCGAGGCGACGTCGACCACACAAAAAGTGGTTAGTGTGTCAAGGTAGCCCCCACCGTCCGAAATCCTCAAAGTTACCTCGCCCTTAGGGATGGTTACTGTCCCATTAAAGTCGTAGATGCGATATGTTGAGGGGATGAGGATGTCGTCCGAAAACTTCATTCTCTTGAACGTGTCGTAGAATAGCACCTCGACTGAACTTTCGCCATCCACGAGAATCCTTCTTACTCCCCACTCCTTAATCAGTAATGTGATGACCAAGGGATCACTGTGTGCTTTCCCATTTGCTGGGACATCCTTGGACGAGAACGAAATAGGCTGCATCATCCACGGTTCCATCGGTAAGGTCTTGGCTACGCTAAATATTTCTTTTCCATCGCGATCCCTCTTGTGGACCATTGAAGTGATTACTGGGTCGAGAGTGTAGTCTTGAATAGCTGAGTGTGAAATGGTATTCACAAATTGAGTTGACCTATCAATGCAGACTTGATGAACCGGCACATCGGGTGTTCCTTTCGGGTGAGTTGTATGTCGGACGAACTGTCTCAAGTATCCATCTCGTATGAGGTGTTGAACGATATCCTTCACTTCTCGGCAATTATTAGTGGAGTGGCCCCTATAATGATGGTAGTGACAGTACTCGGGGTGATTCTTGGTTTCGTGTAACTGGACTCCCCTTGACGTTGGGTAATTGATATCGTTTCTCTTCTCGGCTTCCTTGAATACCTCCTCCAAAGGAGCGTTCAAAGGGGTATATGATCGGGCTTCATGCCTCGGCCTCTTCCCTTTGGCCACCAATTCTTTCTTATCATTGCTCCTTGGTGGAGGGTCTGATCTCTTCTCGGGACGCCTAACAGGGTCGTCCATAACTATTTTAGCCTCAGCACTAGCTTCTTGTATCCCCATATCTCTCGATTCGGCTTGAATTTCTTCTAGGGCGATAAAATATTCTTGCATTATTCGCATCTCCTTTAAGGTTTTTGGCTTTTCAGAGAACATAGCTATCCAGATGGGGTCCGATCTTCCCAACGCATTTTCGAATCCGAAGATAGCTTGATCTACCAGTACTTTTCCAATTTCAGTACATAGTTTCCTCCACCTATCGGTCAAGGTTCTCAAGGGCTCCCTGAACCTCCGGGCGAGGGTGAACAGTTTGTTCATTCTAGGCCGAGGTCGGCTTTTATGCATATAGGTTTCAAGAAAGGCCTCGATTAGTGCATCGTAACCGTCGATCGATCCAGGTGGAAGTGAATAAAACCAATCTCTCGGCTCGCCCTCCAAGCTGGACGGAAAGAATTTGCACATGACTACCGCGCTGTTTTTCCATTGGATCAATGACATGGTATAAATTTTTAGATGCTCGACCGCATCTCCTGTTCCATCGAATCTGGAAGGAAATGTAGGTAAGGTAAACTTTGGTGGAAATGGCATTTGTTCAAGTTTCGGGGAGAAAGGTGTCTTCTCGGCCTCGCTCATAATCTCTGCCAGTTTGTTCTCTTCGCTGCTTCCCGATAGCTCCTTAATCTTTTCCTCCAACTCTTTGAGTTTAGCTTATGTCGCTCCATCCTGTCGCCCCCCCCCCCTTCCTCGCCTTTCTTCATCAGTAGACGAGTCCTCGGGTGGTCCATATCCATGTAGGGAGGGTATGGGAGGTTGTCTCGACCCAGTCATAGGTGGTTGACCTGATCGGTCATGATTACTCGACATTCCTCGGCTGGACGATCCTCTTGATTTGGTTCGCTGATTCCTCAACTGATAATTCTCAAACTCCAGAGCGAGATTCCGTTGCTGGAGTTCTCTCAATGCCGCTTCTTGTCTCCTTTAACTTTCTAAGATGGCCAATAACGTCGGGTCTATGCTTTCATGACTAGAATATCCATTAGGGTGGTGTGGCCGATAATGTAATGGTATCGACGGTTGTGGTGGGGGTAGTATCGGACCAGTTGCATGACTAGTTGCACGGACAGGTGCAGGGCCGACGTTGCTGGCTGCTTCTCGCCCCAACTGAATCTGTCTGAGACGCTCTTGCTTTCTTCCCAAGGCTTCTTGGTACTCAGCTTGTTGCCTTGCTATTTGTCTCTGGGCTTGTGCTGCAAGCGCTTCCTCATCCTCCTCCGTATCTGAGGCTGTAAGTCCATCGACTTGGTCAACTCTTCTCTAGGTCAAGATAACCTGGTCTAAGGGTAGGGTGTCATCATCTCGCCCAAAATATACTTCCTCATTAACAGTTGGCATGCCTCGTGCAGCTGCATGAGATTCCTCGGGCGTTGGTTGTCGACTGTCTTCTTGCCTCGGCCCCGTTACCCCTGCCTGCATGATGCTGCTAGTAACTGTATGATTCCTTAGAGTCCTTCCCGTCCCTGAAGTACTAGCCATCGGGTGTGGCGCGTGTTGAGACGAGTATCATCCCTACCTACGTCAGCAAATACAAATAACACCTTACTTTGACCTGATATTGTAAATAAACATTCAACATGGTGAAAAATATTCGACTGACACAAAAATTGTCGTTACGCCAGATCTTGCAGATACAAAGCCTACTCCGGTTGTCAAATGGGTTCCGCCTATCTACCCTATTTTGACTCTATGCTGACTTTGTGGCCTATTTTATGCTACGTCACTATCATTACGTACGACGTCGCCTTCAGTACTTGACCTCCACATTTAAGCTAGTTTGTCCTTCATTATAGATGCTCCAAATCATTAAACTCATGCATGTGACGATTGAAAGGTACGGCGTATAGGTTTAAAAATCAAATCAAGTCTCCACTGTCGTTATTTCCTCAAGGTATCATCATGGCCGTATTCCACGGATCTTCTTAAAGAACTTTTCGATAACTAGACAACATCGCCGGGCAAGACACCTCAATCAAGAAAACAGCTTATGTACCGCTAAAAATCACTCAACCAACGAAAAGGAACAGTCATCCTATCAGCAAATCCTCAACCTAGCTCCTAACCTTTGATGTTGATTGCCGGTGAGCTTAAGGAGATTTTCTGCTGATCAAACTGTTTGTAGGTGAAGAAATGAGAGTTCTACTACACCTTGTAAAGACGTTGTTACTGCTTTAACTTTGCATGCACACTAAATGACTCGAAACAACAACGATTTCTGCCAACAGAGTTCATCCTAGCTTTAACTACAACACTTGAACGTGTATTCAGGAGCTTTTGGTCGTCTCTGAAGGCCTTCTAGGAAAGGTATCCAGAGATCTTAGTCGGATCCCCTTAGTCGGCGCCAGAATGTAGATGCATTTTACTACAAACTACATCCAAAGGATAGAAATCTTCTACTCATGCAAGTGAAAGTAAGAGATAAACAAAAGACACAAGGATATACGTGGTTCGGTATGATTACCTACGTCCACGGGGGTGAAAGGGTGAATCTTATTACATCAAGGTGTTACAATGGTGTTACTCTCCAAGTTGGGATCTCTTACCACATGAACTAGTTCCAACTCTCTTTCTGTCTAATGCGATCTCAAATCTCTCTCCAAAATTTACCACCTCCCTCTCTTGGATACAAGTTCTTCTATTTATAGGGGTGGTTACATACAACCAAACTATGGTGTTGGTCACAATATATCTAACTTGAATTCATGTTGTCGGGCCCGCTCGCGTCGTCCCTTCTTCTGTGATTATGGTCGATATGCTTTGGTTCCTTAGCAGTCTCTCGTCCGAGCCGATCCTTCCGGGTGTTCTCCTGGTGCGATGTCATCCTTCCATTCATGTCGCCCTTGCAGTTGGCCGATATGACGTGTATCTTCTCATCCCTTTGACTACCGCTCCTCATTTGACCCAATACGTCTCGTCTGTCAGCTTTGTCAGAGGCCCGGGGTCGAGTCTTGTCCGACAGCTGTAGAGTGATCACGTCCGATCCATGTGGCTCCTTAATTCTCGCGCCTGCCAGCTTCTATCCTGTGCTTCTCGCCTCTTCATTTTTAGGTACATCATAGCTTAAGATGTTGCCACCTAGCCTTGTGGATATTCTACACCTACAATTATAATTGAACATTAAACAATTTTTTTCTTTTTATAATTTTTTATCATGATCAACAATTTTTTTTTTTTTGATGTGCTTTTATTTTAATTTTTTGGATATTATTATCAAACTATGGAAAACTTACAATTCAGAAAGATTATCTTCTGGTAAGAAATTGGTCGGAAGCCTAGCAACAAGCTGAGCTCCTACACCTTTTTGAATAACTACACCTAACCTATGAAAAAGAAATTCTCCGACCCGAACATTAGCATCATGGCTAGCGATATAATTGCGCAAGCGTTTCTGAAAGTCTATAGTACCATCACCTAACTCACCTAGGGTGGTAAAAGCAAGTGTCCCAAAACCATAACCATGAGATGTGCACTTTTCTAAATATTTAGCATTCTTGCGAGTAACAACATTCTTAATGGCAAGGCCTGAGGAAAAAGTACGAACTCCACCACCAGTAAAGGGAGAAACACTAGTCACGTCCAAGCACTCATTACGCCCATTCTCCCAGTTATGCACAAGTATGTCAGTCGGTCTCAAAGCAGTGCCATTATTCGCAAGTAGTCCCAAGTCAACTTCCTTTCTAGCCGGCACACCCGCGCGGTAACACATGTCAGCAATAGTATCTCTCACCAAATCATGCCTGAATTTAAGCCCAACCTCATTCGCACAATGCAGAGAATGATCACCAAAAACATCCATATCTCTTTTGCAAAAGGGACAAGTGCCGTCTGCTTCGAAGAGAGGGATCCCTAACATGTAACGGAGAATTGCACTAAACTTCCTAGCTCCAATATGTTGATTAAGCCCATAAATTGGAATCTCCATCAAAAAATCCCAAGCATGTTTAGTTTGGTTGCATTGCCATAGAGCAGAATCACGCTCCGTCAAATCATAATTGGTGGATATGTTTTCCTTCAATGCGTCAAAGTAAATAATCGCCAAAGAGTTCATAATTGTTTGTACAATATTTTTTTGCTTATTTTATTTATGAATTTAATTGTTAGCATTGAATGTATTCGATTTTTTAAATATTTTTGGAAATATATTAGATATTATTATTTTAGTTATTTTAGGTAATTTGTTTATTTGTTGTGATTGGCTGAAAATATATTGTGAACCAAAAATATTATATAATTACTAAAAAAAAATATTATGGTGGGTCTAGAATCAACCAGAAGCTAGAATCAACCAATCAACCGAAAGTTAAAATTAACGTGGAGCTCCGGTAAATGAGAACGCTTTAAAAAACTATGTTATTATCTAACTTCTTTAAAATCCTAAGTAATATGAGCCCCCACATCGCACGGTGGGAGCACCTCCTTCCTCCTTCAATGGTGGCTCTCACCCATTCTTAAAATTTCTCCGCTCCACTTTTCCTCAAAGGAGAGAAAAACAAAGCTTTTGCTAACAAAATAAAACAAATTTATCCATCCGGGAAAAAATAAAAACAAATCCGGGAAAAATATAACCAAAATCTACGAGAGTGCATATACAAAGAAAACCCTTGGAATAAACCCTAGAAACAAACCATTAATGGCTGCAAAATCATGATGATCCAAATAAATAAAAACAACTTGCGAGGAGTCAAAGGATTTCTCTTTTACTGAACAACGAGAGTGCATATACAAAGAAAAACCTTGGAATAAACCCTAGAAACAAACCATTAATGGCTGCAAAATCATGATGATACAAAGAATTAAAAACAACTTGCGAGGAGTCAATACAAAGAAATAAAAACAACTTGCGAGGAGTCAAAGGCTTTCTCTTTTACTGAACAACGAGAGTGCATATACAAAGAAAAACCTTGGAATAAACCCTAGAAACAAACCATTAATGGCTGCAAAATCATGATGATTTTGCAAAAAAAACTTGCGAGGAGTCAAAGGCTTTCTCTTTTACTGAACAAAACAGCTAAACCAAAACCCTATACAGCTAAAAATCCACAACCCTAACTTTCCATCTTCTCTTCCACTTTCTCCCTTTGTGAATCTCCTTCCATATACTTGATTTTTTTATGTGATTATTGATTGGATCCTACAAGCTTTCTTTCAATGATTTTGTCTTCAATCAAGCTTTCTTTCAGATTGAGGCCCTTGATCTTTCCCCACGTAAGTTCCTACAAGTTACAAGATACTCTTAGAACTTTTTACTATTATTTCCATGTACTATTGTATCTCTAATTGTGACTGGCGATTCTACAAATACTCTGGATCAGAAGGAATGGCATTTTTTCTCTATGTACTATTGTTGCTTAATTTAGAAAAATATAACTGTTTAATTTTTGTATTTTACCAATTCAAGATACCGATTTCGATGTTTTTGGTTTAGTTTTCTTTTGTAGACTTTGAAAGGGTGATAGAGCAATGAAAGTGGTAGGATATTTACATGATGTCAACAATCTTTTGGCAACTCTAGGGATGGATTCTTCAAAAATAATAAAATTGGATCATCCTAGCTTGGATGGAGCATGTAAACCAAATCAACAGAAACACATAAGTGATTCTACACTCGCTAGATTTAACAACACTGTCGAGTCTCTCAAGGAAGAAAAGCAAATCCGACTTGAAAAGATAATTTTTTCACTTTTTTATTCATTTTAGGACACACTAATGATGTACAATTCCAATTTTGAAGCTTTACAAAACTTGGCAAAGCACTAAAAAACTTGTGGAGTCTCATGGACACGTCCCCCATTTAACACATTAAGAAAAACTCCACTTATTTGGTTTGTGGGGACTTAAACAACTTTGTTTTTCATCTGACCCTATGTAAGCTAATCATGATCCCATGGTGGTATCAACAAAATTTTAACTCCAGTTTTATGACATACTGGGATTGCTATTTTTCTGTATGGCAGAGATTCAAGTGGATAGCTATTGTGGACAATTAACCATTTGCAAGGGTCCCGTAAAGAGGTGTGTGTTTGTTTCTTCTAAATTGGACCTAATCCTAGGAAAAACATGAAAGCTACCAGGATCTAACAGGTTCATTTCACAATGATATCTATACACGAATTTAGGTATACATTAATTGCATAATTCTAAAAGTATAAGAGCGTATTATGCTCTCATTTATTCTTTTCCTGAGCATGATAAATCTTTGTGCTCCCTACATGGTGAATAATCTATTCTACGAAAATATGATCTTACTCCCATCTTTGTCTCTCTAATAATGCCTAGGAAAAACGCTGGCAAAGATGCACTATACCCTGTTTCCTTTATAGATTTTCATTTGTCTCAATTGAATGGTTGTATCTAAATCATGAAGAAAAAAAATAAAATTACGTTTTTATTCTCCTTGAATACAATGTTTATTACGTCATTGTTTTTGTTTGATTTCTTAGCCTGAGATATTTATACCCATGAGAATTCCAAATAGTCTTAACCATAATTTTGTGTACCAGTTAAGGGCCTGCGAATTCCATCTTAGGTTAGCATTTCTTATCCTGAGATATTTTTTATCTTGAAAGTCAATGTCATCTCCAACACCCATAATGTACTGAGTTATACTTTTCGCTCCTTGGCCAAGTCTGCCACTATGCAATTGGTTGACCATGAACATTAGTAGATCTAACCTTCTCAATGTATTTCTTTCTGTTTTTTATTTGTGTTTTGTTGGTAATGCTTCTCAAGGAATATTTTGTTAATGTTTGGGATTGGAGAGAATCCTGACTTCTAAATTGATACTGAGGTAGTAAGCATATAAAGATGTAACAGTAGTACCATGAGATGTTTAATACTTCATCTGAGTCTGGTGCATGGCTGGTGGGTATTCTAACCTCATTGTTAACATCCTTTTAGTTATGGAGCACAGTTCAATATGAATAGTCGACGTAACTTTGTACGACACTCTTTTCTCTTTTCGAATAGGACACTCTCCTCTTTGTCTATTTCATTTTGGTCATGGAAATATGTGATATACAAAATTTGAGCTCAAGTAAATAAATTGTCTATTTATCTTGGTACGAAATATTGGCTAGAGTTATCAAAATCTAATCGAACTGTATAAAGTCACAGTTCTTCTTGGATTTAGTGAGTTTGTCACTTGGATTTAGGGGTTTTCTTCTTGGATGTGTGTAAAGTTTGTATTCCAAATTTGCCTACTGAAACATATCATGTTCTGAACCTAAATATAATTCAAACTAAGATACCAACATATCTTGTTCTGATTCACACAATGAATCATGGCTGAAAAACTACTGTTATACTTTTCTTCCGACATACTTATCCAAGTTGTTTTTATTTTATTTCTTAAGATTTGGTTATTATATAAATGATCCCACTCATATCTTATAATTTCCACCCTTTGTTCAGCTTCAAATGGAGATCCATGTCTCTCTACTTCTTCATTGCTCATAGGTGTCATAAAACACCTAGATTTATATCTATTGTTTATGCTTTCTTTGCGAGTTTTCTTGTAGATTATGTATCTTATGTTTCTTTTTGAGTTTTACAGGTGCTTTGGAGTCATGCAGAGGAAAAGAAGAAGAAATCACCCAAATTTGAGCAAAGGGCTTATTTTTCACGGGCAAACAATATCGGGAGCCCATCCAAGCATAAAGGGAACTGAATTTTCAGTCTCCGAGGACTGACAGTTAAATGGAGATTGCTGGAATAACCAGCTAGTTTACTCAGGCACCTTCATTGGGTGGCTTCAATGGGGAATCTTAATCCACTTATCCTCTTTAACCTAGGAAACTAGGTCGAGAATAGCTCTTCCATTTCAATACAGGCAAACCAAGTTTTTCTAGTCAGTGCCGTTGTTTCCAAGAGTTTCACGCCAGCAAGCTTAGGGTCGACGACAATGTAGCAAGGATTAACAAGTGGGTTTGGTCGAGTTCTAATATTTAGATCTGGTGGTGCAAATGAGATGGGATTCTGAGCTTGTTCTCGAATTACAGTGAAACAGAGAAACAATGGAAAAGATAGGTTTCTGTGGTTAATCTATGGAAAAGATTAAAGGAGAAACTGATTGTCTGTGATCAATTGATGTTGGGTTTTATTAGATTTGAAGTTCCAGTGCATTATCAAGAAGATTTGGATTGAAGATTAATTAGCAAAAACAAGCACAAAAGGGGAAAGAATGGTCGTTGTTGATCAAAGATTTAGGAGCTAAATATTGGGTTCGAATTAAGGAATCTGTAAAGAATCAGAAGACATAGGATGGGTCTGATCGAAATAGAGAAAGAGATGATAGGATTTGAGCAAAGTTGGATGGATTTTGAAGCAACCAAGAATGGGGGTTTGCAAGTGGATATGGAACTGGTGGTAACAATGGCTTGTGGAAATGTTGGTGTTTGTGTTGCAGTGCAACTCAGGAAATATCTTTGGTGGTGCAATGGTTATAGTTATAGTAGAGAAGGAATTGAGATGCTGCTACTTGAACTAAAATTGTACTGGTGATGTTGTTGGTGGTACGAAACAAGGGACTGAAATGAGTTCGTTGTTTGTGGTGCTGGTATTTGGAATTGCAGCTGGTAATTGGTGGCTGTAGCTGGGAAGATAAATCGAACTAAAGCTGGTGGATTTGAGCTGCAGGGAGATGGAATTACAGGGTGGTTGCTTGGATGTAGATAATGGGGATAGTTCGAGTTGCTGCTGTCATTTAGGAAAGAGAATGCTTAGGCTTACAACCTGCAATGAGCTGATATTGAATGAAGTTGTTGATGTTTCACTGAAGCTGCGGAGAGTTGATTGATACATGGAAATATAGATGAAGAGTAATGCATTGGTGATGCTGTTGAGAAGAGATAAAAATTTGAATAGAAGTTGCAGCTGAAGTGGTGGTTAAGCTAGTGCATCTGGAGTTACAGGTGATGATGGAGTTAGAGATGCAAGTGCAATTGGAGTATGAATATGTTTGGAGTTGAACTCCAAAAATGTGCTTCTGGTGGTTTTCCTGTGGAGATTGGGATAGTTCTGACGAATTGGTTAAGTTATGGATGTGTAACATCCTAGTTGCAACTACAACTACAGAGAAGATGGAATTGAAATGTTGCAGGTGAAAGAAATTTGGTTGTGATATTAAAAGCTTGGATATTGCCGCAGATGGAAGCTATGATGTTGTTATGGAGCGGAATGAGAAGCAGTAGTGTTGTTGCAAGATAAAGATCGGTATGATATTACAACTGTAGTTGTAATGGGTTCTGTGAAGATAAAGGAGGAACTGTTGGAAGCTGAGAACGAAATATAGCTGCGCTCTAGTTTGGGTTGGTTTTGATAGATGATTGCAGCAGATGATGTGGATTATGATGATTAAAGTGCTGCCAAGGATGAACTCAGGGAGTTGACTGAGATGGTTTAGTGAACTAAATAATACTTAGGTTAGTGGAATGTTTGTTGCTCCTACTAAAGCTGAATTTGTGGATGTGTTTGATGGCTGGAATTGGTTGTGAGCAGTGCAGTGAGCTGCGGGCTAAGGTGGTATTGTGCAGTGGTGTAATTGAAGAAAAAATGGAGATTGCAGATGTGAATATGTTGATGCTGATAGATGAATGAAATAGGTTGAGGTGATTAAGCGGAATACAGATGTATGTTAGGACATATGTTACATGGAGAGTGGGTTTGAACTGAAGTTGATATGGCTGTTATCAGTGATGAATGAGATGAAGCAGTTGAGCATAAGAGAAGGTACAGAAGGTCGAGTCTGGTGGAATTGGAAGGTTTGAGCAGCTGCAACTGCAAATAGGTAAACAAGCAGTGTAGGCTTCTGCAAGGATGAAGTTGTAATGAGCTGAATGGTATTGCAGTGAATGGAGCAATGCGCTTCTAAAATGCAGTGAACGAACTAGATGAATGCTATGAGAATTTACAGAGAACTAAACAGCCTACAAGTGAAGGACTTTGACACTGGTTCTGTGAACTATGGCCTAGATATGGAATGCAATGTTGACTGCCAGTGAAGGCCTGATCAGTTTTCTGTTTTTGCAGAAACAATACGAAAATGCAGCAAGAATGACGAGACAGTGGTACTAGTTCCTATTGATGGAATCTTGAACCGAAAGTGGGGATCTTAAAGATTCAATAAATCATGAATGGGGTACGAGTCGGATGTAAGGTTTGGCAGCCGGGCATATGAGTTTGGAGTTACGCTTTTAAGCCCGTTTCCGCAAGAATCCAAGAATTGGTTAGATGGTTCATTTGTGATGTATGGCTCTGAATTGTGAGTGTATTAACTGCCGAAAAGAAGAGTTGAGTTGCTTGAAGCATATATTTGTCCCAAGACAGTTAACTATAACTAAGGTGACTAGGAACATTTTCGGACAACCGGATTCCGGCCACGGTGACCGGATTCAAGTGGTGATGTCTGAAAAGGCGAGGGTACCCCAAATATACCTCAAGCTATAAATTTTCCTTCCTATAAGTCATTTCCCCGAAAGTGATTGTCTATAGACTGAGTCGAGATAATACAACAAATCGGTTCACACTTTGTGTGATAGTCTATGGATACGATATCGAGACAATACAACAACAAAGTGTGTTTACTTGATATAAAGGTTTGGACTTAACCAAACTCAATAGGATTCTCGTATCAAGTAAATAGGAATTAACGTTTGTGCAATTTACTTTAATTATAATAAAACAATTATAATGCGGAAATATAAAGTAAAATATACAGTAAAATTTTGTTAACGAGGAAACCGCAAATGCAGAAAAACCTCGGGACCTAGTCCATAATTGAATACTCTCAGGATTAAGCCGCTATACAAAATAAGACAACTTCGTATAGTTGAGACCAAGCAACTAAACTAGGGATGGCAATTTGCCCCACCCAAACCCATCCCCGTGGGGACTCGCCCCTACGGGTTAGGGTTTTACCCGTATAAACGGGGAACGGGGTATGGGGAATTCCCGAAAATAGTGATGCGGGGATGAGGTGGGGATGGGATTCAAGGTCTCCACCCCATACCCGCCCCATATCATAACCTATTATATTTGAACGAGGAACTTTTTTGGAAGATAAAGAAGAAGATCATGATGAAATGATTAACATGGTGGAAGATGGTTAATAATAAGGAACTAAAAAGTAAAAGGAATCATAATACTCAATTGTGAATCAATTATTTCCTTTATTTTTCAGTTTTAGTTGGTTATTATAAACTTAAAATTTTAAAATGCACACTTATTATTATTGTTTGAACCATTATAATTATTTTTAAATTATCATTATTTACAAAATTTTAAGTATTTATTATAATGTTATGGTAACCCATGGGAAACCCATCCCCTACGGGGATTCCCCATACCCATCCCCGCCCCATTCTTATGGGTAACGGGTAGGGGATGGGTTTTGGTTTTTTGAACGGGGTAGGGGATGGGATTCAAGGTCCCATCCCCATACCCGCCCCATTGCCATCCCTAAACTAAACCTATAGTTCACCTAGTTCCGTCTGTATCCCACGCCTCCAACCTGTAAACAAGTCACGTACTTGGACCAATTCCTTTGGTTCGTATTCCAAACAGTAAAGGAACAACAAATCTGTTTGGTATCAACTCTCTTCAATCAAGTGATATGAGTTGCGCAAAGGTTCCCTTGTTTATCTTAACATAAACTCCTTTGCCAGGTTCCAAGATTTATCTTATATTCAAATGCCCAAAAGCAATTGTTAAGATTAAGCCAACAACACTCTTAACCAATTGATATGTGTTGATGCCGATCTTCCTCAATTAATCAATCCAATCTACCACAAGGATAAACCGATTATTAATTGGATCCTCTTTTTCCCAAACAAGTATTGTGCACACTAAAGATTATAAAAACACCAAGTAAGAAATCTTCAATATCTTCTTTACCTTCAAATCCTTCTTAGATTTCCAATAAACACCTGCACACAATCACTTGAATCTCTTATGATCAATCACACACAGAACAGAGCCTGTTAACAATGGATTATCACAAGATCGTCTTAAGATATAACAATAGTCTAAAGATCCTTGTCGAAACCTTGAACTAGTTTGAGTGAATCTTACATTAGAAGATAAGATTCTCAAGCATAAACAAACTTGGTGCAATCAAGATTCAACCACCGTTAGTCAATCAAATCAATACGAAAACTAAATATAAACCGCAATATCTGGTTTCCCACCAACGGGTCGCGCTAGAGCTTCTCAATCCCATAGAAGACTTTAACTTGAGCGGCCGTAAGAGATTTCACCTAATTAGATTACTCTCCTCTTCGATAGGCGGCTTCACCAGTAACAAAGACAAAAGAGTAAGTCTAGGTTACGCAGGTTTAGTTTGCTAGAAATGCAAACTCAAAGTATTTATAGACAAGGAAGTTTAGACACCAAGGAATTTCCAAAACCGAAAACATTCTCAAGATATTATTCATTACTCCACCAGATTCGGTTTTCATAATTATTGTGAATGCACTGTCCAAAAATAATGATCGAAATCTCCTTGGAAAATCTTTAATTAGCAAATGCACATTACTAATTCTTATTTTCCATATATAATTAAAAACCCTTAATTAAAAAGATTCTTAACTTTATTTAAATTCGATCTTGGGATTTACTTCCTTCTTAGCCATTAAGGAATATCTTTGAACAAAATAGAATACCCATTAATGCACCGTGTTCAAAGAGTGGAGACATCTTACTCTTACAAGTCTTTACAATGCTTGTTCAATTGAAACTGATTTACCACACTTCCAAACAAGTTTAGAATTGGTTCATATGACTTTCAAGAACTATGTGATTGATCAAGTTCCACTCAATCACAACTCATGGATTTACGGTTCTACCAAAACAAGTTTCGGTTCTACCTCCATGTGAGTACTGTGCATAGTTATACTAGCTTACCAAAGATACAGCTGACTAGGTACTAGGGTTCCCCACATATATTTGGTATCTAACTTGTATGCACTGCACATGTCCATAGGATCGGTTCCCCCTTCCCAAAAATGTGTTGCACATGTTCATAGGATCGGTTCCCATTTCTTCCATAAACCTTGTTGCACCTCATATAAGGATAGATTCCCCTTGTGATGCACTTCACCTCTTACTAGGATCGATTCCCCTCTTCCCAGTAATAATTTCAGACATACACAACCCGATCATACCCCAGGTGATTACTTAAGATCGGTTTCACAAATAAAAGTCATACCAATACATAAGTTAGGCCTTATATGAATAGTTTTACCAAGAACACAAACAAGTCATGAGCGGTTATACTAATCACACATATTGGTCGTTCATAAGATATGCAATGAAGAACATCCCCAATAACGCCTGACGATTTCCTTTTCGGTTCACAACACATATCATGAACTTACTTCCTTAGAACACATGTAAACATTGTTCCCTAGGATGAAATCCTCACTTCATACTCATACATAATCACAATAGCATTCATACGATTATTTCGAGGTCTTATATACAAAGTTTAATGGTAAAGCAAGAAACTTCATATTGTATTCTTTAATACTATGTCTATCTAGAGTGTTCATGCTTCGCAATTTTATGTTTTCAATATGCACCACTTGAAAGATACATTAGGGAATGAAATAGTTCAAGTAAAATATCAGTAACCTCAAGTGGAAGGATTATGTTGTTGTTGTATCTCCGCACTTCTTCACTTCTTCAAGTCTTCGCAATACTTGTAATGTCTCACCCTAATACTTTCAAGATAACCTATACGAAGTTGACTCTAGTACATTTAAATCAAGCGACTCTTAAATGAGTTTTGCTTCACTAAAATATGACAACCAAACTTGACATACCAACGCTTGGTGGGTCCAACCGAGCAATGCTCTAACAATGTCAGCAAACCGGCGACTCGGTTTTGGATATGGAATTTCCAAAACTGATGTTTTAACACATGGGCTTGGTGGACTACGTGGAGATGGGTTTTGAGAAGACTTACGGAATTTTGGAAAGAGTATCCTTTTGGAATTGGAGAAGCATATAAATAGGAAATTCATTTTCTAAACCGATATATCTCCATTAGGGAGACTTCTACTTTCTTTCTAGGGTTTGCATGATAGTTTTATTCTCCAACTTTTATGATGAACTCACATCCATATCTATAGCTAATTTAGGGTTCATCATCGAGCGATAACCTTGAATACGAGTAGCATGATATGATTAGGGTTTGTAGTGATACACTCTTATAATCATATGTAAAAATTGACCTTTGTCCGAATTTTCATGCGCAATGTATGACAATTGCATTGATTAGCCTATTTCACAAATCTTAATGCTCTTTGGGAATTGAACTTGATTAACGCAAGGCGTTGAGTTATTCTCTAGGTAGTATTCATACTTTCATCGTTTTACATGGAAGTGTGATGACTTAGGAAATTTACGGAGTATTCTTGCAATAAGGTATTCTAGGGCTTTTGATGATAGCGAGATTAAATACGAATTCTACTCATATATTCAATACTTGTTGACAATTGAAGATGAAACCTTTATCCAGTATTTTAACATCCTTGATTTACGTGCTTTGTTTTCTTATTTGCTTTTATATTAGTTTAATTTTTACAAAATCAGAAAATCCCCCCATTGTTTTATATAGGAAACCAAAACATCTTGACAACCTAATACCTCTCTGTGGGAACGATCCTTTCTTACCCTTGCTATATTTTATATTTTGAGTAGTGAGAAAGTAATTTACTTTTGACGCATACGACAGGATCAAATTTTGGCGCCGTTGCCGGGGAGGCAGCGGTTGTCACTTGTTTTTGGTTTCTTATTTTTGTTTTTAGTTTTTCATATTTTTTAGTTCTTAACCGAGTTTTGATAATCTCGTTTCAGGTACCAATTTCTATGGACGGAGCATATTGGAGCAATCAATACGACTTTCAACCTCAATAACATGAAAACTATCACCCTTATGGGGAGTACAATCAAAACCAATCCTTTGGTTATGGTCAATACTCTATGTACCCTTTGAGTTATTCTCATACATATCAACCTTCTTATGGTAGGTATGTAAGTGAGCAACCACAAGTTGGGGTGACTAGTTGTACTCCTATTCATATTTCTTCGAGTTTGGTAGATGAGATGCAACAATTTATGGTCAGCATGGAGTCAGTTTGTAGACAACCAAGCATGGATCCAGTTTCATCGATCGAAGATTCTAATAGTATGTTTAGCCCAATTTCTGATCATAGTTATGATCATTCACCCATTCAAAGGGAAGATAATTGGCCTAGCAATAATGAAGTAAGTGATTCAATTTTTCCTTATCGAATGAGCTTTACCAACAAATGGAACACTATTTTTAAAATTTGGATGGATTACTCCAAGAGCTTCAAAAAGGTGTTTCCAATTAAGACAAGGCATTCAAGAATACAAAGAGGACATACAAAATTCTGCGAAAGACCAATCTTTGGGAAGTGGTATCCAATCTTATGTTAACTATGATAGTGACGATGACTATGAAAATACATCGATTGAACCAATTTATGGTGACATCCCCGAGGAGTATACAATGGAGTCTTTTTGCAATCAAGGTGAAGTTGAAAAGGAATATGATGACACTAGTGTAGCTTACTCGAGCATTGATCTTTATAACGATCAAGAACCTATTCAAAAGGTAGAGCTTGAAGATGATGCAATGAGTGTTCTAAAAAAGTTCCTTATGGTGAGACTTAAATCCGCAAAAGAGTATGTGCCTTACAACAAAGAGGAGTATGTTGAGAATGAGACCGTTATGACTAATATTATGGAACACCCAATTGAGCTTGCAAAGGAATGTAATGATGATGTTGATGTCAAAACTTTGGTTAAGGAAGAAACATACGAAGAATGGTTGCAAGGTTTGATAGAAGACCACGATATATATAAGAGGTAAGTAATTCACTTGAGTTTTTCAAGGATGAAGAGGATTTCGTGCTACAAGAGATTATGCAAGGTTTGTCTAACCCTTTGCATATTGATTATTCCCCTTTACCTCTTATTGGTCTGAATGTATGTGCTTCAAAAACATTGTTAAATGACTTTGTTTCTCGGTATCCACCATTAGAAACATTAGATTCTCATGCTATGCAGGTTTTAGAACAAGAAACCGTGGAAGTTCCTAAATTCTATGTTCTTTATACACTACCAAGTGTGGACAAGTGTGGGGAAAATTTTTAACGGTTAATAGCTTCGTTTCTGTTTTATATTATTAATATGTGTGCGAAGCTAGTGTTTTCAAAACAGGTGCTATGGGTGGATCCACAACTTTTCCGATTATTGGTGTATGGAGAATTCGTCTTGCAAGTTAGGCTGATGACTTTAAACCAAGCGCTAAATGGGAGGCAACCCACTGGTTTTGTGTATCTATCTCTATCTTTTTATTTTATTCTAAGTTTTTCATCTTTATTTTCTTATTTTCGATATTTGCATATCAAAACTCCAACTTTTAGAGATTTTTGAACAATTTAGAATAAACACTAGCCTTTCTAAGTAGATGGAATTTTTCTTGACGATGAGGTATATTTTGGCTGAGTTGGGATTAGATGCCAACTAAATATCTTGTTTAGTGTTTATCCTCTATTTTTCAGAAATAACTATGAATTGGAGTATCAGTTTTTTTTTTTTGCATTTTATTTTCTTATTGTGTATATATATCATGTTATGAATTTCTCATCTTGAACTTTACTTTGAATGACTAGATTTTACATTGAGGACAATGTAAAGTTTAAGTGTGGGGGAGCATTTATATGTTTGTATAGTTTGTTTGATGCCTTTAGTAAAAAAAAATTACATATACGCTCTGAAACCTAGAAACATGTGCCTTTAGGATGAGACTATCAATCTAAATGGATGGAACCATCTTTGTTGCAGGAGGTGAGGAACCCATTAACTAAAAGGACAGAATTATTCAAGTGTTAGAAATAATATGATAGTTGTTACCATATCTCATAATATCACCATATCACCTTCTGTTTTTATTTTTGCAAACTTTTTGTTTCTCTTGAGTGATTTGGTGGGTCACTAACATCGAATTTTTATTACTGCTGGGATGAAATAGAGTGATTGATTTACTAAAAAAAAAAACTGACCAATTAGACCAACCGGTGTATATATATATATATATATATATATATATATATATATAATGACAGTTGGATAACAATATGTGTGTGTTTTCCCTGTCTCCGTCGCCTAAACAAGCGTGAAACGCATGATCCATGGGAACTATCATGTAATCTGCTGACAAGAAGCATGCGCTTTGATCCAAAATATCTAATCATGTTGTCAAATCAAAAAAAAAAAGTGAATTTTTTTTTTATTATTGTTTAATAAAATCGACTCCTGGTTCCCTTGTATATGCCAGTTGAGTTGATCTAGAATTAAGATGGTCGACCGCTGGTTCCCTTGTATATGCCAGCTGTGTTGATATTATAATTCAGACCAGTATCTCAATCCAATAGGATTCATAGGTTCATCTTGGCGGTGACCTTCAGACAGATATGGGAAACATCATTCACTTAGTCAACATTCGCAAACATTTATCTCTATATCCATTTTCTTAATCTATTCATGTGTGATTGTGGTTAGTCAGATTATGAGTATTGTGGTTTGTTCAACTTTCTGAGTAGAGCTTAATTTGGATTCGCATCGGGGTACCTCCTCCAATAGCCATTTTGGATTCGTTCATAGATTTGTCACAGGTAGTTGGAGTTGGAAATATAGGTTTTGTGGGTATATATCTAGTAAACCCTCACGAGACTATAACTCGTCCACTAGGGACACCTAGGGGTTCAAAGGATTTTTATACATGCTAAGTGTGACCGTAGCCTCGACGACACGGAGTTGTATGTATGTTTTATAATCGTTTTGTTTGATTTGCTTGAGGACTAGCAAAGTCTAAGTGTGGGGGAATCTGATAGGTGTCGTAAAACACCTAGATTTATATCTATTGTTTATGCTTTCTTTGTGAGTTTTCTTGTAGATTATGTATCTTATGTTTCGTTTTGAGTTTTACAGGTGCTTTGGAGTCATACGGAGGAAAAGAAGAAGAAATCACCCAAATTTGAGCAAAGGGCTTATCATTCACGGGCAAACAATATTGGGAGCCCATCCAAGCATAAAGGGAACTGAAGTGTCAGCTCTGAGGACTGGCAGTTAAATGGAGATTGCTGGAATAACCAGCTAGTTTACTTAGGCACCTTCATTGGGTGGCTTCAGTGGGGCGTCTTAATCCACTTATCCTCTTTAATCTAGGAAACTAGGTCGAGAATTGCTCTTCCAGTTCAATACAGGCAAACCAAGTTTCTCTAGTCAGTTCCGTTGTTGCCAAGAGTTTCACGCCAGCAAGCTTAGGGTCGACGACAGTGTAGCAAGGATTAACGAGTGGGTTTGGTCAAGTTCTAATATTTAAATCTGGTGGTGCAAATGAGATGGGTTTCTGAGCTTGTTCTCGAATTATAGTGAAACGGAGAAACAATGGAAAAGATAGGTTTCTGTGGTTAATCTATGGAAAAGATTAAAGGAGAAATTGATTGTCTGCGATCAATTGATGTTGGGTTTTATTAGATTTGAAGTTCCAGTGAATTATTAAGAAGATTTGGATTGAAGATTAATTAGCAAAAACAAGCACAAAAGGGGAAAGAATGGTCTTTGTTGATCAAAGATTTAGGAGCTAAATATTGGGTTCGAATTAAGGAATCTGTAAAGAATCAGAAGACAGAGGATGGGTCTGATCGAAATAGAGAAAGAGATGATAGGATTTGAGCAAAGTTGGATGGATTTTGAAGCAACCAAGAATGGGGGTTTGCAAGTGGATATGGAACTGGTGGTAACAATGGCTTATGGCAATGTTGGTGTTTGTGTTGCAGTGCAACTCAGGAAATTTCTTTGGTGGTGCAGTGGTTATAGTTACAACAGAGAAGGAATTGAGATGCTGCTACTTGAACTGAAATGGTACTGGTGATGTTGTTGGTGGTACGAAACAAGGGACTGAAATGAGTTCGTTGTTTGCGGTGCTGGTATTTGGAATTGCAGGTGGTGATTGGTGGTTGTAGCTGGGAAGATAAATTGAACTAAAGCTGGTGGATTTGAGCTGCAGGGAGATGGAATTACAGGGTGGTTGCTTGGCTGTAGATAATGGGGATAGTTTGAGTTGTTGCTGTCATTTAGGAAGGAGAATTCTTAGGCTTAAAACCTGCAATGAGCTGGAATTGAATGAAGTTGTTGATGTTGCACTAAAGCTGTGGAGAGTTAATTGATACAGGGAAAGATAGATGAAGTGTGCTGCATTGGTGATGCTGTTGAGAAGAGATAACAAGTTGAATTGAAGTTGCAGATGAAGTGGTGGTGGTGGTTAAGCTGGTGCAGATGGAGTTACAGGTGATGATGGAGTTAGAGATGCAAATACAATTAGAGTATGAATATATTTGGAGTTAAACTCCAGAAATGTGCTACTGGTGGTTTGCCTGTGGAGATTGGGATAGTTCTGACGAATTGGTTAAGTTATGGATGTGTAACATCCTGGTTGAAACTACAACTACAGAGAAGATGGAATTGAAATATTGCTGGTGAAAGAAATTTTTGTTGTGATGTTATAAGCTTGAGCTATTGCCGCAGATGGAAGCTATGATGTTGTTATGGAGCAGAATGAGAAGTAGTAGTGTTGCTGCAAGATAAAGATCGGTATGATGTTGCAACTGTAGTTGCAATGGGTTCTGTGAATATAGAGGAGGAACTGTTGGGAGATGAGAACGAAATACAGCTGCGCTCTTGTTTGGGTTGGTTTAGATGGATGATTGCATCAGATGATGTGGATTATGATGATTACAGTGCTGCCAAGGATGAACTCAAGGAGCTGATT
This sequence comes from Papaver bracteatum, assembly GCA_023529315.1. Lineage (NCBI taxonomy): Eukaryota > Viridiplantae > Streptophyta > Magnoliopsida > Ranunculales > Papaveraceae > Papaver > Papaver bracteatum. The sequence continues at coordinate 808,689 of JAJJWX010005092.1, forward strand.
GAGATGGTTTAGTGAACTAAATGGTACTTAGGTTGGAGGAATGTCTGTTGCTGCTACTGAAGCTGAATTTGTGGATGTGTTTGATGGCTGGAATTGGTTATGAGCAGTGTAGTGAGATGCAGGCTAAGGTGGTATTGTGCAGTGGTGGAATTGAAGCAAAAATGGAGATTGTAGATGTGAAGATGTTGATGCTTATAGATGAATGAAATGGGTTGAGGTCATTAAGCGGAATATAGATGTATGTTATGACATATGTTACAGGGAGAGTGGGTTTGAACTGAAGTTGATATGGTTGTTATCAGTGATGAATGAGATGAAGCAGCTGAGCATAAGGTCGAGTCTGGTGGAATTGGAAGGTTTGAGCAGCTGAACTGCAAATATGTGAACAAGCGGTCTAGGCTTTTGCAAGGATGGAGCTGTAATGGCATGAACTGAATGGTATTGTAGTGAATGGAGCAATGCGCTTCTAAAATGTAGTGAACGAATTAGATGAATGCTATGAGAATTTGCAGGGAACTAAACAACCTACAAGTGAAGGCATTTGGCACTGGTTCTGTGAACTATGTCCTAGATATGGAATGCAATGTTGACTGCCAGTAAAGGCCTGATCAGTTTTCAGCTTCTGCAGAAACAGTACGAAAATGCAGCGAGAATGGCGAGACGGTGGTATTAGTTCTTATTGATGGATTCGTGAACCGAAAGTGGGGATCGTAAAGATTCAATGAATCATGAAGGGTGTATGAGTCGGATGTAAGGTTTGGTAGCCGGGAATATGAGTTTGGTGTTACGCTTATGGGCACGTTTCTGCAAGAATCCAAGAATTGGTTAGATGGTTCATTTGTGATGTATGGATCTGAATTGTGAGTGTATGAACTGCCGAAAAGAAGAGTTGAGTCGCTTGAAGCATATATTTGTCCCAATATAGTTTACGATAACTCAGGTAATTAGGAACATTTTCGGATGTCCGGATTCCGTCCACGGTGACTGGATTCAGGTGGTGATATCAGCAAACCGGCGACTCAGATTTGGATCCAGAATTTCCAGAACTGATGTTTTAACACATGGGCTTGGTGGATTTCGTGGAGATGGGTTTTGAGAAGACTTACGTAATTTTGGAAAGAGTATCCTTTGGGAATTGGAGAAGCATATAAATAGGAAATTCATTCTCTAAACCGATATATCTCCATTAAGGAGACTTATACTTTCTTTCTAGGGTTTGCATGATAGTTTTATTCTCCAACTTTTATGATAAACTCCATAAACACGAGTAGTTGATTTATTTTTTTTGGTTAAAGATGTAGTTGGATTTTGGAAAAAAAGTTATTATGAATTTTATGAATTAGCTAGTTTTCTCTCAATATTATCGTTTGATTTCTATTGCGTATAATAATTGCATGATTGAATGTTTGTTTAGTTAAGTCTATAATTTATTGAACTTACATTCATATCTATAGCTAATTTAGGGTTCATCATCAAGCGATAACCTTGAATACGAGTAGCATGATATGATTACGGTTTGTAGTGATACACTCTTGTAATCATATGTAGAAATTGACCTTTGTCTGAATTGTCATGCGCAATGTACGACAATTGCATTGATTAGCCTATTTCACAAATCTTAATGCTCTTTGGGAATTGAACTTGATTGGCGCAAGGCATTGAGTTATTCTATAGGTAGTATTCATACTTGCATCGCTTCACATGGAAGTGTGATGACTTAGGAAATTTACGAAGTATTCTTGCAATAAGGTATTCTAGGGCTTTTGATGATGGCGAGATTAAATACGAATTCTACTCATATATTCAATACTTGTTGACAATTGAAGATGAAACCTTTATCCAATATTTTCACATCCTTGATTTGCATGCTTTGTTTTCTTATTTGCTTTTATATTAGTTTACTTTTTACAAAATCAAAAAATCCCGCCATTGTTTTATATAGGAAACCAAAACACCTTGATAACCTAAGACCTCTCTGGGAACGATCCTTTCTTACCCTTGCTATATTTTATATTTTGAGTAGTGAGAAAGTAATTTACTTTTGACGCATACGATAACGATCAATTGCACAAAGAGAATCAAGTAATCTTTTTTACTACTAAATTCTACGTATAGATTGCATTAGCGCGCCAACTGGATTTTCCATGATAACCAAGTGAATTGTACTTGGAACAAATCCATCAAATCATGCATCTACTGACATTAAATTTACAAATTAAGCTAGGAAATTGGATAGTCATTACGTATTGTGTATAAACCAACTCACAAGAACTGTTGCGGTATCATAACTCTTTTTACTTTACAGTAGTTGGGATTTCTTTTTTGTAAGATTACAAAATCTTACGTCACTTAGGGAAAAGTTATTTTTCAAATATATATATTTCTTCAATAGAATAACATTTTATTGACCTTAAATTAGAACTGGATTTTGGAATTTATCCACTGGATTCTCTTTTTAGTTTCCAAACTTCTAAAAATCAAAGACATATTCTGAATTTATTGGTAGAATTTCAGAATCTAGGTTGAAAATGTTTATAATTATTTGTGTCAGGATCTTGGTGGATCTCTCGGTAGAGATGTGGCCATTGGAAGAGGTGTACTCTTTGCAACAAAAGCATTACTTCTAAAGCACGAGAAAGTTATTTCTCGACTACGGGAAAAGTATTTCTGGACGACGGTTTGTCATTCAAGTAATTTTATTCCCCAGTATTTGAATCTTGGCTGATATTTGTTCCCGTGCTGGGAGTAATCATGGATGGAAATTAGTTTTTCTTATTTAGTTTGAAGGACACAACATACGGTCAATATTGAAATTATGTTCAGTTTATGATGTTATATGTTACTTTTTGATTAACCTTGAGATTTCTGATCTTCTTACATGCCCACTGATTATAGGGGCATCGAAAGAATTTGTTGGTTTCTAAGTTATTACTCCTTGCAGGGGTTGTGGTGTATCTTGCACACTGGCATTCGTAGTAACCACTTTTGTTGATTGGTAAATCTATTCTTTTACTTTTTGTGATTGGTTTCTAAGCTGTTAATAAATATACTCTATATATAGTATTGATGAGCACGAAAGTGCGACGCATTTTCACCCATAAATACATTAGTTGGGACTCATTTTATCACTAATAAACTTGTTTGTAGGTGTTTTTGTGAATTAAGCTCTTATGGAGAAAGTTGCTCGAAAAGTGGTTTTTGTACCCCGGAGGACACATGTTATTCGAACTCTCAACGGATAAGGGACACCTTCCTTACTATTTACACCCCTAAAATGCAAGTGCTAAAGGGACACCTGTACAGGATTAGGGGGAGGACATTTTCTTCCCAAATTCAAATTTTGGCGAGAAAAATGGTGGCAGAATTAGGGTTTGGCTTTGGGAGGTGTTCGAGTAAGACTAAAGCGCTGAAATTGAATAGGCATCTTTCTTAAACCTAAACAGGACTGGTATGATCGCTTGATTGGATTAAAATTGTCTAGAATGGTGATTTGAAGCAAACAGATTGAAAAGGAAATTGGCGGGAAAATTGGTTTCAAAGGAACAAAATTAGGGTTGAAGTTTTGATCGTGTTCTAAGGAGATTAAATGGCTGAAACTGTTAGGGATAACTTGAATCAGATTAACAGGAGTGGTAAGGTGTTTTGTTTCGATCATAATTGGCTGGAATCACGGATTTGGAGAAAATATCATTCTCGGGTTTATTCCTCGCCGGAAAGTTCAGTTAGAGATTTGGAGGAGTTCGGGTGTGAATTAATCTTGGTTTTGGACTTGTACGGGCCTATTACAGCTGAACATGGCTGGTATATGCGTTGGAATCGAGAAAAGTGGGATGGTTACGTGGATTGGAGAAAACAGAGCACGAGAGTTTCATGGGATTCTGTTAAGAAGATTACGTGAATATACTATGCTTGCACGTTTTTTACTCTGTCTTAGAGTTGTATTCAGCGTGTAAGGAGTGTGCTGAGATAAAACAAATGCGCGGAGGAAAGAAACAAGGGAAGAAAATATCTCAAGAATATATTATTTTACTGCCGAGTAATGGAGGATTATCTGGAGTGATTAGGAGAGATTTCTTGGGTCTGTTGGCTATATAAAGGGTTCTGGTTCATCATATAAGAATATCGAGAGTTTGGGAGGCTACAGAACTTAAGAGGAGAAGTTGCAGAAACTTCTCTGCTGCTGCAGAGAAGTAGAAGACGAAGAACACAGACGATGATACAGGTCTGTCATTTTACAACTGTCACAGTTCTCGGATTAGTGACAGTTTTTCTACGAAAGTTTCCTAATATAGTTTCTGTAACAGCTGCTTTGCAAATTGAACGGTGAGTTTGCAACGCTCATTAGCCATTGCAAATTCCCAGTTTATGTTATTTCTATCCTTTTCTTCATTTTAAACACCATTTGAGCTAATAAAAAAATATTTTGAGAGTGTCTACATCATGAGTAGCTAAACCCCTACACTGGGTCGACGGAGGAAGCCGACTTCATACATGGGTGAATTTATTTTATTTTCTATTTGACTTTTGCACTAATTAAAATAGAATTATGATTTGAAAAAAATTACTAGTTATCATTTTATTAGATGGGTCATGCTTGCTTAGATGTTTGATGTCCCATGCTTACGATTTATAACTAATATTTGGAGAATCTACCTTGGAAAAAATAAGAGTCCATGTTGTTTTATTTATTGAGCGATAATTGTTGAGAATAAATAATTGAGCCTTATGTTATGAATGCGGTGGAATCCCAAACCCAGTAACTCTCTCTTTTATTATCTTCATTAAACCTTTAAATTTAATCTCAACAACTTCCGAGTGAACGACAACCTATTTACTACAACAATAATAAAAAAATCTCATCAAGTATTGATAATGGCTTCGGGTTGGCTGCAACTATTTTCTCTTCACATACCATTTGGTTGTATTACTACCAGCAAATCCTTTCTCTAATATATTTTTCCAGATCATATCCATTTAATATGATTGATACTAAGTTGTTACCATTTCGACATACGGATTGAATTTTTCTTCTTATTTGTGTATATTGAATGTCTGTACCTAAATCATGATTAAAAAAAAAGCTTATATTATTTATTTTTACTTTGCCAACGTTTTTTTTTTTATTCAAAAAAGATTTTATTAAGAGTTATGAATGTGCGATTACAGATAGCTTATCTTTGCAAATCCAGGCATTGATATCTGCTGGAAAGTTATCATAGAATTCAAAGTTTAAACTTTCTATCCTAGCCTTCTTTGCAATACTGTCTGATGCACTATTCTTATCTCTTGCAACAGACTGACATACCCAGAGTGGATTGTCCTTAAAATAAACCTGAATATCTAGGATAAAAGAATGGTTTAACCAATGAACACAAGGTGTGTGCTCTTTGGTTGATCTTATTAAAAGTTCACTATCAGATTCGAAAACTACTTTCTCCAACTGCATTGCACTAGCCCACTCCATCGCATCTTTCATGGCTAGACATTCCAGTTGCTCTACTTCATGATCTGGATTCAGCCTTGCATTAATGTAGTGTCCCTTTTCTCCTGAGAAATTCCCTGCACAATCACGAATAATCAGTCCAATTCCAGCCTTATTAGTATCTTTCCTATAAGTAGCATCTAAGTTTATCTTAAGGAATTGATACTTTGGAGGGTCCCATTTTTGACTATTCACCCTCTGCGTAGAAGATACATTAACTGCCTGGGTCCTAATAGTTCTGAATTGATTCACAAGTTGTTTAATACGTTCAAGAGTAACAATATTGTTAGGTTTAATATTTTAGAAGATAAGCGAACATCTATCTTTCCAAATCATCCAAAGAGTTATCATAAGAGAATAGAAATGGTACTCTCTTAGATTAGTATCACCTGGTATGCCAATATCTCCTGCAGAAAACCAACTTATAATCCAGTGCAAAACATCAATATGATCATTCAATACGTGAGAAACATAGATACTCATACCCAGCCAAATTGAACGGGCATAAGGACAATCAATAAACAGGTGTTGAATAGTTTCATAAGGAGCATTACACATACTACAATGAACTTCAATACCTGGTTTATACCTAGAAAGCTTGTCTCTAGTGGGAATAATATTTCTAAGGCATTTTCAAATAAAAAGCTTAAATATATGAGGAAGCTTAGTTTTCCAAAGAGCCTTCCAAACAGCAGTATTGACTGGACTAGCATTAATGATTTCAGAACCATGAGCATTCAATAAAGTGTTATAAGCATTTTTGATAGAAAATTGGCCTCTTTTTTCAGGTATCCAAACAAGCGTATCTTCCCCTATAGTTGGAACATGCATATCAAGGATTAGACCAATAGTTTCCCCTGAAAAAAGATTTTTTAATAACTCTAAATTCCAAGACCTATTGTTAGGAATGAATAGTTCATAGACAAAGGTGTAGGCAGATGCAAAGTTAACTGAAATATTATGCTCAGGAGGTTGTTGTAAGCCTATTATCCATCTATCCTGCCAAATCCTAATTTTAGAACCATCTCTAACAGTCCATCAGGTGTTGCTTTTGATAAAGGATATAGCATCAAAGATGCCTCTCCAGATTCAAGAACACTTGTCCTTGAGTTTATGCTGCAACAAAAAATCTGTGTCTTTAGAATATTTAGCTTTTAAGACTTTAGTACTAAGATCATCAGGTTTAGTACAAATTTTCCAAGAAAGTTTGGCAATTAAGGCTTGATTAAAAACTTCTAGATTTCTAAAATCCAGGCCACCTAGATATTTAGAAATGCAAAGACTGATCCAAGAGATAAAACATATGTCGCTATTACCTTTATGGCCCCACCAAAAATGAGTTTGAAGCGAGTCAAGTTTTGAAATACTATTCTTGGGTATTTTAAAGCAACCCATTTGATAGGTTGGAAGGGAATTTAGAACTAATTTAATCATGGTAGTTCTACCAGATTGGTTCAAAGAAGTGCCACACCAATTATTAAGTCTAGCTTCAAAGGACTGAGCTATTGGGTTGAAAGATTTTTTCTTGTCTCTTCCCAAAATAAAAGGAGAGCCTAAATAAGTATCAGAATCACTTACTCTTGACATATCAAGTTCTTTGGCCAAATCATCACAATCTGCAGGGCTCAAGTTATTACTGAAATAAACACAAGATTTGTGGAAATTAAGAAGCTGACCTGAATTGTAGCGCCCCCTAAGCTAGCAGCTGACTAATCCAAGAGATTAACTAAATAAGAGGCACTAAAATTCTAAAAAATTTAATTAAACAATCAATTAAGAAATCTTCTACAAAACTTAACCCAAAACTAACCCCTCTCAGAAATATATATACAAAATCTTCTCTCAAATGATACATATATAATAGTCATTTGGTTTTTAAATAAAATATACAACATAATCAATATAACAAAAGTTAATCAACTAGCGAAGTCAACCCGTGAAGCTTTCGCTGCGCAACTCTGATCTGTCACAGAAACTGAAGTGGGAATAATTAACATTTAACCTTCTAAGTAATCATATGCAAGATTTGGAAAACAATAATGTTTTTCCGAAAATATTAAACAATGACTAAGTCACTGAAATAAACATACATGTATATGGAACAAACTCCTTCGTCAAACAATGTACTAATATGGTTGTAAATTCCTAACCGGCAATTCACACCTATTTAGCTATGGATGCCACCAAGACCATGGTGACCAACTCTAAACAATAAAAGCTGAATTCATGTAGATATAAATGTGAAGGAGCGTATCCTATATACCACAAGTGGAAATTCTCATTTCCCATAACAATTCATATTGACAACGAAACAATGCAAGTCCTTTCCACATCGTGGAAAGATTCACAAAAATAACAGGATTATCATAATGCATTTTAAATAAAATATGGAATGCAGAAACAGACAATGCATGAGTTTGTTAAGCATAATATTTTATAAAAATAACAATAATGAATACAAAGAGTCAATTGCATTCCCACACCTTTTTGATGACCAGCCACGCTTATCTCGAGATTCACAATCCCCCGGTTCATCCTTTGAATCGATCGTTGTTAATACAGACTAATTGTTAATCACACAAGAACTCTAAGAATCTATTCAAAATGACTCATACAAGAATCATACAAGTCTAACTAGTGGTTATAAGCCCATTTAAGTAAGTCTAATGATTATCTACAACCTTATAAAAGGAACTTAAGACTAATCCGAACCCAAATGGTCAATTTCATCAACATATGATAACTAATCCTAAGCCCAAGTGTACTAAACAAATCCATTACTCTAAAGCCCAGTCCACCTGAATCTAACTAACGGTCAATAACAGTCAAAGGGTCAATTAACAGTCCACGCTAAGTCAAAGTCCAGGGTCAAATGAATCAACAAGTCAAGGTCCGGTCCTGGTTAATGAGTCAACTCGGTCAAGATGGGTTAACTCGGTGAGTCAACAGATTCGACTCAGTCAGATGAACTAAGTCAGATACCTGACAAGGCTGAATGGCACAATGCCAAAACTCTTGCACAGGCCAGTGGCTCTGGCCAAAGAACACTAGTGCACAAACATTGTGCAACACAACACTCTTAACTATACAATTCTAATTCAAATATAACTTCCTTCTGCCCAAAGCATCGATTCATATCATTTAAATTATAACTCAAAATTGATTTACAAGATAACAAGTCTACCTGCAAAAGCAGTATCCAAGCCTCAACCACACACACCACTACTATCCTTCTTGCAACTTAAGAACATATCCAATACAACTAACCATTATCACTGCAATAATCCAGTCGCCTAGTTATCACATCAACATCTAATAAATCACTATCTCTTCAATTAACTCTAACAATCTATTTTCTCTATCTCATTCAACTGAGTTCAGTCCAAGACCTCACTGCCAAAACTCAACAGCTTAACTGCAACACAACCTGGCCCAAATCAGTTCATTGGCAACTTAATTCATTCGACTACAATTGTGAATCCGTAACATCTATCCACTGCATATACTCATTCATATAATCCCACAACTGCAATATCAACTCAACCTTCACTTACAACTAATCTAACACCAAAGCAATACAACCACTTCACTGCATTTTACCAAGTTAAATTCAGACAATACATTCATCATTCATACACTGCCTGCATCATGATTTCTACAATCATTTCCAACTACTATCCACTACACAGACCTAATCCATAACCAAAACAAACTCATTTACCATCTGTAATTCTACCAATTCATAACTGAAACTTATATTAATAAAATCAAATATTATAAGTTTAGCTTTACCTGCAATCATCTTTATTTCAGCGGCAGCTACCCTTCTTCTAAGAATTCTCCTATTTTAATCAATCTCCCGAATACCAACAAGAACCCCAAGTTCTTATTAACAACTTCAACTTCAATATCAACTTCAATCAAAACCCTAACCATAAATCTTCAAGTATTCTTCAACCTCTGCTCTAATTCACGTCAAACCCACCTCAAACCAATTGTCTAAATCCTCAATTTCATCATCTGTGACTTTTCCTACAAACCTTAATTCTAATTTGTGGAAGAACACACGAACCCTAGTTATTTGAATCTTCTCTGAAGCTTGAGAATTAAACTCTAATTCACCTTCTTTGCCTTCAACACACAGAACCCCTTATTAGTTACTTAATTTCATCCTTAATTGTTCATAAATCTTCATTAATTCTAAATCTCAGGAACCCTAATTATCTAATCCATCACCGTGAATCGAAATTCAAATAATAAATCTCCTCTTTTACTTTAGACACACCAAACCCATCTTCAATTTCTTATAACCATCCTTAATTTCACACAAACCCTCTATCACTTCCAAATCACAGAACTCGAGCTTCCAATTCTCTTCGATCCACTATTTCTTTTTCATCCAAAGTTGAACCAACTTCTTCTGCATCACACAACCATCATCCCCTAAGTTTCTTATTAAATTTACAACCTAAAGAACATCTCTCAGAATCTCCAAAGGCGAAGAACAGAAGAAGAAAGAAAACGAAGAAGAAAACCCAGAGAAAGAAAGAATGAGAAGAAAGAAAAATAAAAGAGAATGACTTCTCTTCGATTCGGTCGAGGGGATAAGGCCCAAAGGAAACACTAGGACATGCACTTGCATTGATAAGGGGAGCCCAGATCGGTCTAATTATGAAACGATTATTTTGCCCTTTAACTCAATCTGATGATTACTTCTTGTCTGGTATCCGAACGACACTTTTGAGTAGTCCATTCCGCTTAACTTTTCGAGACCTATTCAACGGTACTAGTTTCGTATCTAGATCGTTGTTAGATTAATTCCTAATAATTAACGTTCGTGTTAAATTAATCGAGTTATTATCGTCTAATTCGTCTCTTGACTGGTCTAATATCGTTGACGAGCTTGCAGTTCCTTACATTCTCTCCACCTTATAACATTTTCGTCCTCGAAAATTAAACCATCCTTCTGGTCTTCATATACTCCCCACCTTATAGAATAATCCCATCTCTTGTATAAGCACGAACAACATAAAACAAAGCACAAACCTATATGGCTCTACAACTAAAAACTAAAGTTTGTAGCTCTAGGTTCAATTACGCTGATTTAAGTTATATCCAAGAGGGAAGTATAAGTTTCTTACACGAATCTTTATAATGGAATCTATGAATTTTAGATTTAAATCCTCTACACTAATTTCTATGTCAATAATTTACTGGTTCTAAGTACTTTGAAGATATTTCATAATAAAGTTTCTCATTAAAATTTGGGATCTATTAGTTCACTAATAGAAGCAAGTCTCCCTTCAATGCCTAGTGATACAAGAATGCAGTTGCCCTGTCTAGGTTCGCGACGCCTGACAATGCCTACTACCTAACAAGTATCACCTGGACATATATGAATTACCAACCTCACTATTCCCCAGTGCTGGATTAACTATGTGCTAACTTGTTAAGATTAACTAAGTATTAATTTATCAAGATTAATTAGTCTTGAACTTCTATCTTAATTGGTGTAATTATGATAAAGTTTACTTCGTAAAATATTTAAATAGGTTAAGTAATTTATTCATCAAAATTTAATTTATTCATCAAAATTTATTTTATTTTATTTTTATTTACCATTATTATTATTTACTCATTTTAATGAAATCGAATTTTAATTTCAAGAGGAACTATATTATTATAACTAAATAATTTTTAAATTCATGTATTATTAAAGGGTAACTGAATGTTATAACTATTATTGTTACTTTCAATATACCTATTTGTTTATTTCATTATGTGACTTGATATAAATAAATAACCGTTAACAATTTTCCATAGTTGTTTGGTATTAATATTTTATTATCATTATTACCTTTATTTCTTATTTCTTAGACCGATAAAAGTTAATCGTAATTAATCGTAATACCAAGTTTAATTTTATTATTATACTAGATTTGATTTGATGTAACTTTACTTCCTTAAATTTTATATTACCTCTAAGTAATCCATAAGTTGTACTATTAATAAAAATTACATTTTGCTATTACTATCCAACAATTATTATCCAAATGATATTTACAATTACTAAATTTTATAGCAATGAGTAAAATAGAATGTTGTTAATTACTTATCTTATCGAAAATTATTGTCTTAATTATATTATCATTTTCATTATTCTTAATTTAATAGTCCAGTTGATACACAAAGCTTTAATATATTAAATATAATTCTATATTCACGTGAAGATTGATACAATACATTTTATTTATTCAAATTGAATCTGTATACTATATCTTGTTAAATATTGACGTTGGTAATTTATTATGTTTTAAATTTTGAGTCCCCATAACATTTTAATATTTCTTAATAGTCTATAGATTTTAGGTAGTATTAATAATAAGTATCTTATTCATAGGAAAATTTATTCTCCTTTAAGTTTAATTTTGTTTTAAGCATTCAGGTATTATAAATATCACTTCATGTATATAATTCAGTGATTTAGTCAATCATTTATTGGTCTATGGATAATCTAGGCATAAAATCGTTAACAAGTTTAGTTTTTTTATTCTTTGCCTTATTTGACCTCATGTTCTTTTAATCCTACTTAATAAGTCTTATTTATTAATCTGGTTTAAATGCAAAATATATAATTCTAATTTATTACTAATTGACTTTGCAAAATTTAACCGTAAATAAGCACTAATAATTTTTGATAGTTATTTAATCGTAGTAATTATTTTATTGCTATTTATTTGTTAATTAATGATATTTAAATTTAATTTATGCTCAATATAATACTAATTTAAATTCTAACAATTTAATTTCGTCATACTAATTTTTCATTTCAAAGATGATTGAATTTATTTATGAAGAATGATCCTATTAATAACCGAGTTTATTTTCTTTTAATTCTAATATTACACTAAATATCCGAATGTTATTAATACTATTTCATGTAAATTTGTTTCATTTTATTAAAGATTTACTGGATCATTTATTAGCCTAAATATAATTTTACCACAAGATTTCTAACAAGTTAAGTCTTTTATTTTATATATTGTATCATCGTGTTCTAAATTCTAACAGATGTTAAGTATTATTTTAACTATCTACTAGTTTTAAACGAAAAACATATATCCCTAATTTGTAATTAATTTGATTTACAAAGCTTAATTGTAAATAAGCGTTATCAATTTTCCATAATTATTTAATTATAATTATTATTTTAATCCTTATATATCCTTATTGAGAATTTAGTTAAGTTTGATATGGTACTAATTGATAAATGCTAACATTATTTTATCAAAATTATTATTACTTTTATGAAAAAATGCCACCACGGCTTTTATTGAAAAACAACAAGTGAATTATTATTCTAACAACTATAGTGAATTATTATTCCAATAATAAGTTACTTTTATTATCATCTATCTATAATTACTATTATAATATTTCATTGAATTATTATTCTAACAACTCTTACAAAATTTATTAAGTCTCAAAATATTATTAACATTTATGTAATTATAATTTGTTTACTCTCCATGTAAGTCAAGATACTCAATAAAGACCTATGTGATTTTTAAGATTTATCAATAATACTAATCCTACTATTTTAAGTATTCAATTATTTATGTGTTCATACATTTTAGATCAATTATTCTCAAATTCTTATTAGCTATAGTACTGGTGTATCCTACAATTTTTACTTAATTACATACAAACAATCAAACAAGCAAATCAATCAATCAAATAATTCTTTTAATTATTGATAGCTTTTAGTGATTAAAATTTATCTCACAACCCAACCCAGTTCTAAACTAATCTAGTTCACTAACAGGCACTGGCTATTACTATCTTTCCCACGTAAGATCTAATAGTGAGCTCTGATACCAAGTTGTAGCGCCCCCTAAGTTTCTTATTAAATTTACAACCTAAAGAACATCTCTCAGAATCGCCAAAGGCGAAGAACAGAAAAAGAAAGAAAAAGAAGAAGAAAACCCAGAGAAAGAAAGAATGAGAAGAAAGAAAAAGAAAAGAGAATGACTTCTCTTCGATTCGTTCGAGGGGATAAGGCCCAAAGGAAACACTAGGACATGCACTTGCATTGATAAGGGGAGCCCAGATCGGTCTAATTATGAAATGACTATTTTTCCCTTTAACTCAATCTGATGATTACTTCTTGTCTGGTATCCGAACGACACTTTTGAGTAGTCCATTCCGCTTAACTTTTCGAGACCTATTCAACGGTACTAGTTTCGTAGCTAGATCGTTGTTAGATTAATTCCTAATAATTAACGTTCGTGTTAAACTAATCGAGTTATTATCGTCTAATTCGTCTCTTGACTGGTCTAATATCGTTGACGAGCTTGCGGTTCCTTACATGAATGTATACCAAACTCATTTATAATGTCCAAAATTCCATGAACGTTATCCATATTATCCTTAGTAAAAATGAGGATGTCATCTGCAAACATAAGATGGGATATAGAGGGTGCTTTCCTAGTAGCTTTTACACCAGAGATAATCTTGTTAGATTCAGCAACAAGAAATTTCCTAGACAAATATTCCATTGCAATGATAAATAAGGTATGGAGATAATGGATCTCCTTGTCTTAAACCCCTAGAAAGATTATAGTTTTGACAAGGGGAACCATTAAGAAGAATACTCACAGTGGTAGTAGACAAGCACTGATTGATGAGATTACAAAATTCATCACAGAAACCAATTTTTTTCATGGTACCTATAAGAAAGTTCCACTCTAATCTATCAAAAGCCTTATACAGGTCTAGCTTCAGGGCCATAGTACCCCCTATACCTTTTTTCTGCTTCATTGTGTGTATCATTTCATGGGCTATTATAATGTTGTCATGAATGGATCTAGTAGGGACAAAAGCTGCCTGGTATGGAGAGATCAATTTTCTAATAAATGTCTTAATTCTATTAGCAAGGATCTTGGAAATTATCTTATAAGAGGTATTGCACAGACCTATAGGCCTAAAATCAGAAGGAGATTTTGGTTCTTTACAATTTATGTATAAGATAAATGTATGTCTTATTTAGACTTCTTGGCATGAATCCTGAATTAAAGAACTGTTGGACAACCTCAGTAACTTCCTTCCCTATAATTTTCCATTGGGTTTGATAAAAACCTGCTTGGAATCCATCTGGACCAGGTGAGCTCCAAGCAGTCATGCTCTTAACAACAGATTCAATTTCCTCCTTAGAAGGAGTACTTATAAGATTTACATTATCAAAATCAGTAATAATAGTAGGAATACAGTCAAATATAGATGAATCAAAAACATGATTTAAAGTACGACTAATAGAAGAGAAATGATCAGTTAAGAGCTGACTAATACTTTCCTTATCTGAGTACCAATTCCCAGAGTTATCACATAAAGCATCAATATTATTCCTATATTTTCTCCTATTGACAAGAGTATGAAAATATCTAGTATTGTAATCCATGTCAGTGACAAACTTATCTCTAGATTTTTCTTTGTAGAAAGATGACTGAATATTGAACCAATTTTCAATATCATTTGTGAGAGCCACTATTCTATCATGTTGATTATTACTTGAATGATTATCTTGAACAGCTTTCAGTTCATTTTGAAGTTTATTTATATTTTCTTGGATATCACCAAATTCCATACTATTCCACTGAGACAAGATGGTTCTAGTGAAATGCAATTTCTGCTGGAATTTATGAGCAGGACTACCATGAACATCTATATTCCAAGCTAAATCAATCTGGTTTCCAAAAGATTCATGTTTTATCCAAGTACCAAAAAACTTAAAAGGTCTCCAAAGATGTTTTGGGATGGGATCAGTCAAGAGAAGAATTACACAGTGGTTTGAACCAACCTGATTCAAATGCAATAATTTGGATGTGCTAAAGTGAAGGAACCAATCATTATTAAATGCAATAATTTGGATGTGCTAAAGTGAAGGAACCAATCATTATTCCCTAGACCCAAGTCCAATCTAGCTTTCCTAGTACCAGTTCCAAACTTATTACTAGACCATGTATGACTTCTTCCTTCATATCCTATATCAATCAAACCACAATCTCTAATCTTGGTTCTAACCCAACCATCTAGACTATTGATATCCCTATCAATATGAAAATTAAGGTCACCTAAGATTAACCATCATTAATCTATTACTTTACTTAGATCATGCAAAATATTCCATTGGTGTTTTTTAGGGTCGGAGTATGTGGAACCATACATGAAAGTAATAAGAACTTCTGAGGACTGAGGATGAATTTTAATTAAGGCATGGATCATGTTATCAGCAGCACTAGCAATATCACAGGAAATTCCATCCTTCCACATGATAATAAGACCTCCAGCTAAACCAACTCTACTAATATAATTATAATTGTAATAGTTCAGAGTTTGAGCAATAGAAATCATGTTATCAATGTTAATTTTAGTCTCAGACAAGAAAATAAAATCAGGGTTTTGGGTCTTGACTAAATTATGAAGCTTTTGATTTGGAAATTTATTTTTTAAACCTTGGACATTCCAAGCTAGAATCTTCATTCTTAAAAAAAATTGCTATTTCACTAAAAGTTTCAGAGTACTTAGCTAAGTGTGGCTTAGAAAAAGCTAAAGGTAAAATAAAATAAATTTTAAAAGGGTTAAGAGAAGAATTATTTGATACCTTAGATTCCCCAGCTATGTCTGCAGAATGTTTGATCTGATTGAAAACTTGGATGTTATCTCCAGCAGTCAGTTCCATTGGTGAGGATTTATTTGGTTGATCAATTGCTTGATTGGTAATTGTAGGAACATTTTGACTGGTCTTCATATCAGAGCAGATAGAACGGTGTCTTTTTCCTAGCCTAGGTTCATCTTCAAGTTCAGTTGGAGACAAAACTTCAACACTGCTATGGTTTTTAGGAACAAACTCAGGGACAATGAAACCATCAGATGGTGGCTTGAAAGGAACATGCTTGACAGCTCTTCTGGAATTCTGTCTCATAAGAGGTGTTGCCTTCTTTCTTTGAGGAGCAAATATCTTCTTGATTTTCAGAATAGATTCTAGAGGAACATGAGTATTATGCACTTCTTAAATTTTCTTTGCAGCATCAGAGCATTGTCCTTTTACATGTTTAAGAATATAGCATTTAGGACAAAGCTTATACGGTTGTTTTTCATAATAGAATCTCACCAACCTAGTTGATCCTACTGCAGTAATAGCCAAAATCCCTCTTCTTAATGGAGTAGAGAGATTGATTTTAACACAAACTTTAAATACATCTCCAGCATCAGGAAGACCTTCTTTTGGATCAATGTCAGTTACTTCACCCATAATTTCACCCGTTTCTCTAACCGTTATTTGATTCATATGTTCTGGCATAAGGTGCTTCAGATCAATCCAGAATTCTTGATTATCCCAATCCAATTCTTTGTAGATAATAATAAGAATGTAGTAATGAAGTACCACTAGGTGACCATTAATACACCATGGCCTTGTTTTAAACACATTCTTCAATTGAATCTTCTTGGTGAAATTGAAAACCATAATGTTTCTATCCAACTCAACAACTTTGACATCTTCATCCGGAATAAAATACCAGGTGAATTTTACCTAATTTTGAATAACTTTATCAGACATCCTTCTTTCAGAGATAATCATACCAACCAGACTAGTCACTCCATTTTCATCGTCCTCCTCACTATCTTCATCATAGTTAGCATTAGAGTTGTTATAGGAGACAAGTTCCTTATCCAAGACTATGTTGTTTAGCTTGGATGTGATGTGAGAAACACTTGTTTTATCTCCATTATTATTTTCAGGGTTAGGGATCTCAGATTGGGTAGCCATGATATCTTGAAAGAAGGTTTTTTTTATTGAGGAATGAATCAAACTAAGTTTAGCATTTATATTGGCTTCAAGATTAGGGTTGAAGGGAAAAGGAGGATAATATTGTTTCCAAAGATAACGGAGCTCCAAGAATTTCTATTCGTGATTTCCTGAATTAGTTAAGGAAATTTTTGGCTTAGGAAGTGTCAACATTTTTTGAATTTGAAAAAAGGCTCTACAGTGCGGAAATTTTGGGTTGACACGTGTACTGGAGTAATTGACTAAACAGACTGAGTTTATGCAAGTTTCAGAAACCGATTCACCATACCAATCAATAGTTCCCACAGAAATCCAATCTTGATCAAACAAACTTATATGCAAACGCGAAGAATCCTTGGCTCCAACGAGCAACATACCAATGGAAGCAAACACTATGATAATTGTGGAGTAAAAGGCAAACGCCATCCTTCGATTAAACATCCTGCAAGACAATCAGCGAAGTAAAAAAAGGATTAGAATTCCATGGAAACGTTGGACAACAGAAAATAAGTTGATGACTTAAAGAGAAAGCAAAAATTGATTGAAAAATCAACGATTGAGATTGAAAGAACTTAAGAATCCATTAAGAAAACGATCATTAAAAAGAAAAAAAATTAAAAACCGAGTTAACTCAGAAAACACCGTTGCATTGTGTAGTTAGAAGCCTAGGAATTTATAGTTTCCCTTGAATGATGTTGGATGGTTTTCTGCTACATATACTTTGGTATTTTATTTTTTTACTTGCAGTTGAATAAATTTATAGTTTCCCTACAATGATGTATGTATATTAAATCCCATGTATATTAAGAAATTGTGCTTGCTGTCTTAACTCAAATGGAAGATCACATGGTGCAAAACCATGTATTTGTGGGTTCGACTCCCACAAATAGCGTTGTTAATAACTTTTATAGGCTAAAACCTTTTCAAGCATTTTTGGCAAGAAACACCATTGTTCTAATCCTTTAATACGCTGCAAACCAGAACCAACTTGGAATTTAGAATAATCTTGGTAGACTTATTTTTCATGGGTAAGATTTTTTTTTTTTTTTTTTAATGATCGATTAATGGGTAAGCTCTCCCTAATTAATGGTATATTTTTCTTGATAACATGATTTTCATTCGATATTACTAGACTCGGTGCAATTATAAGTACTTCGCAAATATAAGAATCTCTATAATCATCAAAAATGATTTTTTTAACATTTTAAGTTTGTGTATGCAGATCGACAACAAGGAGTACCACCTCTTAATTGCTGCCAGGTTGAAAAGTGTCACCCAACCAAAATTGCATGTGCCTTTTCCACCTAATGATGCGCGACGACCACCTGGTGAATTATGATAATTTGGGAAAAACGATACCAAGGTTACAAATTGGGGTCATTGGTGAACCAGAACTTGCAACTAGATCTTCTGTTGTGTTGTAATATGCAACAGAGCTTTAATGAGTAATATTGGATGATGGTAAGGGCTCGATTTATCTCCATTTTATATTCTAAAATTGTGTCTTTATTATTTAGTTTGTCTAATTCGGTGTTATCCAGTATCAACTGATAATAACATTAAGCTCGAATTTGCAATTATAGTCGAATATGGGACAAAGTGTGATAATCAGATTGAGTTGAGTTAAGCTACACATCTGTATGCAAACCCCTAGAACTTCAGGGTTATTCTTTCAATAAATTTTTAATGTTTTTTCAGGGTAATCTTTGATTTCATCGGGCAGATTCATATTTGGAGTTTTAGTTTCTCCCAATTTTTTCAGAAATTGTAGATTTCTAAACACGAAAACGGATAGATATGGTTCCGAAAAACATAGTTATATACTTATATTGTTAAGTTATATTCAAAAATGCGAAGCCGCATGACACAAAATCAAAATTGTATCGGGGCGAGGCGAAGCTACACCAAATCAAAATTGCATCGGGGCGAGGCGAAACGAAGCGAAGCCGAACTACACCAAATCAAAAATGCATGGAACGGGGCGAGATGAACCCCGCAACACAAAATCAAAATTGCATCGGGACGGGGCGAGGAGAAGCGAAGCAAAGCCGAGCTACACCAAATCCACACCAAATCAAAAATGCACGATGGGGCAAGACAAATCCACATCACACCAAACCAAAATTATGGTTAAATAAGAAAATGATGGTAGATAGTTTTCTGGTTCGCTGGGTGCGTAGCACGGGCACAAAATCTAGTATAGAGAATACGATTCCACTCTTTCTGTTGTTTTCTTAATACACTTTTTTTTTTCATTTTTACGACCATGGTCCACTTCAAAGTGAATAATAATCCTCCAGCACGACATAGTGAAGCAGTAAAAAAAGAGCATGCTGCATGGATGCCAAAAGCTACAGCGGATTACACCACAAAACGTAAAAAAAAAAGCGGATTACACCACAAAATGTAAAAAAGCAGATTCGAGAATCGACTGAGTTCAAATAGTTGTTTTGTTTTTCCTAAGCACTGAGTACACACCGGTTTGCTTGCCTGTATATATGGAAATCCACATGTCTCTACTTTCTCCTTCTCTCGTTGTTCCCTAAAATCCTATAAAAGGTCTACTGCCGTCAACTATTACTCCTCAAATCTGGTCTATTTTGGGACGGATCTTTACAGCTTTCTATTGTTCTTTGTGTTATCTAATATTTTAGTTTACCTGGCTAAATTGGAGCCCATGGTGATTAATTTGGGCCTATCACTACGTGACAAAAAAAGACATTTTGAAGTAAAATGGAAAACCCCTCAACCAACTATTTTTTTAATGGCCAATTTATCCCTGATTAATTAGTGTTAATTCGGGTGATTAGTGGTAAAATATCGTGTTAGATGTGAAATTAACTTGTGTTAATGAACATGAAGAAATTTAAAAAAAAATTGAAGAACACCAACTCAGAATCGGTTTATGTTGTCATTGGTATCAACCGATTGTAACCTCAAAAACATATAAAGATTTTTTGAAACTTGCTTCTACCAGAATCGGTTTACATGGACACGAAAATCAACCGATTATCCAGAATCGGTTTATATGGGCATGAACATAACCCGATTGTGGGTAAATTTTTTCTTTTTTATCTGTGAATTATGTGTTGTTAAACATCAAATAAAATTAAAATTCATTCATTTTATACCCGAGTTAAGAATGAGATGACTTCATACTCAATCTCAGATCGTTTAAGATGTTATACTCGTTTTCAATTCGAGTATAAAGTTATACTCGTTTTCAAACTGGGTAAAATCATACAGAACTATTTTCATTTTCATTTGTAATCGAAATGAAATCGAGTATGATTTCATACTCATTTTATGATCGAGCATTAACTGAAGAAAAAAATGGGTTAACCAGAATCGGTTACATGATACATATATAAAAACCTATTCCTAACATTGCACAATAGGAATCAGTTTATAAAACGCTCATGTAATCCGATTCTAACAAACAAAAAACACATAAAAATAATTATTTCTTCCATACCAGTATCGGGCTATGTGGGCATTAACGTAAACCGATTCTGGTTCAATTTCCTCCAACCAGAATGCCCATCCAGGACAATCGGTCTTTGTGGGCATAAACAACAACCGTTTCTAAATGAAATCGGTTTACAAGTGCATTGCGTAGTCTGATTCTTGTAAACCCAAAAACCTTTGATTCAAAAAAAATGGATTGTTTGAGTGATTACATGTTATTGAAACCTACTCTAGGGGATTGGGTTAATAGAAAAGTACTTGATTCGAGTTAAAACAAAAAATTTCTTATTTTAGTGAATTTGGTGCTTATCGACAATGTTTTCGTTTGATTTTGAATTCTTAATTTTGATAGAAATGGAAATGATTTTGATTTGATTTGATTTTGTTTTTGTTTTTTTGTTATTAGGATTTAATGAGGATAAATTGGTAGTATTAAAATTTCATAGAGGGTAAAATGGTAGTTTCATCAAACTTAGACACCCCTTATCATTTTCTATGGGGTGGATGAAGAAATCCATAGGCCCCAATTAATCACCATAGGCCCCAATTTATCCAGGTTAGTTTAGGATGTTGCTTTCAATTTCCATAGTTTTTAGGATATTTCAATGGTTTTTTTCTTTTTGCCCTTTTTGTTTGTGTATTTTCTTTTATGGAGATTCTCTATGCGTTCTCATGGTGTTTCTTCGTGGTTATAATGGATATGTTTAGTGGACATTCTTCAAAAAATGTGATCTAAATTCAAAATTTTGGGTATATTGCTCTCTTTAATGGAAGCATCTCTTTTTTTAGAAGAAAAGTTCTATCAAAATGGTTAGATAGTAATCCAGAAATGATTCCTTCAATCTTTGAATTGCTCGGTACTCTTGTTGGAATTTCGTTACTTCTCTTCATGGAATACCCGAAGCTAATACCTTTTTGTTGTAATTTGAACTTTGATCATGAAGTTCTTGAAGTCCACGTCATCTATATTTTAACATAAATGTAAAAAATAAATAAATCCACATGTCTTTTCTAGCAGCAACAAACATATTTCCATGTTTTTACTTCAGTGAAGACGATTCCATGGTCATGACATGTCATAGCTTATTAGTAATCCAAAACTATAATGCAACAAGATGAAACATGTGTACATGATATTTATAACAGGGAGGACAATAGTTTATGAGCACTTCATGTGTGGTCATGCATACTAAAAATGTCACTAAAGAAATTACTATAATTTTGATCACATATAAAGTAAATAGATGATAAAGGATAGGTTTAGATGAAATTTAGTACACAACGCATTACCAACTTGGAAAAAAATAGGTCATTACATCGAAGATATTGGATATCATTATACTTTCTGCAACAATCTCTATGAATATCTAAAAAACATTTTCTTTGAATATCTGTGTGCCAAATCTGTATGGATGTTACCTCTTATTGTAAGCTTGAATATTAATCTGAGTACAAATTCTCCTTTTATGGAAATTTATTCTAACTGGATTACAAGTATAAGTGATAACAGAGTCATTGAAGTTGTGGCAACAAAGTGTTGATTTATCTGGAAGGAAAGATGTATAAGAATCTTCCAAAATAAATCAAACACTATCCTTCAAATTTCACTTGGAATACAGGCATTTAAATTTCTGGTGGCCCCCTTTGAATGATTCAGATTGCTATGTTTTTGGAATAACTTATGCTCCTATCATAAACAACGCAGATCTAATTCTAGCTCTAATCAATTGCAAAGATAATTAAAATTAAAATTTGATGCTTCTTGGATAGATAAGTTTGTAAATGCGGGACATGGACTAATTTTTCGTAATAATGCAGGTTTAGCTATCACAACTTGATCTGGGACCTTCATTTCAATCGACCCTGAACAGGCAAAAGCTCTAACTCTTATATAAGCAGCAAGGTGTGCAAAATACATGAACCTTCACGATTTATGGATTGAAGAGGACCATCAAAGAATTATAGATTTTCCCATGGAAGAAACAATATAATGGAATTAAGGAATCAAGTCATGATCAGTGAAGCTTTAAAGATCCTGAAAACATGTGTTAATATTTTTGGGATGTTATTTAGTCATATGAAGGGTAACCAGGTAATAAATACACTGGCAAAAGGAGTAGGCAAACACAACTTTTACAAGCAACAATGGAATGCCATGCCATGCTATATTTTTTCTGCACTTTATTTTGATTGATGAACTTACTTACAAATGATGTTTAATTTTCAATATCCGAGGAACATAGCTTGTTGGTGGAATCCCATATTTCAAGTCGTTTAACTGAAATAGGGGAAACCAACATCTAATTTTTAAAATAAAAATATAAGTATAAAAATTTGAGTCGTTAACAGGCATTAGGTGTTTCATCATCACATCTACAACTTTTGTTCGTATGAAAAATTAAAACTCCATATCGGCTTTAAGTCAATTTAAAGAGACGTGTCTATTGCATTTCTAACTCTCTGATTACTAGTATTCTCTACTTAGCTTCCAACATCCCCTCTTCTGATGGTTCAAAACAAAAAGTAAAATGATACATTGATACATCAAAATTTTACCATATTCTTGCCTTTATAATTTTCAAAACAACTTCTTGTAAATCTCAATTAATACATATGTAGTGTTTGCATATATTGTTGTCCGAAAAAAGTAATATACATTAAAGCATCGCTAGGTTGAACCTACAAGTATTGGTATGTCAAGCTTGTTGTTAATATTATATGACCAAACATATATCTTGATTGATTGTCTACTAACGCCAGTCTCGGACTAGGATTAGATTTATATAGTTGAGTATTATAAATTACCGAATACCTTTGAATATTGAATGCTGAAAAATAACGAAGACATCTGCGAGAACTTCATAAACACGGTTATGTGAAGACTGACCATCCTATTTACTCATTATTTCAACCATTATATCTTCTGAGAGAATGTCGACATATGGGATTTATTTTATGTGATGTATTACAAAGAAGAATTTTCGGGTTTAAGCTAGTACTTGATTAATCTCGAAACCGTAACTGAAGCATATTCATAATACTTATCGATTTTGAGGTTGAGAACAATTTGTATTGTTCAATAAAATATGTCTGAGAAAGAAAATCCTAAAAATATTAGATTGCATATTTCTTCATGAATGTGATAATTTGATATTGCTGAACTCCAAGGAGCATAAGAGTCCGTGAACTGATTTTCCTTATTCGCGACCTATGCAAATGTTCCTGAAACTTTTGAAATTTTCTTGTATACTCATCTATGTTGCACAGACACGGACACGGGATTCGGTTACGACACGACACAGTTACGGGGACACGTCGACTCTCAAAAAAGCGGGTTACGGGGACACGTCGTATGTATTACAAACACCATTAAAATGAGATTTTACAATAATATACACAACAAAATAATTATACTTATTTTTAAAATATTTAATTACAAATGAAATAATATTAATAATAATGAAATAACGATCAATTTTTTCATAAATAATGCTTGGATTTGACTAAAAGAAGAATAAATTAGCTTTACATTTAGTTTATTTTGATTTTCCAAATCAGAATAAATCATTTGTGGTGTGTCCGAAAGTGTCCAATTAGTATCGGCAAAGTGTCCGGTATCGATTTTTATGGGATACATGATATGGCGTGTCCATCGCGTGTCGATAAGTGTCGTAACCGTGTCATGTCCAATCGCGTGTCCGACACGGTTACATCATCTTTCTAGACGTGTCCGTGAAACATAGATACTCATAAACTAAATTTTTAGTTCCCGGACTATTACTTTTAGATATGTTCATGGAATTCCAAAATATCCCGAGTTCGTGAACTTGTAAGTTTTGGGGTTCTATAAAACTCCGACATTGTTTGATGGTTCATGGACCGTATTTGTTAATTTGTGAGATAAATTTTGCACGGTCCTTAATCGAAAAAACGCAGTTTATATTGTTTTTTGTATTACAAGAAAAACTCCTCAAATGCTTACATGGATTCCATTCTTTGGAATCAATCTATATTGAGAAGTTAAAAAAAAATTGGGATCAAAGTAATTCGAAACATGGAAACTAGTTCACGAACTTGCTTTGGATGCAAGTAGTAGTTTCTTGAACTTTAAGCAACCTAGCCTGTTTTATTATTATAAATAGATGACTTTATGCAATTAAGAAATTTAACCTTGCATGTTGTTAACTAGTTTCTTCCAGAGTCGTCCTCTAAAGACCTAAGTTCTCCAATAAACATAATTAGGTTTCGACTTTAGAAACTTCACTCGGGATTAGTGAAGATCGGTCAGACTATCGTTCAATGAATAGATATTTATATCCAAATTATTATCTTGATTATCATAGTTCTCGTCTATTCAAAAAGTAAGTCTTTTCTGTGATGCAGTAATTCAACAATTATTCATTGAGGATTAAGATTGATAGAAACTAGAAAAATTTCTTCGTCTTTGACTTTGTAGTTCCGCAAGATCAACATCTAAACTCAATTTAGACTGATCTTATGAGATAAGATTAATTATTGCATCTCTATAAATTTTGAAGATAATATGTTATCCTAATTGTTGAGGTTTGTTTGATATCTTTTTTTACTTAAAGATCTCTTAAAGCAAAGAAATTTTCATTACCTTGATTAAAACATATTTGAAGAAAATCAAATAAGTGTCATGTTAGAGGCGGGGTAGCACTAGTCTTCACGAAGGGCCGGTAAAGGACGTCATCTAAGAGAATCAAGTGCTTATGGTCTTGCGAGATCCAAGAGACCTAACAAGGACAAATGAAGTTGAGTTTATAGAAGGATTGATTTGGTCTCAATTACATTCAAACCCGAAGTGTGATAGTAAGCTAGTGTTTGGTAACTTCTTAATATAGTGTGGTGTTCAAACTAGACGAGGTCCTGGAGTTTTATTGCTAGATTACAGGTTTCCTCGTTAATATAATTTTCGGTGTCTAGTATTATTTCTTTTATGCATTATATTGTTGTATATGTATGATTGAAATGTCACAAGTAGTAGGTTAATCAACCTAGATAGTTTTAGTTTGGTAGTAAAGATCTTACAAGACTTGTTCTTGTTGATCAATACAGATCTTGGAATATTGATCATATAAGACTTTTTCTTGATTGAATTCGGGTCTTAAAGGTTCAAGTACATTCTAGGTTGACCTTGAAAATTTGTATCGTAATTAATCATCTAAAGGATTACTTGTTTTACAATCTTGAATACGGATTTTGTTTCTGAATGTTTAGATTGTACAAGGATTGTTCATACGGGTTCACGAATAAAAAATTTTAGTGATGAACTAGTTGTCCGAGTCGTCCTCTAAAGACCCAGGTTTCTTCGAGAAACATAATTATTTTATGACTTTGAAAACTTCACTTGGAATTTATGAAGCTCGGTGATCAGACTATATTTTACCCGATATTATCAGGAATCTTATCTTGATCATCGTATGGTTATTGTCTATTCTAAAGAACCGTCTCTTATGCTATATATATCCATTCAAGAACTATTGATTTAGGAATAATATTGATAGAAAGTAAAAAGAGTTTTTTGAATAATATAGTTCCGCGAGATTAACGTATAAATTTGATTTAGACTTATCTTGTGAGGTAGAATCGATTAGGCATATTTATAACTTTTGAATAGAATATGTTATCATTATTATGAGGTTTGTTTAATATATTTTTTATCTGGATATCCCTCAAAGAAATAGCTTGATTGAAACATAGTCGAAGGAAATCAAATAGGTGTCTTATTAGAGGTTGAGCGGCACTAATCTTCAGGAAAGACTATGAAGCAACTCTTAGTCTTGTAAATGACATCAGCTAGGGGAATCAAGTGCATGGGTCTTGCGAGATCAAGAGACGTTAAAAGGACGATTTGATCTGGATATCTCAGAGGGTTGATTCAGTCTAAATTACATTCCAGCCTGAAATCTGATAGTAGGCTAATATTTGTAGAGGCTTAATATAGTATGAATTCAAACTAGATAAGTAACTGGGGTTTAATATTGTATTGCAGGTTTCCTTGTTAACAAAATTTCTGGTGTCTTGTGTTATTTCTTTTATATATTATATTATTTTATTTGAATAATTAAAATACCACAAATAGTAAGTTAATCAACCTAGATAGTTTTAGCTTGATATTAAAGATCTTACAAGAATTTTTCTTGTTGAATTCAGATCATAAATGACTTTTTCTTAATATTGAATTCGGATCTTGAAGGTTCAAGTACATACTATGTTGACCTTATAGATTTGTATCTTAATTAATCATCTCAAAGATTCTGTGTTTTACATTCTTGAATACGGATTTTGTCCCGAATATATAGATTGTATAAATATTGTTCATATAGGTTCATGAACAAAAAATTAAGTGGTGCACTAGATATCCTCTACTTTTCAATATAGGTACATCATTCTCTCTAGTAAAATATAAGCAAGTTACTATGATTTTTATAAAATATATTAGTTTCAGAAGAGGTATACAATTGTTATGTTGTAAGTCCTTTGTCGTAGATGGATGACGTTACGCTTAACATGCAAATTAGGAATCTCTTGGTAACATAACAGATTGGTCATTAAACCATTTTTTTTTTTTTGCTGTATGTGCCTGTTTTACGTTAACTCTTGAAAATTAAATTGCGGAAAGTGACACCTTTAAAAGTCATCAATTAATTACGACTAATTTTACGGTTAATTTTGTATATTATGAGTCCCTGTTTGTATATGAAAGATTAATATGTTGCCATTTTTTTTTTTGTAAAATTCAAACTTAATAAGTTAAATAAAGGCCGAATCTTTATTTTTATTTTTGAAAAAAGGAAGGTTATATTAAAGAAAAGGTAATGTACATGTCCTAAATACATGTGTAAGACCAAACAAAATAAGACTCAAGGAGATATCCTTAAACACTTTAGTATCTGTATCCATGGCATTATTGACTTTTTAAGGATAATAAAGGCTAAATGTTGGTCGTCTGTCGGCTGTAATAGTTGGAGAGGTTTTAATTCATCAATCAATTTCCGTCACCGGCTCACCGCAAATTTTAGTCATAGTTACTTGGAAAGTTAGTTGTTTTACCATAAGAAAATTAAAATCAAGTCAAAGATTATATCAAATCTTTTCTACAATAAGTAAATTCAAGTTAAACAATTATTATAATGTACATGGGAGATTGAGATTGTTATAATTTCAATGAGAGACTGAGATGGTTCTACCGGTGAGATTCATATGATAAATTGCCGTTTGTTTATCATTTCCTCATTTGGATCTTGCGTATGAGATATTGTGAGGAGCAGCAGCGTGTGAGACAGACTCGGCATTGGTGCTTTATTTTATATCCCTTAATATTTCGGTATTAAGGAACCGTCAATTGTCTTGGTATTAGTTCATGGCTAAGGGTTTTTTATTTTTTT
This sequence comes from Papaver bracteatum, assembly GCA_023529315.1. Taxonomy (NCBI): domain Eukaryota; kingdom Viridiplantae; phylum Streptophyta; class Magnoliopsida; order Ranunculales; family Papaveraceae; genus Papaver; species Papaver bracteatum. The sequence continues at coordinate 836,896 of JAJJWX010005092.1, forward strand.
TACGCCTAATTTTATTTTATTTCATCGCATTGATTTTGTCGATGAGTTGGTAAACATGCCCTAGATTATAAAAGGTAAAATTTTTATAATTATTATTTTTAATCAAAAATAATTTGAATCAAAGTTAAATTCAAGAATTCAGATCAAATATATAAATTGTCGGACCTTTACACAACTAGGATTTTTCGACACCTTCATTATATACCCAATAATAAAAAATTTATTAAAAATATGAAGAATAGAATGAAGAACGGAACAGAAAGTCATGGAAGGATGAGCGCTTTCGAAATAGATATTGTTGGTTTTTTTGCCGCTTTTGACGAATCAATTACTCAATTATACACGAACCAAAAGAGAATAGATGAGATTCACTTCGTAAATCCCATACCTAATTTTATAAATGATTTGAAGATATTAGATGTGCACCTTAATTATGGGAGGGAATGGTGGAACCTTCACCCAACAATAAGAGAAAAAGCATTGTGTTTGATGAAAATGAAGCAATAACACCAACTGTTGTGATAAAGGGGATACACAATGTAGATATACTGACGCTGAAAAGACGACAATTGGTGAGATTGATTGTTATGGTGAGGCTTAGAGAGTGGTATTAGTCTAGTATAGCTAGGGATGTCAACGGATAATATCTGTCGGATATTTAGAGATCTGTATCCGATAGGTTATAAGCACTATTGGATATTCGATAATATCCTATAAGATATCAAAATTCAGGTATCGATTCCGATAGACTAAGCTATCGGATATCGGAAATTAATCCGATAATATCTGGTTCTGACAAAAACAAAAACAAAAAAAACCTTGTAAAACATATTTAGAATTGAAATTTAAGTTCAATTTCTCAAACATATCATCCAAATTATCTTCAAACACATAAACAGTCTTAAAAACACTTAAGTAGTTAAGTCTCTTACATACAAATGAAAAGAAACACAAAACAAATGCTAAGGAAAGTAGGAACTAAAAAAACTTAGAAACACAAAGTCTTTGTCACTCACTGCATTACAACAAGTCAACAAAAAGTCAATAACATTCAAATAAAAAGGAGGCATATAATACAAAAAAGATAAGGGTTATTTAATGTTTCGCACCCAAGAATTGACCAACACATTCATCTGGTACCCAACATTTTGAAAATTAAGGGTTGGTACCCGGACCCATCATTGACCGTCAAGTCAAGCATTTGAACTAACAGGTTGTTACCTATATAATAAATATTATTAATAAATCTTAAATAATTAACGGTATTAACAGTCGTTAACACGTGAATTTTGTAAAATTTGAGTGATCTCATAAAGTTTATTTTAGTGGTTAGAGATGGATTATTCCAATGGCTACACCCTTTCCAACACCATTATCTTCTTCCTCTCTTCTGCACTTGCAACTCTGCCATTACATTTTTCTTTTTCCTTTTTTATTATGGAAGTTGTAATTCAAGATGGTAATATGTTATATTTTTGTTGTAGGTTGGTGATAGTGGATTGTAGTTGCATTCAGTTTGAAATCAATTATGCTTCCAATCAAGAACAAGAGTGATTTATCACAAATATTTATTTATTAACCTAACCCTTATACATGTATAATTAAGTTAATCAAACAAAACCTCGATAATAACAGATGATTCAACATACAACATTTTTTTATATTGCCTGTCACTTTTCATAAAAAGTTGTAAGAGATGAATCTCTATATGCATACATCAAAATATTTACACCAAACAGCCAACCCACAATAGTCTCTTCCTCATTTTCAAAACGACTAATTCGGGACTTTGATCTTCTATCAAAAAAATAAAAAAAAAAAAATAATCAAGAATTTGATCAAACACGGTGTGTATGAATGAAATTAGCGATACCCATGGTAAGAACAACACAAATTAACATTCATCTTCTTCCACACCAGCTAAATCAAAGAACCTATTAACAAAATTTTCATTTCTTTTTTACTTATTTGGTCCTCTTCTTCTCTCAATTCCATCTTTGAATATTGATTATCCCCAAATTGGATGATATACAACTAGAAACACTTATAGATCTAATAAACCCCTATTATTAAACAAACTTATTGATAACAAATCACTCAAAACCCCAAATCCACCCAGAAACCCTAACCGTAACTATGATTTTTGTTTGAGAAGAGGATGAAATATGATGGTTAGAGAAAATATCTTCTAATATGTCCAACTCGTTTTTCATCGTAGCCATACACTATGATGACTCCTTGAGATTAAGACATGTGTTATGTCTCTAATAGAAAGTTAGGGATTTTTGTGTCATTGTTATAAACCAGTGGTATAATACAATAACAACAATAGTTCTGTTATGGAAAATTAACAAAGTTAGTTCAACGGCTTGACTCGACAGTCAATAACGGGTTCAGGTGCCAACCTTTAATTTTTAAAATGTTGGGTACCAAATCAATTCGTTGGTCATTTGTCGGGTACCAAACATTGAATAGCCTAAAAGATAATAGATATAAATAAATGTACCTTATTTTCATAAATCTCTTTCCCTGCTTTTTCATCAATCTCGGGATTTGTAACAAAAACAACATCCCAAAGAATCAGGAAAAACACATTCCCTTAAAAAACAAGAACAACAAGTAAACAACATTTTAACACACTTATGAACATAAAGTAAACAAAGTAATATACCTTAGCTTGAGAGGTCTCGACAACTTCAACAATCTTCAATTTTACCTGAATTAAAAGATTTAACAACATTTCATGCCTCGCTAAAAAAATAAAATCCCCAACAAGAATACAGCATTTAAACACACACATATGCAGAAGGTTAACAAGTAATATACCTTAGAATCATCATTCAAAAATCCTTGTTCGAGTTGTGCAAGCTCAGCAAGTGTTCTTTTGTTCCATAATCTGTTTGAGGACTGGACTAAAAAGATAAGCAATAAGAGTTAAATAGAGGGAAGGAATCTTGATCTCATTAGATAAACGACATATTAAGATGAAAAACACAAGTTAATTACAAGACCATTTTAATCTTAGATGAAGAAGTCCCATGAATCAGAGTCAAAGGAAGCTTAACATCTTTTCTGCACTCAAGCTGAGCTTTCTCAGCCAATGTTCATCCAAGTAAAACATTATCTGAACTGGATCTTTTTAATCGTTCTGATGTAACATCATCATCATCAGTTTGTTTTAGTTAGTTAAATAATATACCTGATTGGATTAGTATTTTGATCCAACAGGATAAAAACAATATGTAAGCAATGCTTATCAATGCAATTTTTCTTTCCTATTTAAAAAAAAAAAATTATTCATATATGACACTAGAATATGACCCGTGCCGTAACGGCCCGGGCGTTGGGTTGTTGTTGCTCCTGCCAACATTATCTTCTTAAGCCAAAGATACTAAGTGAATTACGCTGTAGTTCAATACGAATTACATTTTACGACCGTCACATGTTTAATGACGATCTGGTTTTTGGATGGGTTTTGTTTCTTTTGGTATTCTGATTATCATTGGCACTAATTTGGCCCGTTGGATTTTCATCGGTCTGCATTTTTGTCTGGAAAATCTAGCACGATAATTCTTTAGAATCGTTTTTTAGGGACTATGGTTTTTTTGCGGGGACCATGGTTTTATTTTCCTAGCGACGTGTTCGGTTGGGAAATATTTTTTGCGACGTAACCGAACTAAGGTTCGGTTGGAAAATATTTTTTGCAACTAACCGAACTATTGTTCGGTTGGTAAATATTTTTTGCAACTAACCGAACTAACCAGTTCGGTTGGAAAAAGTTTTTAGCAACTAACCAGTTCGGTTGGGAAATGTTTTTGCAACTAACCGAACATAAGTTCGGTTGGTAAATATTTTTTGCAACTAACCGAACATTGAGAAAAATATTTTTTGCAACTAACCGAATTTGTGTCTAAAAAACCATGGTCCCCCAAAAAAACAAGGGTCCCTAAAATACGGTTCATTCTTTATGCAGAACAATCAAAGACTACCAATGTTAGAAATAAACTTACAATTCAACATTTTGGAACCACTAATTTTGTTAGTTACTTTGGCTATTTGACCACGACTACAATCCAACATTTAACAATGTAATAGCTATTCCAAGTTAAATGTGACCTTCACATGGTAACCAAGCACAATCATTTTGACTGTGTTAGATCTTTCGGACACCAGAATGAATTATCGGTTTCAGTTAGCAAGCAACTGACCCCAGAGATAAACTATATGAAACTGAAAACTGTTAGTATCAATACGTGTGAGCACAATCTCTCGAAACTCTATATATTTAGTACTTTGGAATGTTTTCAGCCACAAAAGGCGCCACCAAAGTAGAACAAATTCAAGAAATTAAAATAACAGCCAGTAGACCAATACAATTTTAATATTTAATTATGCTTGCTTTTATACTCCCTTCTTCCCACAAAAATTGGTTCTTTTATCTCTCTAGATTTGTAAGAAAGAGTAGTGGGTTCTGTTTTAAACTCTCGTCATACACTTGGACAAATTTACAACCCCTGCAAGAAGTAACTTGCATTCGAATTGGCCATGGTTTCCATTCATCTCCATCGAACAGCTAGTTGAGAGTCTAGTAGACAGTTGTCTGAAAGATCCTATGAGGACTCCATGTAAACTGGAAGACCATCTTAGTTGAGAGTCTAGTAGACAGTTGTCTGAAAGATCCTATGAGGACTCCATGTAAACTGGAAGACCATCTTTGTCTCCTGTTACGGGGTTTAGCAGATTAAAATAGAACAATAACATATTGGGAAAACTTTGGAAAAAGATAACAGTAAGCAAAATATACGTCGTTGGTTCAATTCTAGAATGTTATGAGAAATTCGTGTATATGGATTTTTTTTCAAAATGTAATTTGAAATTGTGATGTGATGGCGTACACTCAAAATTCTCCATGGAGCATGCCCACATCTAGACTGGTAACTTCGGTGGTAACTCATGTAATCTAAGGGGCCATCTTCATTTCCTGCAAACCTGAAAAAAGATGATATATTAAGCAAAAATGGAAGATATCGATTGAAAAAAATACATTTTCGTTCTTATGTAAATACCTTTCCTCCGTATATTTTACCGCTACCGTGTCGGCCTTCGCAAATGAGTATGCAAGATAGGATTCAACCCTCTTGAACACGGCCATGGCGTATGGATCAGCTAAATCCGCTTCAATGCCTTCATTTCCTTCATCGAGCATTGCAAAAACATCAAGAATAGGCAGCCTCTGACGATTAAATTCCCTAACGGGGCACATTGTGATGCAATTTACCCATATCACAGGGTGTCAGATTCACTGTCTACACCTAGGAAAATGACTCGAACCCTTAACATCCTGATACAAAATATCCAGTCCCCATGCCAATCAAAAAAACAAACAAAATGTCCAATCCTAGGTTGGTTTGCACACTGTAGATTACCAACCATTTTAGAGACCCAGAATTTTTGGAAGCAATATAAAGAACACCCATATTCAGATTGACACCACTTAAGCAGACTAATAGAAAAACAGACATTACCAAGGTAAACATCAATGAAATCATCACAAATCGACCTTCCTTACCACTTTGTTATGCTAATAGATTATTCGAACTGTTTAAGAAGATGAAAACCAAAAGCAGCAGTACGCTGCAACTCCTTTGTAACTTCCAATTTTAACTTCCTAGAAAAATATCGTAACTAAAAAAAAATCAAAAAGATTTAAGTAAGAATATCCAAATAGAGAAGCTAATCACAACACACTTAATCTTTTGTTTAAGGCAGTTCTCTACAAAGTGCTTTAGTTTAACAATAATCAATCTTGTTGTATACTCAGGATCAAAATGGTCAAAGTGGCAGTCATAGGCACAGTTAAAATGAAAAAGAACATGTTATCTTTCTCTTTTATGCAACCTAAATTAATTAGAAAGTAGACAAAATGGATAACAAAAATTTGAAGTTTGATTCGTCTCTAGTTTCGTTAATGGATTGTATTTACTGAATTCCAAAAAATGTAACATCACAACATAATGAAATGTAAGTATATTACCTTAACACGTGAATCCTTTAATTCAATGGTTCTTCGACAGATGAGGAGACTATCAAAGGCAACAAATTAGGAACGTTTGGCTGGGCTCGAACTGACATTTAATGTTACAAAGCAAAAACTTAATGGAAGGAGACTGAGCTGGCCTTTTTGAACGTTTTTGAACACTATTACTTCTGCATCTTTCTCCGCTATATTCTCTATACAAACCTTTGAATCAGAATTTCATGTAGATCAAAAGAATTCTTATCAAAACTTACTCAATCCATTTAACTACGATATTATGGCGTAAGATAAAAAATGATGCTAGTGGGATTTGGTCCTCTTTCAATTGCAATCTTTTGAAGGGTTTACTTAATGTTCTTGGTTATCTAAGTTTACATGGTTTTCACTGTATGAACCCTTGGGTGAATCTCATGATATGAAAATCACACTTACGTTTTGCATTCCATCAAATTTACCTGAGATGGATGGAAACTCTTTTCCCCGTATACCATCAAATTTCTGCAACAATACACCCACCAATTAAGAAAATCCAATCATCGAACAACAAATTTAAATACAAATGTAAGAAAAATTAATTCAAGCTAAAAGGGTAGTGACCTAGTAGTTTTGAGAGAAATTGGTGAGGAAAGAAATGGAGAAATCTTGGAAGATGAAGACCTCTCTTGACGTTTATGTAGGGGAACATTTCAAGGGGTTGTTGTTAATGGGTAACCTGGATGAAAGGGATAGAAACGTATGAAATTCATTAGCCGGGATTGAATTAAAGGGATTAAATGTCGAAAATAATGGTGTTGTTAATGGGGTTCTGTAATGGAAGAAAAATGAGAGGAGAAGAAGCAGAAGGAAGCATAAAAATGGGATTAAATTATGGCATGAAGAGATCACAGCCGTTGGAAGAGGGCTTATAAAATGGCTTCATTCTCAGCCACGATTTATCCTTGCTACTTTAAGAGGAATGGGAACCGTTGATCACTTAAAGCGATCTATTCACGTCAATCGGATCGGGAAAAATACATTTTTTTTTTGAAGCATGAAAGTTCAATAAACTACGGGACAATTACATGATGGTATACATTACCCCAAGATTCATCAATTACAATTAGATTGGAAAGCCATAAATCCACAGTAACATGATATCGGAGCAGGGTCGCAGTTTTCATATCAAAATTGCATCGAGGGCGGATGTCGGTTTCGAAGGTCAGAAGGCCTTCGGTCAATGCTTTCCACAAGAAAAGCAGTAATTTTGAAGGACACCGTAGTGTCCGCAGGAACTCAAATGGAGGTAGAGATGTCCGATGAAATTGATTGAAACTGCTAGTCAAGCCTTTGTATCTTGATGCTGCTGTTGTGAACTGCCTGAATGATAAGTGTGAACTCCATTGTTTTTCATCTTTATCCATAACTTCAAATATGTCTTTTTAGATTTGATAGAATCTTGATTCAGAAACCACTCAGTGCCCTTGAAGTAAAAGTGCTAAAGCTAAAATGCTATTACAAAAGCTGCTACAAACGAACCTAAGAAATACACAAATTATAGACTCAACCTAGAAAACACTAATGTCTTAGATAGCAACGAAAACAATTTTCTTGTAAAGTACAGTGAAACTGAAGAAGAGTGTCAAGTAAATGAGTGAAGTTCACCGGCCAATTCGCATAATCAACTAGGTATTGCATGCTGTTGAGAAATAAGTGATATTGATGATGTGATACATTGCTTGAAAATCTTTATTCATGGTTTCCATCATGCGACGTATTTGTATGTGATGCTTGCTGAGAAAAATCATCTTGGTCCAGACATAAGAGTTGATTCTAAAATATAGTAGAAGACCAAGGAGAGGAGGCATATGGAGCAATTTTCCTCGACTTCAAAACTAGTGCACCAAAAATGACAGTTAACAACATGATTAAAATGATTAGATGAGAAGTTGCATAAAACTTCCACTCTGGTTGAAATGGGTACTGAATCGGTTGATGAGCTAAGATGGGAATTATTTGTCTAAGCATCTTAACGATCCGGAAAACTGGTATCCCATCCCAGTTTGAATAAAACCATATCAAGGGAAGACTTTAGAAGGACCCAAAAACTGATGCAGAGAACACGGTTCCAAGGATATAACAAGCTCCTCGGAATACAATGCAATTAAGACATGAACATAAACATTACAAGCCTTTGCAACCAATCTGAAACTAGAACTAAATAAAAGACTACAAAGGAACACTGCAAACCAATGTAACATTAATCAAGGAAAAGAAAACATAGGTTTGAAAAACCCAAACACAGGACATCACCAAAAGATAAATCATGAACTGAGACTAAACTGATGGTTGAAACAAGATGCCTTAACTACTAAAAACAATAAAGGGCCTTCACTAGCCTAGCAAAAGCAAAGAAGAACAACATAACCCAGATATAGATGCAAAAAAAGAAAAGAAAAAACGGCTTACAAACTTCCTAAAGACAAAAAAGGAAAAGGAGGCGAAAAAACAAACAAACAAAAAAGAAAGAAACATGCAAAAGAAAAAAAGATTACTATTGGGTTTTCAGAAAGACTGATATGGGAATCAAAAGGGTTTCAGGGATAAAAGGGACCGGCGGGTCAAATCAAAAACTTCTGGTAGAAAAAGCTTGAGAATTACCTCAAGGGATGAAGAGGCTATTATAATTAGGAACCAATCCAGAAGGATTGTTGATGAAGATTATACCTTGAGAAAACTAGATGGAGTCTCAATCCCAGAAGCACCATAACTTAAAAATAAGATGAAATCTCCATGAACAAAATTGGGTATCACAATATGCCAGCAATCGACCTAATTGATGCAGAAGGCCGGTGAATCGAGATTTAGCTGATGAGCTCTGCTAAATCCATGAAGGTTGAATTAGGGTTTGGAGAAGACGGAAAGGTTTCAAATTTGGTTTAGGGTTTTGTTTTTCTCCTCTTCTTCGTTAGCCAAATTCGATTTGTGTAATCTACTCTAAATTAACTTGTTGATTGAACTGGTACTGCTCAGATCTAAGAAGATCCGAGCAGTTTAGGTAGTCAGAAATAAAAGGGTCTCTCTGCCGGAAATCGCTTTTAGAGAGGAGAGAGAAAAAGTTAATAGTGAAAAAATCGCTTGATGTCTGTAAAAATTGTAATGGAAAAATACATTTGTTTTTGTAAGATAGATTAGTAATTAATTTTTACACATTACACAATTTTTTCATGATTTTTTAAAGCCTTATATGCTCAAGGTATTCATCTGCGTATATATAAAATACAAGAAAGCACACCATAAATATCTACAATACTCCCTCCGTCTTGATTTAGTTGAAGGTATAGGTGTTTTCACGTAGATTAAGAAAATGGAAAGAGATTAATTTTTTTTCCATATATATCCCTTAATAAAAATTGTTAAAATATTTAAATCTCCTAGTTTTTTGTTCCTTGTTTCTAGTGGTGATTCCAATGCAGGGTCAAATTAGGAAAAAAGTGTGAAAATTATGGAAACCTTCATCTATTTTGGTACCAGAAAAATCCCTAAACCTTCAAGTAAAATAGGACGGAGGGAGTACAAAACAGCATGGTTTTTTTAGCACCGGTGGCCAGATAATATTTTTAGAGATAAATGGATGATCCGACCATCCCGATCACATCCTAGCAATAGACATCCGACGATCATGGTGTTTGTAACCTCTTTTATTATGAACCTTAATTTATTGATCTTTAATTAATGGATCACATAACTCAAGATATTAATTAATGGATAACATAACTCAAGATATTAATTAAAATATTAAATGTAGAAGCAAACAAAAAATGCTTAGGCCATATATATTACGGTTACAAACACAATAATAAGATAATTTTGGACCGGATTAAACGTAAACTGGCAATTAGGATACATAACCGTACATTTATTCATTTTGTGTAAGATATTCAATGAAATCATATATGCATTAACTAGATTTATTTCTTCAAGAAAAATTAACTAAATTTAGTTGTTGGAAGGTACATTTGATGGAAAGTGATATAGATATGTAGACTATATATTACTTAAATAATTTGGTTGTCATATTTCATATATATATATATATATGGATAATTTTATTATGTATTTATGAACATTATTTTAGATTAAAGGAATATATAAAACTTTCAGGAATTGAACAATCAAAATGCTAGAGAAAAAAAAGTACATCAGTCAGATTAAGGCAGTATCGTTACGGCACGGTCAGATAACATTTTGAGAGACAAACGTTATATCCGACCATCCCAGTCACATCCTAGACAAAGACATCTAACGGATGTAAGATTTGTAACCTCCTTCAATTATTAATATATTCATTGATAACCCTCATAATTAGAAAAAAATTAATGTACCAACAAAAAAATCCTTACCAATTATATGCTAAAACTATGTAAAACTCATATTTTATATTTAAAAAAAAAATCAGACTCATATCTTTTTAAAATCGAATTTGCCCGCCTTCATCAACCTACAAAAATAATAACATTTAAATATTTGTGGCTACAACATGTAAAACTCTTATTTCTGCCTTGAAATAAACTGAATGTCCTTAATCAACTTACAAACAAAAAAGAACATTATGTTAAAAATACGAAAAATTCATTTTCATTTAACTCATTTTTTTTTCGGGAAACAATCAAAAAATAAATATAGATACATATAATTGAGATCTATCCAAATAACGAATCACCAAAATTTTTTACTTCGATCGCAGACCTAATTTTAATTTTATTGAAAAAAAAAAGGTTATTTTAAAACTTATAATTGACCTAGCTAGGACATGTACACTCGCAAGTTTTCATTCTTTGCGGCCTTGCAAATGGGACAACAATCTAGCTTGGAATCACATTTGTTTAAAGCTATATACACTGACACTGAAACCTCAATCTTTTCATAAACCTTCCTGATTTTTTGGGCGGTTTCCTTTTTCCTCCGCATTTTTTAAATTTATTTTTTTATCTTCTTGATCCTGAATGTCTTTTCCTCCATAACAACACGATTGAACATCGTCATCTAAACCTTCCATATTACCGACCAATTAATATCACCAAATCTTTCTATATTATCATGATTCACCTCCATCTTTCTCAACTCCTGATTTGGTGTTGCAAATATCGAATATGGAAAAAGTGCAAAGTGATGTTATATTTCAACCAGAAATATATGGTTGCAAATGTCGATGAAGATTCAACATAATCGTCTGAATACAACACAAAACAGTATCAAATACCACCAATTTTTAAGGATCAACTAAAAAAAAAATTTTATTTCAGAACAAAATAAAATAATTTACCCGACATTTTATCAGAAATTATTATTTTAATCAATTACAAGTATAGCGAATTCATAATTATTTGGATGATAAATATCTTAGATTTTCATACCCAAAAATGTTATATAACAAATAATATCAAAATGACTAAATGTCGGTAGAGTCGTACAAAACTTTGGTTGGTAACCTAGCAACAAGCTGAGAACTAACCCCTTTTTGAATACCAACCCCTAATCTGTAAAAAAGAAATTTACCTACCCCACTACTGACGTCATTGCGACAGACGGTTTCTTCAATCTCTTAAAAAAACACAAAGTATCCTCACCTAGTTCTCCCAACGTGGTAAAGGCTAGGACACCCAAACCATAACCATCTGAAACACATTGGTCTAAGTATTTGTTACGTTTTCGCAATACAACATTGGAAATGGCTTGGCCGGGGACAAAAGCATGCACACCTTCACATGTGAAAGGTGAGACTCCTGTAACATCCATACAAACATCCTGACCATTCTCCCAATTAAGAACAAGGATGTCATCAGGACGCAAATCTCTATTATCATCAGACAAAAACCCAAGGGCGGCTTCTTTACGAGCGGGCACACCATCTTTGTAGCAAATGTCAGTAATTACATCACGTACCAGGTCATTCCGAAACTTGAGCCCCACATCCTTGGCAAAATGGGAGCGTGATCTCCAAAAATATCCATGGGTCTATTACAGCTTGAGCAGAGGCCACCTTCAACAAACATGGGGATACCAAGGCGGTAGGATACTACATCTCTAAACTGTCTCGGTCCAAGACATTGATTCAGTCCGCTGATTGGTACGGCCAAAAGGTAATCTTGAGCATGCTTAACACGATTGCATTTTCACAAAATGGAATCTCTTGCAGACATAGAGAATTGGTTGGGGATTTGCTTCTGCATCGAAATAAGTGAATGCCGATGAGTGCATAGAAGGGTGGGAAGTATCATCAACGCAATAGGTAGAAGGTAAACCACATACCTGGATGAAGTTCTGAATTGCCGACTGATAAACAAAACCTTTGTCTGAAGAAAATAAGTTCCCAAGAATCACCTTTTGAACAGAAACTGTTTGACTCTGAGAAGCAAGATAACAATAGTGTCGGGTATCTGCCATAGTGTAAATGCCAAGACCACCTTCCTTGATTGGAAGAGTAGCTAGTCGCAGTTATAAAGGACCGAAACCTTCCCCGTCACCTGTGACCACAAATTCTCATGGGTTAAAATAAATCTTATCATAGTTGGTAGTATTTATATATTTAAATTATTATGACCAAAAATTATTTTGACTTATGCGGTGACGTTACGGCACGGGTTATTTCTAGTCATATATATAAACTAAAATTTAGTATACTATTTTTTTTTGGGTCCAAACATTTGATGAACAATATCAAAAAATATGTAATCAAATTTAGGTTTTCACAAATCCTAATGCAAAAATTAGCTAATCCCTTTCAAAATGTGTGTAAGTGTTAATTAACAAAACTTTAATCAATAAGGAGGATAACATGATTTTAACATCAAATTTTGTGAACGGCGAATAACATGAACATTATATTTTAATCTTTGATGTTACATATGATATAAATGTTTATTTAAAGAAAAAAAAAGTAATGTTATAATTTTTATATCATCCATCAAAAATATTATGTTTTATGTATCATCTATGTACCGGATTAGAGGCTTGTATAAATAATAGTTAGAAAGAACGAAAACTTCCATAAGATTATTAGAACATATACATATTAAACATGATAGTATGTTAAACAACTTAGACAGTTTTTAAGCTTAAAATCTGTAAAACTTACAAGATTCACTCTTATGAATTCGTGTCTTTAAATATAGATTACAAGACTTGTTCTCGTTGGAATCCGGTCAGTGTATAGTTCGGGTACATACTAGGTTGATTCTTGGATTTCTATTTTTGAGATCGTCCAATACTTACCGATTGTAACAAGTTTATCCATACATGTTCCCAAACGAAAGAGTTGGTGGTGTACTTGGTACCCTATCCTTTTCAAGGATGTATACTACTAAAAACTTATAGATATACCTAATGAATCTATCTCACAAGAATATCAATCTTGAAACTAGTTTTGGATGAATTCCTCAAAATCTTCAAATCTTAGATCCTAGTAGATAAGTATTGTATGCCATCGAGATTGAAGTTCTATCAAATCTTATATTTGATCAATAATTTTTAATGTCCATCTAGCAGAAGAGAAGGATCTAGGAATAGACAAAAATTATATATGAAAAAGCGGGAGTCTAACAACCACACCCAATATTTCGTTAGGCAATCTGTATGGACTAACTTCAATATAATTTCGAGAGAATCAACTAGACAGTCAGACTCAATCAAGGAAATATATCCAAGAGTTATGTCTCTGTTTCTCAATGTAATCAGCAAATCAAACAAATAGAATCCGTGAGCCCGATTATTATGAGAAACAACTTGAACGGTATCAAAGACTAATGTTCAAGTATCAATCAATTTCAATCAACAACCAAAGGTTGGATTTACCAATTGATTGAACTACACACAACCTGTGATATTTCAAATATATAAACAAATATAATGCGGAAAAGAAATAACACAGATACCGAAAGTTTTGTTAACGAGGAAACCACAAATACAGAAAAACCCTGGGACACAGTCCATATTTGAACACCACACTGTATTAAACCGCTACAGACTCTATCCTACTACAAGTTAACTTCAGACTGGAATATAGTTGAGCCCTAACCAATCTCACAATGATTAAGGTACATTCGCGATCCTTACATCTCTGAATCCCAGCAGAACTCTACACACTTGATTTCCTTAGCTGATCTCACCCACAACTAAGAGTTTCTATGACTCAAAGTCGAAGACTTGATAAAAAAATCTGTCTCCCACAGAAAAGTCTATTTTGATAGATAAATCTGTCTCCTACAGAAATAGCTACGAAGTTTTTTGTCCCGTCTTTTGATAAATCAAGGTAACCATGAACCAATAGATAATCCGATCTTATATTCCCAAAGAACAACCTAGGAATATCAATCATCTCACAATAACTTAACTATATGGTAGTAGAACAAGTTATTGTGGAATCACAAAGAATGAACAAAGAGCTTTGTGATTAATTTTATATCTTACCTATCGGAGATAAATCTCGAGCAAATGTTAGAGAATATAGTACTAAATACGATAGAACAAGTAAGATCGGACACACACAACTACAAAGAAAGTAGTTGGGTATGGCTTCAGAATCCTAATGAAGTCTTTAAGTCGTTAACCTATAATGGTTTTAGGAAAAACCTAGGTTAAAGGAGAATCGACTCTAGTCACAACTAGTATCACATAGGAGGTGTGGGGTTTAGGTTTCCCAGTTGCAAGAGTTCTCCCTTATATAGTCTACAAATCAGGGTTTGATAACTTTGTAACAAAGCAATCAATGTTCACCGTTGGATGAAACTTGATTTAAGATTCAAGCTAATATTTTTCCACCGTTAGATGGTCTTAGCTTGTTACACGCAAATGAAATATGCTTTCATTTAGATATGGGTAACCGTACCTAAACATGTATATTGAGTTGGCTCAATAACACTTAACCGAAGTTAGCCACATGAACACTTTTGTGTTAACCATATTCATCTTAAGACTTCTAGATCAAATCATACTCAAATGAATCTAATTGTGTTAATCATAGAGTTGTTCAATTATTTATATTCTCATAGAAGTATACAAGACACAATTGAAGCAAAATCGGATTGATTCTAAAGAATCAGTTCATGAACATTTTAGCCACGGTTTGTAAAGATTGAATTCCTTAATTTATAAATGTATTTGTTCATGAGTATGAAAATATACTTAGGAGATTTTAGAAATTAACCACACAAGTTTGCGAACGGGTACGCAAACTTAAGTTCCAGAGTTGATCATTTTCGACAGTTCGCAAACGGTATGCATATTATCGTTCTGGACCGAACTCAGGTGAATAAGTTTGCAAACGGGTACGCAAACTTAGTTCCCAGACTTTGACAGTTAAAAACGTTCTCATACGGGTATGCATACTTCGTTCCCAGACCTGAATCACTTTTACAACAGTTTGTATACGGGTATGCATGTTGTGCTATATCCAGACAAATATTAATTGTTTTAAACTCCCATTTCAATCATTGAAACATTCTTATAAGATGACAATAGCTATAAGCAATTTTCATGTGATCGAATGATAAATACGAAGCATTCCGAGTCTACATCAAATGACTGTCTCACACAAATCATGTAAGATGTTACCATGCGATTTTCACATGATCATCTTTTGATTTTCGTCAATAATAATGATTGACGTAGTTAAAGCAAAAAAGTTTTCCAACATATATTTTGAGAAAGATATAAGCGAGTTAAACTCAGCTCTAAATATCAAATGTGTATAATGTAAAGTATATATAGCTATACGACTTTGTATCAATAGGAGATAGAATATAATATACTTCTGAGTGATAGATGAGTTCAAGTATCTACATACCTTTTGTTGATGAAGTTCCACAAGCTCCCCTTAGTAGTTCTTCATTTTCAATCGATGAACGCCGCGAAGTCTAAAGCTCAACTACATATTTTATCCTAATCCGAGACATAACTATAAGTAGACTAAAAATCAAGACTTATAGTTTTGACAACTAAAATTGCCAAATAATCTTGAGATAGCAATGCTTGCGAGTTCGACCGAGCACTGCTCTAACAATCCCCCCCTTTGTCAATTTTATTGACAAAACTATCAATACATATGGATTACAAAGTAAATAAACTTTGTAGCTTCTCATCTAAATGCTTGATTTCCTTGGTTCTTCAACATTCCTTGAATTCTTCTACACTCCAAGTACTCCAGTGATTTTGAACATGTTCAACTCAGCATCATAGTTGTTGAAGATCCGTAGCCATAACAATAAGAAAACAGATGTTCTCGATTATTGTTATATAGTGTCATAGTATTATTACACCGCATCAAAGTTCAATTGTATCACAACTTTGACAATAATACTATGGTGATATGTATCACTCCCCCTTATTCAATACTTCATATCACAATAAAAACCACTCCCCCTTACATAATGACCCGTAAACCATATGTATGTAGTGTGAACTACCAAATAATTCTTCCCCTTTTTGTCAATATAAATTGGCAAAGGTACGAAAACTTACGGGATCATAATGAAATTCTCAAAGAGATTATTCATGACTAAAAGAGAACATATCAACTTTGTTTCGATGATTTTTCATAGTCGAAACTTAGTGTATTCATCAAGGAGTTTATAAAGATACAAGATAACTCCTACAATATTCCACAACCACACTCCCCACAAAGATTTGACAATTAAGAACTCTCCCCCATATAATGTCATTCTCGAAGAACAACAAGAGCGACCTTACTTTTACAAGAAAAGAAGGATTTCTTTGGACATTAACAAATCACATGAAACATGAATTTGTATCCAGTAAACTCAATTAAATTAACCACAAAAGAACCTTAATGATTAATTTAATCGGAAATGCTCAACATAAGAGAACTTATGGAGCCATACAGTACTTTCACGTAGAAGTAGATCAGGGAAAGATCAATATTGCGGAATATTTAAAAGTTCATTCTATCTTTTATCAATATTTTGACATATATGGGATAATCATAGTTCACGGTCGTAAACACACATATCCCATAACATTATTTGAAATATATGAAACCAATAAAGATTAATACTGCAAAAATCATCTTCCAAATAACTTAGAATTTAAATAAATAAATCTAAAACATTGCAAGATGAAAATCGTTGGCAATAGCTATGTGTAATCACAATAATTACTATTCCAAACCCTAGTTATCCTTCTTAAAAACACAAGAAAAAATCCTCATAAGAAGTTTCCTAGAATTAAGATTCTTGAAAATTTATTTATCGTCCACGAATTCCTTGTCGTAAACATACATTGGAACATAAGGTTCATGAAAAAATGAGTCAATTCCAACGAACCTTCTAGACCGATGCCAAACCAGGGCCTTCTAAATTTCAAGAGTTCTTAAAACAATAGCCTTTATTTGTTTAATCTCTTTCCTTGTTTCCTTCAATTCTTCAAGAACACCAGAAAACTTCTGAAGATTAGAGGGGATAGTCCTTGGTTTCTTCATATTCTTCCTTTTTCTCTTCAAAGTTGTAGAGGAAAGAGACTTATGTTTTTCCTTTATGATTGATGGCTTAACAATCATATTAACATCTTTTCCATCAGATGACATGATGCTTGGAGTCTCCATTCAAATATAGGATTGTGAGAGAAATATACAAATCAAGCTCTACAAGCAGTCTTGTGATAAAAAGAGTTTTCAGAGAAGGAAAAAGGAATGTAGGGTTAAGGAACCTTTATACAAGTAAAAGGATTCACGTACGACCAATTCGCATCCATAAAAAGGTAGAATTATCGATTTTAACCCTATTTCAATGATCAAAAGGAAATCATTTTCAATACCAATTTTATGATATGAAAAGATCAACAGAATTCCATAAAAACAAAAATAAAAAATAAAACCAAATTTTAATTTTACTAAAGCCTGAATTGTGCTCAACTCTTATCTCTTTGAAACCAGGCACATGAGACAAGATGCACTTCCAACACAATTAAGTTGTATTGGGGTGAACAATAATTTGTCCACCATACACTTCTTGTATGAAATTCTTAACATCCCTTTTCACAGAATGTTTAGACCTTGTTATTTTCTGCAGAGGTCTATCATTTCCTTTAGAGATTAACTTCTTCGGAGAAGTGTTGAGTTTACATACCTCAGATGAATTTAACTTCTGAACAAGTATGAGATTATTTGATAATTGATTTGCTCTCCGTTGAAGTTTGTTGACATATATCTTATTTTATGTTTGTACTTGAAACACTTGGAGAGTTCATGACCCTTAAAAGTACAATAAGAATATGTCAATGTGGATGACGATTCAGATACCATAGCCGAGCATGCTGCTAAACATAATGAGGTACCCGAAACATGTGAGATAGAATTTTCAGTAGATAGGGAAAAATCCATTTTATCCTCCAAAGTGGTTGAAGAAGTTTCTCTAGGAAGAATATCAAGATTGATGAACGTATTGCTACAGTTATCAAAATTAACATTTTCACCAAGAAGTGCAACACTTGATTTTTCATCTTCATTAGAATCATAGTGATCATACATTTCATCAAGAGTTCAGCAAGACCTTTGTTCCCAGTGTATTTTCTACGATTTGGACACTCATTAGCAAAATGATCAAAACCTTTACACTTGAAACACTGTGGCATATCCTCATCATCAGTATCGATGGTGTCCCTTTTTTTAGCAGGGGTACAGTCATGAGGTTTGACTAATGACCTGGTTTTATCTCAGATGAACCGTTTACTTCTCTTCAAAAGAAGATCTCTAAACTGTCTTGTGATCAGTGAGACTGAGTTGTCAAGATCTTCATCTGATGAATCAGTCTCATTAGGATCAACTACATAGTTGCCAACACTTTTACTTTTGTCAGGTAATTTAGTATTCTTTTGTGCTTTGAAAGCAATATCCTTTCCAGATTTGGATGTATGCTCATGATCAAAGATCTTTAACTTCCCAACAAGAGTATTTATGGAAAGTGAATCAAGGTTATTTCCCTCAACGATGGCATGCTTCTTAGAATCGTATCTGGATGGCAACGATATGAGAATTTTCATCACAATGTCCTTTTCAAGAACAGTCTTACCAATGCAAAAGATGCATTAACAATTTTAGACACTTTGTGATTAAAAACATCAAATGAATCTTCATCAGCCATACAAAGGTTTTCCCAATCAGAATTTAGGCTTTGAAGCCTAGCTTCCTTTTCAGAGGTATTTCATTCAAATACGGATTCTAAGATGTCCCAAGCATCTTTAGACCGAGTGCATGTAGTCACATGGTGATGAAAATTTGGGGTAATGACAATGTATGATAGCATTTAAGCTATCAGAATTTTTCTTTGCAGCGAGAATCTCGTCGGCCTCATACCTACCAATATCCTTTGCAATAGTTACACCGTCTACTGTAACCAATGGAGGATTATATCCATTAACAACATAAACCCATGATTGAAAATCACGTGCTTGGATAAAGGAACGCATAGCAACTTTACACCATAAGTAATTCGAGACATCGAAGACTGTTGGTACTTTTATAGAGATAGCGCTTCGGTCCACATAGTCATATTGCTACAAACATAGGCTTATGAGGTCTTAAATGTGTTTGCATGCTCTGATACCAATTGAAAAAGCGGGGGTCTAACAACCACACCCAATATTTTGTTAGGCAATCTGTATGGACTAACTTCAATATAATTCCAAGAGAATCAACTAGACAGTCAGACTCAATCAAGGAAATATATCCAAGAGTTATATCTATGTTTCTCAATGTATTCAACAAATCAAACAGATAGAATCCGTGAGCCTGATTATTATGATAAAAAACTTGAGCGGTAACAAAGACCAATGTTCAAGTGCCAATCAATTTCAATCAACAACCAAAGATTGGATTTACCAATTGATTGAACTACGCACAACCTGTGATATTTCAATTATATAAACAAATATAATGCGAAAAAGAAATAACACAGACACCAGAAGTTTTTGTTAACGAGAAAACCGTAAATGCAGAAAACCCCGGGACCTAGTCCAGATTTGAACACCCTACTGTATTAAGCCGCTATAGATTATAGCCTACTACAAGTTAACTTCAGAATGAAATATAGTTGAGCCCTAACCAATCTCACATTGATTAAGGTATAGTCGCATTCCTTACGTCTCTGAATCCCAGCAGGACTCTACGCACTTGATTCCCTTGGCTGATCTCACCCACAACTAAGAGTTACTACGACCCAAAGTCAAAGACTTGATAAAAAAATCTATCTCCCACAAAAAATTCTATTCTGATAGATAAATCTATCTCCCACAGAAATACCTACGAAGTTTTTTTTTCCATCTTTTGATAAATTAAGGTGAACAAGAACCAATTGATAATCCGGTCTTATATTCCCGAAGAACATCCTAGAAATATCAATCACCTCACAATAACTTAACTATATGGTGGTAGAACAAGTTATTGTGGAATCACAAAGAATGAGAAGAAGAGCTTTGTGATTACTTTTTATATCTTACCTATTGGAGATAAATCTCGAGCAAATCTTAGAGAAGATAATACTAAATACGATAGAAAAAGTAAGATCAGAACACGCAACTATAGAGAAAATAGTTGGGTCTGGCTTCAGAATCCCAATGAAGTCTTTAAGTCATTAACCTATAATGGTTTTAGGAAAAACCTAGGTTAAAGGAGAATCGACTCTAGTTGCAACTAGTATCGCATAGGAGGTGTGGGGATTAGGTTTCACAGTTGCTAGAGTTCTCCCTTGTATAGTCTTCAAATCAGGGTTTGATAACTTTGTAACAAAGTAATCAATATTCACCGTTGGATGAAACCCGATTTAAGATTCAAGCTAATATCTTTCCACCGTTAGATAGTCTTAGCTTGTTACACACAAATGAAATATACTTTCATTTAGATATGGGTAACCGTACCTAAATGTGTATATTGAGTTGGCTCAATAACAGTTAACCGAAGTTAGCCACATGAACACTTTTGTGTTAACCATGTTCATCTTAACACTTCTAGATCAAATGATACTCAAATGAATCTAATTGTGTTAATCATAGAGTTGTTCAATTGTTTATATTCTCATAGAAGTATACAAGACACAGTTGAAGCAAAATCAGATTGATTCAAAATAATCATTTCATGAACATTTTAGCCACGATTTGCAAAGATTGCATTCCTTAATTTGTAAATGTTATTTGTTCGTGAGTATGAAAACATACTTAGACGATTTTAGAACTTAACCACATAAGTTTGCAAACGGGTACACAAACTTAAGTTTCAGACTTGATTATTTCCGACAGTTCGCAAATGGGTATGCATATTGTCGTTCCGGAATGAACTCAGTTGAATAAGTTTGAAAATGAGTACACAAACTTAGTTTTCGGACTTTGACAGTTATAACCGTTCGCATACGGGTATGCATACTTAGTTCCCGGACCTATATCACTTTTACAACAGTTTGCATACGGGTATGCATACTGTGCTATATCCAGACAAATATTAATTTTTTTAAACTCCCATTTCAATCATTGAAACATTCTTAGAAGATGACAATAGCTGTCTCATACAAACTATTAGCTTATAAGCAATTTTCAAGTGATCGAATGATCAATACGAAGCATTCTGAGTCTACATCAAATGACTGTCTCACACAAATCATGTAAGATGTTACCAGGCGATTTTCACATGATCATATTTTGATTTTCGTCAAGAATAATGATTGACGTAGTTAAAGCAAAAGGTTTTCCAACACATATTTCGAGAAAGATATAAGTGAGTTAAACTCAGCTCTAAATATCAAATGTGCATAATGTAAAGTCTATATATAGCTATACGACTTTGTCTCAATAGGAGATAAAATAGAATAGACTTCTGAGTGATAGATGAGTTCAAGTCTCCACATACCTTTTGTTGATGAAGTTCCACAAGCTCCTCTTCGTAGTTCTTCTTCTTCAATCGATAAAAGTCGTGAAGTCTAGATCTTAGCTACACATTCTATCTTAAACCAAAACATATCTATAAGTAGACTATAAATCAAGACTTGTAGTTTTGACAACTAAACTTGACAAACAATTTTGAGATAACAATGCTTGCGAGTTCAACCGAGCAGTGCTCTAATAATATATAACATACCAAATCAAGATACAACTACCGAAACTATCAAGATGATAGTTTCATATAGGGTTATTTAACTGTTGATAACCAATAAATGTTCAACACATTGCTTTGGTACCCAATATTTTAAAATATTAATCTTCGGGTACCTGGACCAGTTAAAGTTTGCTAAGTGAATGCATTGACCAAAATTTATGTGAGCCTTTTTGTTTTTTTCCAGGTCCATATTGTCCCACTGCAACCCAATAATAAGATTCTTCTTAATTGTCATATTTGCATTTTGTTTCCCTAAATCAGGATTTTGTTTTTGAAAAATATTTTGGCATTTTTATTTATTTTTTGGGATCTATTTCAACATAATTTTAATTTTAAATGATTAATCTTTAAAACAAAAACCATATATAATCAACTTCGTTACTTTTCAATATTCTAAAAGATGACAACCATATTAAATTCATTCAGTTTTTTAGTTCTGATATAAATAATGAATTGAATTACGATCTTCAACATTTATATGTAGGATAATATTACATGGCTAGGAAATAACACTGGGATGTTACAATAAAAGATGCTTATAAGCATATCCAAGTAAGCAATACCGACTCTCGAATTCTTAATACGATTGGAGATTCGTATGGGCACTGAAATGCCCGTTTAAATATAAATTCTTTATTTAGAAGTTATAACATAAAAAATTCAAGATGATGAATCTCTTTATCGTAAAAGTGTTGGTAACCATCCAGGTTGCATGTTGTGTAATAAGGACCTAGAAACTCGTGTCCTTTTGTTTTTGGATATGGTTGTACTTGGCCCATTTAGAGAAAGCCCAAGGATAAAATTGGTTTACAGTTCGATCTTGAACCTCTCTCTCCTAATTTTATCATAAAAATTTGCTCCATTGATGTTAAAATAAGATGTATAAAATGGAAGAATGTTTGTCCTTTTGTCATATGGAGTATTTGGATATACAAGAAGAAGTTCTTGTTTGAAAACGTGAAATCCTATGCTCCTCTTGTCCTTGCTAAAGCATTGCAAAGGGCTAAAGAGTATCAACATGCTAACAAGGAAATGAAACAACAAAATAATAAAAAACAGGAGATACATATTGCTCGGAAGGTCCGTAATGTTGGTTTTCACAAACTAATTACTGATGGACTTGCTAATGGTGATAATTTTGCAGGCATTTAAGGCATTAGCAGGAGTGAAAGAGGAGATTTTTGTTACATGCTACACTAAGCATATTTTCAAGAACACAAACAATGTTGCAGAAGTTTGGGCCATCAGAAATGGGATTCGATTGGGTATGGAACTGGGTATGCTTAACTTGAAGGTGGAAAATGATTCAGAATATGCAATTCATCTATGCAAAGGGATTTCCAGACACAATGGGATACTAGAAGACTCATCATCAATAAAATTAACACTCTCAAATGCTATTTCAATCGTCTGAAGTTCTCTCAAAGATATAGAGAAGCTAATAATGTTGCTGATAGACTCGTTGTTTATAAACTGTATATATTTTCCATTAAAATGGATAACATATTATATTTTTTTTCACTAAAGCCACATACCATGAATAGTGAATCGCAAAAATACAGCTTATGCATGATAAGGATTATTTTAACTCAATAAATACGACATTTATGGCAAAAATTTCGGGTGCAGATCGCATGTCCCTTACCTCTGTGTGCCCTTGTGTCCCTCCAACAAGGTGCAGACATGGGGCATTGTTTTCTTCCCTTATATTTCACCACCGGATGACCCGTTAATCTGAGAAAGAAAATCCATAATGCATGCACTTTCCTTATATGGTATGAATACATTTGCAAAGCCCGTTCTCCCATGGAGTAAGTATGAATAAGTATTTCTCCATCTTCCAATTGCTCACTAGAGCGAATACTAAATGAAAATACAATTATAGTATGACTCCATCTTCAGAGACTAACATTGTGTTAGCTACAATGAAACTGAACAAATTAAAAAGACTTCCAAGCTTATATAATTTGTGGTTTAGTGGGATTATGAATGGGATATTAATCATGTACAAGAAGATCACCAAAGTTAGGTGAGTTAATTAGATTTTTTTATTTTTTGTTTGTTTTGAAGCAAGTTGAATTAGATATTAAGCTTGTGTTGGTATATGTTTTTTTTCAACTTTTTTTAATGCTTTCATAGACTCATAGGCGTAAAAGAAAGATGAACAACAGCAGAAAAAGAAAAAGAAGAACAAGAGGTGTTTATGAAGATTCTGCTGTTAATATAGATTAGGAAGATTTAAACAGATTTGGTAAGTTTCAACAAAAATAATATTATTATTCCTACATTAACTAACTTTTGACAACCATTCAATAATTTTGTATTTTGGGTAATCAAATAATGACACATGGCAACTTTATATTGGTGGGACACAGTGGGACACCTAACTAGGAGACAGGCGATCCAAGCCCAAAAATTTCTTAGCCGGACAGTTTGAGCAATTTGTTTGTTTGAAAATTAGTAATAAAATTAGGAGCAAAGGGCACCCAAATTACACATTTCTTGGAAAGGTCCAAGTATTGTTAAACTCTTAAAAAACCCTACAACCATGTGCGATTTGAAAATCAGTTGGATCGGCTGAGTGAGTTTTTAAAAAATTTACCAATTTAGCCTCCCTGGTCGAGTTAATATTTGTAGCTAGGGTTAGTACTCTAGTTCTTCCCTTGTCAGTTAAGCGAGAGAGTCAGTGAAGAGACAAATTCAATCCTTTGTAATCTCTTACATACTTAAAATCTTTTTCGTAAGCTATATTGATCACAAGTTCACAACTTGCAGAAATTCGATGAGAAAATCAAATACCCATAAGCTTCTTCTATAGATTTCCTGTTGAAACGAAGGTTTAATGGAGGAATTAAACATGCCGTCGTACTGATTCATCACCAGGTTAGTTAATTTTCGATACTAATATTTCATCAATCGATATAATTAAACATGACATGATTTCTTCTATTGGTTTCTACCGAGGATTGAGTTTTGATTTGATTTCAAATTTGATGTTGAAAACGAGGATTTAATGTAGGAATTCAACATGCAGTTGTACCAATTCATTACCAGGTTAGTTTATTTTCTGTACTAATATAATCAAATCTGACTTGATTTTTCTAGATTTGAAATTGAAAAGGGGTTTCTGAAATATGTGGTGATGATTTTGATTGGGGATTTTTTTTTTTTGAGAAGTTTACGAATTAAACCTTCCAGAAGGTGAAGGAAATGCTAGATTTTGGTTCTTCTGATTTTCAAATGATAATAATAATTATAAGGACTTTTGTTTGATTGACTTACTCTTTTATGTCAGTGATGCTTCATCTTGCTTCATATTGGTAATTGTGAGGTAGTTCTAATGTGGGTATGAATTTAAGAGCTGATGCATATATGAATTTAGCCATGTATGTCAATCCAGGGTTAGGGATTTTTAAGTTTTTCTTCATTTGACATAAGTGAACATTAAGGAAGAAGAGGAGGCTAAAATTGGTAAGCCCATTTGATTCGTGTAGGAATGGATTCCACAGACCCGATAGTTTTCAGCAAAAGAGTACGTGTTTGGTTAGTGGATTTTTTTCTCTTTTTCTTCCTTGATCATCCATAAATTTTCTTCCTTAATTACATCGTCGTTTAGTCAGTATGCTGAATTCAATTTCTGTTCAATTGGATATAAATCGAGTCCATGGCATCTCTTTAAGAATGGGATGCTCAGTCTCAAGTTGATCTCTACTTGATGCTCGGAAGGACTTAAGGCAGTTAATGAACTCTACTTTGGTATTCTTGGTTTCAATTTGTTTCATTTCATTTTACAATTCCCAATTTATACCGATCATTAATTAACTCTTCAGTGATCTTCATTGTAGTCAGGATTGGAGTGGGGACATGATGAGTTGTTTGAGAACAATATTTCTTTCCATGCCTTCCTAAAATCCAAGTATGCTCTGATTTCCTCATTAAAAATTTGTTAGCTCTGCGTTTTGAGTTTTGTGTTTTGATTTTGTAGGAGGCATGTCAAAAGCATAAGGGAAAGTATTTTAGGAACAACATTATTTTAGCAACAACAGTAGTTCACCCTCAATTAGGAAAATAGTAGATGTTAACAAGTATCATGTATTGTTTTGTGCACTCATGTTTTCATCTAAGTTCAATCAAATGGAATAAGCCCAGGCAAACACATGGGTGGACTTTTTTTGGTTACAGAGAATGAAGAGGGAACAATTACATCTGTGGTTCTACGAACCTTATGAAATGATAATTATTTTTAGATATACATATGTTTGGTGTGGTATATAAATTTCTGTGTTGTTTGTATCTCAATTGTGTTACATACTTGCATAATCATGGTACTTGCAGGCGAGCTTTAATACCTCTGTTGTATGTACACATCATAGTTTGTTTGAGTCTCTCGGATTGTTATTGCTTAATAACATAGTCCATAAGGTTGAACTGCTAACAGGATTACCGATTCATGTGTCATCACCTTAGATGCATTTCATTCAAGTAGTGATAGCTTGGCCTGCTAAATAATTTGACGAAAAATGTGTTTGGTTTATTGTTGTTTGCGGCATTTTATAATCAAATTTGTTGCAGAGGGCAGTGTTTTGACCTGAGGAAACACTTCTATGCAATGCCCTGTACTAAAATATCTATGTGCATTAATCTGAGGAAAGAAGCATCCTGGCAGTGTAGTATTTATTTTACTAAAACTAGTCAATTGATATAGCCTGATCGTTCCTAGTACCTCTGTAATATTGTCATTCAAGGTTGTTCACTGGTCTCCGCACAAGATAGAGGTCGTATATATTTAATTGGAAAGACTGGGTGATTTTTTTTATTGGGTACTAGGAATGATTGGCTGAAATTTTTTATTGGGTACCTCTGTAATAAAGGTCGTATAAATTTAGTTGGAAAGACTGGCTGTAAAATTTTATTGGGTACTAGGAACGATCGGTCAATTTTTTTATTGGGTACCTCTGTAATGTAGGTCGTATATATTTAATTGGACACCTGTAAATTATGGGCGATAACCGTGCTGTTTGTTTGACACGATACCGACCAAAATACGGGACCCAAACTCCGTGTTAACCGGGTTAACCCAAACTCCTAACCACACTAACTAACCTAACCTAATCTAACTAGGGTTAATGAACTAACCCGACCAGGAAGGGAAGGGTTGACTCACCGAGTCGGGCGAGTCAAAAACAAACACTTTTGTTGCCTTTTTACAGAGTTTTACCTGGGCTGGAACTTTCCAAGGAATGACTAATTTTGTTGCCGTTCGCTCTAAAATTAGAATCCTCCCAGATTTAGGAAACAAAAGACTAAACAAAGACTTTTAGTTTGATACGTCAAATTTGAGAGGTTCTTTCTTTTCTCTCTCTAAACGCGTTTCTTTAAGCAAAAAAATTTGTTTGAATCTTTCAAAAAAGGACCATAAACGAGAAACAAAGAAGAAACCAGGAAGAAAGAAAGGGAGAGCGAGATATATATCTTGAGACGAAACCGAAATCAAAATCAAAACCCACATTTCTATCTCTCCATCTCTTTCTCTCTGTGACTAATTTCAACCCTAGTTGGTTTGACGTTATCGTTTGTTGCTTGGATAAAACTGCGCATTATTCTTGGTTCCTCCAAGATTTTGTTGAAATCTCAGGTAACTTTTCTTCAAATTTTGAGTTTTGTTGGTTTGATTCTGATTATTGGTTCAGTTACTGAAAACCCTTTCATGGGTTTGTTCTTCTCATTCAGTTTTTTTACTAAATTTTTTTGTTGTACAGAAATTGTTTGATAAATCGCCCCAGAGACTCAATATGTTTGGGTTTATGAAATCTCCTATGAATAAAATAACAAAGCAGAACTCAGTTGATCCACCTGGTTCGTCTACATCGAACCCATTTGATTCTGATTCTGAATCAGACAGCACTAAGCAAAGGATGAAGCCTGCAAGAAGGACATCTTCTGAGCCAGTTTTATCCGATCTTAAGTCGAATCCCTTTGATGACGATGATGGTAGAAAACCCTCTTCATCTTCTCACACAGCTAATAGGGGAGGAAGGAATAGCTATCAAAATGACTTCAGCGATTCTGGTGGTTTTGAAAATCAGAGTGTACAGGAACTAGAGAATTACGCTGTGTACAAAGCTGAGGAAACTACAAAATCGGTGAACAGTTGTTTGAAGATTGCTGAGGATATTCGAGAAGATGCTAGTAAGACTTTGGTTACATTGCATCAACAAGGAGAACAAATCACCAGGACTCATGCTATGTGTCAAGATATTGACCAAGATCTCAGCCGAGTATGTCCTTTCTTACTTTTATACCTTGCAGTACTTTGAATTGGGTCTCAGAAAAAGAACATGAAGACAACAATTTATATAATAGAGATTTATATAGCATGGAGTTGCAACTAATTCTCTGATTTCATATTTGTCTATGACTTTGTTAGAATCATGTTATTTGATGGAGCATCAACAGGTCTTCCCCCATTAGAAAGTTTTTGAAAGACGTTCATATATGTTTTGGCTACTCATCAGTTTACTTCCTAGGGTATAGTCATGGTTTGCACTGAAAGTTAGATCGTCTGGATCAAGAGTTCAAATGTGTCAATACT
The DNA here is from genome assembly GCA_023529315.1 of Papaver bracteatum. Lineage (NCBI taxonomy): Eukaryota > Viridiplantae > Streptophyta > Magnoliopsida > Ranunculales > Papaveraceae > Papaver > Papaver bracteatum. The sequence continues at coordinate 865,654 of JAJJWX010005092.1, forward strand.
CTTGTCAAATACCGACTGACCTACTTTTATGCAGATTAGACTATTAAAGTTGGCCATCTGAGTTAGATATATATGGTATTCCTAGAAAAGAGTATATGTGAGTGATGTTTTTTGTTACGAAGAAGATTGAGTTTTTCGAGTTATCTTATCTTTATTCCAGTGTTCTGGTGCTGCAGAATTTCGGTAATGAAAGTTCATCTGAACATAGCTAGTACAGGATCTTCGTAAGAAAGTTCATCTGGACATAGTTAGACCTTTTCTTTTGCTTATTAGCCTCTTTGAATGTCATGTTTACGTCTTTTATGCTCTACTCCAGGATTTTCTATTCCCATGTTGATAACCATCAAGAGTTCAAACATGTGAAGTAGTCATGTCAATTATTCTTTGACCTGGTTATGGCAGACTAGATTATTATATATAACAGTTATGTGAGTGATGATTTATAATATGGTGATGGCGATGAAGACTATGACTTATGTTACAGGATATCACAACTAATTCTCAGATTTCATTTTTGTCTATGACTTGGGTGTGCTATTGGTGGTTTGTTTTTTCGGTCAAATTCTAGACTGCAAACCAATGCGTCTTTAAACCGATGTTATTTAAATAGACATTCAGCAAGTCTTTTAGGAATATTGTGAGACACGTCCTCTATGTTTTTCCCTGTTCATTAGTTTACTATGTAGGGTAAATCGTGGTTTGGCGCTGAAAATTAGATATTCTAGATCAAGAGTTTAAATTTGAATAATGTAATTGGTCTTATTGATTATTGTTTGACCTAGATGTTGGCAGATTAGATATTAAAGTCATCCATCTGAGTTTGATATCTGTGGTAGATATTTGTGAGTGATGTTTTTGCAATGTAAAGACGATTGCATTTTTACATCTGTCTTGTCTATATTCCAGTATTTTGGTGTCCTCAACAGTATTTTGGTGTCCCCAACATCATGGGTTGGTTTTGAAATTCATTTGAACATAGTTAGTGTAGGATCTTTGTTAGAAACACAGTCGAACCTTTTCTTTTTTTCTCATTGGCCTTTTTGAATGCGGTGTTTTTGTTAATTATGCTTTATTCCAGGATTTACTCTATCACCATTTTGATAACCATCAGTAGACGTGTTACACTTATCAGATTAGATGTGAAGAAGACTTTGTGACCGTATTTTAGTATTCCAGTGCCGTGTAATTGCTCAAATATGGGCTTTCAGTTGTAACTGTAATTTTGTGGAATTGATATCAGGGCGAGAAGCTTTTGGGAAGTCTTGGAGGTATGTTCTCTAAAACATGGAAGCCAAAGAAGACTCGAGCAATAACTGGGCCTCTCATCACTGCTGGTATGGATCAACATTTTTTTTTTTGTGTGATTTCTGGATCTGGTGTAGCCAAAATTTCGGAATTCCTCTTTTATTTTTTAAATTCGTCTTTGATTGGTTTGTACTTTGTAGATGATTCTTCTAAAGCCAAGGCAAGCAAGGAGCAGAGAGAGAAGTTAGGTGTAGCACCTATTCCCAAGGGGCCAAAGAACTCTCGAGGATCTGCTGCTGAATCTTCGAGTGCAATGCAGAAGGTCGAGGTATGCTATCTATTTACCCTGCAGTGACATCACAAATATTTACCCTACAGTGACATCACAAAGAGTATACAACCCTGCCGAAAGGAGAAAGCCTGAAAAGATCCATTGTCTACCAAGCTTAACCTTGCTCAACAATTCCAAATTAAGAAAACAAAAAGTGGGAAATTCAAATCCCTGCCTTCATTTGTACTAATATAGTTGATTCACCAATATGTAGTTCTGTTTCCTTGAACTCCATTTGATCATTTACTCCGGTACCTCAAGTCACAGCACCAACATTCTACAGTCCAGACTCAAACCCTGCAAATGATTCATTGTGCACTAAGTCTAGCCTAACTAACAAAGTAAAAACATAAACTGATTCCTTAAAGATAGATGTGGGAAGTTTGCATCCCTATCATTTATAGTATTGAAGGTGACGCATTTCTTGTATTTGTTCTGTTTCTATTTACTCCTAGTGTTTAATTACTTGGCTTGCTGACTATAACAGGAGGAAAAGGACAAGCAAGATGACGCACTGAATGACTTGAGCAATATTTTGGGCGACCTTAAGTCAATGGCTGTTGACATGGGATCAGAGCTCGAAAGGTCAGTAGTTCCCCTTAGCTAGTACATCTTGATTTTTATGTTTTCTTTTTGCTTTATAAATTTATAGAGATTGAAAGTGCTGAAGAGCAATTGTTAGGTTCCTAAAAGAAGTATCAGCTTTGCATTCATTCTCTTTACTTGGCAATGGCATGGAAATGCATCTTGTGGGTGTAATACTTGTAGATATGAATCAGCAAGCCTTTGAATGATTCTTTAAGCGATGCTTATAACAGAGCATTTTACTGGTTAGAAGACCTTAAACATATGAAAGAACATAAATTCTCAGTGGAAAATACTGTTGCATATGAGTTGAACTCTTCCTTTAGGGAGCCCTTGTTCCCTTGAAGGCAGGTCTGATGATTGTAGCTGTATAAAGTGGGAAACTTCTTCATTATTAACAAACTCTAGGTTTTCTATGCTATGCCCTTTTGGGCTGGGTTTCCTCTGTAGTTGCGAATTCCTATATGCTTCCTTGGTTTTATGATGCAAAAACTGTTCAAGTATTTACTCTCTCGTATGAGTATGAATGCAGGCAAAACAAAGCTCTGGACCATCTTGACACTGATATCGATGAGCTTAATTCAAGAGTTAAACAGTCCAATGCACGTGGGCGCCGCTTGCTTGGAAAATAGAAGAGAAGAAAACCCCATGATGTTGCGTGGTCTGGTCTTGCAACAGATTCTTGAATCGTCTCGACATGGCTCTTTTGTCCCTTGGCCGTATAGTCACCTTTCCCAACCCAGTCTGTTTGTTATAAGAATGTATTCAGGTCATTCTTTTTCGTTCCAGTATAGTTACTTACACAATATGATGATATAAATATAGTGTTTTGACTTTGTACCCAAAACATGATTTATTGATTAATCAAAACATGGATATTTAGTTGTATGCAGTTATTAGAATGTGATGTTGTTTACTTTCTCCTGTAGTAAATATGCACTTGCAAGTTGCAATGTCACACGCACCTTAACATTTCCACTTTTTGCATATATCTATTACTAGATGCAGTAATGGGATAAGGTTCCATGGGTCATATGCATCTTGATACCCATACCCGCGACTCATAAGACACAAATCACCGAAACCATCGTCATTGCAATATTGTGGAGGTAGAGACAAGTTCTTCTCACGGGTTGTATATTTGCTAGTATTTATTTATGTTTTATCAGATTTGGTCCATTTGGACTTTGATTTGAAAAATGGGATAAGAGGTAGAGTGAGTGAGATTAGGGAGAAGATTCCATTTACTTAGAAAAGGTCTCTCATTTTGGAGAAAAGCTTGACCTAAATCCCATTACATCAAGATCAAATCAGGTGTAAAGCAAAAGCCTTTTTGTTGTTTACCTCATAATTACACTTATACCAAAACCTCAGGTACCCTTCTCCCTCCTCCTCACTCTAGACCTACTCTGTTCTCCAATGGCATTTCATCACCAGAACACCCATTACTACCACCACCACCAGCAACCTTTACACCATCAGCAGCAAAGCAACAGCCCTGCTTGTCATTGTGGTTGTTCTAGTCAACCACCACTACCACCACCACCATCACAACCTTCTCCATCTCCATTTTCTCAATGTAATCCACCTAACTCAGACCCACTTCTAATCCAATCAATTGTTACCCAAATCCTTCAATCTTCTCCTCCGCCACCACCACCACCTTCACATCATCTTTCTCCATCTCCTCAATGTAATCCGCCTTACTCAATAGACCCACTTCTAATCCAATCCATAGTTACTCAAATCCTTCAATCTTCTCAACCACCACCACCACCAGAAAATCATCTCTATCCAAAATTCCTGAAACCTCAGAAACAGCAACAAAAACAAACACAGAATCAGGAAGAGAAACGAACTAGATCTCTCCTTAAAAATCTACATAGTCGGATCGATGCTCTTGAATCATATCTTCATCATCTGTCTACTTCCTCCTCCTCCTCTTCTCACTCTCTTCATAATCAACCTTCTCTCAGAGATTTGGCAGCTCGTATAATCCAAATCCATTTTCGTGCTTTCTTAGTTCGAAGATCACGTACTCTTAGATACCTCAAAAACCTAGCTTTTATCAAATCTTCTTTTAATTCCCTGAAATCATCTCTCTCAGGTAATAACAACAATTCTCAACTGAATCACTCTGCTTTATCACAGAAAGCCATGGATTTGCTTCTCAAGCTCGATTCTGTTCAGGTAAATAAATACAACAACTTTAGGCCGTTCAATTTCTTTATTGTAGTCATGGGTTTTTAGTTTTAATGCATTTTTTTTTATTCAAAAACGTTTTGTGATTTTGTAGGGTGGTGATCCAATGATTCGAGATGGAAAGAGGTTGATTAGTAGAGATTTGGTTAGGTTTTTGGAGTTTATTGATAGCATTACAGTGAAAAGACAACAAATTTCGTCTAAATCAATGAAGAATGTGAGAATTCAAACTGGAAACAATCAGGAATTCAGGGTTTGTCATGATCAGGGTGGTAATCCAAAGGTGTTGGACAAATTGAATCAAAGAATTCAAAATTGTTACAGGGTTATTGATGATGAGAATGGCACTGATGATGATGAAGAAGAAGAAGGGGAGATTGAGGACTTACACCCTGTAGATGATGAGCAAGAAAACTCTAGAAATCCTAATTATGGGATTTTGGTGAAGAGACCTAATGTTTCAGTTAAGTTGAAGAAAAATGTGAAATTTGCAGACGATGAGCAAAATGTGTTCGTATGTAGTAGTGGTTCTCAAGATTCAGATTCAGATGTAGTCAGCATTGGTGGTGGTGGAAATGATCAGAGACAATTTGTGGAAAGTTTGTCTAGAAATGCTGATGAAATTGTTGGGGGTTACTCATCTAAAGTTTCTGAGGATGACGATGATGAAGGAGCTTCCCAATCAAGTAATGGCAGTGAAGGTAGTACTAGAGAGTATGTGAAAACTGAGGTCATGAATAATAATGGATCAAACAAGCAGTTTTCTAATGGAAATGGGAACTTTTTATTCTCTCCTCCAATGCCAGTGACAATGGAGCCTAAGATTGATGATTTGATGAGTAGAAGAAAGTAATAATCAGAGATTTGTGAGATGAGTGTTAACACAACATTTGTGTTTGACTTAATTCTAGCTAGGTATGCTTCTTTCCATCTTCATTTTGGTATGATTTGTACTTTTGTAGTCTGTTTTTTTTTTTCCTCATTTTCTATGATTGTTAGGAAGATGTTGTAATGCTAACTTTGGTTTGGGTGGTACTATTGCTTTTAGTCTAATGAATGATAACTTGTATCGTGATCCAATGGTGTTTTCTTCAATGACCTGCAATTACGAATTTGTTTCAAAACATATTGTTGAATGAAGTCGCATGGTCTAAAAAGAGACCATCAAGATGAGAATTACCTTTTGGTTCGTTCAGGAGAATGTGTCCACATTTTGTTCATAGGTGCAACAACCTGGGAAGTCCGGCTTTGTCTTATAAAGTAGTCCTGAGAAACCGAAAAACTGGATATTTAAATCCAGTTGACTAACCCAGATTGCTGGCGGCATGTAAGCATCATGGAGGAGAGGCAGGAGAATTGGTTGTTTTCCTACTTTTCTGGGAGCCTGACGATGAATCCGCTAAGCAGGCTGCAAGTAGGATTACTGTGTATATGTTTAACTTGGATTAGAAGTAGAATCACTGTTTAGCCCTTTATTTAGCAATTAAAATGTATAATTTTTTACTGATTTTCTGATGAACACAAATTTACCACTTACCTTATGGGCAAAACTTGCATATCGGTAATTAGAACCTTACTTTATGTTACTCAAAACCATCAAAGTTTTTGAAGATTGCTGGCTCCTATAGGCAGGGCCGGTTCTGGAGCCCGTCATCTTTATTACAATGATACACTCTCCTTCACTAACAAGTTTACAGTCATAAAGGGCTCATGATGTAATTCTTGAGAATGCTATGGATGGGAACGTAGATGTTTGCAATGATGCGGGACCGAGGACACAAGGAATGTGACATTGATTTTTTTTTAACATGTTCAAGAGAGAATTAATATGGAGAAAGAACATTCAAAACCATCAAAAAATATGTTGATTGATGTAGCTATAGAACAAATCCAAGGGCTAATTAAATACGGGAAGTATAGAGATACAAATGCCATGATAGTAGCTAAAGGCAAAAAGTTTTCACAAGAAAGGCTAAATGGATTAGCTTTATCTATAGAGAGTGGATTTTTTGAAGATTGCTGGCTCCTATAGGTTACATGCATTCAACAACCAACTAATTTAAGCATGAGTTATCATGGAGACTAGATATTTTTTTATGAATATCAACAAAGTATCGCAACTGTGGGAGGCCAGCTCCTTCAAGTGAACTGATGCAGCAGATAACATGATGGAGGTTGTCTGGCTTTGCAACCTTGGTCTTATTTGAGATGTTATGTAGTTTTTGTTTTCTTCCCTTTTTGATGCAAGTTCACTACATCAATTACACTGTTTTTTTTTAATAGGAAAACTTAGGCTAAAGAAAGCCTAATGCAGGTACAAAGGGTTTGGAGGACTGCTCCCACCAGTACTGCCAACATTATTCTTACAAGAAAGTGCAATATTAAAAGTTTCCAGATTATGAAGTCTATGGATAACTTTGAGACTAATTAAAATAAAGTTAACTGGGTTGATTCTGGTAGTATCATAATGCATGTTTTCATGAAAGTTCAGGTGAAATCTTCCTTTGACAGCATTGTGATATAGCAACTTGAAACAGACTAGAATTTCCATGGATTCAGCTTGTATTTCCACATTGGTGTGCTGCATTTCTTTTGCCCATTTGAAAGCTAAATCTGCTCCTCCTGTTGCTCCCCCAATTCCAGAGTGGCCTGGGTGTTATCTTGTTCCAATGGGATTACCTGCAAAATCTATAGAGGATGCATATCTTGATGATTATGCCAAAGTCTCCTCTAGTGTAATGATTCAAGTTGTAAGGAGCAATGTTGTTCTCTCCAGATGATTCATGCTCTTCATAGTTTAGAGAGAAAGTATTCATGATATGGCTTGGAAGATTATGCATTCTTTTATGATTGCATAGGTGCTGTCTGATGCAGTTTGAGGTTTGTCTGGCATTTGGCTGTATATGTCTGAAAACCATATCACACCTCGCCTTCCAGATAAACCAACAAGTAGTAACATACATGCTGCAATTTTTATTGGCATCTCCAGGCAGATACCAGGAGTTTAGCCAATCTATGAATATTGTTGTATTATCAAATTGAGCATGGGTGGATCCAATTATTTCCTGCCAAACAGAGGTGGTGGCAGGAAAATTTAGAAACATATGTGTCATTGTTTCCTCCCAACTTTTGCATATTTGGCACAAATGATCAATGTAGTGCAGAATGCTAGCTGTTTTAGCATTAGTGGGTAGGATTTCATGAGCACATTTCCAAATAAAGATCTTAATAACTTGAGCAATGTCCATATTCCAGATTGCTCCCCAATTTCTTGTTGCAGTATCATTTCTGTAAGGATTATATATCTTGGCCTTGTAGAGTGTTTTGACAAAGAACTTTCCCGTGTCATTGAGATTCCACCGGATCTTGTCTTCCTCTCCTGGATGAGTATCCAAAGCAAGAATGGCCTGAGTAGTATGAGAATTGAAGTAAGTTTGGAACAGTGTGTTGTCCCAGTGACCATTACGTAGAATAATATTTGAAATTGTCTCAATGTAGTGTGCGCAGTTTGCAGGTTTGGTAAGTTGGAGAGATACCTGGGATCCAGATATCATCCCAAATTTTGATCTTCCTCCCATTGCCAATTCTCCAAACACAGTGATGTTGAATGTTACTAATTCCTTCTAAAATGCCTTTCCATATCCAGGAATCTCCATCTTTTGGTTTGATGTCCACATTCCTGCCTATTGGATACTTAGCATCCATTAGTTGATATCATAGAGAGTCTTTATCCTGTTCTAACCTCCAACCAATTTTAGTGATCATAGAGATGTCGAAGAGTTCCATATTCATGAAGCCTAATCCTCCCAGTTCTTTGGGTTTGCAAAATGCAGTACATGCCTTTGGATAATAGCCTTTTGGATTTTCTAAGCTTTTTCCCCATAAGAAGTCTTTTGAAGTTTGTTGAGGTCCAGACAGGTTTGCTTTGGTATCCTGAAACAATTCATCAAGTATATACTAGCTATAGATGTGACAGATTTGATGAGGACTTCTCTCCCAACAGGATTTAGTGGAACATTTTTCCATCTAGAGAGTCTTATCTTTTAGTTTGTCAACACCAGGCTTGAAGGAGTTGATTTTTCTTCTGTGTGTAAAAATAGGAGAGCCTAAGTACTTGTCATCCAACTAAAGTACTTGAACACCCATAATATTACTGATAGTAGGGATGAGATCAGAGTTGGTGTTTTTACTGAAGAAGAATCCATATTTGTTGAAGTTGATAAGTTGGCCTGAAATTTGTCCAAAGATATTTAGGATATCCATAATATTATGGCCTTCAATCTTATTGGCTTTGCAGAATACCATATAGTCATCAGCAAAGAAAAGATGGCTGATGGAAGTTGCATTCTTGCATATTTTGATTACAGTGATAAAACCCAATTCTTCAGCCTGAATGAGGGTTCTAGAAAGAGATTCCACGCAGAACAGAAAGAGGTAGGGAGATAAGGGATCACCTTGTCTTAGGCCCCTAAAAGGTATGAAGAAAACATCTGGAGAGACATTGATAAGAACCGCAGAAGTGTGGTGGAGATGCACTGATGAATTTTATTGCACCACTAATCATTGAAACCAATCTTCTTCATGATAGTGGTTAGGAAGTCCCAGTCCACTCTGTCAAATTTTTTTGCCATGTCAATTTTGATTCCCATACTTTTATTTTCACCTTTTTTACCCCTCTTAGACCTCATGGTGTGAATGATCTCATGAGAAATTGCTATGTTATCAGAGATTTGTCCGCCATGTATAAAAGCAGATTGGTATGGAGATATAATTTTGTTGAGGTAAGGTTTCATTATTTGGGATATGAGCTTGGAAATGATTTTGTAGGTTGTATTACAGAGGCTTATAAGTCTAAAATGACTTGGAGAAGAGGGACTATCAAATTTAGGAATGAGGGAAATGAAGGTGGCGTTCATCACTTTGAGCATATGACCAAAAGTAAAGAAGTGTTGTACCATTTTGACGATATCATTTCCCAAAATTTCCCAATTAGTTTGATTTTTTTTTTGGAGAAAGCTATCAGGACCTGGAGCTTTATCACCTGCCATACTGAACAGGATGGCCTTAACCTCATTGTGATAAGGAATCCTATTTATCATATTATTGTCAATTGTGGTAATGGTAGTGGGTATAAGGTTGATGATTTCTGGTTTTATGTTTGTGGTTTCAGCAGTGGCTATTTTATAAAAATGAAACGTGAAGCAATTTTTCACTTCTTGGTAGTCAGTTATCCATTCCCCTTTTTCATCTTGGATTGTATCAATCTTGTTTCTCCTGGCTCTACTTTTTGTGGCTTTATGGAAGTAACTGGTATTTTGATCTCACAGTTTAATAACTTGATCTTTACTTTTGGTCTTCCAAAACTTCTCTTCAATGTCTTGCCAATTTTTGAGATTTTTTCTTGCATCAGGTAGGGGCTGCCCTCTATCCATCCTAAAGTAATTTTTATGTACCCAATTAAGATATTGCTTGTATTCTTCTATGTTGGTTTTGATATTTCCATAGACCTCCTTGTTCCACACTCTGATTTGAAGCTTGATTTTTTTTTAATCTTCTAGCAATGATATAAGCACTGGATCCAGTGAGAGTTTTTCTCCAACAATCAGCTATTATTTTATTGCAATCCTCCTGATCCAACCAAGGCCCAAAAAACTTGAAAGAAATACTTCCATTTTTCCAATTGGAGTTGGAATTGAGCAATATGTGGTGATGATCAGACCCAATGGCCAACATATTAGAGATGGTTGTGTTAGGGTAAATAAGTAGACAACTTTTAGTTGCTAATCCTCTATCAAGTCTTTGTTCATTTAGGGCATATCCCTTTCTTTTGTTTGACCAAGTGAATGGGTAACCAGTAAAACCAAGATCCACTAAACCCGGATCAAGAATTTTGATGTTAAACAAACTAGCTTCAGTAGAGTCAATGGGATGAGTACTGAATTTTTCAGTATCATGAAGGATAAAATTTAAGTCACCAATAATTAACCAAGGAAGTTGGTTGGTGGCTGCTGTTTTATCCAACATTATCCAAGAATCAACTTTACTAGCAGTATCATAGGGACTACCATAGTAGCCAGTGAAGAGCTAATGGGGGATATTTGCAGAGCTGACTATAGCATTGGTATGGTTTAAGGAGAAATCAATGATGACAATAGAGATATTACTTTTTCATATCAATGCTAAGCCTCCGGAAGTGCCACTTGCCCCTCCTGGACTGATAAATTAGAAGTTATTGACACTAATCCCATGCTTAATTTTCTTAATACTTTCATGTTTTCGCTTATTTTCAGAAATAAATATAATATCAGGATTTAACTTGTTGAGCATGTCATTTAGATACTTCTTGGCATCTCTAGTGCCTAATCCTTGGAAATTCCAGGCCAGAGCAGTGAAGAATTTCCAAAAATAGGATACATTAGGGTACTTGGAAGTTAGTCTTCGAGTGATGCTATCATAATATTTAGTTATGTGAGTCTGAATAAAAGAGCACATGTAAGAATAAGCTAAATTAGTTAATAGGAGTAGGGAGAAGTGTACCATGCTAGCAGATATGGAATTTCCCAAGGTACCATTAGCCAGAAGGAGATTGCCATTGTGCTTTGTAGAAGGTTCATCCAAGTCCTTGAATCTCTTGAGCTTTTCAGTATCAGTGCAGTTGAAGTTATTATCATCTTCATCATTGTAATTTGGGTTCTTTCTCTTGGCATCCGGTAAGGTGACCATTAAAGGGTTGGAACTTGGATCCTCAAAGATATGACATTTTTTCTTTTCTTTCCAGGCCTCTTTCTTTTTCAGAGCAATTTCAGCCTCCATTCTAGTCTTAATATGAGCAAGAGTGGGAAGGGATTTGAAAGGGAAAGCTTTTGGGGGTGAAGAAGCAGTGAAGTAGTTATTAGCATCAACAACAACTGGATGTTGAGGATTGTCTGTAGAATTGGTGTTGTTGGCTCTTGCATCATCTTTTATCTTTGGAAGTTTATTCTTATAAGTGCCTAGAATTTTCTTGGTCATATCTAACCTTTTGTTTCTGATTTGACAAGCAAGAGCATCAGGGTGTGCATAATTTGATTCATCAGTAGGGAAATACTGAGCTCCAAAAGTGATAGGACAGCTGTAGAAAGAAGCAATGTTTGCTATGGATTTTTCAAGCTCCAAATTCTTAGCATTCTTCATCTTAGCTTCAAATTCAGCTGCAGCATCAGCATCAGAGTAAGGTCTGTAAATAACATCTTTTCCATCCTTGGACAGCTTTTTGTTGTGGGGTTCTTGGTGGAGGTTCTGGTTGGGGTTGTTGTTGAGGATGATTGTGATTTGGCGGTATTGCACAAAGGGGTCCTGGGTGGCAAACTTTACAGAACTTTATGCCATTAAGATCATAAGCAATTTCCATCTAGTGAGACAGAGTAGAGGTTTCAAAGGCTTCAATACCAAACTTGAGAGGTCTAATGACATTTATGGTAAGTTTTACTTCCAAGTTGTTTTCAAATCCATCTCTTCCATATGGCTTTTTAGCATCATGAAAAACTCCAACTGGGTTGACTATGTTTTTTTATATCAGGAATGATGTGTGCTGGGAGTCTCCTAATGAGTAACCAAATCACGACCTTTGAGAAATGTTCTTCATCAATCAGCTCAGGGAAACCAACAGGAACACTCATTAAAACCATAAGCTCATCAAAGACACCTCTACTGCCTCCTTTCCTCAGAGTGAGATAGTCATCTTCATGAGTAATCCTGAGTATGTAGTAATTTATTCTTCTGTTCCAAACATCAACTTCAAATCTACTCTGCATCTTAACATTGATGAAACTACTAACACTAGTGGTTTGAAAGCAGATATTGCTGCAAATGTTTCCAATGAAGCACCATTTCCAGTCTAGAGGATGTTTGGTTTTCACATTATCAGGGTTAATGAAAACTTTTGGGAATAAGTCTTCAGGGATATTGAGAGCAGAGTTCATTTGTGTACTAGACTATAAATACTATTTGGGTTGGAGTTAGAAGAGGAAGCCATGCGAATGAAGTAAAAACGAATGAGAAGGTAGTAGAGAAGGGGGTGATGTTCACTGAAAAGGGAATAGGTAATGATAATGTTTTAAAGAGAGAGGGGAATTAGGCATGCTTTAATTTGAAAAATTATCACGGGTGTATGTTGATGTTTGTTGTACTCAGGGTAGATATAAAAATTCTTGGTTTTTGTGATCAAATAACCTAAGGAACTGTAATGCTTGAACGGATATAGAAAAAAGTACCAAAGGTGATTGGTTTTGATATATTGATATCGTCTTTTGTTGGCTACCCGTACCTTTTTTTGTTGTCTTTTTTTGGCTAATGGTACCTTGGATAGAGACTTGCCATAAAAAAACAAGCTATACACTGTGTTGTTAGCAGTGTTGTAAATAGAGATAAGTGTAAGTGAGTTTACTAGGTTACACTTTTTCGTGTCAGTGATAGCATCGAGTGTAGGATAGAGATAATTTTGTTGTTTACTGTATCTAGACGTCGGGTTTAACATTTGATCCATTATCGAAAGGCCAAAAAAATGTTTCCCTTATCCAAGTCAGCACTCCTCAGGTTTTTAACAAGCTTATCTGATTTCTGGTAATAGTGTGTGTCAATAGAACGAGTAATGATCCAGTCATCTAAGTTCGCTGGACTTTTTCTCATGTTAAGTGTGATGAAACTGTAAGCCCAATTGCCACTGTCATACATGAGACACTAGTAGCAGTTAAATTTGTGTTAGAATTCAGATAACTTATAGGGGATAGGCAATGAAAAGCTAGATAAGGGAAAATTGAAATGACAGTGCATATTGAATAAGGGTGAGTGATGGAAGAGGTTTCTCTACGGGAACCAATGTCAATGAATGGTGAAGCGACCGTAAACCAAACCAAGAAACCCTTTAAAAAAGCCCAATTAAACTCCGGAGAAGATTTCCAAATCAATTTATCCCGTTCGTCTCCTATTTTTCTCAGAGAGAAATCGAGTAACACTGGTGTTTCTTCTTTATGACTGATAATACTAAAGCAGTCAAAGGGAAAGCAAAACATGCATGAGGTGGACATTGATCCTCGAATTCGCTGGTATCCTCATGAGTATTGTGTTGATTTTTTTGCCTATGGGATTGCATTTCCTCAGGGCTGTGAATCTCCAGACTTCGAAAAACGTTTTGCATGGTATTTGGACGATTTGCAGCATAACGTGAATGTTAAGGTGGAGGAGTGTTTGCAACATGGAGGTCCCCACGGAGTGGTTCATGAATTGCTATTTGATTCTCCTGTTGAAAGATTGAGGCAGTTCTTTAACCAGCCAAAGCCCGCTCCAATTAATTAAGATACAAGCAATCCCTTTGTGATTCAAGGTGAGAGGTAGACCCAAGAGAGCGATAGCCATCGAGACAACAAGGGACGTTGGTTGGGAATACTAGTTGGCTTGGCATCAGTTGGCTCATCTTCATGAGCCAATTGTATAAGGCCCCAGCTCAGTGAAGCTTTACTCTTGCAATTTGCAAGTTTGTCCAAGCAGGTGAAGCTTCACTACTCAAAGATGCGAGCCGGCCTAGCACGATGAAGCTTCATTCTTACAAGCTGGAAGTTGGTCGATCATAATGAAGCTTCATTTGGGAATTGGCTCTGCGAGATCCGGCCTCGGGGAGTTGATGAATGATTTTTCCTACCCTAATATCACTTGTAGACAACAAGGATAAGGGTGGTCCTAGTCATCCTCCAGGTGGTGAAGAAAGTGCTGATATTGACATGCCCGATGTAAATGGAACTGAGTTTCAGACTCATACTGCTAAACCTCGAAGGTATGGTTCTGATGATGATGAGTGGATTTTGTATGCTTATCACCCCAAATTTGGACCTTTTCAAGTGCATAAGGGTGTAGCTGTTGTTGCTGACCGATTCCTTGTGTCTGGGTTGAGCAAAATTGGTTATCAATCCATCACTCTTGCTGCTGAGGAAAGCTACATGGTCCGTCAATTTGATGCACGTCCATGGCGTTATGATGAACCAATGCATTTTTCGGTGATAGATGCACTTTGCCCTGTGATCGGACAGATAGGACGAGCTATATTTGCTGAAAAAGTTCAACCCGCCCCCGATCCGTTCGATCCAGCTGTCGTTCCTGTCGGAGGTGATCCATATACCAATGTACCAGAGACGTTTCGTGATGAAGGTGAATCTGAGGCTGGTCAAGGAGATGATGAAGTCGAACCTCAAACTCCAGCACCAAGGCGTCGTACTGCAACACCTTTTGTTCGAATGACTCGGATCCGAACTCGGAGTGTCATTCAAGGGACTCGGAGCAAGGCTGGACAGAATCAGAAGTAAGTATCGATAGAACCCTTTCATCTCTAGCACCTGCAGAATATAATGATTCTTTTTGGTTTTAGAAAAGTGCTAGAATTTAGAGGGGAGAAAATTAACATTTGGTTTTCGTTAGAATTTTGATGATTGGTGCAATGCCGTTTAAACATGAAAGGATATTTATGAATGTTTGTTATGGATTCTATGATATTGGTTTAAAATGATCATGCGTGAATTGTTGATATGGGTGATGGTATAGAGGAAAGTTCTGATTAGACTGAGATTGTTTATAATTGATTGTAGAGTATCCATAGTAAGATATGGAGAAAGGGTGGGTAGTATAGATTGATACAGGTTTGGGTTTCCTATCCTCTCCAAAACAAAACTGAGATTGCAATTTTTAATTTTAAACTTAAGGTTAGGAATTCCTGTAGAGCTAGTTTTGACTGTTGTTCCAGTGATTTCATCTGAATCTCTGATGTCTGTGATGACTGTAGTGACTGGGATTCTATTACTTTCGGTGATCCTTGAGCTTCTTGTGTAATCTGTGATTACCGTGATTCCTGGATAGTGAGTGAAGGTAGTGATTGGGTAATTGAGGCAGTTACAGTGACAATGGTGATCTAATTTAGCAGACTCCATAGAGTAGTAGCAATCTAAAACCAAAAACTCAGGTATCAATGATGAACATCATAAATAGTAAGGACAAACAGAAAAAACCCGATGAGAGTCCGATGAGAAGGGACGGAAGAAGAAGACCGTTAGACCACAAAAGGACAGAAATAACGGTAAGAACAGACCGCATAGGGAAGAAATCTGGGGAATTGAAGGTGGGTTTCAGGTGAGGAGGAGAGAGATAGAGTCGTACATAGGAGAGACACCATTTTCTTTCATCCTTTCAATTACACTGTTCAAATTGGCCAAAATCGGCTATTAACTTGAGAAACATACTCCATATTTCGGATAAATAATATTCAAACAGTTCGTACAAAAAGGGTCGCAGCTAGAGACCCTTGTCATATCTCCCCCTTTTAATAGCAACAAGAAAGACCGGAAACATTTTCGTGTCTTGGTGTCTGCACATTTCCATGTGTTCGTCCACTGGATCTGATGATCTCATAATTCAACCGTTGATCATGTTATATTTTGGTGTCTGCACACGGAGACTTAAATGTAATCAAAAAAATGCGGGGACTTATAATAGAATAAAGATAAACGCGGGGACTTCTAATAGAATAAAAGGTAAACTTAATGCGCAGGGACCTAAATGTAACAAATAGAACGTGAGGATTTATAGTAGATAATAGGAAAATTAGTGTACCTAAAAATAAAATATTTTGAATAAAAACGTGCAGAACACGTGCACTCTACCAGTCTTGATAATTTTTTATATTTTTTCCTTCCTTTGAACCAAAACTTCCATTACGACGTTACTGGGCCAATGATTTCATAATGTTCTTGACTGCCCCAGGAAAAATGAAGCTTGACATAAAATTATTTTCACACTTTTTCACTTGAGTTTGGTGAAGAGAGTAGGGCGAGTGAGACTTGTTTTCCTTGGCCAATTACTACTTACTAGTATTCTTGCTCATGGGTCTCTTGCTGTTGTAATAAATAAAAACACACACAGACACAGCTTTCTTTCAATTCCCTCATTTCTCTCTTCATCTTTCATTCTCTTCAACCTTCACCATTACCTCCCTCCCTCTCTCCCTCCCACTCTAACTATCTCCTCTGTCTAAGAAAATGAAGTGTTCTTATTCCTCTTCATCTTCTTACATAATCTTTCTCTTCTTGACAATGATGATTCAATCATCTAAAGCCTTTCTACCAGCATTCAGCACTTCTTCCTACAACCACCACCACCACCATCATCACCACCAACCTCACCAACGCCATGATGATCACCACCATTACGTTGCCAATTCTCACTCATCTTCTCAAGATAAATTGTTCTCTTTATGTCCTCAACTACAAAGAAAACACAACTATTACACATTACCACCACCTCTTCAAAACGGGGACGAAATCGACCCGAGATATGGTGTTGCAAAACGACTTGTCCCAACCGGACCGAATCCTCTCCATAACTGATCATGGTCATGAAGGTTATTTACGTGGGATTCACCCATTTTCGGCAGTTTTTATTTATTCATATAGTCTAGAATCTTGTTATGTAGCCATATATGTAATTCGGATAGGTTAAAGTTCTTTCTTTGAGTTTTATTTTCTAGGTATCTTTCAAGTTCCATACATGGACTATATATATATGTAAGGTCATTTATAAAACATTTCACTTCTAGTTTAAATGTTTTAAGCAACAAAGGTAATGAAAAGAAAAAGAAGGATGTTATGAAGATCAGTTCAATACTAAAATCAGAGGTTTGATTTTAGTCTTGGTTTGCTCATCAGCAACTATTATGGGTTTTTGTTTTCTATTGATCGGATGCTGCTAACGAGTTTCAGGTTCAAATCACGGGTTGTCGACATCTAATGACTTTCTGGCCCCACTAATGAGGCATCTGATCAGCTACTGAAAATTGCTCGAGGAAGTCCATGATTTCCATTAACATTTTTTGAAGCTTAATTACAACATTAATTACCACATGTCAACTCAACATACATGTGGTGAGATGAATCTTGCAGACATAATATAAATTTCAGTCGAGGGTATCATAGTCTTTTGTGTACTGAGAGCTAGTTTATGAAGCTCCATCCAACTGCAATCAGTAGTTTCATGTGTAATTCTCGTGCGTTTATTAATATGACTTTGATTATATGTCACTCTTTTTATGCCCCAGTTGCATGCCCTTTACTTTATTCCTCTTAAATTTTCCACTTTTTCTCGTCCTTTCTTCTTTAGGTTCGTTTTTGTTTCGGGGACAAAGGCCCTCGAATCCACCAAATTACTACATGCATGTATAGCTTGACTGCATCAGCAGTCGGTTTGACAATAAGACAATGGGTTTAGCCTGGGGCTGGAAAAAATTACATTGTTTCTGAAATGTTATATTATACTGTATGCACTAGCTCTACTGCACAACTACAAACCCGAAATGTCATCTAAAATCTTCAAATATGGTTGAATAAAACTGCTAGCTCCAACGATCCCCGGGAGAATGAAGGTCGAAACCTCCGGGTGCAACTCTTACTTGCCAATTATCATGCCGGAAGTGGCCCAACACTGTTGAACTTATTAAGGATTTGAAGAAAATTTTCTATGGGAGTGGGATCTCACCAAGCATGGGTGATAATAGCAGGGAAAAGATGACGAAATGTGACATTTTCCTACTCACATCTCTGTATTCCTCTAATGTAGCCAGATTCTATAACAGCTCTGTAGTATTTGCTTTTCACGGCCTTTTTTTTTTTGGGGATTTTAATAAAGTGCCACACTTCCAATTAGGTGTTCAAAAAAATGCCACCGTTTTTTTTCCAGAGTTTATTAAATGCCACACATTTGACCTTTTCCATCCAAAAAAGCAATTGACATCAGTTAGTACATAGGTGGCAGTTACCCATCTTAGTAAAAGACATATACACCCTCAAATCGTCTCACTATAGCTGAGTTAAATCAAATCATCGTAACGAGTCATTACCGAGTTAAGTCGTGAGTCAGAGCATCAACACTCATTCATACTCTGCAATACAACCCATGGCAGTAACATAAGCCTCAACTACACTTGCAACTGCATACTAACACCACCAACAAACACCAAAATCTCCAACTGAACTACAAGCTCATCAGCAACATAACATAACTCCAACCATTATCACTGGAACAACAACATCTTCATCTCAATACCACCTCAATCCATAGCCTGCACTTCAGCTGCAATACTTGTATCTTCTTAGCTTCAAGCTCCATTCTTCTCTTGCTAAAATCATTTGATCTAGCACCATCCACTTGCTTAAAAAAACATCCACCTGCAACTGTCACCCAGCTACCAGCATTTCCTTTTCATTGCAGTATCATTACACCCATAGCAGTAACATCAATATACAGTGCAATAACCAGCACCATTTAAAACTATTTGCTCATGTAGTTTGTACATGCCCTAGAGATTCATCTAAACAGTTCCATACACCCTGTAATAGCATCATTCAGTTGCAACGCCGCCAACATCATTCTTGCAGCTCAACTTTAGTTCAAATCACGGTACCAACACAAGCTAACTGCAGCAGTTCTTGTAAATCCAATTTCATCTCAGACTCATAGATGTAGTTATGAATCTCCTTGTAATCCAAGGAAAACCACTTAGCATAACCCATTTCAGTTTTACCTCATACCAGCCATAACTGCCATCACCAGATTCAACCATACAACCCAAATTTGCAGGCCATTGTTCCCTGCAAATTTCCTAACATTCATATATACTTTCACTGCTGCTTTATTCTTTTCAGTTCTCAAACATCTAGTAAATGCATCTTATCCCTGCAATGATTTAATCTAATAGAAACACATTCAACTTCTATCTGGAGCTCTAAATTCTTCTCTGCAAACCCATAATTAGCTCCAATAGTTACCTAAACTCTATAACTCATCACAGTAACAAAAATTGAATTTCAATTGATTGAAGAAAATTACCTCAGACCCAATCTCTAACCTCTTACAATTAACCAATCTTCACTGCTAGCTCAGTTCAGCTTCAACCAACACCAAATACCCATCTCAAATCCTTCCCTGAGTTCTTCTCATGAAACCCTATATTTTCACTGCAAACAGAGATTCGATTACTAAATCATTCTCTCTTGCTCGTAACAGTAAAAACCCATCATCAATTGTTCGATTTTGTCATAAATTTCTCCCAAATCCAAAATTAATGTTTGATACCCTAATTTTGAATCTCACTGATTTCACTTCTCTTCAATCAGAATAGAACCCTAACCAATTCATAACTCCACAATTCCATCTCCTTCATCATTCATGCAGTTCACCAACTAATTCCCTTTATTCAATTTTTATTTTCAAATCCAGAAACCCTAACTAAGTCTTTGATTTACTTTTCGTTTGAGTTTGAATCAACTATACACAATCCTCACCACCAGTAATCATTCCTTAATGTTCCTCTAATATTTTCTGATCTCAAAACCTCAAAATTATTTCTCAGAATCGCTAGGAATGAAGAACAGGGGAGAGGAGGAGAAGAGAGAGGACGAAGAAGAGATGATAAAATCTCGTCCAGGTTTGGATAAAACCAAAGTATAAGGAAATTCACGAAGAAGAGAAGATTCACAAGGTTAGTTAGGTAATCATGCTACATTTTTTTGACTTTTTCAATAGCAATTGACTGATCAAGTGGGCCTTAACAGAATACTTAACGTGTGTGGCATTTTATAAACTTTTTAAAAAACGGTGGCACTTTCTTGAACCGGAAATTGGAAGTGTGGCAGTTTGTTAAAATTCCCCCTTTTTTTTTTTTGGTACTTAGGACTTCAAGCGCAAATGTTCCTCCCACAGTGGTTGCTCCAAGCAACAATTGAATTCCTAAACCCCTAACCAACAACCATTATTGACACCTGAACCACAACATACCACGAAAACCATCTTCCATGAAACTTCGAAAGGAGCATTCTTATAAGAAATCAGTCTTCTTCTTCACAAACTCAATTGGAAACTCAAACATATCAAATTGAATATACAAATACGAACCAAATAATAATTCCTTCTCTCACTAGTCTTCCAGAAAGTATCCATCCTCATCCACATTTCATCTGGAGTCTGGACTAGTTATTTCTTCACTTGAGGAATAAGTAAACACCGCACTAATCGTATGACCTATTATTGCTACTCTTAAGTTGACAAGAAGCAAAATTGCAAAAGCAAATTTCCAGTCTAGTGATGTTCAAAAACCAAATACTAGTTTTTCCATCACTCAAGAGTTGGATACCTGGTAACAGTGTCAGGGATGCCTGCAGAAGCCTTATGCACAGGAGCTTTAGATTTAATTGCTATACGCCTATACCCCTCTTTCTACCCTGGCTTTGTCGCCAACTAACTTCTCCGCGATGCTTTTCTGGTATACAAATAGTAATCCTGTTTACCTTTGATCAGAAGTATTTCCCTTCATTTGCACAACATGATAGTGACGGTACTACGCTGCAATCCCTAACCTTGAGTTAATGCTAAATACACAAATTACACTTTGACCCATTAGACCCCAGACACAACAAAGTTCACAAGTTTTCAGGTCAGAGGAATTTCCATATTTTAAAGAAATCTGACAGAAAAACAAGCGCCCGATCAAGGTTAACACCCCGATTTCAGAATCAAGAGTTCATCTTACCAACTTGTCAAGTTTAACTTGCAAAAAGCAAAGAGGTGAGTAAAAACAGAGACAACAGTTTGCATGGAATTTAAACAAGATGCAATATGGAGTTAAAAATGAAATATTGATAGACCATCAAAGAAGACCGTTTCTCCTAATTTATGAAATTGAAAGCCTGAAGGTCGAGTATACAAAGATAACAATTGATGAAGAGCGATGGAAAACATCATCGATTAGCCTTGTAGATCCATGACAAACATCCAACTAGACCACGGTATAGCTGGTCAAGTTCCTACGACATACACTCCCAGATCTAGTTAGCTAAATTACTTCTCCAACAATTATAAGTTATAACAAGACCAAGCACAAATTCCACAGATAAGACTTTAGTATACACAAAGTCTTGGTTCATACTTAAGTCCAATAACTATTCTTGCCCAAAAGCCTTGTCATGCATGATGCAAGCACTAAATTTCCGCCCTAATAAAATCTCACTCGAGAAAAACCACATACAACCATAAGCACATCAAATCTGGCACCTATTTGCCGTCGTAAAGTCTATTCTATCATCTACTGCACAACAGTTTTATACAAAAATGATAATTAATTCTGTAAAGCTTTGAAAACTGGCAAGAACATGTTAGATGAAATATCATTACCTCCATGAGTCAAAACAAAATAAAAATAAAAGACATCACTACCTCTATCATCGACAACTTTTATACTGCATTATTATCGTTTTTATGATGGACTAGCTTCCACTGCAGCTTAGCAAGAGGGTCATTATGTAATCACTCAACAAGAAAGCTGGCTTTTACTTATAAAACACAAATAGAGTTCTTAAGTTGTTACTATCCTGAAATATACCAGAATAAAATCCTGTATGGCTGTATCAATGGGCATAATCAGATAGACTAATAGAATACGAGATGTATCAGAATCATATCTAGGTGATTTCATTACTTAAACCCTAAAATCCCTATAACTAATCCTAAATGAGAGAATTCTAACACAAACACTTAAACCCTAAATTAAAAACCAATCAACCTCTAAAAGCGAAGTTAAAATCTAAAATTGCCTCATCATAATTTATGCAATAACACAAACAAAAATTCTATCACAAACCCATTAATCAGAAACTACAAAGTCACCAACCCAAGTCATTGAAATCCAAAATTAACAATTATTTTATAACACTTCAATACTAATTGATACAAACGAAATTGAAAAAACAAAAACAAGTACCAGAAAGATAATCTTGATGATGATGATGATCATAAGCTCGGCATTTCCATGACACTCTTCGATTTAGGAGCATACAAAGAGTAAACAATCGACTGTCTTTTAGCTACTTCGAGTTGAGACTTTCCTTCTGAAAACGCGGAAGAAATTGATGAAGGATCTGAAAGATTCTTATTCTGATGAAACCCATCAATAGTTCTTCTCTTAGCATACTCCCTGATATTGTAGTCCGAGAAATTTTTAGATGTTCTTAGTAAAGACCTGAAGAGAGATAGAATTTCAGCCCTAGCTGGTACTGAAGCAGCCATTAGAATGAAGAGGTAGGGAGAGCCGGAGAGAGTGCACCAAACAAATTATGCCCTAGATTTTATAGTACCTCCTAGAATTGTTTTGGAAATGACTAACTCCACGACTCGAACTACCGACCTCAGAGTTTGTCCCTGCCCAACCAGATAGAAAGAGCCTAGTTGGTCAGGACTCAGGAGGATAGAACCCGGGTTTACAAAGTCACTGCTGTGAACTACTGGGAAGTGGGTTTGGTAAAGGATAGGCTGCTGGATTATTGGGTCTCTCCTGATATTATGAACTCTGCATTGGAGGAGGGGTTGGTGGATAATTCAAAAGAAGGCTCTATTCATGAAATAAGAATGGTTTTTGATGAGAAGAATGCAAGAGATGTGGTATCATGGACAGTCTTGATCGGCCCGTGTCGTTGTGATTAATAAAAACAAGCATTAGACCTATTAAGTCATTTGACGCAGTAGGAATGATGATGGTGTAAGACCGAATTCAGCATCTATTCCCCCAAGTCTACTATATAGCTTGTTCGAGTATGAAAAAAAATGCATTCATGGATGGTTGATGGGTTATATGATATAGACTAGAAGAATCTGACGTTGTGATTGAAACCGCTTTAATTGGTTAGTACAACGAGAGAGCCTTGAAAGTAACTCGTTTTAACTGCCCTTTCTTTTTCTTGGCTGTTAAAAAGAATTACCGTCTTACTATTGTGTGTTATTCAAATACGTCATTCTCTGAAGTTGCCTAGAACTAACATACGATAGGTAAGGTACATAATGACTTGAAAATATTCTATCCTGCAGTAGCAGCTCATCAAAGAGATTTATTTACTAAAATCCTTCTTGGTATTTGAGATGACCAATCAGAATTCATCAAACAAACACCCAATCAAAAACCACCACGTCGTAGACATACACAGAGTAAGAAAAGGAAAGGGCAGGGCACTGGAGCCCCATACAGACAGAGTCTGATCATGATTTCTGTATAATAGTACTACTGATCTCTTCTGTTCTGTTTCTGTTCATTCATAACCCATGAATCTCCTCATCTCACGTTTATCTACCCCACCGTGCACTCACTCTTAAAGCGTTAGTTTTACCATTCATTCATTCTCTCTTTTTTTGCCTTTTCTCTTTGTCACTTCTTCACCTCTCTTTCTCTTTTGTAAATTCTGATGATTTTTTTCTCATTTGCATGAAAGGAGAAAGAATTCTGACAAGTCCTGTCAAATTTTTCCACAGCTTTCTTGAACTTCTTACTCAGGGAATTATGTCAAACTAGAAAATTTTGAAAGACTAGAAGTTCAAGAAAGATGTGGGAAGAATTGGCGAATTTAGGACTAGATCTTGAATTATGACATGTTATGTAAGATCGATGGGTATGAATTCCGACGAACGTAAAAAATTGATAAAAACCTTTAAAAAGTAATGTTGAATTTGTTCAACTGTGCCAAAAAGTTTTTTTGTTGCATTCTTGTTGATGTTTTTGTAGGTTCTCGCGGAGGATAACTAAGCCGGTAATTCTACTGGAATTCTGCAACAACGAAAAATTGGCTCTTCCCGCAGGCAGATGAGGTACCTATTATTGGACCATATGTGTGCGTGCTATGAAATTCAGCTGTAAAATAGTTTGTATCAGCTGAACTTATTAACTCAGCTCTGCCTCATAGTTCCTAACAAATTAAGTTACTGATTCCCTCTATAAACAAGTCTAACTGCGCATCACCAAGATGGCATTTAGTATATGTTCTTGCTGCTAACTTGATCAATTTTACAGGTCTACAAAGGAAACATAGGAAATTATGTACTAATGTCAAAGATATGTGCCGTGTTGGGAGATGCAGATAATATATATGAAGTATGATGGCTATTTCAGGTTAAAGGATACAACTTGCAGGCCGGTCGGAGCTCGATTGAACTTAGAGATACACTAAACGAATATCTAGCTAATCTCAGTATTATTTGTACAGGACGAACATATTAATTGCAGAAACCCCAATGTGAAATCGGCATGATGAGTATGGCATAGACTATTTGTGCAGCTCAGTATCCAAATTCATGGTCGCCAGTGGTGTAGTCTTATAGTGGAAAATTAAAACCAACTGAAACTGCTGAGGTAATATGCATCAAACTTGGTGTGATTGCTATATCTTGATAGGGCGAGTAGCTGAGTAGTCGATCATGGTACTAGGTTAATGTTCTTTTCCTAAAGGTTCATACTGTCACACCCTTATAACAAGATGTTTTTTTGCAATGCACGACCAAATGATTCACTTACGACACCTGCACTTTGTAGATGGGGAAAAACGAGTTGCAGGTTTTTAAGAAATTGAGGATACGACCGTGCGGAGGAAACTCCTTGAACCGAGCGAACAGTCTAACCTCACACAGATGCACTGCAAGAAGGGAGTGCCTTGAATTCGAGAGATCAATTTGTAGTACTCCAGCCTAAACTAAGACAATGGCCGTTCCAGAGTAAATTCGGTCACAAGAGAGGATGAGTCAATCTGTAGGAGGGAAGCTGAGAAATGTGTGAGATCAATGGTTATCGAAGATCGTAGGTGTGTTGTGTATTTGATCGCAGTCGTATGCGTCAAAAATATTTCACTTTCTTACTTAACTAAAATAATGTAGTATGCGATAAGAAAGAGTTCGTATCCACAGAGAGGCTATTGTTGTTATGCAAATTTTCAGATTCTTAGTAACCAAAGGGGGGGTTGATATTTCAAAGCAATAGAAATAAATTGGAAGCAAAGTAAAAATAAAAGTAATCAATAAGGAAAAAGTATTGGTCACGGGATAGTTTCATTCACAATTTTGAATTCTCAACAATGACTAGAATTGGAATTTTAATCTCTCATTTACTAAAAGTCTTAGGATACCTTGATCGCAAGAGTATACCGCTAATTCCCTGATTTCATCACAACCACATTAAAAGATGCATATGTGACTTCTTCCTAGAAAGCAACCTAAAGTGTAAAAGCACAATTAGATTTAACTCCCTAAAAGCAATAAGTTCTCTGGAATAAGACTAATCAAGGCAATCAAAATGTGTAAAAGCACTAAATCGATTTAACCCAAGTTATGATTCATATGTGACTAGTAGGTTATATCACTACAAGCACTACCCACATTTATGCTACTTAAAATCAGGGATAAACAACGTTTTCGTATTGAAAACCCTAATTTAGCTCGAGATATGAATGCAATCGGATTGATTCCGGACTCAACCAAACAAACAATCAAATCATAAACAATATGAACCATGAATCATAAACAGTAAATTATTGAGACAAAACTAATACATTGAATCAAATCTTATTTGGGAAATTCACTTTATATCCCATAACCAATAATAAATGTTTAGCTACTCATAGTTTTTGGATTCAACATAATTATAATCAAAAATAAAATGAAGAACATGAAAAATAAACGAAAGCAACCCCTAGTCGTTGCTCTCCTCCAAAACTCCAGTAGAAAGATGTGATCCCCCTAAAAGAATAAAAACTTTTTCTTTTTATAGCCTTCCAACTTTCCATATTAGGTCTTCAAAGCCCACGGTCCAATACCAAGAAGTCCACTAAACTCATGTGTGTGAAAAATCCATGTGAAAATATGACCCAAAAAGTGTTCGCCGGAAAACTGTGTTTTTGGCCGGAATATAGCTCAGGTGACCGGCAAAGTCCACCAGGTCACCGGTCAAACGAGTTGAATCTGGTCAACTTAGTCAAGCACAGAGTCAGCAGAGTCAACTGGGGTTAACTCAGAAGTCAGATCCGAGTCATCTATTCATAAGAGCTAACTGGGCTGGCTTGTCTGAGTTATCATGGCATAGGCCATTTCTTCATCTGTAGCTCACCAACAAAACTGACACCATTATGCATATAATACATCCTTCACTGACTTATTTCAGTTCACAGTTCCCAAACCAACATTTATTCTCCGACAAATCCATTATTTCTCGACTTCATACCTAGAAGTACCAACACATTCCACTCATTGATCGGTCACATTTAGCGGTACCATCATCACTACTCATTGCGGTAGGTTTCTATTTCGGCTACGCCACCTAGCTGTTGTCATTGCATCTCCAAAACCAGCTTCTGCAATTGCTTCAATACCCTGGACTGTAATATCTTCAATTTCATCTTCCCTGTCTCAGTCTCTTAATTGCGAGCAATACCATCATACTCGCCCCAGCAACATCATACTAACAGTTGCACTACCAACATCATATCTATCCCAACTCTTCTATCATACATCTAGCTGAGCATCTCGCAACCTCAGGAGCACCACAACCGCTGCATTATTGAACTTCATGCCAACACCATTATCTTCAAACCTCGTAATGTGACCTCAGTGACATCTCATTTTTCAATCTTTTTCTTCTCAGCTTCATCAACTAAGAACCAACAACAACTTCAACTGCAATTTCTCATGTTCACCTGCAGCAACATTAACTCCAGTAAACCTAACATACATCTATATCCTGCAATCTTCATCAACAACATACTCCAGCTCTCTGTGCATTCACCACCAAGACCTCAGTTCCTCCATTACTGGTTCTCACAGCACAGTTGCACCTTTCATGGCAAACCAATATCTTCCAGGAAAGCAACATCAGCTTCTTCCCTTTATTTCAATCAAAACCCATTCAACCAGACCAACAAACCCCTTATTTCATAGTGCATCATTTCCTAACTCAGACCCATGTTCACATAGACCACTACCAGCCTCATTATAACACCACCAACAACAACTGCTCATGCCATTCTCACAAGCCATTCAGTCCTCAGGTCATAACAGCAAAAACTACAATTTCCTCCAGTTCTAAATCCATACCACCTGTAATTACCACAAATCATTAGACCCATTACAGTAACCACCATCTTCTACAGCATTGCCCTGTACAACCTCAAACATAATTCATATCTTTCACTGAGAACAACCATAACCACCAACACCTGATTTATCACTTGCTCCAATTATGCCATACAAATCCAGTTAAAACCCAATCTTCTTGTGTACTCAGAAACACCAACAAAACCCTCATTGACTCCACCATCAAACAGCTTTATCACATTAAGCTTCTCCTCCTTCAATTGGACATCAGTATCACACAAGCCCATGTCAAATCTTCACAGTTCCTCAACTCGAATCAACAATGGCCTCATCTCCTTCCCTTGAGCTTCAAAATCCTAGCAATCTCACTAATAATCATTGGCTTCATCATTGCATCTTCATCTGTGTTTTCTCACTTCTCTATCATCAATTTGAATCAGCAACAACACTCTTCAGAAATCAACAACAACATATCATTCCACCAAAACAACTCAAACCCCAATTTCTTTAACAACAACATTAAATCATCTTCTTCTTCTTTCGATTCACAGTTCCCCCATGAACATCATCTCTCAGCTTCTTATTTCGATCTCTGAATTTCTTGCGGAAATAACGGAAGCAACCACTATTTCTTTCTGTGCCTCTTGATTTCAGGCAAACAATGATTGAGAAATAATCTTCTCAATTTAGGGTTGTAGTAATTGGATAAACCAACCCCTTAGTCCCAGATAAGGGCCATCCGATTGTCCACCCTTTAACTTTGGGTCGGTTCCATATAGTGTTCTCCCATGAAAAATGACGGCCCTGCACTTTACGCTCCAGATGGACTTTTTCTCCTTCTTTTTAATTTCTCCACCAGCAAAAGCCATCATTTACTTCTTATATCCACTTCTTTCCTTCAATTCTATTCATCACTAAAGCAGTCATGCTTTTCAGACAAAATTCGCATCACTAAAGCCGACAAACTTTTCAGATAGGGATGAAGAAATAAAAGCAAATATGAGAAATAATCGCCTCTAATAACATTTGCACCTTTTGCCTTGTTTCTTCTTCTTTTGCTCCAAACGACTCCTAAGTACCTAAATACTCAAAAAAAAAACATAAGATACATAATTTACAAGAAAACTAGCAGAGAAAGCATAAAAAATAGATAAATATAAAGGTGTTTTAGACACCTATCAAATTCCCCCACACTTAGACTTTGCTAGTCCTCGAGCAAATCAAAAAAAATAATTATAAAACATACATACAACTCCGTCTCGTCGAGGCTACGGTTACTCTAAGCATAAATAACAAGCCTTTGAACCCCTAGGTGTCCCTAGTGGACGAGTTTTAGTCTCGTGAAGGTTTACAAGAGGTCTGCCTACAAAACCTATATTCCCAACTCCGTCTATTTGTGACAAATCAATGAACGAATCCAAAATGACTACAGGAGGAGGTACCTTGCGAAAATTTAGTTCATATTTAAGTAAATAAAGCTCTAATTAGATAGTCGAACAAGCCACAATACTCGGAAACTAACAAACCACAATCACAATGAAAAGATTAAGAAGATGGATATAGATGTAGATGTTGGCGAATGTTCACAAGTGATTGGTGTTTCCCATATCTGTCTGAAGGTCACCGCCAAGATGAACCTATGCATCCTATTGGATTGAGCTACTGGTCAGAATTCTAGTGTCAACATACTGGCATATACAAGGGAACCAGTGGTCAACAATCTTATTTCTACATCAACTCAACCGGCATATACAAGGGAACCAGGAGTGACTTTATTCAACACAATAATAATATTTTTTTCTTTTTTCTTTTTCTTTTTCACTTTTTTTTAGACAACATGATTAAATCTTTTGGATCCAAGCGCATGCTTCTTGTAAGCAGATTACATGATAGTTCCCTTGGATCCTGCATTCCATGCTTGTTTAGGCGACGGAGACAGGGAGAACACACACATATTGCTATCCAAGTGTCATTTTTATTCCGTTTGGTCTAACTGGTCGGTCTTTTTTTTTTTTTTTTTTTTTTTTTTTTTTTTTTTTTTTAGCAACTCAATCACTCTATTTCATCCTAGCAGTAATAACAAGTCGATGTTTAGTGACCCACCAAAGCACTTAGATAACAATAGATAAATATGGAAAAATAAAAATAGAACGTGATATGGTGATATTCCGAGATATGGTAACAACTATCATATTATTTGTGATTTCTGAGCTATGTTTGTCCCTTTTAGTTAATCGGTTCCTCAACTCCTGCAGTCAAAATGGTTCCATCCACTAATGGTGTCATCCTAAAGGCACAAGTTTCTAGATTTCGGAGTTCAAAAAGTACAATTTTTTTCTTGGTTTTTCTATTTTTCTGATTTTTTTTTTTTACTAAAGGCATAAAACAAACTAAAACAAACTATACAAACATATAAAATGCTCCCCCACACTTAAACTTTACATTGTCCTCAATGTAAAATTGAATCGTCCAAAGAAAGTTCAAGGTGGGAAATTTCGCAAATTAAATGCAAAAAAACAAAGAAAATAAAGATAAAAACAAATGCTTAGAAATAAAAAGATAAAGATACAAAACCGGTGGGTTGCCTCCCACTTAGCGCTTGGTTTAAAGTCGTCAGCCTGACTTGTTCCTTGCTTTCTATGACTCCTCCAGAGGGAGTGCATCCACAAAATTGGCTCCTTCCAACACTTCAGAAGTGAAATTCTCATAATATGGTTTCAACCGGTGCCCATTAACTTTAAGTTCCTTGCCTGTAGATATGCTATGAATTTCTACTGCACCATGAGAAAACACATTAGTATCAATGAAAGGTCCGATCAAACGTGACCTTAATTTACCCGGAAATAAATGCAAGCGAGAATTAAACAAAAGCACTTTCTTCCCAACATAAAATTGTTTTCTAGAAATCATAGTATCATGAAAAGCCTTAGTTTTCTCCTTGTAAATGCGTGAGCTTTCAAATGCATCATTGCGAAGCTCTTCTATCTCTTGGAGTTGCAACTTCCTTTGCTTTCCAGCCCCATCCATATCCATGTTGCATTGCTTAATATCCCAAAACGCTTTATGCTCAATCTCCACGGGTAAGTGACAAGGTTTACCATACACAAGCCTAAAGGGGGACATCCCAATAGATGTCTTGTATACAGTTCTATAATCCCACAAAGAATCATTTAGTCTCAAACTCCAATCTTTCCTTGTTGGATTCACCGTCTTTTATAGAATGAACTTCACCTTCCGGTTAGAAACCTCTGCTTGTCCATTTGTTTGGGGATGATAAGGTGTTGCAATCTTGTGTGACATATTTTACTTCTTCAACAAGCTTTGTAAAATCCTGTTTTTGAAGTGAGAACCCCCATCGCTAATTATGGCTCTTGGAATTCCAAACCTTGCAAAAATATTAGCTTGCACAAAATCTGAAACAACCTTGGAATCATTAGTAGGGGTGGCCTTAGCTTACACCCATTTAGAGACATAATCAACAACAAGTAAGATGAAAAAATTCCCATGAGAGTTGACAAAAGGACCCATAAAATCAATACCCCATACATCAAAAACTTCAATAAATTGAATAAAAGTTTGTGGCATTTGATTTCGGGCACCTAGATTGCCTGTTCTTTGGCACCTATCACAAGTTGTACAAAATATATGTGCATCCTTAAACAAGGTTGGCCAATAGAAACCGCTTTCAAGTACCTTGTGAGCGGTTCTTTTACTTCCAAAATGTCCTCCGCAAGCATAAGAGTGACAAAATGACAAGATAGAATTAAACTCAGATTCGGGAACGCACCTTCTTATTACTTGGTCGCTGCCATGTTTCCATAAATATGGATCATCCCATATATATTGGTTCCCTAACCTCTTAAGTTTGTCCCTCTCAGCACGAGACAAGTTCTTTGGGATTTGTTTAGTTACCAAGTAATTCACAATGTCAGCATACCATGGTTCTCCAAAGGCAATTGAGAATAGTTGCTCATCCGGGAAACTTTCACGCAGTGGGATAGCTTCCTTATCCACAGCAAGACGGCTCAAGTGATCCGCAACGGTGTTCTCAATTCCTTTCTTGTCTTTGATTTCAATATCAAACTCTTGCAAGAGTAAAATCCATCGTATGAGCCTCGGTTTCGCTTCTTTCTTCATTAGCAAGTACCTAAGAGCTGCATGGTCAGAAAAAACAACAACTTTTGTACCAATCAGATAAAAGCGAAATTTCTCCAATGCAAATACAATAGCTAAAAACTCTTTTTCAGTGGTTGTGTAGTTTTGTTGGGCTTCATTTAACGTTCTAGAAGCATAATAAATGGCATGAGGTATTTTCCCCACACGCTGCCCAAGCACCGCACCAACCGCATAGTCACTTCCATCACACATGAGCCCAAAAGGCTTGCTCCAATCCGGTGGTTTAATGATAGGGGCTGAAATCAAAAGTTCTTTCAAACGATTGAATGACGCCATACACTTTTCATCAAAGTTAAAAACCACATCTTTTTGCAATAAATTGCAAAGTGGTGATGCTATCTTGGAAAAATCCTTGATAAATCTACGATAAAAACCTGCATAACCAATAAAAGAGCGTATCTCCCTCACCGTAGTGGGAGGGGTTAGAGCACGAATAAGGTCTATCTTAGATTTATCAACTTCCAAGCCTTTAGAAGATATTATATGGCCTAAAACTATGCCATGAGTTACCATGAAATGGCACTTCTACCAATTTAGCACAAGGTTTGTTTCAACACATCGTTCAAGGATCAATGACAAGTTGTTCAAACAAAGGTCAAATGAACCACCAAAGACACTAAAGTCATCCATAAACACTTCAATAATGTTATCAACATACTCGGAAAAGATACTTACCATACACCTTTAAAAGGTAGCAACGATCAAAGTCGATCCCATGGAATGGCAACGATCACTCATTGTTCTGAGTTTGTAGTCGAATCTTTAGCTGATCCTATGAATTAACAGTAAACATCTATCCGTTTTATTACTCATTTCATGGATTATTCTCTATTGAATTTCATGAATTAGTAATTAACGACCGGGCATCGGAGTTACCTTTGAGTAATCCCTGTTTCAAATGGTGCAAGTGTATTCAACGATGATGCATTAACAATCACCGCACGAACGAGTATTTCAAAATACGACGAAACGATGAACCTATGCAAAATAGGGAAGAAAATAATAAATAATTAAAAATATTTGACCAAGGTGCTGGGACACGGACACACGATCAACTCATCGTGTCATGGTCAGTTCCACGCTAATTCTATATTTTTAATACACTTTTATTATTTTTCATGATTTGATAAAATTCTCTCGTTTGATCAAATCTCCGTCTTGAGGAAATTCTTCGGATTCGTGGTACTTCTATGAGTCTGTCAAAAAATCAAGGAGAGTGTGTGGGGCGTGACCATTGGCCGACCGGCCATGCCTTGGTCCCAGCCGGCCCACACCTCACGGTCCTTATTATTTTATTATTATTATTTTTTCTCTAATTTCATGAAAAAACTCCTTGATTTCATGGTATTTTTCCTCAAAAAATTCCTTTAAATCATCAAAAATAATAATAAAATAAAATAAATTATGAAAACTCGTGGGACCGGGCCTTGGCCGGTCCCACACGCCTTGTTTTATTTATTTCATTATTAATTATCTTATTTTTCCTTGATTTCATGGTATTTTTCTCAAAATTCCTTCAAATCATCAAAAAATACCCAAAAATTATTTAAAAAATTATTAAAATTCGTGGGATTGGGCCATGACCGGTCGGTCACGCCTCCATGGTCCCACATGGCCGAATTTTATTATTTTGATATTTTTCAAAGACCATGAACTCATGGAAACTCCTTCAATTCATGAAAACACTCTAAATTTATCAAATTTCTCAAAATTCATGAATCCTTCATAAAATCATTAAAATATGTAAAACTAAGGAAGAGACACCATGGGACCGTGGTCATAACTGGCCGACCGTGCTTTGACCACCGGCGTCCCAGTCTCATAATTCCTTATTTTATAAATATTTTCCATCGTCTCATGGTGTTTCCTTCGTCTCATGGAAACTCCTTGATTTTAACAAAACTCCTTCGTTTTATCGTGGGACCGACCACTTAAATCTTTCCTGAATTTTACTTTCGGGATGTTTTCACCTCCCGAACGAGCTCAAAACCTAAAACCTCCCGCGTTGGGAGATAGGAAATTCTTTTCCGTATGGAATGAAGGGGCGGACCATCAAAATACGAGTCCATAAAGGTAAAGGACGTTAATTAGGGTTTGGGGGTTGCTCAAGCGACCAACAATTGGTCACGTGATCACTGTGACCGGTCCACACTTCATAATTCCCTCACTTTTCATTATTTTCCCTCGTCCGATGAAGTTTTGACGGTTTTATCAAAAAACTCTAATTTTGTCATATTTTCTCAAATGGTCGCTCAAATGTGCACCAGAAAATATCAAAATTCTCAAGACTGAGACGCGGACACCTTAGGGACACGAGCACATTATCTTGACCGACCAAGATTAGCTCTTCGGCTCACGGAGGCCAATCCCATCGATTTTCATAGTTTTGACCTGATTTGCACAATTGCTCGTATTAGGTCCAAAAACTTCCAAACACTTTGGATTTTTCATGAAGTGACCATCAGACGGTCACGAGACAACCCATGGATGGCTCCATGACTCTATGGTCGGTCCATCACTCTCCCATAATTAATTAGGTTTTCATACCTAAGTCTCAGACGAGCATTTTGAATAATGATTGAACCAGCATTTAATCATTATTTCACCAACAAATCATGAACTCTTCGTGAATTCATCATATTTGCTCACGTGAGCATATGTACACTACATGGTTGATCCACGGTCTCATGTAGCAGCTCCTCATTCGTCCCATGGTTAAAACTTCTGACCATGAATTGATCGTTAATCGGTCAAATTAGGGTTTTTGAGTTCAAGGACCATGCTTCCAGACTCTAACCTTAATAATTCTACGATGACCTCATGGTCATGAATTAATATTAATAATTCTACGACGACATCATGGTCATGAATTAATATTAATAATTCTACGACGACCTCATGCTCATGAATTAATATTAATAATTCTACGGTGACCTCATGGTCATGAATTTTATTAATTATGCTAGGTTCAACGACCAGCACTTTAATTAATATTCTTGGCACACTGCCAATCATTCATGAGAAACACATGCTCGGACGGTCAAATATTCAACAAATCATCACGAGAGCAACACTTGCTCAGATGATCAATATTTTCCCGAGTTAAGGAATATCGGTTCAACAATCCACCAATATTCAACAATCCATCGAATGAGCAATACTTGCTCACTTCATCATAAGAATTATACCTATGTCTCATGACACGTTCAATTCGTGGGTGGTTCCAGAATATCTTGTTCGACTCAGCAACCACGTGGACTCCTTGTCCCATCAAACCACGAAATCATCAATTGACTAACAAACCACAAGACGATCAATCGTGTCACTTGGGGGGATATCACTTAGGGTTTTGGTATGGCGGTCTATGGCACGTGTGTTCAAACACACGATGGAATGTGAGCAAGTCGTGCAATCAGTTGAAGGAATTCACGAGGTAGTGGGTGGAAGGTCAACCGAGTCTTTACACGTTGGACAACCGGTTTCGAACACGATTTCCACCTCTCCACTCTTTGA
Organism: Papaver bracteatum; assembly: GCA_023529315.1. Taxonomy (NCBI): domain Eukaryota; kingdom Viridiplantae; phylum Streptophyta; class Magnoliopsida; order Ranunculales; family Papaveraceae; genus Papaver; species Papaver bracteatum. Next base: position 900,668 of record JAJJWX010005092.1, read on the forward strand.
TTCCATTAACAGTCACACTTCATGGGATCATGGTGTCTACAATTCCAGCAATATAAATAAGTTCCTAAATCAAGATTGAAGGCAGAGAGAATCGAAAACAGAACGAATACACATAATACTCAGAGTAAGAATCTCACGTCCCTTCGACAACACGAGATCATCAAACTCATCAATTGAGCAATTTCTTCACAATCGTTCAACTTCAATCATTCAGAACTTATCATATTCAAAATTCACACACCCACAATCCTTGAATCACCATCGATTCCACACATTTCTCAAGCTTCCTTCCTACAGACCAACCCATCCTCTCTTGTGACCGAATTTACTCTGGAACGGTCATTGTCTAGATTTAGGCCGGAGTACTACAGATTGATCTCTCGAATCTAAGAACCCCCTTTGCAGTGGTGTATCTGTGTGCGGTTTAACATTTTGCCTGGTTCGAGGAACCTCCTCCGTCCGGTCGTCTCCTCAATCCCTTAAAAACCAGCAGATCGTTTTTCTCCCCATCCACAGATTGGCGACCACAATGGGAGATCATTCTCTCAGTTGCAATCTCACATTCTCACAAGATGGTTGGTCTTAGGTCAGGATCGGTCACAAATACTAACGCAAATATCGCTAGCACTAGCAACAATGAAGATAACCCGGAAACTATTCCGGCCACCAACACTGATGATGGTGACATCACTCCTCCTCATGCCAACGCGGAAGGTCATCCTTTGTTCGGTCGAAATCCCGAAGAAATCAGAGGAAACCCTCCACCTACCATGGATGATCTCATTAAAACGCAAGAGACTCTTGCAAAGAATCAGACGGATATGGCTGCGGCACAACAGAAATTATTGGATCACCTGAAGACTCTTACTGACAAATTGTCAGAGAAAGCTCAAGACACGGGGAAAGAGAATGAGAAAGCCTCTGACGCCAATCCTGAAGTAATTCCAGTTGATAACGGAACTGAAAAAGCCACAGATGACTCATCAATGAAGGAATTATCAAACTTCATTACTCATGAAGATTTGGAGCGTCTTCTGGAGAACCATGGAAAAGATAAGACGTCACATGTCCATCGTCACCAACCTCTATATCCTGCCGCTACACAGAGGATTCCCCTTCCGAATGGCTATGTCTCTCCAACGTTTACCCTATATTATGGGACTGGCAATGCTCGAGATCACATCTCCCGCTTCCTCGAATCCTTGGGAGAACATGAACACAATCATGTTGTTCGTCTCAAATAATTCTCAAAGTCTTTGAAGGGGAGAGCATACACCTGGTACAACAACATCGCACTAGGGACCATCAACAATTGGAGAGAAATGATCAATGCATTCTACAGGAAATACTTATTCGTGTCAGAGTAAGTAACACTCTCTGACCTTGGGAGGATGTCTCAGAAGACGAGTGAGAATCCCAACGATTATGTGAAGAGGTTCAGAGTCCAAGCCCTGGACTGCCATGATCCAAACATCACAGAACAACAACTGGTGGACTTATGCATCAACGACATGCTTCCGGTATACAGAGATTTACTGGAGAACCTTCGATTCCAAACTTTCTAAGAACTCCACGAGGCCGCGAAGAGATCAGCAACTACCGCACCCGCTCTTCTAGAAAGACCAAAGTCTACAAGAACTGAGGAGTCAAAAGACTCTCGAGGAAATAGGCGTTTGATTAACAAACAGTATACCCTGCAATCTTTAACGAATGCTGTCACAGAAGGAATCAAACGGAAAGCTGAACCACAACACAAGCAGAAAGCCTCTACTCTTTCGAAGATACACAAAAAGAATAACTCAAAGACCTCTCCTCAACGGACGGACGAGCCAGAGGCACCTGATTTTCCCTGTTCCATGGAAAAAGTCAACGAATTACTCGATGCCTGGATTCAAGATGGTGCAATCAAGTTTCCTTTTGATAAAAAGGAACCAACCGAAGAAGCCATGGAAAATCCTCGGTATTGTCGCTTCCACATGTATGTCATCCATCCCACAAGTGATTGCAAAGTCCTGAAACGCATATTCAGAGAAAAGGTCGAATCAGGAGAACTCAACCTGGGGACTGAGGGAGTACACAAAAATCCTCTTCCGGTCCGAGCTTTCACCATCTAGGGTCAAAGAAGCAGTTCAATCCCTGATTGAACATACCTGCGAGCTGTTGTATCTTTCGAAAGCTCAAAGGAAATATATGTTTGCTGCATAGAACCACATCGTATCCGGCAAACGACTACTAATCCAAGAGGCTACCATCGAACCCTCAGCAACAGACAAGGAAATCTACGACTGGGGACTGCTCACCACAGTGCACATCAAAGGGAACGAGTTCATAAGAGCGTTCATTGATGTCGGTACTGCTGTCAACATCATCCCTCTCAAGACTCTCAAAGCTGCCGGCATAACTCGACAAGAAGCCACCCACGCTCCAATGGCAATCAGAGACCACGAAGGAATCTCCAGAGACGCCTATGGCTACGTCATCCTGAAAGTCGAAGAAAATTCGGTCTTCACTGAAACCAAATTCTTTATAATCCGAGAAGATCCAGGGTATGATATGATTCTTGGACGCGCATGGATTCATGATGGGAAGACAATGATGACTCCTTCAATGACACGTCCCTGTGAAGAAACTCCTGACTCGGAGGAAAAGGCGGAAGACATCTCGCCATTTGAATACCTGGAGGAGGTCAAAACCTTAACAAAACTTGCACAAGAATCTGAGGAACATCCAAATGCATTCGTCAAAAAGTTCTGCGACCAGGCAAGTTTCATCCCCTCTCACGTGCCTATATCATCAGTTTTCAAGTATGTATCCTTGATTCAGGGACTTCATTCCACGAACAACTTAGCAATCGCAAAGTGCTATGAGTGGATAATCTCGCCACAACAATATTTCACTCAATGGTTGAGTCCAGAGCTTCTCCAATTCGATCATCCGATCAAGAGGTTCATCATGGAAGATATGAAAAAACATTACGAGAGATACCCTCTCCCGCATGAATGTCCATATGTACCACGACCATGGAATCACGTCCCACAAAGGATTCTGAATCAACAGAAGATATTCAAGGCGCGGGCAACCAAACCCAACAAATTTCATGAAGGAGACCTAGTTCTCAAAGCTGTCCAACGCAATCTTCATTCAGCAAGGATCTCCAACTGGGAAGGACCATTTATGGTCGCTAAATCCACAACCGGAGGATACTACAAGCTGGTCAACACAGATGGCAGAACCCTACCAGTAATTCAGGAGAAATGGCTTAAGGCGTTTGTTTGAAAAGATGAGTGTTTTGAGGTATCAGGTGTTTGAGCATCCATGACGTCTAGACTGGACATTTAGAATTTTCATTGTATGTCAATTCCTCCAAAATTTTTGCAATACTTGCAATCAGTATTTGAATTCATCAGTTTATCAAAATTCAACTCATATTTCTTAAAAGAAAATCTCTATCAAATCCCAAAATCCTCAAAAGACATCTACAAATCCAAAACCAAAATATCAAAACCCATATAAAACCTCACATCTCTCAGAAGTTCAGAAGTTCAAGAAATCATAGAAAATTAGAAAAAATCATCAAGAAAAGATTTTTCAGCTTCTGCATCCTTCAAAGCCTGCAAATCTGCCATCTCCTTATTCAGCTCTTCGGTCAACCTTGCAATTTTCTTTTCCTTCTCCGTCACAACAACATTTGGGAAGGGAATTTTATTCTCACACGAGTCCTTAATCGCATCCATTTGCTTACGGAGCCACTTCAAGTTAAAACCAAGCCTCTCAGAATTACCTAAGTTGAACTCCCAATCAAAGAGTACATCTTGAGTACAGGAACGCCTAGGAATACTGTATATGTCATTCACAACACGCAAGAGTGCACCTACTTGCATGGTCAATGCATAAATACGCCCAGGTATCCTCTCGACGATGATATGGCCAAACTTCGTCCATATGGCTTCATACAATTCTGCATATCCAACGGGAACACCGAATCCTCCAACTAATTCGTGACTTGGGAGTGAAGCATCGAACGGAGGATAAAAACCAATTCCAGCAGTAGGATATTCATGCACCACTATACGGTTTTCAGAAGCGGCTTCTATCAAGGCAACAACTCTTTCAGTATTCTCTACAGGGATCCTAGGTTCTTCTATTTCTGAAGCAGCAACAATTTGGTATTCCATGACTTCATCAACGACTTTCTCTTGACTCTGAGGCTCATGAATGGTCATCTCCTCATCAACGATCGCAGGTCCGCTCGAGTTTTCCTTGTTGATTTCTAAATCCCCAACTTCGGTATTTAGCACCTAATATGAAGATTACATGGGGTTAGGGTCACGAAAGCTTGAAATCAAAAAAGGAACATGAGGTACAGCATACAAACAATCCAAAATTATCAATATTCATCATTTTATGTTCAAGGCATTGGTAAATATCATAGAAGTCATGGAGACACGTTTTACGGTAACTACGTCTGAAGAAACTGTGCACTACTCTGTACTAAAGGATGAACTAGGAGAAATATACAATGAATAAGAGGATAGGTCATATACCATTCTCTTCGTATTGATGTCCACTACAATGTATCAAAATTTCATGACAATTTGATTAACGAGCAAGAAGATGTGGCCAAAACATCAACTGATGCGCAATCTGAAAAAGTTCAGGAAGTCTCCTGGAAGTTTACTATTTCGCCTTTTTCAGGCTCTAAACGCATTCAGAACTTAAAAATATTCTTTTGCAAAGCTTGGAAATTTTCCGGGCTTGAATTTTCACATGCAGATCATCAAAATCCGATTCCAGATGAAGATTCTATGGCGTTTCTAATAAAAGTCTGGGCTCTGAAGTTTCTGACGACGAAATTCGACTGAGTTTTCACATATTCACATAGGTATTCATTCATTTATTCACAAGTCAGCACTTTTATACTTCTATGGGTGAAATACAAGAGAAATACTTACTTGAGTGGTCTTCGAAGCGTTGAAAGAACCAGAATTTCTCACGCCAGCGTCGGCAACAACATTGTTTTCATTCGGCTCTTGACTCTGGGAGCTCTCTTTATCGCCGTTCTTCGAACAAGCGTCAACAATATTCTCCACATCCATGGATTCTTCCTCCTAGACATACCACCAGCAATCAGCGTTTCACTCGTAAGACGTCATAATTGATATTGGAAGATATACTTACAATTTCTTCATCACTCAAGTCAGAAATGGTTTGTTCAGTAGCGGAGAAACGAAGTCCATCAATACTTGACGGAGTAAAGTTCTACAACAGAATAACAATATCAGTCGTACGATCCTAATTATATGGGTGAAGAAAGATCACAACGAAAAAAATACTGGAAACTCACCAAGACGCCGGCTGGGGACTTTAACGTATTGGGCAACAACTTATAACTCTTGTGCCTGCCTTCTCCGCCATGAACGATGGCTTCAGTCTCTGAGAAATCTACACAGATTCGAGGTCTTACGATACGACCATCCTGTGACAAGTTCCAGTAACATAATCAGAATACAGTTGTTATGATTTTATGAATATTATATAACAAAGTGTACCTGGGAGCATCCTGGAGACAATTTTCGCTTATCACCAGAGAGATACTTCAATCTCGGTCGACTGGCAATCAACTCATCGGAGGGACGATTTTTTACTGGAGGCTGACCGACCATCACATATTCATGCAATCGCTTAAATTGATTATCCCATAAGTCTGCATAACCCGGAGTCACATAGGCAAATCTATCAGAGCAGGGAAACCAGTAGTTACTTCCTTCCACTTGGGTATGGTCTAAACGAGTCATGAGATGCTCAACTGATGGTTTACTTCTTCGAATAGTTGGAACACACTGATCCATCCCCATTTGTCAGGCCTCTCTATCAATATTATACTCTTCCACTGAAAATTCTCCGTACGAGACTGACAGCAGGTGACCAGGGGTGAAACTCAACATGAAGGACCTCTCGCCATCGTTCAGATCCGCACCAGACAACAAACTAGTGCACTCTCCAGTATTGAAAGTCACCGGTTGGGAGATATAAGAAGGCACTGACACCCAAGGACGAAAAGCGAATTCAGATTCATTATCCAACACGTCAATGAGGCGCGCCCTGCACTGAGGCTGCTTTGTGGACCAACGCATGATCCTAGCATTGTCTTTCTTAGGGAAAATATGGCGAGCATCAGTGTTCAGTCATTGCAAAATATTACGTGGAATGGGTGCATAATTCTTGAAGTGTTCCCATATCAGAGCTTGAAGAAACATCATGTTAGCATAACATTCAATCTTCATGAAGCTATTCGACACACTGGAGTCTATAACCAAAGAATCCAAGTTGTAATACAAGGAGCCCAAGAACAAGCTACCTATTGGGAGTTGCTCGCCTTTAGCCATCTTAATAGCAAAGGGGATCACGAAAGGTTTCAACAAGTTTCCGTTGTCTTCAAAGATATCTCTGGAAAACCATAAACATAAGAAAGCAGCAATGGGTAACATACCGTCGATGGGTTTATCAAAAACTTCGTCTTTAGGCCACCAGCGCGTCAACCAGAGAGCATAGCATCCTTTACTGCCAGCCTTATTTGCTACCTCCATTGCAGCTATCAAGATATAAGAAACGGCAGTCTCCTCATCTAAAAGATCCCCTGGAAGATTACCTGTAATTGGGAGATGCATCAAAGCTACCACGTCTTCCAAGGTAATGGTAAACTCTCCCCATCTGCATATGAAGGTATGAGTAGGAATACACCAGCGAGAAAGCAGAGATACAATACTTCTTGCGTCATGGTAAATGAATAACTCCCCAGAAGCTTGAATAGCCCTTGTCACCTGCGCCTGATCGAGCATAGCCCTCACATGAGGAAAACCAAGCATATGCCTCGCCCATCCAGCAAATTTCTCTAAAGGTTGACGAGAAAGCTTAAATTCTATAATTGATGCAAGGAATACTCCACGTTCAAGACAAAATCGGATAACTTTCTTGGGAGTCACAAATTTCTTCTGAGTGACAATCCTGGGATTTATCAGCAGACGATACGTTGGAGATTTTAAATGTTTTTCAGCTACTGCAGGATCTTCCTCAAAAAATGCATCATCAATATTTGGGATGTTCTTAATCCCAGGGGTTTCATCTTCATCTTCACCAACAGAAGCTTCGTCTGTACATGTCTCATCTTTAGAGATATCATCAACAACGCACATCTCTTCTCTCGAGGCGTCGTCAGCTTGAGAATTGGTCATCATTGCTGAGTAGATGAAAAGGTTCAAGCAACATTCTATTTTAGTCCATACATGAATTGAAGAAATACGGCAAAAATGGTAACTCTTAACTCTTACCTTTTACTTCCACTAACAATAGTGATAGTAATGTTGGAGTCAACACCAAAATCGTTCGTCTCTTCGAAAACTGCAAAAACGAACAAAATTTAGTAATCTCCGAAACTGATTTTTCGCAAAATCACCGGCGCAACCTTCATAATGTGAACATTCACGCAACTGACATATGAAGTTTACATCAAATAAAATATATCATCATATTTTGCATGATATGTGTCACGGCTGCACATATTTATTTATAAAAAAAAACTATTTTTCCATCGTATCGTCGTTAGTTGTCTTTAAAACGAAGGTTTATTTCAAAATATTGTGAACACTCACAATCCATGCACATGATAAAGTTTTGTATTTACATAAAAGCTCATAAACAAATTTTTTATCACTAGACGCAAGTCCATCATACATATTTTCCTTCATGTCGTTGTTATTTTCTCTAAAACGAGGGTTTATGACGATTTCAGGAAAATTCACATCTTTTATGATAAAACCGTGGTACACATGAAAGCTCATACACTAAGTTTTATCACTTGAACTAGGTTCATATACTAAAAAAAATCCCTCATAAATCAGGGATTATAGTTGGTTTTCGAAACTAACGATCGAGCAAACATACGTTTTCAAAAAACAAGGTTTTTTCATAAAACCATCATTAATTATATACACGCATATATAATTTCAATATGATCCGTGGTCGAATCAACGACGATCCCATGGAATGGAAATATCATTTCTCTTATTCCATGGTCAAATCAACGTCGATCCCATGGAATAACAACGATCACTCATTGTTCTGAGTTCGTAGTCGAATCTTTAGCTGATCCTATGAATTAACAGTAAACATCTATCCGTTTTATTACTCATTTCATGGATTATTCTCTATTGAATTTCATGAATTAGTAATTAACGATCGGGCATCGGAGCTACCTTTGAGTATTCCCTATTTCAAATGGTGCAAGTGTATTCAACGATGATGCATTAACAATCACCGCACGAACGAGTATTTCAAAATACGACGAAACGATGAACCTATGCAAAATAGGGAAGAAAATAATAAATAATTAAAAATATTTGACCAAGGCACTGGGACACGGACACACGATCAACTCATCGTGTCATGGTCAGTTCCACGCTAATTCTATATTTTTAATACACTTTTATTATTTTTCATGATTTGATAAAATTCTCTCGTTTGATCAAATCTCCGTCTTGAGGAAATTCTTCGGATTCGTGGTACTTCTATGAGTCCGTCAAAAAATCAAGGAGAGTGTGTGGGGCGTGACCATTGGCCGACCGGCCATGCCTTGGTCCCAGCCGGCCCACACCTCACGGTCCTTATTATTTTATTATTATTATTTTTCTCTAATTTCATGAAAAAACTCCTTGATTTCATGGTATTTTTCCTCAAAAAATTCCTTTAAATCATCAAAAATAATAATAAAATAAAATAAATTATGAAAACTCGTGGGACCGGGCCTTGGCCGGCCGGCCATGCCCTAGCCGGTCCCACACGCCCTGTTTTATTTATTTCATTATTAATTATCTTATTTTTCCTTGATTTCATGGTATTTTTCTCAAAATTCCTTCAAATCATCAAAAAATACCCAAAAATTATTTAAAAAATTATTAAAATTCGTGGGATTGGGCCATAACCGGTCGGTCACGCCTCCATGGTCCCACACGGCCGAATTTTATTATTTTGATATTTTTCAAAGACCATGAACTCATGGAAACTCCTTCAATTCATGAAAACACTCTAAATTTATCAAATTTCTCAAAATTCATGAATCCTTCATAAAATCATTAAAATATGTAAAACTAAGGAAGAGACACCATGGGACCGTGGTCATAACTGGCCGACCGTGCTTTGACCACCGGCGTTCTAGTCTCACAATTCCTTATTTTATAAATATTTTCCATCGTCTCATGGTGTTTCCTTAGTCTCATGGAAACTCCTTGATTTTAACAAAACTCCTTCGTTTTATCATGGGACCAACCCCTTAAACCTTTCCTGAATTTTACTTTCGTGTTGTTTTCACCTCCAGAACGAGCTCAAAACCTAAAACCTCCCGCGCTAGGAGATAGGAAATTCTTTTTCGTATGGAATGAAGGGGCGGACCATCAAAATACGAGTCCATATGAGAATTCTAGTACATCAATTCTAGTAAAGGACGTTAATTAGGGTTTGGGGGTTGCTCAAGCGACCAACAGTTGGTCACGTGATCACTGTGACCGGCCCACACTTCATAATTCCCTCACTTTTCATTATTTTCCCTCGTCCGATGAAGTTTTGACGGTTTTATCAAAAAACTCTAATTTTGTCATATTTTCTCAAATGGTCGCTCAAACGTGCACCAGAAAATATCAAAATTCTCAAGACTGAGACGCGGACACCTTATGGACACGAGCACATTATCTTGACTGACCAAGATTAGCTCTTCGGCTCACGGAGGCCAATCCCATCGATTTTCATAGTTTTGACCTAATTTGCACAATTGCTCGTATTAGGTCCAAAAACTTCCAAACACTTTGGATTTTTCATGAAGTGACCATCAGACGGTCACGGGACAACCCATGGCCGGATCCATGACTCTATGGTCGGTCCATAACTCTCCCATAATTAATTAGGTTTTTACACCTAAGTCTCAGACGAGCATTTTGAATAATGATTGAACCAGCATTTAATCATTCTTTCACCAACAAATCATGAACTCTTTGTGAATTCATCATATTTGCTCACGTGAGCATATGGACACTATATGGTTGATCCACGGTCTCATGTAGCTTCTCCTCATTCGTCCCATGGTTAAAACTTCTGACCATGAATTGATCGTCAATCGGTCAAATTAGGGTTTCTGAGTTCAAGGACCATGCTTCCAGACTCTAACCTTAATAATTCTACGACGACCTCATGGTCATGAATTAATATTAATAATTCTACGACGACCTCATGGTCATGAATTTTATTAATTATGCTAGGTTCAACGACCAACACTTTAATTAATATTCTTGGCACACTGCCAATCATTCATGAGCAACACATGCTCAGACGGTCAAATATTCAACAAATCATCACGAGAGCAACACTTGCTCAGATGACCAATATTTTCCCGAGTTAAGGAATATCGGTTCAACAATCCACCAATATTCAACAATCCATCGAATGAGAAATACTTGCTCACTTCATCATAAGAATTATACCTCTGTCTCATGACACGTTCAATTCGTTGGTGGTTCCAGAATATCTTGTTCGACTCAGAAACCACGTGGACTCCTTGTCCCATCAAACCACGAAATCATCAATTGACTAACAAACCACGAGACGATCAATCGTGTCACTTGGGGGGATATCACTTAGGGTTTTGGTCTGGCGGTCTACGGGACGTGTGTTCAAACACACGATGGAATGTGAGCAATTCATGCAATCAGTTGAAGGAATGTGACCGAGTCTTTACACGTTGGACAACCGGTTTCGAACACGATTTCCACCTCTCCACTCCTTGATTCCATTAACTGTCACACTTCATGGGATCATGGTGTCTACAATTCCAGCAATATAAATAAGTTCCTAAATCAAGATTGAAGGCAGAGAGAATCGAAAACAGAACGAATACTCAGAGTAAAAATCTCACGTCCCTTCGACAACACGAGATCATCAAACTCATCAATTGAGAAATTTCTTCACAATCGTTCAACTTCAATCATTCAGAACTTATCATATTCAGAATTCACATACCCACAATCCTTGAATCACCATTGATTCCACACATTTCTCAAGCTTCCCTCCTACAGATTAACCCATCCTCTCTTGTGACCGAATTTACTCTGGAACGGTCGTGTTCTCGATTTAGGCCGGAGTACTACAGATTTATCTCTCGAATCTAAGCACCCCCTTTGCAGCGGTGCATCTGTGTGCGGTTTAACATTTTTCCTGGTTCGAGGAACCTCCTCCGTCCAGTCATCTCCTCAATCCCTTAAAAAACAGCAGATCGTTTTTCCCCATCCACACCAGCTAACGTTCAAGCATTTGATCAATAAAAGGTAAAGGAAAGTGATCCTTCCTAGTAGTGGCATTCAACTTCCTATAATCAATACAAACCCTCCAACCGGTTTTCGCACGAGTTGGGACAAGTTCGTTCTCATCATTCTCTACCACCGTTACACCTGATTTCTTTGGTAAAACTTGTACCGGGCTTACCCACTTGCTATCGGATATGGGGTAGATAACACCCACTTCCAAAAGCTTGAGTATCTCCTTTTTCATAACTTCCATCATGGGAGGGTTCAAACGACGTTGCGCCTCCCTTGTAGGCTTTGCATCGTCCTCCAAACGAATCTTATGCATACAAACGGCAGGGCTTATACCCTTGATATCAGCAATTGTCCATCCTATGGCCGTCTTGTGCTTCCTTAGCACCCTTAGAAGTTTTTGCTCCTGTAATTCACTAAGCTCGTTAGGAAACAATCACAGGTAACTCTTCATTGTCACCCAAGTACAAGTAATTTAAGTGACTTGGAAGAGATTTCAATTCCAACTTTGGAGATTTAACAATAGAAGGTAAAATATTTTCATCATTGTATGGTAAAGAAATAAAAGAGATATTATGAGTTTCCGGACATCCTTGTAGTGAGTTAAGATCACCAAGGGATTCCTTGACTTCGTTACCACACTCTACACCATCATCCATGGATGTAGTTAAAACAGTTTCCAAAGCATCATCACCATTCAATTCAAACAATTTTTGTGCCAATGCATCCATAACATCAACGGAGAAACAAGCGTGGACATCACTAGGTTATGCGTATCGTATGCGTCAAAAATAATTTCACTTCCTCACTTAACTAAATATGAGTATAGTATTCGATAAGAAAGAGTTCGTATCCACAGAGAGGCGATTATTGTTATGCAATTTTCAGATTCTTATGTAACCAATTAACCAAATAACCCAAGGTGTGTTTTTGTTTTTATCAAAGTAATAAAACTAAATAAAGCAAAACAAATAGTAAGAATAATCAATAAGGAGAAGATATTGGTTAAGGGATAGTATCATTCATAAACATGTATTTTTCATCTATGATTAGAATTGGTATTTAATCTCTCAATTATCAAAAGTCCTAGGATATCTTGATCGCAAGAGTATCCCGTTTATTTCCTGATTTTATCACAAACAACATTAAAATATGCTATTGTGAAATCTACTTAAAAACCAACCTAAAGTGTAAAAGCACAATTAGATTTAACTCCCTAAGAGCAATAAGTTCTATGAAATAAGACTAATCAATGCAAACAAACGTGTAAAAGCACTAATTCGTTTTAACAAAGGTTATGATTCATATGCGATTAAAAATATGTATCACTACAAGTATTAACCACAAGATGCTACTAGAAATCAGGGATAAACAACTTTTACGTATTGAAAACCCTAATATAGTTATAGAGATGAAAACAAATCCAATTGATTCCGGACTTAACCAAACTAGCATTCAAATCATATGATAATAAAACAATGAATCATAAACGATAAAATTGAGACAAAACTAATTCATAGAATCAAATAACATGCTTGAAGAAATCAACTTTTTATCCCATAACCAATAATAATATTTAGCTACTCATATTCATGGAGTTCATCATCATAATATTCAAAGAAATAAGATGAAACATAAAAGAAAGCAAACCCTAGAAGTAGTTCTCTGCAAAAGCTCCAAGAATAGAATAAAACGTTATATATTAAATTGTGTAGAAAACTTCCTTTTTATAGCTTTTCTTCCTTCCAAAATTAGGTCCAAGTCTTCAAAGTCTATTAGTTGGAAATTCACCCGGCCCACGAGTGAGAGAAATCCGTGTAGAAAATATGTCCTAAAATTGCTCGCCGGAAAACTGGGCTTTTGGCCGGAAAATGGCGTCGGTAAAGCATCTCAGGTGACCGGCAAAGTCCGCCCGATCACCGGTCAAAGATAACGGTCAACCGTTAAAGTTAACGGCAGACTAACGGTCAATAACGGCGTACCGAGTCATATGGCTGAGTCAGAACCGAGTCAACTGGCTAACTCGGCTGACTGGTATTGGCTAGAGATGCACCATGATTATCCTTCATCAGTTACAACCAAGATGGCTATACCTTCTTTGCATATGCAGCATCATTCCAGTTCGATTTCATAGCCAAGATGGCTATAATCTCCACTCCTTCTTAGGTCAGCAACCCAACCAGCTACACCATCTAACAACTCAATCATACCACTGCGATCACGTCTCCTCATTACCAGCAACATCTGCTTCTCATTTACCATTTCAGTCACCAATTGCAACAGCTTGAGTTCATCCTATCTTGACTTAAGCCATCTTTTACACAACTCACCACTGTACCTGCAATTTTACCACTCCCAGTTGCGCAGTTCAGCTCCATTCTTGCAAGCACCAGAACTTGATCTTTCCATCACCTGCAATTGCCACCTACACCTGCAGCACAGCCACTGCACACAAGTTCACCAGTTCCCTCTTCTTGTGTCACCAGATTTCATCACCAGCCTAGCCATTGCCGCAACATTACTGCTGCAACATGTCTTCACTTAAAACTACACAGTACATCACCTCCTTCTCTGTAACACTCCACTACAGCCACTAGTACCACCTGTAGCTCCAGATCTTCTTCCCCTGTGTTCTGCCTTCCTTGTCTCAACTGAAATTAACACCTCCATTTCAATAGAAGTCACCACCAACATCTCAGGTCCCTGTAACATCCATCTAAGCTCCACCTCCACAAACACTCACTGCAGCTGCTTCAAACCACCAACTTCACTTCCATGAATCACAAGAACAACTCCACCAGATTCAGAACACCACCAAGTTGTTCACTGCAGCAAACAAACATCACATACCATTAATGCATAATCCATATAATTTCAGCACTTCCATTTGAAACCCACTACCAAACCACCATCTGTTGCAATCAAATCCATCTCCTGGTTCAACTTCAACCCAATCTCAAAATCACCAATTCAACTCCTACAGCAGCTCTGCACTGAGGTAGAAACAACCACCACTCCTAATCACCAACTGCAGCTCAACCCTTCAAATGCAGCTGCTTCTTGTCTTCCCTGCAATGCAGCTTCACAAACTAACACTTTTGAGACAACAACACCACCATTGTTCCACCTCTTTTTGCAATTCCAACAGCTCTCATGCTTCACCAGCTGCAACTTCAGTCCAATACTACCACTGCCACTTCCATCCATCTGTATTTCATGCATGTGATCCTAACATTCATTTAAGCCTTAAGCAAAGCTTCAGAAGCTCAACCCGATACTCGCAGCACACACACACACAGACCACCCAGGTCTTTTTCTCCATCCTCTGAAATACATCACAAGCCCTAGCTTATGATTCTCAACCACAACAACAGAACCTCCTTCATCTCTGAGATTGACAGTCACAATATCAACTACAGTTCCATAAACCAATTTCACCCATCAACAAATCTTTTGAGATTTAAATATTTGGCAACAAACTAGCAACCCAAACTCTGCTTCAGATCCCCTATCTCTATGTTCTTCTCTTGAGCATCATCAAAAATGATTAGATGATTAAAACCCTCATTTTCCTGCTTCAATTTCTCATTCAGTTTCTAATCTTTCCCTCTGAATTCGAATCTCAAATCCCCTTTTCTATTCCATCTCCAAAAACACCAACACTCCTTATTCTTCTGAATTCAAAAGCAGCACCTCCTAGATGTTTCAGAATCAAATCCACCACAAACCCTATATGTAGAATCATTGATCTTCATAGAAACCTTCCCTCTCTACTCCTCAATCGACTGATTCTCTCAACTTCAGTGTCAGTGGCTGCGCCTCTATTTTTCTTAATTTCAGGCACAAATGATTTGAGAGTTTATTTAGGTTAGAAATGATTGGGGTGGATGAGTACACCCCATTAATGGAAACCACCCCAAAATGGGGATGGGTGGTTACTTCTTGATAAGGGCTAGCCTAAAGCCTCCAACCCCTTAACCTCAGCTGATCTATATTTAATACTCCTTCAAATAGGATTGTCTTAACCTTGGCTTAGTTCCAGATAGTGTTCTCCCCTGAAATGACAGCTTCTCCCCTTTATGCTCCCATTGAATGCTTTCTCCCACCAGCAGCAACCGCCTCTTATTTCTCATACCCACTTCTTCACTTAAATTTATATTCATCACTAAAGAAGTCGTGCTTTTCAGACAAAAATTGCATCACTAAAGTCGACATACTTTTCAGATAAGAATCAAGAAATAGAAGCAAATAATGAGAAATAGTCCACCTCCCATGATTTTTCCATGTTTCCTCTTCTTTTGATCCAAATGACTCCAAAGTACCTACATACTCAAAAACAAAACATAAGATACATAATTTACAAGAAAACTAGCAGAGAAAGCATAAACAATAGATAAATATTAAGGTGTTTTAGACACCTATCACTAGGATATCTCATCATCTCGAAAATGTTGAAACATATTATTTCTCCATCAAACTCCATAGTCAACGTTCCCTTGTCCACATCAATAATGGTCTTAGACGTTTTCATGAAAGGGAGTCCAAGTAGCAATGGAAGAGATGAGTCCGGTGAACCTTCATCCATCTCTAATACACAAAAGTCAACTGGGAATACAAGTTGATTAACCTGCACAAGAACATCCTCAACAATACCCATTGGGTAAACATTAGAGCGATCGGCTAATTGCAACACAATTTCAGCCTTTTTCAAAGGACCTATATTAAGTGAAATATACATGGATGCCGGCATAACATTAACGGATGCACCTAAATCCAACATTGCTTTATTAAAATTAGTGTTACCAATTGTGACGTGAATGTCAAATCTACCGGGATCCTTGCATTACAGTGGGAGTTTGTGTTGTAAGATTTCCGAAGCATTCTCCCCCATACTTAGCACTTCATTTCCTTTAAGCCTTCGCTTATTGGTACACAAGTCCTTCAACACTTTTGCATACTTGGGAACTTGATTGATAGCATCAATGAGCGGTATGTTCACATGAATCTTCTTAAGAACATCTAAAATCTCCTTTTCTAGTTCCGCCTTCTTAGAACTTGCAAATCTGCGAGGAAAAGGTATAGGAGGAACATAAGTAGGAATATGAGTTTTAGAGTTAGGAATAGGTACCTCGGGTGTTTGGGGAATTTCATCCCTCTTTTCCTCCAAAACCGGCTCCTTTGGAGCTTCCTCTTCACCCAAATCAGCAACTTTGGGTTGCTCAAGTTATGTACCACTTCTCAACGTAATAGCATTGACACCCTCTTTTGGGTTAATAGGTTGAGAAGGGAGTCTCCCACTATTTTGTGCCTTCCATTTGTTGATATCAATCACCATGGAGCCCATTTGTGTATGCAAATCCTTAATCGCACTCTTGGTTTCTTATTGGCTTTCCTTAAACATGGTAGAAATACCTTGCATCATTGTTTGTAATTTTGCATCGATATCGGAACCTTGGTTTTGAACCGGTTGTTGTGGTTGCTGAAATTATTGTTGTTGTTGTTGAAATTATTGTTGTTGCGGTTGAAATCCACTCAGACGGTTGAAGGTAGGTTGTTGAACCGCACCTTGCTTGTTGGCATAGCTGAAATTTGGATGATCTCTCCATCCCGGATTGTAGGTGTTGGAATAAGGATCATACCGTCTTTGTGGGTTTGGAAAAACCGCATTAGCTTGCTCCAACTCTTCACCATACGAAGGTAATATAACTGCAGCCATCTTTTGCATCATGTGCTCCATATTGTCCATCCTTTGATCACGGTGTGATGATGATGAATCACTAACTTCATGCACTTTCCTAACCATTGGTTCACCTCTTGTGTAGAATTGTTGCAAGTTTGAAGCCATGCTTTCAATCAACTCGGCAGCTTGGGCCACCGTCTTGTTAACTAGTGCTCCACCACCCTCTGCATCAAGAAGATATCTATCACTTGATTGAAGACCTTCGTAGAAGTATTGGATTATCATAGTGTCGTTGAATTGATGGTGAGTACAGCTTTCCACCAATCTCTTGTATCGCTCCCAACATTCATACAAAGATTCTCCCGCATGTTGCTTTATTCCACAAATCTCTTTGCGAATTTGAGTAGCCTTTGACGCAGTAAAATACCTCTCTAGAAAGAGTTTCTTCAATCCGTTCCATGTAGTGACACTTCCGGATGGCAAACAATACATCCAATCCTTAGCGTTGTCCACCATAGAAAATGGAAAAACATTCAACATTGCACCATCGACTTCAGTCTCCGCTGGAAGCATGGCCTTAACAATGGTATAGAACTTCATGAGATGCTTGTTTGGGTCTTCATTCACCATACCATGAAACTTTGGTAACTCTCTAAGCAACCCAGGCTTGATCTCGAATGTTGAGTTTGTTTGGATACACCATTGTTGTGCATCAAGCCTATGAGAAGCCAAATCCTTGAGTATCCGATTTGCGTCACCCATTGCTTCTTTTTGTTCAACTAGTGGTTCTTCTACAAATGGAACCTATTGTTCTCCTTCTAGTTGAAATTCTTCTTCCACTTCTATCTCTTGCTCTTCCGGTATGTCTTGACTTGGTTGGAGTATTGTGCCTCTTCGAGTAGCTATCCCGCACCTTGGATAGTTCCAATCTTTAGAAGCTAGGGATTAGGTACCTGAAAACAATTCTGGCAAACAAGTAAGAAACAAGACAAGAAATCAAAAAGCAAGACAAAAGCAGAAATTGTAAAAAGAAACTAAAAACTTAATAACAAGCCGTTTGCCTCCCCGGCAACGACGCCAAAATTTGATCGCAGTCGTATGCGTCAAAAATATTTCACTTTCTTACTTAACTAAAATAATGTAGTATGCGATAAGAAAGAGTTCGTATCCACAGAGAGGCTATTGTTGTTATGCAAATTTTCAGATTCTTAGTAACCAGGGGGGGGGTTGATATTTCAAAGCAATAAAAATAAATTGGAAGCAAAGTAAAAATAAAAGTAATCAATAAGGAGAAAGTATTGGTCATGGGATAGTTTCATTCACAAACTTGAATTCTCAACAATGACTAGAATTGGAATTTTAATCTCTCATTTACTAAAAGTCCTAGGATACCTTGATCGCAAGAGTATCCCGATAATTCCCTAATTTCATCACAACCACATTAAAAGATGCATATGTGACTTCTTCCTAGAAAGCAACCTAAAGTGTAAAAGCACAATTAGATTTAACTCCCTAAAATCAATAAGTTCTCTGGAATAAGACTAATCAAGTCAATAAAAATGTGTAAAAGCACTAAATCGATTTAACCCAAGTTATGATTCATATGTGACTAGTAGGATATATCACTACAAGCACTACCCACATTTATGCTACTTAAAATCAGGGATAAACAACGTTTTCGTATTGAAAACCCTAATATAGCTCTAGATATGAATGCAATCGGATTGATTCCGGACTCAACCAAACAAACAATCAAATCATAAACAATATGAACCATGAATCATAAACAATAAATTATTGAGATAAAACTAATACATTGAATCAAATCTTATTTGTGAAATTCACTTTATATCCCATAACCAATAATAAATGTTTATCTACTCATAGTTTTTGGATTCAACATAATTATAATCAAAAATAAAATGAAGAACATGAAAAATAAACGAAAGAAAACCCTAGTCGTTGCTCTCCTCCAAAACTCCAGTAGAAAGATGTGATCCCCCTAAAAGAATAGAAACTTTTTCTATTTATAGCCTTCCAACTTTCCATATTAGGTCTTCAAAGCCCACGGTCCAATACCAAGAAGTCCACTAAACTCATGTGTGTGAAAAACCCATGTGAAAATATGACCCAAAAATTGTTCGCCGGAAAACTGTGTTTTTGGCCGGAATCCGGCGCCGGAATATAGCTCAGGTGACCGGAAAAGTCCACCCGGTCACCTGTCAAACGAGTTAAATCTGGTCAACTCAGTCAAGCACAAAGTCAGCCGAGTCAACTGGGGTTAACTCAGAAGTCAGATCCGAGTCAGCTAATCATAAGAGCTAACTGGGTTGGCTTGTCTGAGTTATCATGGCATATGCCATTTCTTCATCTGTAGCTCACCAACAAAACTGACACCATTATGCATATAATTCATCCTTCACTGACTTATTTCAGTTCACAGTTCCCAAACCAACATTTATTCTCCAGCAAATCCATTATTTCTCAGCTTCATACCTAGAAGTACCAACACATTCCACTCATTCAGTCGGTCACATTTAGTAGGTACCATCATCATTGCTCTGCCACCTAGCTGTTGTCATTGCATCTCCAAAACCATCTTATGCAATTGCTTCAATACCCTGGACAGTAATATCTTCAATTTCATCTTCCCTGTCTCAGTCTCTTAATTACGAGCAATACCATCATATTCACCCCAACAACATCATACTAACAGTTGCACTACCAACATCACATCTATGCCAACTCTTCTATCATACATCTAGCTGAGCATCTCGCAACCTCAAGAGCACCACAACCGATGCATTATTGAACTTCATGCCAACACCATTATATTCAAACCTCACTGCAACAGCCTCAGTGACATCTCATTTTTCAACCTTTTTCTTCTCAGCTTCATCAACTAAGAACCAACAACAGCTTCAACTGCAATTTCTCATGTTCACCTGCAGCAACATTAACTCCAGTAAACCTAACATACATCTATAGCCTGCAATCTCCATCAACAACATACTCCAGCTCTCTATGAATTCACCACCAAGACCTCAGTTCCTCCATTACTGGTTCTCACAGCACAGTTGCACCTTTCATGGAAAACCAATATCTTCCAGGCAAGCAACAACATCTTCTTCCCTTCATTTCAATCAAAACCCATTCAACCAGACCAACAAACCCCTTATTTCACAGTGCATCATTTCCTAACTCAGACCCATGTTCACAAAGACCACTACCAGACTTATTATAGCACCACCAACAGCAGCTGCTCATGCCATTCTCACAAGATATTCAGTCCTCAGGTCATAATAGCAACAACTACAATTTCCTCCAGTTCTAAATCCATACCACCTGCAATTACCACAAATCATTAGACCCATTACAGTAACCACCATCTTCTACAGCACTGCCCTGTACAACCTCAAACATAATTCATATCTTTTACTGAGAACAACCATAACCACCAACACCTGATTTATCACTTGCTCCAAATATGCCATACAAATCCAGTTAAAACCCAATCTTCCTGTGTACTCATAAACACCAACAAAACCCTCATTGACTCCACCATCAAACAACTTTATCACAATAAGCTTCTCCTCCTTCAATTGGACAGCAGTATCACATAAGCCCATGTCAAATCTTCACAGTTCCTCAACTCGAATCAACAGTGGCCTCATCTCCTTCCCTTGAGCTTCAAAATCCCAGCAATCTCACTAATAATCATTGGCTTCATCATTGTATCTTCATCTATGTTTTCTCACTTCTCTATCATCAATTTGAATCAGCAACAACACTCTTCAGAAATCAACAGCAACATCTCATTCCACCAAAACAACTCAAACCCCAATTTCTTTAACAGTAACATTAAATCATTATCTTCTTCTTTCGATTCACAGTTGCCCCATGAACATCATCTCTCAGCTTCTCATTTCGATCTCTGAATTTCTTGTGGCAATAACGGCAGCAGCCACTGTTTCTTTTTGTGCCTCTTGATTTTAGGCAAACAATGATTGAGAAATAATCTTCTCAATTTAGGGTTGTAGTAATTGGATAACCCAACCCCTTAGTCCCAGATAAGGGCCATCCTGATTGGCCACCCCTTAACTTTGGGTCGGTTCCATATAGTGTTCTCCCATGAAAAATGATGGCTCTGCCCTTTACGCTCCAGATGGACTTTTTCTTCTTCTTTTTAATTCTTCCACCAGCAACATCCATCCTTTACTTCTCATATCCACTTCTTTCTTTCAATTCTATTCATCACTAAAGCAGTCATGCTTTTCAGACAAAATTCGCATCACTAAAGCCGACAAAATTTTCAAATAGGGATGAAGAAATAAAAGCAAATATGAGAAATAATCGCCTCCAATAACATTTGCACCTTTTGCCTTGTTTCTTCTTCTTTTGCTCAAAACGACTCCAAAGTACCTAAATACTCAAAAACAAAACATAAGATACATAATTTACTAGAAAACTAGCAGAGAAAGCATAAACAATAGATAAATATAAAGGTGTTTTAGACACCTATCAGTATTCTGAAAATAAGATAAGTTCTTAATGATTGAATTTTACTATGTTGAGAGTAATTGCTCAGACATTGAGTTGTTGATCTCGTGTTGTCTGTTTGACATGAGATTATCTTCCTTTCAATCATGATTCAGAGACTTATTTATTTTGCTAGAATTGTAAACACCATAATCCCATGAAGTGTGACAGTTAATGGAATCAAAGAGTGGAGAAGTGGAAATCGTGTTAATTTGAAGTTTACAAGGTATGGCTGGCAAAAATCTACCAACTGTGGTACATTAGGCTTAATGATGCAAAAAAGTGTCTCGTATAAAAATGCTAGATTCCTTAAATCACATTTGCTCAAGAATCAACAGGACACAAAAGTATAAGCGCTAAAATACTGTACCTACATAGTTTTTAATAAAATTTGTGACAAACCCAAGTTCCCCATTCATGTTTTATTCAATGTATCTCTTTCTATGATGCAGAGATGGAAAATCAAGGTATGAGACTTGGTTGATTTTCCATCCACTACTTTGTTAACTACTCCAACTGATTGCACGACTTGCTCACATTCTCATCATGTGTATGAACACACGTGCCGTAGAACGCCAGACCAAAACCCTAGTTAATATCCCCCCATGTAACACGATTGATATATCGTGTGATTGTGGAGTCTACAAGGCAGACGTGTATTTAGTTAGTCAGTTAATGACTTCATGGGACGACGAGTCCTTATATTTTTGAATCGAACGTGATTTGAAAATTTTCTGAAACTCATGAATTGAACATGTCTGTTGAGACAGAGATATAATTCTCAAGTTAATGTTGATAGTTAAGGTGAGAAAATATTGCTCATTCGATGAATTGTTGAATATTGATAGTTTTACCAATATTACTTGGTTTGAGCAAATATCGCTCATCTGAGCAAATGTTGCTCGTTTGATGAATTATTGGTAGCATGACCAAATAAATTATTAAATCAGAATACTAGCAACTGAACCGAGTATAATTAATAAAATGTTGGTCATGAGATCAACGTAAAATTATTAGCGTTTGAATCTGGAATTATGAACCTTGGACTCAAAACCCTAATTTGATCAATTGATGATTTATTGAAAATAAACCACAGAGTGAAGGAGGGACCGGCTACACAGGATGATGGATCGACCATGTAGCGCCCAGATGCTCAAGTGAGCAAAAATATACCAAAGTCTTTTGAAGACCAGTTAGTAAAAGGATGATTAAATGATGGCTTAATCATTTATTAAAAAATAATGCTCGTCTAATTATTATTTTTCATGATTTGAAGGAAATACCATGAAATTAAGGAGTTTTCATGAGATTAGGGAAATAATAACAAAATAATGAGGAATCATGAGTTGTGGGACCGGCCATGACTAGGGCATAGCCGGCCGTCTAGTAGACATGGTCCCACGACACTTTTCCCAATTTTATATTATTTCCTTGATGCGAAGGAAACACCATGAAACTGAGGAGTTTCCTTCAAACGAAGGATATTTGTTCAAATGAAGAGATTTTCATGAGATCAAGAAAAATAATAAAAATATGATAAAATATAGAATTAGGTGGGGGACTGGGCACGACGTGACTAGCCAGCCGGTGGGTCCGGTCCCCTAGCGCCTTGACTAATATTTTATTATTTATCATTTTCTTCCTATTTTGCATAGGTTCATCGTTTTTGGAATGCTCGTTCGTGCATTCAGATGCTCGTTAGTGCATTATTACTAAGTACACTTGCACCATTTTGGTCGGGGCTTACTCGAAGTTAGCTCAGATGCTCGTACGTTGAATATTTATTACTAACCCATGGAATTATGCTGGGAAGAACCATGAATTGAAGTAATGAAATATTATGAAGAACATAAAATATTTTCTAGGATTCAGTTGATGAATCTAATGACTAGAAATAATTAATTGATGGCTTTATACTAGCAGGCATGCTGTCTAGGAGCATTAATTTTCTGAGAGTTGAGTAATATGAGCTTGTTGAAGCGTCACATTTATTATGTATAGTCACGGAAAACGTTGTTGCATCCTGAAGACGTTATCGCTCTATACTAGCAGGCAAGCTGTCTAGGATCCGTCCAATCATTAAGATTCTATACACATGTCTTTTATATAATCAGGGAAAACATTGTTACATCCTGAAGATGTTATCGCTCTATACTAGCATGCCAGATGTCTAGGAGCCGTCCAATCGTTCGATTCTATATAAAAGTAATTACTGAAATTGCTCAGTATTCATGAGATATGCCGTTGCCTCAGTTGAGAGACTGCACATCTACATATGCTCTGAGAGATAGTTTCTCTATCAGAGTTTCTTGTGGCACGAACTTTCATGCTTCAATGAGAGATATGAGCCTCAATACTCATCTGATTGCTGGATCAGGAGTATGTACAATTATGGTTTTTACGATTTTAGCCATTGTATAAAACCCACCATCTACATTAAGTCCCCTTCTTAGTGAGGGACAATCATGTTCCTCGGTCAGCACTGGATGGTGATTTTCTAATTACAGAAAAAATAAGTAATTGAACTTAGTCGTAAGATAGAATATTACCGGGTTTTCGATTGTACGAGCGAACCGTGGCTTGAACGAAGATCCCAGTAGCGTGATAGAGCATCGTCTAACGAGCGTAAATTGGTGTAGCACTGTGTTTTTTTTTAGAAGTCTATAACTTGTTCATGAGTTGTTCATGTTAAAATAATATATACATATGCATGTATAAGCGTGAGTTTTGTAAAAACCCTTGTTTTAGGAATGGACGTTCGTTCGATCGTTAGTTTAAGAAACTAGCAATAATCCCTAATGTAGGAGATATTTTTTTAAATATGTGATATTTTAATAAACTCTCATTTCAAAGGTGGATGCTTTTACGAGAGAAAAAGTTTTTTTTTTTTTTTGAACAGACGTGCGTCTGTGAATTCACGTGAGTTTCACGTTAAAACATATATTTTTTGTAAAATCAATGTTTTGATTTTGAAAAACTGTTGAAAGTAGACAATTATACATGGTGAAATAATGTCATTATGTGAGTTTTCACAATTGTAGAATGGATGTCTGTCCAATTTTTGAAAAACCAGTGGATGTTAAAATTCACATGGGTTGTTCACGGTTTTATGAAAATCAAGTCATGATTTTGAATAATGAACTTTTGCTCATCCTTGCAGGTTTGAAGGAACAAGCAAGTTTTCGAAATTTTAACGTTATAATCACTACATCTAGTGAAATTGTAAATAGGTAAGAGTTGGATTGTTATCATTTTTGTAGACGCTGATGTGAGAATCCTAATTATTCTGTTGTACTTTAATTTTGTTTCTTTGATGAAATCTGCATCTACGGATGATGTACTGAAGTAGGAATGTTGTATGGACCTTATAGCATCTTTGTAAGAATGACTGGTTCCCATAATGACACTTCCAAAGATGATACTTCCAGAGATGACATCTCTACAGATGCATCTTCAAGAAATGGTGCTTCTGGGACCTCTGAGTGATGGTGAGAGATACTTCGTACTGAGTTGTACTCTTGATTACTTAGCATCAGTAGTGCACGAGAAGTCTCTGATGGAGGAATATAACATCGATAGAGCAGCTCGACAAATGGGTCCTTGTTCTATTGATGTGTATTACTCAGAAATAGTAGTAAGTCTTCGGAGTGGAGAATCCAGAAATAAGGATCATAGAATGATATCAAATACTGTAAAGTCCCAGGCTGTCTCTTTGTTGAGTTGTTAGCGCTCCTTATATCATGACTTTTTCCTCGTTGTATAATCGTTCATAGCACTCCTTGAATGAAATATTAATAATTGTTGCTGATGTATCCAGGAGGAAATTTCGTAGATGAAAAAAGTATTGACAATGCTCATTCTTCCTTGGAAAATGGTGAGATGGAGCATTCTCAGAACCCATGACCGAATGAAGGAAATAATGCTACTAATGGTGATTCCGGCAATATTGATCCTACAAACGCCTTAGAGACCCATCAAGTAGGTATTATCCTGTACTTTCTTCATAGAAGTATGAAATTGATGACTTGTGAATGAATGAATGAATAAATGATAATCCATACGAATATATGAGAAGTTTTTCTGAAATACGTCACCAGAAAAATTCAGACTTCAGCCTTTTAGTAAAAACGATGTAGAATCTTCGTCCGATGTCGGATTTTCGCGATATACCCATGTTTTTTAATTTCTAGAAAATTTCCAAGCTTGATCAAATAAGATTTTTGAGTTAAGAGCATGTTTAGGGGCCGAAATAGGCGAAACAGTAAACTTTCAGGAGACTTCCGGAAAATGTTAAGCTGGCATGTAGTCCAATGTTTTGGCCACATATCTTTGCTCGTTTCTCCAATTGACGTGAATTTTGGATATGTTATAGAGAACATCCATATAAAGAGAATGGTATATGACCCATTCCTATATTCTTCACCAATTTCTCCCATCTCGCTTCTTTGCGCAGGACAGTGTAAAATCATCCCAAACGAGCTTGTTGTAAAACACTCTTGTTGTGTCTTTGGACCATTCGCTTGTGTATTGAACGGATGGTGAAAGATTTTAATGTCATTGATTCATTGGATATCATGACCCCTTGATTGAAATAGGAGCATGGTGCTTGCATCCATCTTGTTTCTGTCAGTTGTAATAGAAACATCACTTCTGAAACCTGGTCACGGGACCGTAACTGAGGTTGCTCTCAAGAGGGGGTGGTGTAATGACCATGGTTTCATGTCCCGGTGGTAGCATTCCTTTTATGATGAATCATTAGCACATGAGAGTCTAGTGCCACGAGTCTTGGACTGTGAAACTGATCGTCATGATCAGTGGACCGTCAATCCCCAATATTTTGTTAAATCTCTCATTTTCGTTTTCTCTTCTTTTGGAAAGACTTGGATAGAGAACCCAGGTAGAAAATTAATGTAAAGACCTAGGTGGTCGAAGTTGGAGGTACCTTGATGAACTACTTAGTGGAAATACCTGGTGGACACTGATCGACTGTGGAAGTCATGAATCCCGTCTAAGAATTGTTGCTTGCATGTTGTACTCTATGGAGGCTGTAGGAACCTCATACGACGTCGGAATTCGATGCTTGACCCCAAATTTTGAAGCTAAGAGGCTGATATATCACATGAAAAAAGAATAATTCAATTTGGAGTTGTAGAGGTCAGCCAACGAAGCATGCACATTTGTAATCCCGTATAAATTGTTTAGATTATGAGACCTGACGATAAAGGACGTATCTTTAAGATCTTATGTCCGATTGATGCGCCCTTTTGGTATGTTATAGAAGATATGTAGAAGAACATCTTTTATTGAGGAAGGATTGTCCCATTCCTCACCCATTGATACGTTTTGTAAAACCATGGCCTGAAGTGTGTTGTATCTCATTTGTGGAGGTGATGAGAACATCTTGTAGAAGACTTTGGATTGTGCCCACTAGTCGTGAAAGATTTGGGAATACTTTCATATGAGCTTGTTATCAGGTCTACACATCTTGATATGAATCATTAGTTTTTGGAGAAGTTCGCTTCATGTGTAACACTTCAGAGAATGGTTAGTTGATGAAGTCGGATGTTGCACCTGAGATTGTTGTTGATGCTGAGATCACGATTGAATTCTCTCCAGAAATTATTGTTGATGCTGAGGCCATGAATGGAGTTCTTCCACATATCCTTGTTGATGCCGATACTATGGTCGGAGTTGCTTCAGAGACTGAAAAAGTTAGAACCATAATTTATCGACATAGCCTATACTCCTCCATCTAGTAAGCCTTTACATTCACGAACTAGTTGGAGGTTTGCGCATCCCTAATATGTAGGTGTACTGAGAGTACAACCCAAATTTTTCTGATCAATATGACTTTACTATGAATTGGCTTCGTCAGTGAGTCGACGTTGTTGCGGCAGATAACACCAGCGGTCTCCATTCTGGGTGTGATCGGTGAAGATAGGAAGTTCCGCAGTCGTGCAGGGGCTTGTGATGTAGAGTGATTCCGTTGATAAAGTTTTCATGGAATCGCATCAGGTTGCAATGACTTGCTATGTCTTGAATCTTGTCCAATAAGATCAAGTACCCAGTGTATGTTGAAGGAATTCGTGCCATCGATGGATGAATGATGTTGCATCTTCTTCAGAAGTCTTGTCGTGGAGGCAGTGAAGACTCAGGGATTGTAATTCAGTTTCACTTTGATTGTGTCAATGGTGAATCAGTGTGTCATCGTCGATATATTTGTGCTGAATCTAGAGGCGCCATTATAGAAGGTGTACTCTTTGATTGGGAGTACAATCTGAAGGCTTCTGAAGAATATAACACTCAGAGATGAGAGGTTTTGATTTTCAGTTGGCCTTGGAAAAGTATGCGATTGACAATTGTAGGGATTTTCTTTTGGTTTGATAAAGATTTTCATTTAAATAAACTGATAGTGATTGTTGTTATAGCATTGCTTGGTTGAACCCACCAAGCGTTGGTATGTCAAGTTTGGTTGTCATATTTTAGTGAAGCAAAACTCATTTAAGATTCACTTGATTTAAATGTACTAGAGTCAACTTCGTATAGGTTAGCTTGAAAGTATTAGGGTGAGACATTACAAGTATTGCGAAGACTTGAAGAAGTGCGGAGCTACAACGACAACATAATCCTTCCACTTGAGGTTAGTGATATTTGACTTGAACTGTTTCATTCCCTAACATATCTTTCAACTCGTGCATATTGAAAACATAAAACTGCGAAGCATGAACACTCTAGATAGACATAGTATTAAGGAATACAATATGAAGTTTCTTTCTTAACCATTAAACTTTGTATATAAGACATCGACATAATCATATGAATGCTATTGTGATTATGTATGGGTATGAGGTGAGGATTTCATCCTAGGGAACAATGTTTACATGTGTTCTAAGGAAGTAAGTTCATGATATGTGTTGTGAACCGAAAAGGAAATCACCAGGCGTTATTGGGGTTGTTCTTCATTGCATATATTATGAACGACCAATATGTGTGATTAGTATAACCGCTCATGACTTGTTTGTGTTCTTGGTAAAACTATTCACATGAGGCCTGACTTATGTATTGGTATGACTTTTATTAATGAAACCGATCTTAAGTAATCACCTGGGGTATGATCGGGTTTTGTATGTCTGAACTTATTACTAGGAAGAGGGGAACCGATCCTAGTAAGAGGTGCAATGCATCACAAGGGGAACCGATCCTTGTATGAGGTGCAACAAGGTTTATGGAAGAAAGGGGAACCGATCCTTTGAACATGTGCAACACGTTTTTGGGAAGGGGGAACCGATCCTATGAACATGTGCAGTGCATACAAGTTAGATACCAAATATATGTGGGGAACCAATCCTAGTACCTAGTAAGATGTATCTTTGGTAAGCTAGTGTAACTATGCATAGTACTCACATGGAGGTAGAACCGTAAACCCATGAGTTGTGATTGAGTAGTACTTGATCAATCACATAGTTCTTGAAAGTCAGATGAACCAATTCTAAACTTGTTTGGAAGTGTGGTAAATCGGTTTCAAGTGAGCAAGCATGGAAAATACTTGCAAGAGTAAGATGTCGACACACTTTGAACACATTGCATTAATGCTTATTCTATTATGTTCAAAGATATTACTTAAAGGCTAAGAAGGAAGTAAATCCCAAGATCGAATTTAAATAAGTTAAGAATCTTTTTAATTAAGGGTTTTTAATTATATATGGAAAATAAGATTTAGTAATGTGTATTTGCTAATTAAAGATTTTCCAAGAAGATTTCGATCGTTATTTTTGGATAGTGCGTTCACAGGAATTATGAAAACCGAATTTGGTAGAGTAATGAAAAATATCTTGAGAATATTTTCGGTTTTGGAAATTCGTTGGTGTCCAAACTTCCTTGTCTATAAATACTTTGAGTTTTCATTTCTAGCAAACTAATCCTGCATGACATAGACTTACTCTTTTGTCTTTATTACTGGTGAAGCCGCCTATTGGAGAGGAGAGTAATCTAATTAGGTGAAATCTCTTACGACCGCTCAATTTAAAGTCTTCTTTGGGATTGAGAAGCTCTAGCGCGACCCGTTGGTGGGAAACTAGATATTTCGGTTTATCTTTAGTTTTCGTATTGATTTGATTGACTAACGGTGGTTGAACTTTGATTGCACCTAGTTTGTTTATGCTTGAGAATCTTCTCTTCTGATCTAAGATTCACTCAAACTAGTTCAAGGTTTCGACATAGATCTTTAGACTGTTATTATATCTAAAGACGATCTTGTGATAATCCATTGTTAACAGACTCTGTTTTGTGTGTGATTGATCACAAGAGATTCAAG
Source organism: Papaver bracteatum (assembly GCA_023529315.1). Classification (NCBI taxonomy): domain Eukaryota; kingdom Viridiplantae; phylum Streptophyta; class Magnoliopsida; order Ranunculales; family Papaveraceae; genus Papaver; species Papaver bracteatum. Next base: position 930,555 of record JAJJWX010005092.1, read on the forward strand.
TAATTGTGTACAGGTATTTATTGAAGATTTAAGAAGATTTGAAGACAAAGAAGATATTGAAGATTTCTGACTTGGTTTTTGCAATCTTTGGTGTGCACAATACTTGTTTGGGAAAAAGAGGATCCAACTAATAATCGGTTTATCCTTGTGGTAGATTAGATTGATTAATTGAGGAAGATCGGCATCAACACATATCACTTGGTTGAAGAGTGTTGTTGGCTTAATCTTAACGATTACCTTTGGGTGATTGAACATAAGATAGATCTTGAAACTTGGCAAAGGAGTTTATGTTAAGATAAACAAAGGAACCTTTGCGCAACTCATATCACTTGGTTGAATAGAGTTGATACCAAATAGATTTGTTGTTCCTTTACTATTTGGAATACGAACCAAAGGAATTGGTCCAAGTACGTGACTTGTTTACAGGTTGGAGGCGTGGGAATACAGACGAAACTAGGTTAACTATAGGTTTAGTTACTTGGTCTCAATTATACAAAGTTGGTATTATTTTGTATAATGGCTTAATCCTGAGAGTATTCAATTCTGGACTAGGTCCCGGGGTTTTTCTGCATTTGTTGTTTCCTCGTTAACAAAATCTTATTGTGTCATTTACTTTATATTTCCGCATTATAATTGTCTTTATTATAATTAAAGTAAATTACACAAACGTTAATTGCTATTTACTTGATACGTTAATTCTATTGAGTTTGGTTAAGTATGAACCTTTGTATCAAGTAAACACACTTTGTTGTTGTATTGTCTCGATCTCGTATCCATTGACGATCACACAAAATGTGAACCGATTTGTTGTATTGTCCTGACTCAGTCCGTAGACAATCACTTTCGGGGAAAGGACTTATAGGAAGGAAAATTTATAGATTGAGGTATATTTGGGGTACCCTCGCCTTTTTCAATTGGTATTAGAGTAGGCAAACACGAAATATCTAGCAATCTGTGTTTGGTATGATCCATCCTATAAGAATGAAATCGAGTTCTCACGAATCGACTTCAATTAACGTACCGCCAAGATTTGACGGAACAAACTATTTATGGTGGAAATATACTATGCGATATTTTCTTCAATCCCGAGACTTTAATACTTGGATATTAGTCGTCGATGGTTATATTCTTCCAAAGATAAAAAATTCGGATACTGAGCTTAAACGCCTAGTAGATTTTTCGAACGAATAAACGGCACTATCTAAGCAGAATTCAGATGGTTTGAATGCTATAATATATGTTGTGAGCCGTGATTTACAACATCATGTATCAACATGTCAAACTTCGAAAAAGCTTGGGATAATCTTCAGATCGTGCTCGAAGGAAACATATCAGAAAAGGAAGCTAGACTTCAAACTCTTACATCTGATTGGGAAAACCTTCAAATGGATGATAACGACACTTTTGAAGAGTTTCATCTTAAACTCTCTAAGATAATTAATGCCTCTTTCTCGCTAGGAAAGACTATTTCTGAAAAAGATATAGTGTGCAAAATTCTCAGATCGTTGCCTCCAAGATACGATTCTAAGAAGCATGCAATTGTAGAAGCTAATGATCTTTCTTCTCTCTCTAGAAGCTCTTTAGTAGGAAAACTAAAAAAAATTGATCAAGAGAGAATGTCTAATCAAAGAGACAATTTAGGCTACAAATCCATAAAAGGGGTTTCAACCCAATTATTGGAAATCTCCGAAGAACAAGAAGATCAAACCACTAAAAATAATGCTGAGATAAATCAATTCTTGTCTCTCCTCACTCAACAATTCAAAAAACTGTTGAGACATCGAAAAAGAGAATTACCCGTGTTAAAAAGGAAAAATACTTCTTCATGGAAACGTGAAGACACCTGGGATGATAGTGATAATATTCCTCAGTGCTATAAATGTAGAGGTTTCAGTCATATCTCTCCAGATTGTCCAACTAAAGATATACAGTGGAAAAGAAAAGCTTACACAACTACACTTAATTTCCCCAAGGAGAATGATCAAAGTGATGAGATGGATCATGTTTCAACCATTGCAGAAGTCTATGAATCTGAAAGTGCTTCAAATCTAGATACTCAAGAGGAGTTTAACCCATCGATTTTCAAAATATTTCCATGTAAGGATAAAAGAACTCATTTTCTTGAATCTGACATCACTGAAATAAAATCATCGCTTGCTCAACTCAATTAGGGTTTTCAGAATGATAAAGAAAAATTCAATAAGCGAGTAAAGAAAATCGAATCTACTCTATACTCCGAAAAGGTTAAAGTATCTAAACTCATCCCTGATATCAAATGTTGTCAAGATGAGATAAGGAAGCTAAGAGAAGAAAATCAGAAGTTGAGAGATAAACTCAATTGTGTTGAAAAAACATCATCTAACATGTATAGATCAAGTGAAAAGCGGATAAGGCAAAATAGATTCATGAAGTCTAAATCCATGAAAAGTGGAAAATCAAGTGTTTGCTTTCTATGCAAGCAAAAAGGGCATTATCAAAAGGAATGTCCTAACATTAAACAGAGGGAGAGACTGTATAAAACCAAAAATTTAAGATCTAATTGTAGATCAGGAGTTCCTTCTTACAGGAGAAATCAGGATATTGGAGGTCAAGATATTGAATCAAACATCAATGTTGAAGTCCTCAAAAAAAAAAAAAAATCAACAACCAAAAGGTAAATACCTAACTGGTTGTCATAGACTCTTGCTTGTTATGGTAAGGATGTAGATGTAAATATTTTAGTAAAAATATTTCAAAAAAAAAAAAAATCGGTTAAGAATTTAATTGAAATATTATTCTCAATATTTTTAAAGAAGTTCTAAAACATATAAGAAGAAAGAGTCTCTTATTTCTTTTTCATAATGTTTTGACAAAAATGTCTTCCTCCAGTTGCAACTCTCGCAAATCCGAAAAAGTTTGGACCATTTTGTTTCCGAACAAGAAACTTTGTCTCGAGTCTAATGACGAAATTTTTGATTCTTCTAAAATTTTGATTCTTCTAAAGAACTTCAACAAGATATTCCCAATGAAGAGATCTCATCTCCTAATGATAATCTTCTCAAGAATCTCTCACTAAAGTTAGATCTAATTTTATGTGAAGTAAAGAACATGGAAAGGGATTTACGAAAGGAAATTAAGGAAGTCAATGGCAATGTTGTCAGTCTAAAATCTAGATTAGTAATCATAGAAGATGATTGGAATCCTTCAAAGACCTCTGATCAGGATTCAACTTTGGAAGAAACTCTAAAAGATTGAAATTAGGGTTTCAAAATGAAGCTTAAGAATAAACATCAATTTTTGATCGCTTTCATTGATTGTATAAGTCTATTGAATAAAACTATTATGAATAAAGTTATTTGATTTATAATTTTTCTTGTGATAGTTTTTGATTTACATAACCGGTACTTTAATGCTTTATTTTATATGCTACTAGTAAGGACACATGTGCGATGCACCTGATTGAATTTTTACTCATCCAACAATACTAAATTTGAAAGTCATGAAATTTTTTTCCTATTTTTTTTTACTATTCTTATTTGTACTCGTTACGTAGATAATTGAAAGAGTTTTTCAAATATATAAATTTTAAAAAAATTCGATGTATATTTTGAAAGATATTAAGTTTTTAAATTTTTTGATCTATTTTTAAAATAATGGTATTTATGTAAATATGTAAAAAATGGGGACAACTAAGTAATTTAGGGGGTCTCCTACCAAAAAGAGATCTTTTCTTTATATTAGTATTAGTAAGATGTATGTGTATGGGACGTTTGATTTCGGTTTTATGCTTTGATATTCGATCTCATAATATGTTGTTAACCCTTATGGTTTGGGTGACTTTTTGATTTAGCAAGATTAAGTTCTAGCCCAAGTTGGTAGGATTTATCAAAGGATCATGAGGGATTCCTGTAGAAACAATATGTGAAAAAGTCACAATATGTTGAATCGATTTTGGTTTAGCATAAAAGCATATGTGTTTCGACGGTTTTTAACTTTTGCTTGCAATTGTTAAAACCGATTTTCAACCTTTCTCTGGTAAAGCATGAGAATGACAATATGATTGTATTTAGATACCAATTCTCCTGGAAGAAGAAAGCGATGGAATCATATTTGGATAAGTTGGATCATCATGATCTGGTGACATAGACTTACTCTTTTGTCTTTATTACTGGTGAAGCCGCCTATTGGAGAGGAGAGTAATCTAATTAGGTGAAATCTCTTACGACCGCTCAATTTAAAGTCTTCTTTGGGATTGAGAAGCTCTAGCGTCGACTAAACGTTGGTGGGAAACTAGATATTTCGGTTTATCTTTAGTTTTCGTATTGATTTGATTGACTAACGGTGGTTGAAAAGACGATCTTGTGATAATCCATTGTTAATAGACTCTGTTTTGTGTGTGATTGATCACAAGAGATTCAAGTAATTGTGTACATGTATTTATTGAAGATTTGAAGACAAAGAAGATATTGAAGATTTCTGACTTGGTTTTTACAATCTTTAGTGTGCACAATACTTGTTTGGGAAAAAGAGGATCCAATTAATAATGGGTTTATCCTTATGGTAGATTAGATTGATTAATTGAGGAAGATCGACATCAACACATATCACTTGGTTGAAGAGTGTTGTTGGCTTAATCTTAACGATTACCTTTGGGTGATTGAACATAAGATAGATCTTGAAACTTGGCAAAGGAGTTTATGTTAAGATAAACAAGGGAATCTTTGCGCAACTCATATCATTTGGTTGAAGAGAGTTGATACCAAACACATTTGTTGTTCCTTTATTTTTTGGAATATGAACCAAAGGAATTGGTCCAAGTACGTGACTTGTTTACAGGTTGGAGGCGTGGGAATACAGACAGAACTAGGTGAACTATAGGTTTAGTTGCTTGGTCTTAACTATACGAAGTTGGTATTATTTTGTATAGCGGCTTAATCCTGAGAGTATTCAATTCTGAACTAGGTCCCGGGGTTTTTCTGCATTTGCGGTTTCCTCGTTAACAAAATGTTGCTATGTCATTTATGTTATATTTCCGCATTATAATTGTTTTATTATAATTAAAGTAAATTGCACAAACGTTAATTCCTATTTACTTGATACGTGAATCCTATTGAGTTTGGTTAAGTCTGAACCTTTATATCTAGTAAACACACTTTGTTGTCGTATTGTCTCAATCTCGTATCCATAGACGATCACACAAAGTGTGAATCAATTTGTTGTATTGTCTCGACTCAGTCCATAGGCAATCACTTTCGGGGAAAGGACTTGTATGAAGGAAAAGTTATAGCTTGAGGTATATTTGGGGTACCCTCGCCTTTTCAATTGCTTAAAGATATTCAATTACTAAATGCAAGTATTTCATATGCTTTGGACGGATTGATCAAAATACAAATAAATTAAGAAAATCCTGCTTCAAACTTAAAATTCTTGAGGGTCAAAGCATCAGATACCTTAAGAGAAATTCTTAGGCATGATCTTCTTGTCCTTGAATATCTTCTGTTCGACTTTTCCTTCACCATTCCTCCAACGTGTGAGATTTCATGCCCGCATGCGTCAGCACTTTTCCTTAATTCGGCGGTGGATATTCCTGAATGCGGAACAAGAGTACATCCAAGACATTCCTTGTCATGATTGCATATCGTCTCTAAAATGAAAATTCCAGTGAGATTCTCGATTCGAAGAGGTGTAACCACTTGGTAAAATATTTTTGTGGAGAAGATATCCATTTATGACGTCTTGAAGCGGCTAAGTTGTTAGCATAATTGAGTCCCCATGCTAGGAGAGCATGTAGGAGAATATATGATATGGACATATGAGGAATAAGACTTGCCTGAGTACAGAATGTTTTGAGAAATATCAATGCACCTTCTTCGATTTCTTGTTTCAACCTCATCAGAAATTCCTCCCAGTGCCATGACGACGAAGTGCTCACCAAATCCCCTGGATCAAACCTTCTTCGTTGGAGAGATATGAAAACAAAGGCGTTTTATCAGTATCCATCTTTTCAGCATGGATCCATGTTCGTCCAAGGATCATGTCATATCCCGGATCTTCCTTGACTATGAAACCTGGATGTTGTCTAGGTTGAGCATATTTTCATCTTGAGAGAAATGTATCCATAAGCATCTCTGAGCGTTCCTTCATGATTCTTGATTGAGATGGAACATGAGTAGCTTATTTTCGAGTGATTCATGCGGCTCTAAGAGTCTTCAGTGGAATTATGTTGATGGCGGATCAACATTCTTCCGAATTTGTTTCCTTTGTGATCGAATTTGGTAAGCAATCCACGGTCGTGCATCTCCTTGTCTGTGGCTGAAGTCCCAAGGAGTATTTCCGGAAATGGACAATCTTCTTCCTGGCATGATGTGATTCAGTGTTGTGAACATGTATTTCCTTTGTGCCTTCGACGGATAGAACATTTCACATATATGTTCGACCATGAACCGCTTATTTGACAGGTAGTTCAGAGAGAGAAAGTCCTGACTGAGAGAGGATTCATGTGCACCCCTTCAGTCCCCAGGTTAAGTTCTCCTGATTTGACCTTTTCCTTGAAGATGCGCTTCAAAACCTTGCAGTCGCTTGTTGGATGATTGACGAACCTATGAAAGTGACAATAACGAGGATTCTCCATTTCTTCTTCAGTAGGATTTTTCCTGACATATGAAAATTTGATTGCACCATCTTGGATCCAGACTTCTAGCAACTCGATCACTTTTTCAATGGGAAGAGGGAAGTCTGGGTCTGTCTGGTCATTTTGCTGACGCTGAGTCGACATTTGTGCATTTCGGGTTTGATTATCCTTCATTTGTGGAAGAGCCTGTGATACTGGAGAAGCATGCCTGTGTTGATGTGCCTCAGTTTTACTTTTACTTCCTTCAGCAACAATGTTCATGGAAGGATGGAGGTTGAGTTTCAGATCGGAAGAATACCCGTTTTCCTTATACCCTTGAAAACTTCTTTATTCTGGAATGGCTCGGATTTGCTGAGTAGAGCAGAAGCCGACCTGTCAGTTGCTTCGGCTATGACCCGAGAATGTAAATCCTCCAAAAGGTATTTATAAAATAACATTATCCCTTCATCATAAGAGTCTTGATTGAAGCGTGCCAAAATGGACGGGTCTTCTTTATGAATTCGTGAGAATTGTTCCGAGCTTTCACGAACGTCCAAGCTAGATTGGTGGAGCCTTTTTCTATTAGCATGGGTGTGAACTTTTTATTCGTCGTCGATGGTCTAGGTATGAATCTTAGAAGAGAAATCAACACCATTGGTAACATAGGAAGGATTGCCAGCAACATTCTTTTTAGAGCGATCATATGTTGGTTCCCATGATAACTGATCTGTAAGAACTTTCAAAAGGGCGAACACCTCGTTATGTATCTTAACAATTTCCGCTTGATTTGTTACTACATCATTTAGGATTTTCATCAGATCAGCAATGGTGGTTGAGCTTTAAGTGTTCATAACCTTTGTGGGAGATTGACCAGGCCAGCCAAATTTAGTAGTAATTGGAAGAAATTCTCCAGTAGGAGATAATAAATTGAGATTGGATGTTTCTGAGACCTCCCCATAATCGACCATCTTTGATGAAATTGTGAGTTGCAGCAGAGAGAATGATCTCCCACTGTTGTCGCCAATCTATAGATGGGGAAAAACAAGTTGCTGGTTTTTAAGTAATTGAGGAAACGACCGTGAAGAGGAAACTCTTTGAACCGAGCGAACTGTCTAACCTCACACAGATGCAATGCAAGAAGGGAGTGCTTTTAATTCGAGAGATCAATCTGTAGTACTCCAGCCTAAACCAAGACAATGGTCGTTCCAGAGTAAATTCGGTTACAAGAGAGGATTAGTCGATCTGTAGGAGGGGAGCTGAGAAATGTGTGAGATCAATGGTGATCGAAGATCGTAGGTGTGTTGTGTATTCTGAAAATAAGATAAGTTCTGAATGATTGAATTTTACTATGTTGAGAGTAATTGCTCAGACGTTGAGTTGTTGATCTCGTGTAGTCTGTTTGACATGAGATTATCTTCCTTTTAATTATGATTCAGAGACTTAATTATATAGCTAGAATTGTAAACACCATGATCCCATGAAGTGTGACAGTTGATGGAATCAAAGAGTGGAGAAGTGGAAATCATGTTAAAACCAGTTGCTCAACGTACGGAGACTTGGTTGATTTTCCATCCACTACTTTGTTAACTCCTCCAACTAATTGCACGACTTTCTCACATTCTCATCGTTTGTATGAACACACGTACCATAGACCGCCAGACCAAAACCCTAGTTAATATCCCCCCATGTAACATGATTGATGTCTCGTGTGATTGTGGAGTCTGCAAGGAAGACGTGTATTTAGTTAGTCAGTTTCTGATTTCATGGGACGGCGAGTCCTTGTATTGTTGAGTTGAACGTGATTTAAAAATGTTCTGAGACTCATGAATTGAACATGTCTGTTGAGATAGAGATATAATTCTCAAGTAAATGTTGATAGTTAAGGTGAGAAAATATTGCTCATTCGATGAATTGTTGAATATTGATAGTTGTACCAATATTCCTTGGTTTGAGCAAATATTTCTCATCTGAGCAAATGTTGTTGTTTTGATGAATTATTGGTAGCATGACCAAAAAAGTATTAAATCATAATACTGGAAACTGAACCGAGTATAATTAATAAAATGTTGGTCATGAGATCTACGTAAAATTATTAGTGTTTGAATCTGGAATTATGAACCTTGGACTCAAAACCCTAATTTGATCAATTAATGATCAATTGATGATTTATTGAAAATAAACTACATAGTGAAGGAGGAAACGGCTACATGGGATGATGGATCGACCATATAGCGCCCAGATGCTCAAGTGAGCAAAAATATACCAAAGTCTCTTGAAGACCAGTTGGTGAAAGGATGATTACATGCTAGTTTAATCATTTATTAAAAAATAATGCTCGTCTGAACCTTAGGTGATAAAACATAATTAATTATTAAGAGATGAGGGACCGACCAAGGAGTCATGAAACCGGACCTGGGTGGTCACGGGATTGAATAACGATCGTTTCATGAAGTTCCAAATTGTTTGGAAGAGTTAGAACCTAACGTGAACAAATTAGGTCAAATTATGAAAAATATGCGGGACCGGACTCTTGCAAGCCAAATATCCAACCTTGGTAATTCAAGGTAGTATGCTCACATCACCAAAGTGTTTGTATCTCAGTCCTGAGAATTTTGATATTTTCTGATGTGCGTTTGAGCAATCATTTGGGAAAATATGAAGAAATCAAGGATTTTTGCTGAAACTAAGGAAACTTCATGAGATGAAGGAAAAATAATAATAAAATGAAGGAATCATGAAGTGTAGGACCGGATATAGCCAAGTCATGGCCGGCCGGCCAATGAGCCGGTCCCATAGAATTTCCCTAATTTTATTATATTTTTTCATGATTTTATGGAAATATCATAAAATCAAGGAGTTTGTTGAAACTAAGGAGTTTCCTTGAAGTGGAGGAGTTTCCATGAGATGAAGGAAATAAATAACATTATTAATAATAAAATAAGGGCATATGGGACCGGCTTGGGCATGGTCGGCCGGCTAGGTCCCGGTCCCGTGAGTTTTCCCTAATTTTATGTATTATTTCATGATTTGAAGGAAATATCAAGAAATCAAGGAATTTCATGGGATCAAGAAAAAAAAAATATTGATAAAATAAGGGGCGTGTGGGACCAGCTAGGGCATGACCGGACGGCTAGGGCCCGGTCCCACGAGTTTCCCTATTTTTTATTATTTTTCATGATTTGAAGGAAATACCATGAAATTAAGGAGTTTTCATGAGATTAGGGAAATAATAACAAAATCATGAGGTGTGGGACCGGCCATGACTAGGGCATAGCTGGACGGCTAGTAGACATGGTCCTACGATACCTTTCCCAATTTTATATTATTTCCTTGATGCGAAGGAAACACCATGAAACTGAGGAGTTTCCTTAAAACGAGTGATATTTGTTCAAATGAAGAGATTTTCATGAGATCAAGGAAAATAATAAAAATATGATAAAATATAAAATTGGGCGTAGTTCTGGCCATGGCATGACTGGTCGGCCGGTGGGTCCCGTCCCCTAGCGCATTGACTAATATTTTATTATTTATCATTTTCTTCCTATTTTGCATAGGTTCATCGTTTTTGGAATGCTCATTCGTGCATTCAGATGCTCGTTAATGCATTATTACTAAGTACGCTTGCACCATTTTGGTCGGGGCTTACTCGAAGGTAGCTCAGATGCCCGAACGTTAAATATTTATTACTAACCCATGGAATTCTACTGGGAAGAACCATGAATTGAAGTAATGAAATATTATGAAGAACGTATAATTTCTAGGATTCAGTTAATGAATCTAATGACTATAAATAATTAATTGGTGGCTCTATACTAGAAGGCATGTTGTCTAGGAGCATTAATTTTCTGAGAGTTGAATAATGTGAGCTTTTTGAAGAGTCACATTTATTATGTATAGTCAGGGAAAACGTTGTTGCATCCTGAAGACGTTATCGCTCTATACTAGCAGGAAAGCTGTCTAGGATCCGTCCAATCATTAAGATTCTATACACATGTCTTTTATATAGTCAGGGAAAACATTGTTACATCCTGAAGACGTTATCATTCTATACTAGCAGGCAAGCTGTCTAGGAGTCGTCAAATCGTTCGATTCTATATAAAAGTAATTACTGAAAATGCTCAGTATTCATGAGATATGCCGTTTCCTCAGTTGAGAGACTGCACATCTGCATATGCTCTGAGAGACAGTATTCTCAGTCAGAGTTTCTTATGGCATGATATTTCATGCTTCAATGAGAGACATGAGCCTCAATACTCATCTGATTGCTGGATCAGGAGTATGTACAATTATGGTTTTTACGATTTTAGCCATTATCGAAAATCCACCATCTACACACTTGCACTTGGCAACTTAATAAAAATAATGAAATACCAACAAGTTTGAAATTTGAAATGAACAATTTTACTCAGCTTCTAAATAGGTAATGAAACATCTCAAAGTGTAAAACAAAAAGGGCTATGAAAAGCCATTAACTCCGTGAAAAGAAAAAATTTACTGCCAGAATGACGACAAGATTTGATTTCTCATTTAGTAACCAAAATTATCATGGGAATAGTTTGCAACTTCATATTCTGGTATTTTATCTCTATGGTTCACTCTAGATGGAGAATGAAATTTAAGCATCTTGGCTACTCTTCCCCTCTGATCTTATAACTGTTAATTAACTTCTCAATAGCTCTGGAGAATGGAATTTAAGTATCTTGGCTTTATGGTTCACTCAGGATGTTCAGGATACCATTTAGCTTACTAATCATAACAATCGTGATGATGATAGTATAACCCGAAGCTTGTCCAACATAGGAGATTTCACTGTCAAGTCTCTCTATGACAAGCAGATATCTGACAAGTATGCCAATGATATTCCAAACACCTCTTGGGGGGAAATATGGAAACCAGATACCTCTCCAACAATTCATCTCTTCATTTGGAAATAAGCTCATGGCATACTTCCTACTAATGCCAAAACTGCTAGCATTCTCCACTACATTGATCATATCTGCAAGATTTGCAAGTGTGCTCAGGAGGATACAACTCATGTTCTGATGTCTTGTCTTGCTGCCTCTACGGTTTGGATCAAACTCTTTGATATTTAAAACCAAATGTTTGGAAACTCCTCCTCATTTCATGATTGGATTAGTCAATGGTTGACTCAAAACAATCACCTTGCAAGTTGGGATGCCACCTTTGCTAAGCAAGATGTGACTTTGTTTTCAGGAATATCCCTCCTACTACCGATTCTAATGATAATAACACCACTCAGTACATCTTTTCCTTTAAAAAAATGGTTCACAATCCAGGGCAAATTCTCAATAACCCTTTCGATCAAAGAAACTCTGATGCAAATTCTGGCAGACTTATAAAGAATCGCAAAGAAAAGTTTGGAATCACTATTAGGGAACCATGTCTTTATAAGCATAAGTACCATAGAAGTTATCTCTCACAATGATAATGGTGATGTCTTTCTATATATTAACTTTGCTCTAATTGCCATGTCTTTATTAGGGAACTGTATTGGAGCAAGGAACTACAAGGACAACATCCCTGGAATCCACAGAGCAACAAGGGGAGCTAAACTAGCCTTGCATTTGGGGAAAGAGTTGCATAAATCCAACATAAATTTCGAAGCACAAGATGATGCAACACTTCAAGCAATCAAGGAAGGCTACCACAGAAGTTCAAGGAAGAACCACCTAGGATACCACCATATGCAAGGAGGAAATTTTGAAGCTGTTGATTTTTCCTAGGAAATTTAACCAAAATGGAATATCACCAAAACTTATCTATAATTAGATTAGCTAAAATTTTCATTCAGTCTAATTATCTGGAAAACCTAAACTGGAGAGGGTCAAACCTTCAGGAATTCCTTACTATTCTCCAGTTACTTGATATTTCAGATATTATTATCAATACCATTGTTATGTATCTCAATGAGGATGTTCGGCTTGGTGATAATTATAGCCTTGCAGAACACCAACCTGTAATTCTGATCCAGTTGTTGTTTTGACAGCTTCTATGTTTTCTTATAAAAAAACATTCTAGTATTTTACATTGTGGTCTATATATGTTACACTCAGGTGCTCTCTATTAGAGAAATACTCGGTCGAACTCGCAAGTGTTTCTATCTCAAGCTTGTTTGTCAAGCTTAGTTTTCAAAACTATAAGTCTTGATTTCTAGTCTACTTATAGCTATGTCTCGGATTAGGATAGAATGTGTAACTGAGCTTTAGACTTCACAACGTTTATCGATTGAAGACGAAGATCTACTAAGGGGAGCTTGGAGTAAATTCAACAACAAAAGGTATGTGGAGACTTGAACTCATATATCACTCAGAAGTCTATCCTGTTCTATCTCATATTGAGACAAAATCGTATAGCTATATAGACTTTACCTTCGGGTTCAACTACTTTACCTTAAGAGAGAAAGTCGTATAGCTATTATATTTTATCCCCTATTGAGACTGTACCTTGATCAGTGTGATATTGATTAGGGCTCAACTACATTCCAGTCTGAAGTTAACTTGTAGTAGGATAATGTCTGTAGTGGCTTAATACAGTGTGGTGTTCAAATATGGACTAGATCCCGGGGTTTTTCTGCATTTGCAATTTCCTCGTTAAGAAAATTTCTGGTGTCTGTGTTATTTCTTTTCCGCATTATATTTTGTTATATAATAGAAGTATCACAGGTTGTGCGTAGTTCAATCAATTGGTAAATCCAACCTTTGGTTGTTGATTGAAATTGATTGACACTTGAACATTAGTCTTTGGTACACTTGAACATTGGGGAAACCTCTTCAACCACCTTGGAGGACAAAATGGATTTTTCTCTGTCTACTAAAAATTCTATCTCGCATGTTTCAGGTACCTTAATTTGTTTAGTAGTATGCTCAGCTATGGTGTCTGAACCGTCCTCCACATTGACATGTTTTTATTGTACTCTTAAGGGTCATGAACTCTCTAAGTGTTTCAAGTACAAACACAAAATAAAATATTTCAACAAATTTCAACGAAGAGCAACTTGATTAGCAAACAAGCTCAAACTTGTTCAAAAGTCAAATTCATCTGAGGTATGTAAACTCAACTCTTCTCCGAAGAAGTTAATTTCTAAAGAAAAGGTTAGACCTCTATAGAAAAGAACAAGGTCCAAAGTTTCTGTGAAAAAAGGGTATTAAGAATTCCGTACAATAAGTGTATGGTGGACAGATTATTGTTCACCCAAACACATCTTAATTGTGTTGAAGGTGCGTCTTGTCTCATGTGCCTGTTTTGAAAGAGACAAGAGTTAAGCATAAAAACGGGCTTTAGGAAAAGAATTATTTATTTATTTATTTCTTTTGGAATTTTGGAATTTTGTTGTTCATTTCATATCTTGAATTGGTATTGAAAAGGGTTTCCCTATTTGATCATTAAAAGAGGGTTAAAGTCGACAATTTTATCTTCTTTAGGGTTGTGAATTGGTCGTCTATGAATCCTTTTACTTGTATAAAGGTTCTGTAACCCTACATTCCTTTTTCCTTCCCTGAAAAACTCTTTTTATCACAAGAATGCTTGTAGAGCGTGATTTGTGTATTTCTCATAATTCCATATCTTAATGGAGACTCCAAGCCTCATGTCTTCTGATGGAAAAGATGTTAATATGATTGTTAAGCCATCAATCATGAAGGAAAAAGATAAATCTCCTTCCTCTACAACTTTGAAGAGAAAAAGGAAGAATATGAAGGTTATTCCCTCAAATCTTCAGAAGTTTCTGGTGTTCTTGAAGAGTTGGGGAAACAAGGAAGGAGATTCAGCAAATAAAGGCTATTACTCTAAGAACTCTTGAAATTCAGAAGGCTCTGGTTCGACATCAGTCTATAAGGTTCGTTGGAATTGACTTCTTTCTTCACGAACCTTATGTTCCAATGTCTGTTGACGACAAGGAGTTCGGGGACGATAAAGAATTTTTCAAGAATCTTAATGTTTTGGAAACTTCTTATGAGAATTTATTCTTATGTTTTAAGAAGGATAACTAGGTTTTGGAATAGCAATTATTGTGATTACACATAGCTATTGCCAACGATTTTCATTTTGCAATGTTTTAGATTTATTTATTTAAATTCTAAATTATTTGGAAGATGGTTTTTGCAAGATTAATCTTTATTGGTTTCATATATTGCAAATAATGATATGGGATATGTGTGTTTACGCCCGTGAACTATGATTGTCCCATATATGTCAAAAGTTAAGTATATTATGTCATTACGCAAATATTGATAAAATATAGAATGAACTTTTGAATATTCCGCAGTATTGATCTTTCCCTGGTCCACTTCTATGTGAAAATACTGTGTGGCTCCGTAAGTATTCTTAGGTTGAGCATTTCCAATTAAATTAATCATTGAGGTTCCTTTGTGGTTAATTTAATTGAGTTTACTGGATATAAATTCATGTTTCATGTGATTTGTTAATGTCCAAAGATATTCTTATTTTCTTGTGAAAGTAAGGTCTCTCTTGTCGTTCTTTCAGGAATGACATTATATGGGGGAGAGTTCTTAATTGAACTTGTGCTTAATTGCCAAATCTCTATGGGGAGTGCGGCTGTGGAATATTGTAGGAGTTATCTTGTATCTTTATAAACTCCTTGATGAATACACTAAGTTTCGATTATGTGAAATCATCAGAACAAAGTTGATATGTTCTCTTTTAGTCATAAATAATCTCTTTGAGAAGTTCATTATGGTCCCGCTAGTTTTCGTACATTTGCCAATTTATATTGACAAAAAGGGGATAATTATTTTGTAGTTTACACTACATACATATGGTTTACGGATCATTATGTGTGTGTGTGTGGTGGTGGTGGTGGTGGTGTGGGGGGGGGGGTTCGTTGTAAGATCAAGTATTGACTAAGGGGGAGTGATACATATCACCGTAGTATTGTCAAAGTTGTGATACAATTGAACTTTGATGTTGTGTAATAATACTATGACACTGTATAACAATAATTAGGGTTGCACAGGAACCGTACTCGTGGAACCTCCCTGGAACCGAAGGAATCGTACTTGTACCGTACCGGAACCGAATTAAAAGGTACATGGACATATACAAAAAACATAACCGAACCTACTGTGGGTACAAGTATTGGTCACAACCTATTCCCGTCCATGTACCGTACCGAAGTACCGAGAGGTAATAGCCGTTGATATTAGGGGATTGCATCTAACCGTCTACTCCAGGTATGTATTCATATTTTCTATAATGTATAATCTTTTTCGTTATTTTCTTCCCACTTTCAAAGTCTCAGATACATCATACTCCCAGTCCCAGTCGACTCTCCTTCTATACAGAGAATAGAACAATGAACGTCACCAGATCCACCACCATCTTTTCAGCCACCACCATCTTCTCGTCATCATCTTCTCAGCCACCACCATCTTCTAATATTTGATGTTAGGGTTTTGGAATTTCTGGATTGATTGATTCACTTTGTGGATTTGTTGGTTAACAACAAACAACAACAGGTAATTTGTTGTATTTAATCTATTGATACATGAATTTATGGGTAATTTCTTTTGATTAAGATTTAGGGTTTTCAATCTTTGTTTTCTTTTGTCTAGGGTTAAAAATATATTAATGGATTTAAGTCTAGGGTTTATGAATCTTATTTCTGTTTGAACAATTTGTGTAATTTGTTTTCACCGTGGGTTTGAATTTCATGGGTGTTCATTATTTTTTTAATGTGGGTTTTTCTGATTTTTGTTGTTTGTGTATTATACTGTGTGTATGGGTTTGTGTCAGTGTGTATGTATGAATAGTAGATAATGGTATTTATTTGTGATCCATTGATACTCAGTTTGACTTGTATGTTGATCTCAGATGGCTGGAAACACATCAATTTCAAGTCAACCTACATCTGAAGCAACACCAACAACTCAGCAAATTGTTGGTGATGAAGCTGCGAAGAAGTCTAAACAAATCAACTCAAAAGTTTGGAATGATTTTACAAGGTTAGATGTATATTGGGCATAATGTATACGTTGTAAGAAGCAACTGAGAGCCAATGCAGCAAAAAATGGTACTTCTGGTTTATGGATGCATTTGAAGTAATGCAAATTTTACAAGGTTTAATGCAGATGAAGCACAAAGTTACTTTGCTTTCTAATTTTTTTTTAATATGGATGACTTGAACTTGAACTATGAAGTTTGTTGGACTTGTTTTAAACCTAAGTGGTAAGGATTTAAGAAAAATTTGTAATTCAGTATATGTATGTTTATGAACTACCAATTTTCAGGCAGGTAAAACAATTCAGGTCGATTTTTTTTTATACAAGAAAAATAGGTAAATATATGTCACATGTATAAAACCGGTACTGTACCGAGTTAACATGTACATGTAAAGAACCGTACCGAAATGTATATGTACAGTACAAGTACGCATGTAAGAAACCGACCTATAGGCAGGTAAAGGTACTGGGCTAGGCTAAGAACCGTACCGTCCCGTACTTTGTGCGGAACATCTGTTTTCTTATTGTTATGGCTGCGGATCTTCAACAACTATGATGCTGAGTTGAACATGTTTAGAATCACTGGAGTACTTGGAGTGACGAAGAATTAAAGGAATGTTGAAGAACCAAGGAAATCAAGCATTTAGATAAGAAGCTAAAAAGTTTAGCTAAAAAGTTTATTTATTTTGTAATCCATATGTATTGATAGTTTTGTCACTAAAATTGACAAAGGGGGAGATTGTTAGAGTACTGCTCGGTCGAACTCACAAGCATTGTTATCTCAAGCTTGTTTGTCAAGTTTAGTTGTCAAAACTATAAGTCTTGATTTCTAGTCTACTTATAGCTATGTCTCGGGTTATGATAGAATGTATAGTTGAGATTTAGATTTTACAGCGTTTATCGATTGAAAACGAAGATCTACTAAGGGGATCTTGGAGGAACTTCATCAACAAAAGGTATGTGGAGACTTGAACTCATATATCACTCAGAAGTCTATTTTATTTTATCTCATATTAAGACAAAGTCGTATAGCTATATAAACTTTGCATTATACACATTTCATATTTTGAGCTGAGTTTAACTCGCTTATATCTTTTTCAAAATATGTGTTGGAAAGCTTTTTGCTTTAATTATGTTCATCATTATTATTGACGAAATTTAAAAGATGATCATGTGAAAATCACCTGGTAACATCTTACATGATTTGTGTGAGACAATCATTTGATGTTGGCTCGGAATGTTTTGTATTGATCATTCGCTCACTTGAAAATTGCTTATAAGCTAATAGTTTGTGCGAGACATCTATTGTCGTCTTCTAAGAATGTTTCTATGATCGAAATGGGAGTTTAGAATAATTAATCATTATCTGGATATAGCACAGTATGCATACCCGTATGCAAACTGTTGTAAGAATGATTCGGGTCCGGGAACCTAGTACGCATACTCATATGCAAACGCTTTTAACTGTCAAAGTCTGGGAAATAAGTTTGTGTTCCCATTTGCAAACTTATTTACCCGAGTTTGGTCCGGAATGACAGTATGCATACCCGTTTGCGAACTGTTAGAAAGGATCAAGTCTGGAACTTAAGTTTGCGTACCCGTTTGCAAACTTATGTGGTTAAGTTCTAAAGTCGGTTAAGTATGATTTCATACTCATGAAAAAATACATTTATATATTAAGGAATGCAACCTTTGCAAACCGTGGCTAAAATGTTCATAAACTGATTTTTTTGAATCAATCTGATTTTGCTTCAATTGTGTCTTGTATACTTCTACGAGAATATAAAAAGTTGAACAACTCTATGAGTAACACAATTAAATTCATTTGATCTAGAAGTGTTAAGATGAACATGGTTAACATAAAAGTGTCCATATGGCTAACTTCGGTTAACTGTTATTGAGTCAACTCAATATACACGTTTAGGTACGGTTGCCCATATCTAAATGAAGGTATATTTCATTTGTGTGTAACAAGCTAAGACCATCTAATAATGGAAACTTAGTTTGAATATTAAATCAGGTTTTTCATCTAACGGTGAATATTGATTGCTTTGTCACAAAGTTATGAAACCCTTATTTGAAGACTGTATAAGCGAGAACCCCACACCTCATGTGTGATACTAGTTGCGACTAGAGTCCATTCTCCTTTAACCTAGGGTTTTCCTAAAACCATTATAGGTTAACGACTTAAAGACTTCATTGGGATTTTGAATCCAGACCCAACTATTTTCTCTGTAGTTGCGTGTTCTGATCTTAATTGTTCTATCGTATTGAGTACTATCTTCTCTAAGATTTTCTCGAGATTTATCTCTGATAGGTAAGATATAAAAATTAATCACAAAGCTCTTCATCTCATTCTTTGTGATTCCACAATAACTTGTTCTACTACCATATAGTTAAGTTATTGTGAGGTGCTTGATATTTCTAGGCTTTTCTTCGGGAATATAAGACCGGATTATCAATTGGTACCTATTGTGGATGGGGAAAAATGTGTCGCCGGTTTTTCTGGAAAGTGGAGAGTCGAGCGAGTTGTCGAGACTCCTCAGCCGGGCAAGATGTTAATCCTCACAGATGCACTGCTGCAAAGGGGGTGCTTAGATTTGGGAAATCAATATGTATGACTCCGGCCTAAACCAAGACAATGGCCGTTCCAGTATCAATTCGGTCACAAAGGGGGAGATGGGTTGATCTGTATGAGGGAAGCTGAGAATTGTGTGGGATTAGTGATGATCGAGGATTGTGGGTGTGTTTAAGGATTCTGCAGTATTGGTGAACTGTTGAGTTCGAATAAGTTCTGAGTGATTGGTGAATTCTTGAGAATAGTTACTCGAGAAATTCTACAAGGATGATTACTGATGTTGTAATTCATTGTCCTCAATCGTGAATTCAGAGACTTATTTATACTGTTAGAGTAGTAACACCACTGACCCCTGTAAGTGTGACGGTTTCTTGAGTGAAAGAGTGGGAAAGTGGGAGATCGTGGTAAAGTCAGTTCCACGTCGTGCGGAGACTTGACCGATCGTGCACCCACTACTTTGCTAACTCCTTCAACTGTTAACATGACTTACGCACATTTCTCGTCGTGGGATGAATCCATGTGCCGTAGACCGCCAGACCAAAACCCTAAGTGATATCCCCCCATTTGTGACGTGATTGATGTTTCACGAATCGTGGAGTCTGCGGGGCGGACATGTTTAGGTTAGTCAATTGTTGACTGATTAGACACTAAGCCTAAGTTTGGTGAATCAAGCATGAATGGTGAATGCTCAGCGATTCATGGGTCGAAAATGTAGTTGTCTGGAGAGATGTCAGTATGACAAGTTACCGACTAATTGAGTGATTGAGAAAGTATTGCGCGAATTATGAGAATTCAATGAGAAACGGAGCAAGTGTTGCTCAATTCACCGAATTATGGGAAATTGATGGGCAATTGAGCAAGTATTGCTCAACTCTCCAAAATTAAGGATTTGATGGGCAACTGAGCAAGTATTGCTCAATTCACCAAATACTGGAGAATTGTTGAATATTGACTAATATTCAGGTGATTGAGCAAGTATTGCTCGATTCGGCGAATTATTTACTGGTGATGTGACCCAGTAAAATATTAATTAAAATATTGATAGATTACCGAATATTGTTTAATTAATTTTTGATGTTGATTGATGAATCAACATAAATTTATTAGTGTTCGAAATTGCTCAGAATGATGGTTTCACATAGCGTTCATTCGAAACCCTAATTTTGGACAATCCTCAGTCAATTGGAGAATTGCCGAAAAATGATTATGAGTGATGGAGGACCGACCACATGGGATGAGGAACGTCCATGTGATGCCTGATAGGTGTAGAATACACCGTATTTACTATCTAGAGTTTATGCTTTCTTTGCTATTTTTTCTAGTAAATTATGTATTTTACATTCGTTTTTGAGTTATTAGGTACTCTGGAGTCATGTGGAAGAAAATGAGAAGGATTCATCCAAAATGGAGCAGTAGGGCAAAAAGGTCATTATACAAGCAAGTACTAATGGCAGTCGAGCCAGGGTTAAGGGGCAACTCTGTTTTGGAGTTTTAAAGACAGACTAGCTGAGGTTAAGGGGATGCCAGCTGGCTAGCCCTTATCAGAAGTGACCATCTATTATAGGCACTCAATCTGGGGTGGATGTTGTCTTAAACTAGGGGTGTCTGAATCCTAAGCACCACTTATACCTAACCCTACATCTAGATTTATTTCTTTGATTACACAACTAAAATTGAGAAAGAAGAAAGAAGGGCAGTGGCTGCTGCTGAAATTGAGAAAACAGATCGAGAAACAGAGAGAGCTAAGAGTCATAATTGATGATTAAATTGCGAGTTTGAGAAGCAGTTAGAGTTCCGCGGAGGTTCAATTGATCAAGAAATTACAGTGACAAAGTTTCTGAAATTCCTGATTTATGGAAAATCGAGATAGGGAAGATGAAGGTCGTGATAGAATAGTCAGTATCCGCCGTGAATAAATGGGTTCTCTGAAGCCGAGAAGTTCTATGAGATTAATGGGTTTCTGAAATTGAAGGGTCGAATTGACATATGGGTTCGAGAGAAGAAGACGAAGCTGCTGTCATTGTTTGTGTTGATGAGATAGAGAAGTTGTTGATGGTCTGAGATTGGATGGGATTTTGAGATTCAGATGAATTGAATGAAGCAGAGAAGCAACAAGGATTGGTTTGCTGCTATGAAGGGTTAGATTGATAAACGATGAAGGAATTGGGGGTTTTGTTTCCGGTTCTGGAATAATGAAAGAATGGGTCAGTCTGGTTCGATTTTGATGAAGATTTTGATGGGTTTCCGGTGGAGAAATGGGTTTGATTGTTCTGTTGCTGCTATGAAGATACGGTCTGGAGTTGATGCTGTGAATACAAATACGAGATGATGTTGCAGAATTATTGCTACTGCTGTTGGCTTGATGGTTCTACAATGGGTGGTTGCAATGATTTCCAGGGAAATGGTGTCATGTAGCAGATGTAGAAGCTGAGCAGCAAGGAAGTGGTTTTGTTGGTCTGCAGTTGGAGATGAAACTGAGACTGAGATGTAGTGAACACAGCCTTGGTTGTGCTATGATTGCTGCCATTGTTCTAAGTAGCAGGTGGTGCTATGGTGTTGTGGTTCAGATAGGCAGGATTAGATGAGAATGAATTGAGTATGTGGTTGGCTGAGATTCCAGGTAGAGAAAGAACTGGCGAAGAAATTACAGTTAGAATTAGAATAAGTTGTGGATGTATGGTGCTAAGGGAATGTGCAGTGATGGGTGTAGTTCGTATTTGATGCCAATGAGATGGCAGTGGAAATGGAACTGACATGGTACAGCTGTGGCTATCTAGCCATGATTTGTGACAGGTGCATATAGAGTCCAGGGGTTGTTGCAGGTGTTTGAACTGATCTTGTTTGGCATGAAAAGCTGCAGGAATTACAGGTGACGACAATGCAAGGGAAGTCGCGGTGATGCTGAGAAGAGTTATAAGAGAACGTTGGTACGCACTGGAGCTGATGTTATATGCTATACAAGGAGGATTGAGTGTGCAGAAGCTGGTGGTTACGGAGTAGTTGCTAGTACAATGGAAATGAATGCAGAGTTGGAGGTGCTGTGTTGATGGGAGAAATTGGAGGAGTATGATATGAAATTACTGTTGAATGGAATGCCAAGGTTACACTGATTTGTGGAAGGCACATCCAAGATGGCTGGACTGCACTAGTGAAGAGTAATGATGGTGCCGCACAGCTCTGGCATGGCAAGATGGCCTGCAAAATGGCAAGGCTATGACCAGTCAGTGAGCTGACTCATAACTCAGTTAGCTGACTCGGTTACGCCGCTAGTCCGCCGTTAGTTGTTACGTTTGGCCGTTAACTTGGACGGCGCCATGACGGAATATTCTATCGATGGAGAAGAATCTCAGTTAGCCGGCGGTGATTTTCTTGCCGGATTCCGGCCAATTTCCGGCTAAAACCACAGTTTTCCGGCGAGTGTTTTTGGGACATAATTTCTACACTGGTTTCTCTCATTTGTGGGCTTGGTGGATTTCTATCTAATGGACTTTGAAGACAAAACCTAATTTCGGAAATTGAGAAACATATAAAAGAGAGGACTTTTCTCTAATAAATTTTATCTCATCTTCTACTTTGGGTTCTAGGGTTTAGAAAACATGAAAGCTTTTCTATTTATTCTTGTTATGAACTCCATGAACATGAGCTATAGTTTTATTATTGGTTAAGGAATAAGTTGGATTTCCAAGCATGGGTTTTGTTCAATAGATTAGTTTTGTCTCTATACTTTATCGATTATGATTCGCTAGAAATATCGCATGTATGATTGATTGTTAGTTTCGTCAAGTTGCAAATTGGTAGAACTCGTATCATATCTATTGCTAGTTTAGGGTTTATTATACGTAAACGTGATACACCTTGAATACAAGTAGCATAATTGTGAATATTGCTTGTAGTGATACATCCTAGTAGTCACAAGTGAGTCATGACCTTTGTTAAATTGAATTAGTGCGCTTTCCACGTTCGATTGCTTTGATTGGCCTGATTTCATAGAACTTAATGCATCTAGGGAATTAAACTGTGTTTTTACACGTTAGGTTGTTCTCTTAGATAGAACTCATACTCGCATATTTTAATGTGTTTGTTGATGATAAGAGGGAATTAGCTGGATATTCTTGCGATCAAGGTATCCTAGGGCTTCTGATTAAAGTTGAGATTAAATATCAATTCTGATTATTGTTTTGAAAGCATGTTTGTGAATGAAAACGAAATCCTTAACCAATATCTTTATATCCTTGATTTGTTTGCTTATTTCTTTCTTTGCTTTTATATTTGTTTGCTTTATTAAAAATCAGAAAAATCCCCCGTGTTATTTATAGGAAACCGAAAATATATTGACAACCTAGTCCTCTCTGTGGGAACGATCCTTTCTTGCCCTTGCTATATTTATATTTTGAGTAGTGAGAAAGTGTAATTTATTTTTGCTCGGCTGACAACCAACCAATGCCCAGCGCTCGAGTGAGCATGCACCAAGGTTCTCAGTTTGAGAGTTGGTGAAAAGTGATGATTAAATGGGGAGTTCACCATTTACTGAAAATATTGCTGGGTTCAGCATTAGGTGTAAAACCTAGGTATGAGATATGGGACTGACCAAGAGGGCATGTACCGGATCCTGGTGGTCACGTGACCAAGTATTGGTCATTTGGAGGATTCTCTAGTTGATTGGAGAGATCTCGGGCCCAGTATGAGCAATTGAGCAAATTAGGTCAGAATTGCGAAAACGTGTGGGACCGGCTTCGTGCAAGCCCTAGAAGCAACCTGGTCGGTCATGGAGGCATGCACGTGTTTCCATGATGCCTGTGTCTCCATACTGAGAGTTTCACTGTTTTCTGATGCACGTTTGAGTGATGTTCTGAATTTTCAGAAGAGTTTCATCTTGGCTGAGAATTCTCGACTTTTTGGTGGAATGAGCATGTATGCTCAATTCATCAATATTTTGAAAATATTAAAATAAAATATTTTAATAATCCAAAATTTCCGTGAGGGGCTAGCCGGCCGCATGACCATGTTGGCTTTTGGTTTTTCGTGATTCGAGCAATATTTGAGAAAATATGGAGAAGTCACGAATTTTGTTCAAACCCAGGAGTTTCACGAGTTGAGGGAAATAATAATAATGAGAAATTATGGATTGCAAGGTGTGGGACCGACCATGGATAGGGCATGGCCGGTCGGCCAAGTTGTCCGGTCCCGCATACCTTTCCCTATTTTATTATTATTTTCGTGAATCCTTGAAGTTATGGAGAGTCCTTGAAGATATGGAGAATCCATGAAGATATGGAGAATCCATGAAGTTTGGGAATAATAATTATAAAAAGCTAAGGATTGTGAGGTGTGGGACCGACCACGGCTTGGGCATGGCCGACCGGCTAGGTTGCACTGTCCCGCACACCTCTCCTTATTTTATAATTTATTTGGTGAATCCTCCAAGTTATGGAGAACTCTTGAGTTTTTGCACAAATTGGGAAATTTTTTCCAAGATGGAGAACTCTCCATGGGTTTATGAAAATCGTGAGAAAATAAAGAAAATAATGGGGAAGTATGGGGCCGGCCGGTGGGCGCTTCCCATTATTTTATTGTTTATTATTTTCTCTCTCCTATTTTGTGGAGAACTCTCCATTGTTTCATTTTTGGATGCTCGTGCGCGCATCCAGGTGCTCAGTCGTGCATCATTTCCGAGTACACTTGCACCATTTTTGTGGGGCTTACTCAGTGATGGTCCAGATGCCAAATTATTGAGTATTTATTATCAATTCATGAGATCCAGTAGAGAATAATTCATGAAACTGAGTAATAAAAGTGAATAGATGTTTCATTATTAATTCGTAGGATCAGACGTGGATTCGACTACGAATTCAGAATAATAAAACGAGCATTACCATCCCATGGGATCGTGGATTCGACCATGGGATCGTGGATTCGACTATAGAATCGGAGTAATTGAGATTTATCCATCACCATTTCATGAGATCAGTAGATTCGATCATGAAATCGGAGTAATGAGATAATATAGTTATTTCATTGCTATTCTATGAGATCAAGCCGTGGATTCGATCATAGAATCAGAACAATTGTTATTGACATTCCATGGGATCAGGCAGTGGATTTGACCATGGAATAGGAGCAATAATAGATTATTCTGGGAATTCGGTGGTGAATGTCACGGCAGAATTAATCTATGTGCGTAGTCAGGAGACGGAAAATCCTGAGGATGCTCTCAGACACTACGGAGAACACCCGAGTCTATACACGTCGCTCTACATAGTCAGGATAACTGAGTGTCACTGTCCTGAAGGCGTTGTTGCTCTCAATCTGACGGAGAACCTCCCAATCGTTCTTCTATGTAGAGTGGGGTCGCTCACATGCAGTCAGGGACATTGAGTATCACCGACGTCCTGAAGGCGCTATGTTCTCAATCTTCGGAGAACTTCCCAGCTGCATAGAGGGCACAATAAAATTCCAGGGATCGAACGCTCAGCTAGTGGAGGCTTTTCGAAAGACATGTTCATCATGTCTTCGTAAAATATGTCACATGCCTAAAGCCGTATCAGAAACATGCAGTATCATGATTTTACGGTTTTTCCCTTTATTGAAAATCCACCATCTACATTAAGTCCGCTGCATAGTGGGGAACAGTCATGTTCTACAATATGCATTAAATGGTGATTTTCAGTCGACGAGATCTGGTTGAACTCAATCTACAAAGGTAGTTTCAGAATCCTCAATTTACCCCAATGAGATCATGTTCGAGCAAATGTGTGGATGAGAAATCTGATAGTAAGGTAGAGTGTCATCTCATGAGCGTAGAGAGATGAGGCGCTGCTGATTTGGGAGTTTAAAAGCTTATTTATAGTCGATTTAGGATTTGCGGGCTCGAGCCCAAAAGGGAAACCCATGCTTATTATATTTTGGAAATAAATTTGATATAAAAGGGAATAACCCTAAAATTTATTTTTATTTTTGGTCGACCAAGCTTCCTCACCTCACGACTTCAGAAACATTAGGAGGAAAATCTCACCGGAGTTCAGCGTCGCCACCGCCCGACTGACCACCGTCCGTCCAAGTTTCGGCAGGCGCCGACAGGTAAGTCCGTGCGATTTTTTTTTTTGTTTTTTGTTGTAGGCTGTATGATTGATGATTATTCACAAAACCCAAAATCCCATGGTTACATATGTATGTATAGGATTTATGAAGGAATTTTAGAAAACGTATGTATATGCACGTTTGTTCGTTAATTGGAGGAACGAGCAAAAATCCCTAATATGAAAGAGATATGTTAATTTTTGAATAGACATGGTCTAGTTTCAGTAGCAAAATTTTTGTTTATTAGGTTCCATGAGAACCCAAGTTCGTTTTTTTTGAAAGTATGAACTTTGCAAATACTTTTATAAACGTAATTTGTTCGTAAAAGTAGTAAATAATAATCCTTAGAGTAGACTCTTGGTTATGTGAATTACTCATGGTTTCTTGGAATCAGTGAGTGCTTACATAGAGGGTTATGTGAATTACTCATGGTTTCTTGGAAAGTCAGTGTAGACTCTTGAATAATATGTTTTATGCTCCACTTTACAGGTTTGAAAGAAAGAGCAAGTTTTGGAGTTTTTACGTTGTTATCACTAAGTTCGTGAAATCGTAAAGAGGTGAGAATTGAGGAATACCATTTTTGCAGACGTCAATTGTCGTATTTGCTTTGATTCCATTGTGTTAATGAATTCATGTATGGATGTTGCAGCAATTTTGCAGAATGGTTAAATCCCGTAGTGCTTCTGAAAATGATGTTTCTTCGAGAGAAGATGTTTCCACAGATACCTTTTCTAGAGATGATGGTTCCTCCAGACACGATGATACTGAGGTTTCTCATGAGAAGAAGGAAAGTTCCAAGACTAAGAACATTCCAACTGCTGAGGACAAATTCTTCGTGTACTTGTATAGGCCTGAAAAGCGTCCTCTAGGCTCCTCGTTTCATTTGCTGATAAATCCTAGGTGCACTTCCCAAAACAAGTTGGTGTCTCCCCGAGTTGTGGTTCGGTTTTGTTTGCAAGGGAAGTATTTCGCAGCTTCTCAGGTGGAGTTGAAGCTTTCTCGGAGACCTCTGATGAATTTTTGTGGATGGGCAAGACACATGTTAGGCCATAGCCGTGTGAGGGCCATATTGGATAGTGCTCAGGTGACCCGAGCCATTCAAGCTGCTAGCGATTTGATCATCAATCATGATATACCAAGTATGATAGCCCTACTCGCCCGTTGGTGTGTCCCTACTCACACATTTATATGCAGATGGGGAGAATTAACCATTACTCTGGAAGATGTAGTTGCTTTTTTGCACCTTCCAATTACTGGTAATTTTCCTGAAGAACTCTCGACAGAGGATAAGGAGATATCTGACACGTTAGAAGAAAAGATGCATGAATTCAATGAGTCACTTGCATCTTGTTATGCCCGATGGTTATCACACTGGTGGCCGAGAGATAGAACTCCTGAAGGACTGGTTGATGGCGTTTTGACAATTGCGGCTTTCTTGTGTCTGTGGATCTCACGGGATATCTTCGAAGATTGTGGACACTTGCTGAAGCCGTTTGTGATTCGTTTTTCCATTAAGATGGCCAAAGGTGACAAAATTCCCATTGGCAGTCTATTTTTAGGCTCTTTGTTCGCAAACTTGGACTCTCTAGTTGTGGAATCCAGTATTTCCGATGGCTTCATGAAGGTTGAGACGTATGCTAATACCATGTTTCTCCAAGCCTTGATGTGGGAACACCTTGAGAGTTATGCCCTAATTTCCCGTAGCATTTTGCAAGGACCCAAGGTAGACACTCGCCATTCCCTTATCGAGGAGAATAATGCTAGGATCATGCGCTGGTCTAGAAAGCAACCACAATACAAGATATGCATTACTGATGTTTTGGATATTGAGTCTGAGTTCAACTTTCGCCCCTGGATGTCGGTTCCTTCTCTTTTCTCACAGTTGATCACTTTCAATACTACTGTCGAGAATATCACGTTGAGTATTGGTGCTGGTCTGAGTGAAGGATAGAGATATTTCGTCTTGAGTTATACTCCTGGTTTCTTGCTATCTATAATGAACGGAGGATTCCAGGTAGAAGAGTACAACATTGACAGATCCGCTAGACAGATGGGATTTGACCAGTGCATTTCGGGTCATCAAATGAACAATCCAGAGATTGAGTACTTGAAGGCTCATTTAGATTGCACCCGCGTGGAAGGAAATGAATACTTGTTCCCATGTTCTGACCAAGAAACCTTCACAACTCCTGGTTATATAGGCTTTTGGCGTCAGCAACTCGAGCGTGTATATGCATTTATAACAAATATTCAGTCCCATGTACGAGAGTTCCCTCCTCCTGACATGGTTTCCGGTCGACCCAGGTTGAAGTATCTCCCTGGTAGTGATAAGAGGAAGACATCTCCAAATGTGTCACAAGTAAGTGCCTTTTCTTATGATTTCGGCCAAAGTATGCCAATCACATTTTAATCGTATTGATTTTCTTGTGATAGGGTGGTCATGCTGTGAGACCTCGAATTGATGTAAACTTTTCTATCATTCAAGAAATTCCCCAGGGAGGAGAAGGCAGAAGTAAAACAACACACATGATGATACCGAACAGAATACAGTCTCCTGCCGCTTCTTTGGTGAGTTGCTTGCGCTTTTCTTCATTGCAACTTTCTCATACATGTAATTAAAAGAGTATTGCTCATTTATTTTATAATTTTTCCCCATCGGTTATTGATGGTCTCCGTTTTTCTCTTGGTCGAACAATTCAAGATTCCAGCACTGAGGAGGTTGACGTATGTTTCCCCTTTTGCACTTGATAATTGTAATGCGCCTTTAGATGAATGAGTGACGATTGTTGTTGATTTGGACAGGAGGAAATCACCATGGATAAAAAGCATGTTGATAAGGCACATTCCTCTTTGAGTCATGAGAATATGGAGAGCTCTCGAAATCCCGAACCGAACTAAAATATGGAGAGTTCTCCGAATGAAGGTAACAGAATTGCCAATGAAGTTTCCAACATTGCCGAGTCCTCAAATGGTTTAGAGGTTCCCCTAGTAAGTATTTCTCCTGTAGACTCTTTATAGAAGTATGATATTGCTGATTTATGCATGAATGAATGAGAACCCATATGAATATACGAGTAATTTTTCCGAAATACGTCATCAGAAAGTTTCAGACTTCATATGTTATTAGAAATGCTGTAGAATCCTCGTCTGGAGTCGAATTTTCAATGTACGCATACGTTTCTTCAATCCCAGGAAATTTTCAAGCTTTAGAAAAGAAGATTTTCAAATTTTGAGCATGTTTAGGGCCTGAAAAACGCGAAACAGTAAACTTTCAGGAGATATTCAGAACTTTTCCAGATCTCGCGTTGTGTGATGTTTTGGCCACATATCCTTGATCGTTCATCCGATTGTCATACAATTTTGACATGTTGTAGAGAACTTCAATACGAAGAGAATGATATATAACTAGTCTCTAGATTCTTCACCAATTGCTCCCAGTTCGTCATTGAACATAAGGAAGTGTAAATTTGCTTCAGCTGAGTTTCTTTGAAAATATGTTTCATGACTTTGAT
The DNA here is from genome assembly GCA_023529315.1 of Papaver bracteatum. Taxonomy (NCBI): domain Eukaryota; kingdom Viridiplantae; phylum Streptophyta; class Magnoliopsida; order Ranunculales; family Papaveraceae; genus Papaver; species Papaver bracteatum. Next base: position 960,288 of record JAJJWX010005092.1, read on the forward strand.
ACTTCTTGCACATGTCGTAAATGCATAATAATGAACTTAGATGATGTTAGTTCACTTATTTTCTTAATCTCATGATTTCATTGGATTTCCACGCCTGAACCATCCTAATCCCATGTAATCTTCGCATTAGGTACCGAACGACGAAGTTGGGAATCATGGATTCAATATTGATATCTTGGGGAGTCCTGGAGTTCTTAGAGATGAAACTCCTATACCTTCACCTCCAGGTTATGAAGTGCTGGTTTTTGATGCAGGGGGGTGGTGGAAACCCCAATTGAGCCTCAGATGGTGGAACCAGAATCGAGAATAGAATAAAATGCTTCATCTGAAGTGGTATCCATGATTGTTGATGCTGATCCAATAGTTGAGAGGCGTATGATAGTGCATGAGTGTCCCAATGCAGGGATTGATTTTGATCCTCAATTTGGTGAGTTACTCCCATACCACTAGTTAGTTGGTGGTTGTAGTTTTCCCATCGGATATACTGCTATGTATGAGAAACTGTGGAAAATGTATGGACAAATCGTGGTTACTCAGGATCCAGAACGGAGCTATTCCTTGACAAAGCAAGTGGAAGCCATCTTGCGTGTTATACATGGTATCTGCATCACTCCCAGAAATGATGTTACCCGAGATGTACTCTTTGATTGGGAGTACAACTCGAAGAATGTTGAAGAACTTGTCTTCAATCTGAAGTGGCTTCGTAAAAGGCTTGAAGCTATCAGGAAAATAGTAGAGGGTAGTACTCCTTTCCCTTCTAGTGATGCTGTGATGAAGAAGATGGACGAAGTTGCTGAACTGACCAAGAAGCTGGAGTTGGATAAAGCGGCTTTGAAATCATTGGAAGATGCGGAGAAGCAGAAATCATTCTTTGATGGCTTTCTTTAGTTTCCTTTCCATAATCTCATGAACATTGAACTTCTGAGAGAGATATGAGATTTTATTTGGGTTTTGATTTTTGATAGGTTTTGAATTTATGAGTGACTGAGGATTTTCTTTTGATTTTGGATTTGATAGAGATTTTCTTAAATAAAGAACTTTGATAGATTGTTGAATTTTCAAATGCTGAGGGCAAGTATGCACCCGTTTTGGAGGAATTGAAAATACAATTAAAAGAAAATCCTAAAGTGTAAACGTCAGATGTTTTGAGCGCTTTCCTTGGACATAAAACATCCAATGTTAAATGTTTTATGCATCGAAAATCTTGAGCCAATTCTCATGAGTTACTGGTATTCTTGTCTTGCCCTTGATGTCAGTCAATTTGTAGTATCCTCCAGTGACTGACTTAGCAATCATGAAAGGCCCTTCCTAGTTAGAGCCCCTTGTAGAATGCAGATTTTTCCTGGTTGCCTTAAGAACCAAATCCCATTCATGAAACTTGTTAGGCTTGGTTGCGCGTGCCCTGAATATCTTCTGCTGGTTTGGAATCACCCGTGGATTCCATGCTAGTGAAGATTTCCAATTCTGTGGCACATGTGGACACTCATGCAAAGGAAAATATGGCGGGTATCGCTTGTCAAATTGAGACAAGTCTTCGGCGATAAACCTTTCAATGTGGTGCATAATCAGAAAAGGTTCCAACCATGCAGTGTAGTATTGCTGAGGTAAGACTTTCCACTCATAGCGTTTGATGACATGTAGGTTTTGAGCGAGTCCCCAAATTAGGATAGCATATTTGAAAGTAGGTAACACATATGCATCATCAGGAATAAGACTTGCCTGAGTGCGAAACCTCCTGACGAATTCGTTAGGGCTTTCTCCAGGCTTTTGCGTGAGTCCCATCAGAGCTTCGACCTTTTCCAAATGCTCGAAAGGCTGGTCATCTTCTGAGTCAGAGCTTTCTTAGGTGGAGAAGTGTGCAACTGAAGGTAAAGATACCGCAGTAATTTTTCCATCATGAATCTACGCTCTTCCAAGAACCATGTCGTATCCAGGATCCTCCCTAATTATGAAGAATTTAGTTTCTGTCCAGTTTGAATCACTTCTTATGTTAAGAATGATGTAACCATAAGCATCCCTAGAGATTACTTCATGATCTCTGACTGAGACTGGAGCATGAGTTGCTTCTTGACGAGTGATGCCAGCATCTCTGAGGGTTTTCAGAGGAATGATGTTAACAGTAGTGCCGACATCGACTAATGCTCGTCTGAATTCGTTCCCCTTGAGATGCACCATGGTGAGAAGTCCCCAGTCATACATCTTTTTGTCTGTCACAGGTGGTTCAGGGAAAGTTTCCTGAATTGTCAGTCATTTTCCTGACACGACATGGTTTAGCACATCAAACATATCGTCTTTTTGGGCCCTTGACAGGTACAGAAACTCGCAGATATTCTCAATTAAAGATTGAACTGCTTCCTTGATCGACTGCTCGGAGGGTGCGAATATTCTGATCGGGAGAGTATTTCTGTGTACTCCTTCAGTCCCTAATTCTCATGAGTCGGCCTTTTCTTTGAAGATGCGCTTCAAATTTCTGCAGTCACGAGTTGGATGACTGACATACCTATGGAAGTGGCATTAGCGTGCATTTTTTATTTGCTCCACGGTTGGTTCCTTTTTGATAGGAGGTAGCTTGATTGCACCATCTTGGATCAAGACTTCCAGTAGTTTGATCACTTCTTCAATGGGAAATGGGAAATCAGGAACTTCCTCATTATTCTGTTGAGATTGTGCATTTCTGGCCTGGTTGTCCTTCCTTGGAGCTTTTGGAGGGTGAGACGTTGGAGAGGCGTTTTTATGTTGTTGTGCTTCGGATTTTCTCTTGCTTTCTTCAGAAACATTCATGGAATCTTCAACATTGTACTGCTTGTTGATCAGGCGCCAAGCACTGCTGCTTCGAGTGTCTTTCTATTCCTCCATTTTGACAGTTTTCGTTCTTTCTAGCAAGGCAGGAATAATAGTTGTCGATCGCTTGGCTGCTTCATGAAGTTCCGAAAAGGCCTGGAAGCGGAGATTCTCCAACAAAGCTCTGTAAATATGGATCATCCCAATGATGCACAAGTCCACCAGTTGTTGTTCAGTAATATTTGGATCATGACAATCCAGGGCTTGGATCCTGAACCTCTTCACGTAATCATTGGGGTTTTCAGTAGTCTTCTGAGCCATCCTCCCCAAGTCAGAAAGGATAATTTGCTCAGAAACAAAGAAGTATTTCTTGTAGAAAGCATTAATCATTTCTCCCCAATTAGAAATGCTTCCTGGTGCGATGTTATTGTACCAAGTGTATGCACGACCAGTCAGGGATTTTGAAAACTCCTTCAAGAGGACAACATGGTTGTGTTCATGTTCTCCTAATGCTTCCAGAAATCGAGAAACGTGTTCTCGAGCATTTCCCGTTCCGTTATAGAGTGTGAACGTTGGAGAGGTGTAGCATTTTGGGAGAGGGATCCTCTGTTTGGCTGCAGGATACGGAGGTTGATGACGGTGCACGGTCGTTGTATGACCCCTTCCTCGATTCTCCATAAAGCGCTCCAAGTCTTCACGGGTGATGAATCCGGCGGGTTGAGGCTCTGTGGCTTTGCGGGTTTCATCATCATCAGGAATAGGAATAACTTCGGAATCTGTGGGAGATGTTTCCTTGTCTTTCCCCTTCTCTTGAGTTTTGTCTGACATCTTGTCAGTGAGAGTTTTGAGATAGTTGAATAGTCCCTTTTGAGTAGCAGCCATGTCAGTTTGATTCTTAGCGAGAACTTCCTGGACGTTCATAAGATCGCCTATGGTATGAGGATTTTCTCTGATTTCTTCTAGATGCCGCCAAAAAAGAGGATGATCTTAGACATTGGTGTGAGGAGGAGTAATGTCACCACCATCATTAGAAGCGGGAATTATTTCCGGAGTACCACCAGTGTTGTTGATGGTACTAGCATTGTTGGTGTTGGGATGTATAACTGAACCTGACCTAAGATCGACCATCTTTGCATAAATGAGATATTGCAACCGAGAGATTAATCTCCCACTGTGGTCGCCAATCTGTGGATGGGGAAAAAAGTATCGACGGTTTTTCGGGAAAGTGGAGAGTCAAGCGAGTTGTCGAGACTCCTCAGCCGGGCAAGATGTTAATCCTCACACAGATGCACCGCTGCAAAGAGGGTGCTTAGATTCGAGAAATCAATCTGTATGACTCCGGCCTAAACCAAGATAATGGTCGTTCCAGAATCAATTCGGTCGCAAAGGGGGGGATGGGTTGATCTTTAGGAGGGAAGCTGAGAATTGTGTAGGATCAGTGATGATCGAGGATTGTGGGTGTGTTGAAGGCTTCTGCAGTATTGGTGAACTATTGAGTTCGAATAAGTTCTGAGTGATTGGTGAATTCTTGAGAGTAGTTACTCGAGAAATTCTACAAGGATGATTACTGATGTTGTAATTCATTGTCCTCAATCGTGAATTCAGAGACTTATTTATACTGTTAGAGTAGTAACACCACTGACCCCTGTAAGTGTGATGGTTTCTTGAGTGAAAGAGTGGGAAAGTGGAGATCGTGGTAAAGTCAGTTCCACGTCATGCGGAGACTTGACCGATCGTGCACCCACTACTTTGCTAACTCCTTCAACTGTTAACACGACTTACGAACATTTCTCGTCGTGGGATGAATCCACGTGTCGTAGACCGCCAGACCAAAACCCTAAGTGATATCCCCCCATTTGTGACGTGATTGATGTTTCACGAATCGTGGGGTCTGCGGGGTAGACGTGTTTAGGTTAGTCAATTGTTGACTGATTGGGCACTGAGCCTAAGTTTGGTGAATCAAGCATGAATGGTGAATGCTCAGCGATTCATGAGTCGAACATGTAGTTCTCTGGAGAGATGTCAGTATGACAAGTTACTGACTTATTGAGTAATTGAGCAAGTATTGCCGCGAATTATGAGAATTCAATGAGCAACGGAGCAAGTGTTGCTCAATTCACCGAATTATGGGAAATTGATGCATAATTGAGCAAGTATTGCTCAACTCTCCAAAATTAAGGATTTGATGGGAAACTGAGCAAGTATTGCTCAATTCACCAAATACTGGAGAATTATTGAATATTGACTAATATTCAGACGATCGAGCAAGTATTGCTCGATTCGGCGAATTATTTACTGGTGATGTGACCCAGTAAAATATTAATTAAAATATTGGTAAATTACCGAATATTATTTAATTAATTTTAGATGTTGATTGATGAATCAACATAAATTTATTAGTGTTCGAAATTGCTCAGAATGATGGTTTCACAGAGCGTTCATTCGAAACCCTAATTTTGGACAATCCTCGGTCAATTGGAGAATTGCCGAAAATTTATTATGAGTGATGGAGGGACCGACCGCATGGGATGAGGAACGTCCATGTGATGCCCAACGCTCAAGTGAGCATGCACCAAGGTTCTCAGTTTGAGAGTTGGTGAAAAGTGATGATTAAATGGGAAGTTTACCATTTACTGAAAATATTGATGGGTTCAGCATTAGGTATAAAACCTAGTTATGAGAGTTGGGACTGACCAAGATGGCATGGACCGGCTCCTGGTGGTCACGTGACCAAGTGTTGGTCATTTGGAAGATTCTCTAGTTGATTGGAGAGATCACGGGCCCAGTATGAGCAATTGAGCAAATTAGGTCAGAATTGCGAAAACGTGTGGGACCGGCTTCGTGCAAGCCATAGAAGCAACCTGGTCAGTCATGGAGGCATGCACATGTTTCCATAATGCTCGTGTCTCCATACTGAGAGTTTTAGTGTTTTCTGATGCGCGTTTGAGTGATGTTCTGAATTTTCAGAAGAGTTTCATCTTGGTTGAGAATTCTCGACTTTTTGATGGAATGAGCATGTATGCTCAATTCATCAATATTTTGGAAAGATTAAAATAAAATATTTTAATAATCCAAAATTGTTGTGAGGGTCTAACCGGCCGCGTGACCATGTTGGCTTTTGGTTTTTCATGATTCGAGCAATATTTGAGAAAATATGGAGAAGTCACGAATTTTATTCAAACCCAGGAGTTTCACGAGTTTAGGGAAATAATAATAATGAGAAATTATGGATTTCAAGGTGTGGGACCGACCATGGCTAGGGCATGGCCGGAAGGCCAAGTTGCCCGGTCCCGCATACCTTTCCCTATTTTATTATTTTTTTCGTGAATCCTTAAAATTATGGAGAGTCCTTGAAGATATGGAGAATCCAGGAAGATATGGAGAATCCATGAAGTTTTGGAATAATAATTATAAAAAGCCAAGGATTGTGAGGTGTGAGACCGGCCACGGCTTGGGCATGGCCGGCCGGCTAGGTTGCCCGGTCCCTCACACCTCTCCTTATTTTATAATTTATTTGGTGAATCCTCCAAGTTATGGAGAACTCTTTAGTTTTTGCACAAATTGGGAAAATTTTTCCAAGATGGAGAACTCTCCATGGGTTTATGAAAATTGTGAGAAAATAAAGAAAATAATGTGGAAGCATGGGACCATCCACGGCTAGGGCCCGGCCCATGGGCGCTTCCCATTATTTTATTGTTTATTATTTTCTCTCTCCTATTTTGTGGAGAACTCTCCATTGTTTCATTTTTTGGATGCTCGTGCGCGCATCCGGGTGCTTAGTCGTGCATCATTGTCGAGTACACTTGCACAATTTTTGTGGGGCTTACTCAGTGATGGTCCAGATGCCCAATTATTGAGTATTTATTATCAATTCATGAGATCCAGTAGAGAATAATTCATGAAACTGAGTAATAAAAGTGAATAGATGTTTCATTATTAATTCGTAGGATCAGACGTGGATTCGACTACGAATTCAGAATAATAAAACGAGCATTACCATCCCATGGGATCGTGGATTCGACCATAGAATCAGAGTAATTGAGATTTATCCATCACCATTTCATGAGATCAGTAGATTCATGAAATCGGAGTAATGAGATAATATAGTTGTTTCATTGCTATTCTATGAGATCAAGCCGTGGATTTGATCATAGAATCAGAACAATTTTTATTGCCATTCCATGGGATCAGGCCGTGGATTTGACTATGGAATAGGAGCAATAATAGTTATTCTGGGAATTCGGTGGTGAATGTCACGGCAGAATTAATCTATGTGCATAGTCAGGATATGGAAAATCCTGAGGGTGCTCTCAGACACTACGGAGAACACCCGAGTCTATACACGTCGCTCTACATAGTCCGGATCAGTGAGTCACACTATCCTGAAGGCGTTGTTGCTCTCAATCTGACGGAGAACTGCCCAATCGTTCTTCTATGTAGAGGGGGGTCGCTCTCATGCAGTCAGGGACGGTGAGTATCACCGACGGCCTGAAGGCGCTATGTTCTCAATCTTCGGTGAACTGTCCAGCTGCATAGAGGGCACAATGAAATGCCAGGGATCGAACGCTCAGCTAGTGGAGGCTTTTCGAAAGACATGTTCATCATGGCTTCGTAAAATATGAATCGTCACATGCCTGAAGCCGTATCAGAAACATGCAGTATCATGATTTTTCGGTTTTGTCCTTTGTTGAAAATCCACCATCTACACCTGTTCACCTTGATTTATCAAAATATGGAACAAAAAATTCATAGGTATTTTTGTGGGAGACAATTTCATCTATTAGAATAGACTTTTCTGTGGGAGACACATTTGTTTATCAAGTTTTCGACTTTGGGCCGTATCAACTCTTAGTTGTAAGTGAGATCAGCTAAGGGAATCAAGTGCGTAGAGTCATGCAGGGATTCAAATATGTAAGGAATGTGATTATACCTTAATCAGCGTGCAATTGGTTAGGGCTCAACTACATTCCAATCTGAAGTTAACTTGTAGAAGGCTATAGTCTATAGCGGATTAATACAGCGTGGTGTTCAAATATAGACTAGGTCCTGGGGTTTTTCTGCATTTGTGGTTTCCTCGTTAACAAAACTTCTGGTGTCTGTGTTATTTTTTTTCCGCATTATATTTGTTTATGTAGTGTACAAGAGTACAACAACTACAAGGAGATGAAGATGATAATAGCAGCAAGCTTCTTTCTCTATGAAGAATCATAGCCTAACTTTCAAATCGAAAGCAATTTTTAGTTTTTAATTGATGAACTCAGGGTTTACAATGATTGGGTATTTAAACACCAATCGAATAGAAAGGCATCAACGGCCCTAATTACATCAAGAAGGAAAAACAGAACTCTAGGAAATAATTCTTACCTAACTAACTAGCTTTTAACAACTCAGCTGACTTAGTGAGTTACAGACCCTGACTCGGTTAATAGACTCGGCCTAATAGTCATAGGTATATGACATTACCTTTCCCTTTAAAGATTATTTTCCTCAAGGATAAATTCTGGAAATTGAGCCTGAATGTGAGTCGTGTATTCCCATGTGGCGTCTTCTGCAGTAGAGTTAGACCAGTGGACAAGAATTTGAGGGATAGACTGGTTACCTCCGAGTGTAAAGCGAGTTTCCAACACTGTGAATGGTTCAATGACAAAGTGACCATTATTTTACACCACTTGAAGAAGAGGCATAGTATGAGCTTGTAGGCCAATCTATTTTTTTAGTTGGGACACATAGAAGATATGGTCCTGGACCCAACTGGTAACTTCAACTTGTAAGCCACTAAAACAATTCTTTTAAGAACATTAAATGGTCTAAAGTATTTGGAAGAGAGTTTGAGGTTTTTTCTGATAGCCACCAAAGATTGTCTGTATGGATGAAGCTTCAGAAATACCATATCTCCCACTGCAAATTCTCTGTCCAAACGTTTCTGGTCATCGTAAAATTTCATTCTAGCATGTGCCTTTGTAAGATCGTCTTTCAGAAGCTGCAACATGACATCTCTCTCTTTCAAATAACTTTCAACAGAAGCAACTGTAGTGGTAGTAATAATGGGAAAGATCATATGAGGAGGTTGATAACCATATAAGGCCTGAAATGGTGACATGTTCAGACTAGTGTGGTAGTTGGTGTTGAACCACCATTCTGCAAGATCCAACCACCGAGTCCATTGTTTAGGATTATAACTAGTCATGCATCTGAGATATTGTTCCACAAAGGAATTATTCCTTTCAGTTTGGCCATCTGTTTGTGGATGGTAGGAAGTAGAAAGCTTGAGAGTAGTGCCTAAGGATTTGAATAATGCCTACCAAAAGTGGCTCACAAAGTTTTTGTTTCTATCACTGACTATGGAGGAAGGTAGGCCATGAAGTTTGAAGATGTGATTGAGAAATTCTTTAGATATTGTTATAGATGTGAAGGTATGGCTCAAAGGAATAAAATGGTTTTACTTGGTAAGCCTTTCAACAACCACCAAAATGACATTCTTCTTGTTGGACATTGGTAGTCCCTCAATAAAATCCATGGAGATGTCTTGCCTTGCTCTCTCTGGAATAGGTAAAGGTTGTAAAAGTCCACTAGGGAAAAAAGTACTACCTTTGTTGCACTGACAAACTCACAAGTGGCTACAAACTCCATAATATCAAGCTTCATTTTTGGCAAGAAGAAATGTTCTTTAGCTTTGTAATAAGTACCTAGCATTCCAGAGTGTCCCCCAATTGCAGAAGAATGTGAGGACTGAAGAATAGACTGTTTAATTACATTAACTGAACCAATGTAGAATCTGCCCTTGAATCTCAAAATTCCGTGAGAATAAGAAAATTTGGGATGACCTGGAGAGATAAGCAAGGCTGCAATCTGTTATTGGGCTACAGAATCACCTTTATGACTAGCAATGATATCTTGTGTCCATTGAGGAGTACTAAGGGACATAGCATTGCAGTCTACAGAAAGATCTAGTAATCTTGACAAGGCATCAACAAATGTATTGTCCTGGCCCTTTTTTTACTTAATAATAGCATAATCAAATCCCAATAATTTGACTAGCCACTTCTATTGTAGAGTAGTGGATATTCTTTGGTCCATCAAATATTGAAGACTTTGGTGGTCAGTATTGATAATAAATTATGTTAGACCACTGCTCGGTCGAACTCGCAAGCGTTGCTATCTCAAGCTTGTTGTCAAGTTTAGTTGCCAAAAATATAAGTCTTGATTTCTAGTCTACTTATAGCTAAGTCTCGGACTAGGATAGAAAGTGTAGTTGAGCTCTAGACTCCATGGCGTTCATCATACAAAGACGAAGAAATACTCAAGGAACTTGTGGAACTTCATCGAATAAATAGTATGTGGAGACTTGAACTTATCTATCACTCAAAAAGTTTATCTACTCTATCTCCTATCTTGAGACAAAAATCGTATTACTATATAGACTTCGATTATACACATTTGCTATTTCAAGTCGAGTGTATCTTGCTCTCGAAATATGTGATGGTAAGATTTTGCTTTGGCCAAGTTCATCTTTACTCGTGACGAAAGTCATGTTGATTATTTCAATATCTTGAAAATTGCTTTGATGAAAAATAGTGTGTGAATAACCTCTATTTAACATCCTCTAAGAATGTTTCAATGATTGAAAAAAAAAGTTTAGAATATGCAACCATCTTTGGATATAAGCATATATAGTATGTTCGCACTTTAATGTATAAGTCCAAAACCGGGAACCAAATGTATGCATACTTGTGTGTATACAAAATGGTTGATGGAGACTGGGTAAGTATGCGTACCCATACGCAACGTGAACTTCTGCTGAGTTTGGATTTCAAAACCAACTCAATCTGGTTACCTAAGTACGCGTACCCATATGCATACTGGTGGAAAGTTCACGTTCGTGAATTTCTGCTGAGTTTGAAAACCAAATCAAACTCAAAACTGGTTACTTAAGTACGCATACCCGTATGCATACTTAAGTGTGTTACTTTATAAAAATGGTTTATTCGTGAACTAAAATTTATATAAACTAAGGAATGCATATTTGCAAACCGTGGCTATAAAGTTCATGAATCGATTCGAGTGAATCAAAATCAATTTTGCTTCGATTGTGTCTTGTATACTTCTATGAGATCTAAGCAATTGAACAACTCTTGAACTAGTTCATTTGACTCATTTGAACTAGTTACAGTGAAGATGAATAAGGTTGATATGAAAGTGCTCATATGGATAACCATTTGGTTAACTATTATTGAACCAACGACTTCTACATGTTTAGGTATGGTTACACAAACCTAAATGATGTATAGTTTATTTTTGTATAACAAGCTAAGTTGGATCTAACAGATGAAAGATATTAGCTTGAATCTAATTAGGTTTTTATCTAACGGTGAATATTGAATTCTTTGTTACCAAGGTAACTTAGATTGCAAACCCTAATTTGGAGACTATATGAAGGAGAACTCTAGCAAATGGGAAAGGTAATTCCCACACCTCCTGTGTGATACTAGATGTATAAGCTAGAGTCAATTCTCCTTTAACCTTAGGTTTCTACCGAGACCCAGTAGGTTAACGACTTGAAAACTTCATTAGGATTGTGAAGCCAGACCCAACTATTTTCTTTGTAGTTGCGTGATCTGATCTTGCCCAATTCTATCATATTAAGTTCAATTGAAATAATAGACTCGAGATTAATTTCTCTGATAGGCAAGATAAAAGTAATCACAAACATCTTTATGTCATTGTTTGTGATTCCACAATATCTAGTTTATCCATCATACGGTTTAGATTATTGTGAGGTGATTGATAATTCTAGGCTGTTTTTCGGGAATATAAGTCCGGGTTATCGATTAGTACATGTTCACCTTGATTTATCAAAAGATGGAACAAAACTTGTAGGTATTTTTGTGGGAGACAGATTTATCTATTCTTGTAGACTTTTCTACGTGAGACAAATTTGTTTATTAAAGTCTTCGACTTTGGGTTGTAACAACTCTTAGTTGTTGGCGAGATCAGCTAAGGGAATCAAGTGCGTAGTATCCTGCTGGGATTAGAGATGTAAGGAGTGCAACTGTACCTTGGATCAGTGTGAGATTGATTGGGGTTCAACTACAGTCCAGACCGAAGTTAGTTTGTAGTAGGCTAGTGTCTGTAGAGGATTAATACAGTGTGTGTTCAATCTGGACTAGGTCCCAGGGTTTTTCTGCATTTGCGGTTTCCTCTTTAACAAAACTTATGTTGTCTGTGTTATTTCTTTTCCGCATTATATTTTGTTATATAATTGAAATATCACAGGTTGTGCGTTGAATCAATCAATTGGGAAATCCGACCTTTTGTTATTGATTGAAATTGATTAATACTTGAACATTGGTCTTTGATACCATTCAAGTTAATTTCTCTTGTATTCAATTAGACTCGCATATTTCTATTTGCTTGAGTAAGGATTGAATCGAGAAATTGAGATATAACTCTTTGATATACTTTTTATTAAGATTGAGTCTGACTATCTAGTTGATTCTCTTAAAAATATATTGGAGTTAGTCCATACAGATTTCTAAGCGAGTTATTGGGTGAGGTTGTTGTACCCCCACTTTTTCAATTGGTATTAGAGCAGACAAACATGTTTAAAGACCTTATAAGTCTGTGTTTGTAGCGATCTGATTCTATGGACAGTTTTTTCTCTGATGACGCCCCAAATCAGAGTTCCACTGAGATGCTTCAATATTCTGAAACATCTAAAAAAAATGCTTATCCCTGCCTCTGTGTCTGAATCTTCCTTTAACTGGGAAAAGTGTCTTGATGAACAGTTGGATGATTTTTCAGATGAGAGTGATTCGGAAGAAGGACAAACTATTGATGAGGAAGTCTCTCAATATCTCAAGATCTTTGACCATGCTTTGAAAGAAAAGAAGTCAACAACTTGCTTGAGGAAATATTTGGCACCTCTTTATCGAGAAAACAGAAAGATGAGAAAACTCTTTAATGGTTATGATTGTGGATATAGACTTTTACAATCTACCATTAAAGATTGAGAAGAAGATTTACGCTCAAAAAGGTCTGAATGTGATAATCTCCTTCGAAATCTCTTTGTGTTGAATGAAAGACTTGCAGAATCTGAAGCAATATATGACTCTCAACAAAAATGTTTTAATGACAGAGAACTCAGTCTCCTTGCCAGAGAAAAATCCTTGGATAATGATCTTGTTGCTGCCCTTAGTAAGGTAAATTCACTGGAAGATAATCTGAAAAGATTCAATTTTATCTCTACAAAATTATCATCTATGCTTGGAGCATGTAAAGAACATCGTGATACACGTGGTCTGGGCTATAAGGGAATAGACGCTCCAAGTACTGGTAAAATAAATTTTGTTCATGCTATTGACAACTCTTCATGTGAAAAAACTTCTCCAACAGTCAACAATCTTAGGAACAAGGATTGTACTCCTTCAAATTTTACTCGCATGAGAATAGTCAAGAACAATTCCTTTAACTGCTATTATTGCGGAAATAAATGGCATCTTGAATGAAGATGTCGTTTTCGACTGAGGAATGAGAAACTTCACAACATTCTTGCATGGATGTCCAAAGAAGTAATTAAACCTATTTCACATATTGTCGGAGTAAAAGGCGATGTTTCCAATCAAGAGAAATGTTGTGATGAGTCGTTTCGAGATTATGATTTTAAGACAAAAAAATGCCTACAATTGCAGAAGGAAGAATGTCAGATATGGGCAACTGACTCTTTAAATTACTCTGAAAATAGAAAAATACATAGGAGAAAGAAAGAAAAGTCAAACTGCCCGTCTCTCTCTGGAAAGGACTGTGAAACCGATGAGTCTGCTCCATAATTCATTCATATCAATAATCGAGTCTCGGAGCTCAAGATTAGCGTAAACAGATACAAACGGAGCATCAAAAAGGCAAGGAAAATAGCAGGTCCTGGTTTTTGTTGTTTCTCTCTTGTTAAATCTCTTTCAACTAATCCTAGTGATTTTTCTGAAAATCTGCATGAAGAAAAGAGAGAAGAAGTCAATATTCTTGATGAGCAAAATGCTCATTAAAATGCAACATGACTACTTAGTGTAGCATCCTTCATGTAATGTGGAAGGATGCTCGTAATTCTCAAGAAGCCTTTGTGTGACTTGAGAAGGTGGTTGTTGTTATATTTTATTTTCCTTACAAAAAATGATGATCATAAAACTGTTGAGCCTTGCTCTAGTACTTTTCATGATGTTATGTTTTTTGTTTGTATACTCTTGATAATAATTCCTTGTTTGATTACCTAGGTTTTCAACAATTTTCCTGTTCCTTTAAACAAAGAATGCCATCTTTTGTTTAGAATGGGTTCTTGAATTTTTCAAGACTTCGTCTAAATTTAGCTCCATTTTTCTCCTGGTCATGTACCACGGTTTTTACCATAAGTGCATGTACATCTGACGCACACATAACATATACGAGTAACCCTATGACACACTCGTATATATGTATATATCATGCTCTTTTTGATATATATACGTTCTGTAACATGAAAAAGGTACTTCTGTTTTCACAATGGATGGATGCTACAAAGGAGACAATGTTGAGTAAAGCAAGACTATCGAGTTTCACGAAAACCTTGTTTTCATAACCTGTTATCATGTTGTTGATCATGAAAACAAACTACCAGTCCAGACGTCATCACAACTGGTAGAAAATATTCTTATAGATTTTGAGGTCGTACGTGAACAACTTGGAATTGCAACAAGGAAACTTGATTTTCTGAAAAACGAACTGAAGAAAACAACTGATGAGCTCGTTCATGTTCAATCTCTGGTTGATGGCCGTGTTTAATGTTATTCAAATCATGTTCTCTAAGAGTTGTGTATTTTGTCTAGTAAATCTTCTTATGAGAATTTTATTCTTGAGTTTTTAAGAAGAATAACTAGAGTTTAGAATAGCCACTATTGTGATTACACATAGTTATGTCCAACGTTTTCATCTTCTATGTTTTTAGATTTATTTGTTTAAATTCTAAATTATTTTTGTTTGGAAGATGATTTTTGCAGTATTAATCTTTATGGTTTTATATATTGCAATTTTCCATGGGATATGTGTGTTTGCGTCCGCGAACTATGATTGTCCCATGCGTTGTCAAAAGTTAAGTCTTTCGTACATCGATATGCAAGTATTGATAAAAGAATGAATGAACTTGGGTTATTTAACGTTTGGTACCCAGAAAATGTCCAACACCTAGCTTTGGTACCCAATATTTCAAATATTAAGGGTTGGTACCTTGACTAGCCGTTGACCGCTAAAGTCCAAGTTAGACTGTTTTATTTTTATTTTAATTCCTATTAAAAAAAATTGAACTTTATGTATTTACCCCCATCCCTCTCCGCACATTATCTTCTTCTTCCCTGTTGTTCCATTTCATTTCGAGCGCTCATCTTCACCACTAACATCTCCAATTGTAGTTTTCTGTCAAAAAAATCAAATAAACACATTAAGAGATTACGAGATTAAATCATTAAACCACGATTCTAGGATGCAATAAAAACTTCAATAGAATTATTTATTTGATTGCATCATCTTTATTATTGAACCAACCCATCTTCAACATTTCTCAGAAACACCATGCTGCAGTTGATATGTTTATTAAAAGTTCAAATCGGTTACGGTCTATTCCATCGATATCAATCACGCTTACCATCTCAGTGGCAGAAATTTGTTGATGAACAATAATATTAAAAGATTAGAAATTTTCATTTTGATAGGAAAAAAATTATCACTTATCTAAAATAACCAATTTATCGTGATCAATTGAGAGGATTAAGAAGTGAATGATGTTGGGTGAGTTTTTGAAATTGGTTTTATATTAAAACTGAATCAGGAAAAATTTTGGTGATGTTTCAAAACTAGAAAATAGCGGAAAACGTCTGTTGTTGCCAGAGATCTTTGGTGATGAATGGTGGATGATTAAAAAAATTATTAGCATTTGTATACTTAGTGAAAGTTGGGTTCTTACCCAGCTCGAAATTTCAAGTTGATCGGGAGGTCACCAAAAACAAACGCTCACAACCTGTTTGCAAAAATTCCTAAAATACCTCATCTGATTAGTCGTATTCCATTTCCTGAATTATATGAAGGTGGTAGCATTTTAATGGTAAATAATTATTAGAAGTAAGTGATTTAGAGCAGTAGGAAAATGGAAATTTAACAGCTGAAATTGGTCACGATGAGTACTTGATCACACACCGGATAGATATCGTTTCTTTCCATCCACTAGAGAATGCATGCAAAGTGAAAATGATGTTCGCATTTTGTAATAATTCTTGGGTTCTCATCATCAGGATTAAAATAAAACAACACTGGGTTATCAAACACTAAACATAGGGGAGTTCAGAAAAAATAACGGTATAAGGATATATCTTCAATAATAGGTGTGATGAAATAAAGACGTCTCATCTCCTTCAATTAAAAGATTGCCGCACGCGTACCTTCAAAAGGGCTGGAGATAACGATGAAATGGTGAACGAAAATAAGTTGTTGGAAAAAAACTAGAACTGGGCTTTACCTTCAAGACAGATTTAGCAACAATCCTCTTCTTTTGTCAGGGAAGAGAAATATAAGGGTAAGCATGTAAAAAAAAAACTCAATTTTTAATACTAATAAAAGATTTATAAAATAGAAAATCAAATTTAGCTGGGTCAAACTTGGACTTTGACGGTCAACGGCTAGTCAAGGTACCAACCCTTAATATTTGAAATATTGGGTACCAAATCTAGGTGTTGGACATTTGCTGGGTACCAAACGTTAAATAACCCAATGAACTTTTGACAAAAACAAAAGTTAAGCCTTTTATGTCATTATGCAAATATTGATGGAAGAAAGGATGAACTTTTGTTTACAAAGATTATGTCTATTTTATGTCATTGTGAAAATAGTGATGGAAGATAGAATGAATCTTTATTTATTCTGCAGTATTGATCTTCCCTGATTCATATCTTTTATGTATATACTGTGTGGCTCTGTAAGTCTTCTTATGTTGAGCATTTCCAATTACATTAATCATGGGTTCTCTCAAGGTTAGTTTAGTTGAGTATTCCGGTTGAATTAATCATGGGTTCTGATGGTTATTTTCAAAGATGTTGTAGTAAAAGGTTCGCTGAGACTTGTGAAAGCTGATTTTTTAGACTTAATTTTTATAAATAAAAATAACAAACTCAAATAAAAAGTGTTGTAAAAATTATGGAGAGACTGGGGCTAGGATTCCACCAATTTCCGCACTCATATGGTTTAAATATCAATTCTAAACAATAAAAGCTCAAATGATAAAGATTTATTGACTCTAATTCATTGCCTAAGGTGGATTTCGAAAGTAATGGGTGTAAAACTAAAGCATGGGACATCAAAATATTTAAGCTAAGCATGACCCATCAATTGTAATCACAACCATTCAATAAAACTCATAAATCAATTAAATAACAGTGCAAATAGTCGTAACAAGAATTGATATAATTACCACAATGGTGAAACTTGGCTTCCTCCGTCGCCCCAGAGGATGGGTTTAGCTTCTCATCATGGAAACACACTCAAAATTTGATTTCATTGCTCAAAGGGTGTTTACAAATAATGAAATGGAGAAAAACTTTTAAAAACCGGGTTTGTAACACTTATTTATGTTACAAACCAGCTGTTACAGAGAACGATAAAAAGAAATTATCATTGTCACTGACACTGTAGCAACAATGAAGTTCTTTAGCGTCTAATGTTCTTCACTGCACCAGCAGAAAAGAATATTCCTGCAAGTGATCTTCCCGACTCTGTGATACTCTAAACTTCTCCCCAACTCTCTGTTTTCACCCCTAACTCTCCATAACCCCTCAATGACTTCCAAGAATCCATTTTATACCCAACAACATCATAAAATATCGGTAATAATTACGAATAATCCTCCCAAATCTTCACATCAAATACATTAACCCGAGAATATTTTCTTTCTTTTATTTTCGTTGTCATGCATTTCGAAGCTTCTAAATATCTTTATTTATCTCCTTCCCGCTCTAACTGGTGGCCCAATTCTTCCAAACATGTGTATTGCACGTTTACAACTCATGTAAACTCGGGAAATAACCCGAGTTACTCTCGTGGTATGCTGATAAGAAAACCCACGTAATCTTTAGTCTTGAATCACCTACCAGTCCTGTTTAGCTCGAAACAAGCTCGAACCAACTCACTCCCACGATTATCTCCGGTTAAAAATATTGCAGAAAGCACCATTCTTCCCGTAAACTACCACCCTCCTGTTTTGCATTAAACCGGATTATCCAGCCGATTCTGGTTGAATCCAACACCTATATCTAGCTTTCTTAGCCCAAACAGTCTTATCCAAGGAGTTTCAGCGATTGAATCTCCCTAAAGTACCTTCAAAAGCCAAACCCTAATCTGCCATGTGAAACCAAGTTTTCCCGCCAAAAGTTTATATTCAAATGGAGAATATGGGTGCTAAGGATGAATTTGGGCAATACATAGCCATGGGTGCCCCTTATCCAAACTTGGAGTCCGCTTAGCAAATGTCCTCCGGGGGGTGCTCCGGGTAATTTTTCGAGCCGAATTTTCCAAAAATGTATATTTCCCAAAAATACCTACAAACACATAAAACACCATAATAAGTACGAAATCGAGTACCAACAATACAGAAAATTGAGGACAACTTAGATAAAAAAATGTGTCTATCAAATACCCCCAAACATATTATTTGCTAGTCCTCGAGCATAACTAATCTAGGGAATAAAATCCTATCTCACTAGGTGGCCCTAGTGACCGAGATATAGTCTCGGGAGGGTTTACCATAGGTGTACCCACAAAAACTTTACTCCATACCCTAGCTATCTACGCAGAACCTTGGAAGGCACTAAAGAATCTCCTTGGTTTGCATACTCTTATTGACTATAAGAGGAAGTACCCTGATGCGAAATTACAATTACTGTACACGAGTTTGGACTCAAGCATACTAAAATTCATATATAAGTGACAGAGCTCTACTCAGATAGTTTCTGGACATTATAACCGGCGTCAACCAATCACATGGAAATATTAAGAAGATGGATATAAAGAAAAACATAGATGGTTTTGATGTGAACGGTGTTTCCCATATCTGTATGAAGGCCTTTGCCAAGATGAACCAATCCTAATGGACTGAGATATCAGTCTGACTAATATCAACACAGCTGGCATATACAAGGGGACCAGTGGTCGATAATCCTAACTCTAGGTCAACATAACTGGCATATACAATGGGACCAGTGGTCGACTTTATTAAATTTATTCCCGTTGGTCTGGTCTCAATTCTTTTTTATTTCTTTTTTTAGGTATCTCAATCACTATATTTCACCCTGGCAAAGGTAACAACTTGATTCGTGGGGGCCCACCAAATCACTTAGAAAAGAAAAAAAAACAGAAGTGAAAAGGATTCGACAAGATATGGCGAAACTACCATGTTTTTTTTTCTAACACTTGAGCTCTGTGCTTTTATGAATAGACTCTATAGATGTTTCCATCTAGTCATATTAGTTCCTCAACTCCTACAACCAAGATGTTTCCATCCACTTAGATTGGTTAGTGCCATCCTTAATAGGCATAAATTTCTAGGCTCTGGAGTTTTATTTATTTCAACTAAATAGTTTCTCCCATACCCCCAAACTTAAATCTAACAGTTTCCTCAATGTTCTAAAGATGAAATGAAAAACATGAACAAGGAGAAACCATTACCACTAGAAGCAAAATGAGGAAAAATATTACCGTGTTGCATGAGAAAGGGATACCTCCCAAGGAGTTCTAAGTTTAAAGTCTTCATCCATACATAAAATACCTCACCTTCCAAAGTCATACACCAATAGCCGAAATAGTTGTGGGTCCATAAGACCAAATAGAGCTAACACAAATATGAGACAACTGCACTGGTTCAGAAAAATGAATAGAAGGAGCATATCCTCATCTAAGGTTTCTGTCAAGACAACTAGGTTTATTTGGGGCGCATAATTGAGCTTCATATGTGTATCTCGATAAATAGATTCATCCGAAAAACGGGTCTCTAATTCCTGGGTTACCTCCTAGACAGTATCAGGAGGATCGGGTTGCGGAGTCTGAATAGACTCAAGTAATATCTCAGACGTACAAGGCTCGATTCCCAAGTTAGGGACTCTAATCAGGGATATTTGAAGATCACAAGAACCATCGATACCCCCAAACTTAGGGTTTTCATTACTCACAGACAAACCTCTAACTATTGCTTGAATTTTCGGATCTTCAGAGTCCTTCAAATACTCAAGATCTTCTTCTAGTTCTCTACCACCAAACTTAGGGTCATCATTACTCTTAGAAATACCTAACACTATTGCCTGGATTTCTGGGTCTGTAGAGTCTTTAAAATACTCAAGGGATTCTTCTAAATAATGATCACACATCTGGCCTAAGAGAATGGTTTCCTCAAATTCATCTAAAGAATCTACCAGTAGAGTGTCATGCCAATTATCCTGAACTAAAGTGATAATCATATTCACTTCTTCTAAATCATAATTCTCAGAAGGATGTCTAGTAATATTAAAGACATTTAGTTCAGTGGTCATATTACCAAAGGATATGTTCATAAGTCCGGTTCTACTGTTGATGACAGCGTTAGCTGTGGCTAAAAATGGGCGACCTAAAATCACACGAATTTGAGCCCTTGGGTCCTGAACATGCTGGGTGTCTAGAACAAAAAAATCCACTGGATAAATAAACTTATCAACCTCAATCATAACATCCTCTATGATACCACGAGGGACTTTGACAGACCTATCAGCTAATTGTAGTGTCATTTTAGTCGGTTTCAACTTACCAAGACCTAGCTGGGTGTATACATGATATGGGAGTAAGTTAACACTAGCTCCTAAGTTAAGTAATGCCTTATCGACCATGTGATTACCAATTGCACAAGCTATGGTGGGGCATCCAGGGTCCTTATACTTATGGGGTGTTTGGTTCAAAAAAATTGAACTTACTTGACCAGCTAAAAAGGTTTTCTTATGGACATTAAGCTTACGCTTTCGTGTACAAAGATCTTTAAGGAACATGGCATAATCAGGCATCTGCATAATTGCATCTAATAACAAAATGTTGATGTTCACCTGCTTAAATGTTTCCATTATCTCGTTGAAAGTCGACTCCTTCTTTGTTGGGGCTAACAACTGTAGATATGGGGCTCTAAGCACAAAGATAATCCTATCAGGAATTTCTTGGGACTCCTTAGACATTGTTTCAGTCTCCTTATCTACGAGTTCCTCTTGGGAAATAGAAGATGGAACTAAAATATGTTCACTTTCAGGCATGACGACCTTATTGTCAACTTTCTTTCCACTCCTAAGGGTTATAACAGAATTCACATGATTGTATGATTTCTCTCCTTTGGGATTAGGATCAGTATGACTAGGGAACCTTTCATCTTCTCTATCACTAAGAAACTTAGCTATTTGGCCGACTTGAAGTTCTAATTTAGCAAGAGACTGGGAATTATTCTTAAAATTCTGCTTGGTTTCCTCTTGAAAATTAACCTGGCTCTTTACTAACATTTCTTTGCTTTGTGATAGCATATCCTGGCTATTTCTTAATATACTAAGAGATTCCTCTAAGCTAGTTATTTTATTCTCATATGGGTTATGGGCCTGACCTGAAGAGTTCTTAGTATAACCAAAACCTGGGAGAGGCTGAGAATTACTAGACTGAACTTGATTCTGGCCCTTATACCAAGAGAAATTAGGATGGTTCCTCCAACCTGGGTTGTAGGTATGTGAGTATGGGTCAAACTTCTGACAGTTTTCAAACCTAGAGTTGTTATAGACAACATGAGATTACTCTTCACTAACCTGACCTTCCCAAAACGAGTCATCAGGTTCTATTCCACAACTAGAGACTTGAGAGGCTCTAATTCTATCATTAGGTTCAATAAGGGACCTATTTTTAGACTGACCCATTTCCAAAGCTTCTAACCTTCTAGACAAAGCAACAAACTTGGCATCTGACCCAAAGCTTGTATCTACCACATTGGTGCTACTTTTATTGACCAAGAGTCTTTTAGGGGGTTCAACACAAGACTCCTACTGTTGGGATTTTTCAGCTACATCTTCTAAGAAGAAAAATGCTTCATCAACGCTTTTACTCGTGAATAAACCAGTGCACATAGACTCGACCATGGCTTTGGTCGAATAGTCTAAAACGTCATACATAATTTCAACCAGTTTCATTTTCTCGAACCCATGGTGAGGACATTGCGACAAAAGATCATTAAATCTCTCTAAAAACCTATAAAGGTATTCTCATTCTTGTTGCACACTGGAACTAATTTTCTGCCTAAAAGATGCGGTTCTATGCTTAGGGAAAAACTTTAAGTATAAAACATCAGTAAGTTGGTCCCATGTTTCTATAGACCCAGATGGTAGGTTATTCATCCAGGACTTGGCTTTATCTCTTAAGGAAAAGGGGAACATCCTAAGTTTCAAGACTTCATCACTAAGGTCTTTAATCTTAATTGTTCCACAAACTTCTTCAAAGTCCCTAACATGAAAGTAAGGGTTTTCATCGTCTTTTCCTAAGAATATAGGGATCATTTGAAGAATACCAGGATTCAACTCATAAGTAGTCGTAGAGGCTGGAAATTTAATGCATGATGCCCGGTTGGACCTAGTTGGGTACATGTACTCCTTCAAAGTTGTCATTTTTGGCACAACTGAAGTACTTTCCTCACGAAGAGACAGATTCTCAAAACTGAAGTTTCCAAAAATAGGGCTTTCCAAAGAAGAGCCTTCGAGCTCCCTGTTTACTAAAGAAGAAATTACAGGCTCGTCACTAATCAAACGGCCAAAAGTATCCCTTTTCCAAGCACGCTCTCTAATGGACTCGAGCGATTTTAGCATACACTAACAAAAATTAAAAATTAAAAATCCTAAGGAAGGGAGGTTCTAAGCAAACACACAACAGGCTGACTCCACCAAAGCAAACCTAAAGATTTCTAGCAAACAAAAAGCATGATGGATCCACTTAGATTGTTTCTAGACCAACTTCTAATCCTTCGAAAGGGAATTCGTTACAATTTAAGCAAACCCTTCTGGAATCAATATGAGTTAAAGTAAGCTAAATAGAGACGAGGGAAGATCGATGGATCTTTGATACCCAAGGCCTCACCGGAATTACAAGGAGGCGCATTCAACTTACACAAACCATCATGAACTTCGAAGTATGCTTAAAAGAGTAACCAATATTTTTCGAACGACTTTCCTATTAAGCTCATTACCGTATCGGTCTCGTTCTAGTCAGTATTTTAAGCTTGGGTTCGGGTTTGATATTGTTTTCCTAAGGCGGGCAAGAAGAGAACGATGATGAAATCCGAACCCTTATCTTGTATGGCCAGGCCTTGCCCTTTACTAGGAAATTAAAGCAGCCGTATTCAGTTCCTCGACATATATGCAAACGAAGGAATACAGTAAACCCGCTGACAGGGGATTCACGGGTGTTTCAGTAAACTTACCTCCCGTACCAGATAGGGGATGAACCGCTGAAGCCGACTCGGGCCACGGCCGAGGAAATATCGTAATTGCCGCCCTTCTCTGCAAACAGTTTATATTTAATTTTACCATTCCTTAGGGTTTAAAAATAAAAATAATGTCCCAAAATTTAAAGTCCAAAGTCCAAAAATAAAGTGCAAAAGAAAAAGAGAACTACAAGAATATAAGATATCCTAATACAATCTAAAAAAATAAAAAACTATTTTTTTTCTTTCTTTTCTTTCGCTCTTTTCGCTTTGTCTTTGACTCCAAATCTTTAAGAATTCACCAAAAGCTTTGGAAATTTTTTCTTTTGCTCCAAATTCCAAAATCTGTAATGCAAAGAAAAAAACCAAAAACGTAAAGTAGAAAAAATAAATAAAACCTAAAAACCTAAAAAAATAAAAAAATCTAAAAAATAAAAAATCTAAAAACTCTAGCCTAAAGACAAGTCCACGTCGGCGGCGCCAAAAATTGATGGTTATTTTCAATGATGTTGTAGTAAAAGGTTCGTTGAGACTTGTGAAAGCTGATTTTTTAGACTTAATTTTTATAAATAAAAATAACAAACTTAAATAAAAAGTGTTGTAAAAATTATGGAGAGGCTGGAGCTAGGATTCCACCAATTTTCGCACTCGTATGGTTCAAATATCAATTCTAAACAATAAAAGCTCAAATGATAAAGTTTTATTGACTCTAATTCATTGCCTAAGGTAGATTTCGAAAGTAATGGGTGTAAAACTAAATCATGGGACATCAAAACATCTAAGCTAAGCATGACTCATCAATTGTAATCACAACCATTTAATAAAACTCATAAATCAATTAAATAACAATGCAAATGGTCGTAACAAGAATTGATATAATTACCACATTGGTGAAACTTGGCTTCCTCCGTCGCCCCAGAGGATGGGTCTAGCTTCTCATCATGGAAACATGCTCAAAATTTGATTTCATTGCTCAAAGGGTGTTTACAAATAATGAAATGGAGAAAAACTATTAAAAACCGGGTTTGTAACACTTATTTCTGTTACAAACTAGATGTTACAGAGAACGATAAAGAAACTGTCATTGACACTGTAGCAACAACGACAGTTCTTTAGCGTCTAATGTTCTTCACTGTACCAGCAGAAAAGAATTTTCCTGCAAGTGGTCTTCCCGACTCTGTGATACTCTAAACTTCTCCCGACTCTTTGTTTTCACCCCTAACTCTCCATTACCCCACAATGACTTCCAAGAATCCATTTTATACCCAACAACATCATGAAATCTCGGTAATAATTACGAATAATCCTCCCAAATCTTCACAGCAAATACATTAACTCGAGAATATTTTCTTTCTTTTATTTTCGTTGCCATGTGTTTTGAAGCTTCTAAATATCTTTATTTATCTCCTTCCTGCTCTAACTGGTGGCCTAATTATTCCAAACACATGTACTGCACGTTTACAACTCATGTAAACTCGGTAAATAACCCGAGTTACTCTCGTGGTATGCTGATAAGAAAACCCACGTAATCTTTAGTCTTGAATCACCTACCAGTCCTGTTTAGCTCGAAACAGGCTTGAACCAACTCACTCCCATGATTATCTCCGGTTAAAAATATTGCAGAACGCACCATTCTTCCCGTGAACTACCACCCTCTTGTTTTGCATTAAACCGGATTATCCAGCCGATTCTAGTTGAATCCAACACCTACACCTAACTTGTTTAACCCAAACAGGCTTATCCAAGGAGTTTCAGCGATTGAATCTCCCTAAAGTACCTTCAAAAGCCAAACCCTAATCTGCCATGTGAAACCAAGTTTTCTCGCCAAAAGTTTATATTCAAATGGGGAAGATGGGTGCTACGGATGAATTTGGGTTATACATAGCCATGGGTGCCCCTTATCCAAACTTGGAGTCCGCTTAGCAAATGTCCTCATGGGGTACTCCGAGTAATTTTTCGAGCCGAATTTTCCAAAAATGTTTATTTTCCAAAAATACCTACAAACACATAAAACACAATAATAAGTACGAAATCGAGTACCAACAATACAGAAAATTGAAGACAACTTAGATACAAAAATGTGTCTATCAGGTTCTCTTGTGGTTAATTCAATTGAGTATTTTGGATACAATTTCATATTCTTTTATGATTTATTATAGTCCAAAGAAATCCTTCTTTTCTTGTGAAAGTAAGGTCGCTCTTATTGTTCTTTCGGGAATGACATTATATGGGGGAGAGTTTTTATTTAAACTTGTGCTTTATTGCCAAATCTTTGTGGGGAGTGTGGTTGTGGAATATTATAGGGGTTATCTTGTATCTTTATAAACTCCTTGATGAATGCATTTAGTTTCGGCTATATGATTGCATCTAAAAAGTTGATATGTGCTTTCTTTTGGTCATGAAATGTGTCTATGGAAATTTTCATTAGGATCCCACTAGTTTTCGTACCTTTGGCAATTTTATTGAAAAAATGGGGAGAATTAATGTGTAGTTCACACTACAGATACATATGATTTTCGGATCATTATGTAAGGGGGAGTGGTTTCCATGTGAGATGGAGTATTGACTGAGGGGGAGTGAAGTATCACCATAGTATTGTTGTTAAAGTTGTGATACAATTGGACTTTGACGTTGTGTAATGATACCATGACATTGTATAACAATGATTGAGAACCATTTATTTTATCATTGTTATAGCTATGGATTTTCAACAACGATGATGCTAAACTTACAACCTTTGGGATCATTGGATTACTTGGAAGTGACGAAGATTTTGAGTATTGTTGAAGAACCAAGGAGATCAAGCATGTGGAAGACAAGTTGCAAAGTTTATTTTTTGTAATCCATATGTATTGATAGTTTTGTATTAAAATTGACAAATGGGGAAAATGTTAGAGCACTGCTCGGTCGAACTCGCAAGCGTTGCTATCTCAAGATTGTTGTCAAGTTTAGTTTCCAAAACTATAAGTCTTGATTTCTAGTCTACTTATAGCTAAGTCTCGGACTAAGATAGAAAGTGTAGTTGAGATCTAGACTCCGCGGCGTTCATCATACGAAGACGAAGAACTAGTCAAAGAACTGGTGGAACTTCATTGATTAAAAGGTATGTGGAGACTTGAACTTATCTATCACTCAAAAAGTCTATCTACTCTATCTCTTATCTTGAGACAAGTCGTATTACTATATAGACTTCGATAATACACATTTGTTATTTCAAGTCGAGTTTATCTCGCTCTCAAAATATGTGTTGGTAAGATTTCACTTTGGACAAGTTCATCTTTACTCGTGTCGAAAGTCATGTTGATTATTTCAATATTTTGAAAATTGCTTTGATGAAAAATAATGTGTGAATAACCTCTATTTAACATCCTCTAAGAATGTTTCAGTGATTGAAATAAAGAGTTTAGAATATATAACCATCTTTGGATATAAGCATATAATGTTCGCACATTAGTGTATATGTCCAAAACCAGGAATCAAATGTGTGTATACAAAATGGTTGATGGAGACTGGGTAAGTATGCGTAAACGTACACATATTGGCGGAAGTTCACATCCGTGAATTTCTGCTGAGTTTGGATTTCAAAACCAACTCAATCTGGTTACCTAAGTATGCGTACCTGTATGCATACTAGTGGAAATTTCACGTCTGTGAATTTCGACTGAGTTTGAAAACCAAATCAAACTCATAACCGGTTACTTAAGTGTGTTACTTTCTAAAATTTGTTTATTCGTGAACTAAAATTTATATAAACTAAGGA
This sequence comes from Papaver bracteatum, assembly GCA_023529315.1. Taxonomy (NCBI): domain Eukaryota; kingdom Viridiplantae; phylum Streptophyta; class Magnoliopsida; order Ranunculales; family Papaveraceae; genus Papaver; species Papaver bracteatum. The sequence goes on from JAJJWX010005092.1 coordinate 987,350, forward strand.
ATGCATATTTGCAAACCGTGGCTATAAAGCTCATGAATAGATTCGAGTGAATCAAAACCAATTTTGCTTCGATTGTGTCTTGTATACTTCTATGAGATCTAAGCAATTGAAAAACTCTTGAATTAGCTCATTTGAGTCATTTGAAATAGTTACGGTGAAGATAAATAAGGTTGATATGAAAGTGCTCATATAGATAACCATTTGGTTAACCACTGTTGAACCAATGACTTGTACATATCTAGGTACAGTTACACAAACCTAAATGACGTATAGTTCATTTGTGTATAACAATCTAAGTTCGATCTAACGGTTGAAAGATATTAGCTTGAATCTAATCAGGTTTTCATCTAACGGTGAATATTGAATGCTTTGTTACCAAGGTAACTTAGATTTCAAACCCTGATTTGAAGACTATATAAAGGAGAACTCTAGCAACTGGGAAAGGTAATCCCCACACCTCATGTGTGATACTAGTTGTATAAGCTAGAGTCGATTCTCCTTTAACCTTAGGTTTCTACCGAGACCCTGTAGGTTAACGACTTGAAGACTTCATTGGGATTGTGAAGCCAAGCCCAACTATTTTCTTTGTAGTTGCGTGATCTGATCTTGCCCGATTCTATCGTATTGAGTACAATTGAAAATATTGACTCGAGATTAATTTCTCTTATAGGAAAGATAAAAGTAATCACAAACATCTTCGTCTCATTGTTTGTGATTCCACAATATCTAGGTTCGCCATCATACGATTTAGATTATTATGAGGTAATTGATAATTCTAGGATGTTCTTCGGGAATATAAGTCCGGGTTATCTATGGTTCCTGTTCACCTTGATTTATCAAAATACAGAACAAAACTTGTAGGTATTTCTGTGGGAGACATATTTATTTATTCTTATAGACTTTTCTGTGTGAGACAGAATTGTTTATTAAAGTCTTCGACTTTGGGTCGTAGCAACTCTTAGTTGTGGGTGAGATCAGCTAAGAGAATCAAGTGCGTAATATCCTACTGGGATCAGAGACATAAGGAGAGCAATTGTACCTTGGATTAGTTTGAGATTGATTGGGGTTCAACTACAGTCCGGACCGAAGTGAGTTTGTAGTAGGCTAGTGTCTGTAGCGGCTTAATACAGTGTGTGTTCAATCTGGACTAGGTCCCAGGGTTTTTCAACATTTGTGGTTTTCCCATTAACAAAACTTCTGGTGTCTGTGTTATTTCTTTTCCGCATTATATTTTGTTATATAATTGAAATATCACAGGTTATGCGATGAATCAATCAATTGGGAAATCCGACCTTTGGTTGTTGATTAAAATTGATTGATACTTGAACATTGGTCTTTGGTACCGTCCAAGTTAATTTCTCTTGTATTCAATTAGACTCGTAGATTTCTATTTGCTTGAGTAAGGATTGAATCGATAAATTGAGATATAACTCTTTGATATACTTTTTATTAAGATTGAGTATGACTGTCTAGTTGATTCTCTTAAAATTATATTGGAGTTAGTCCATACAGATTGCTAAGCGAATTATTGGGTGAGGTTGTTCCCCCACCTTTTCAAATTGACTGTGAGAAATATGGTATTTCCATTTCTGCACAACCATGACAATGGCTAAGAATCTCTTTTCATAAGTGGATAAGGACAATGCATTAGGACCCAAAGCTTTACTGTAAAAGGAGAGTGGTATGCCATCTTGCATTAGAACTGCACCTACCCCTATGTCATAGGCATCAGTTTCCAAGGTGAACTTCTTTAAAAAATTAGGTCATGCCAGCACTGGAGCTTGTGCCATTGCAGTTTTGAGAGAAGTGAAGGTTTGATGTGATGCAGGAGTCCAATGGAAGGCATCTTTCTTAAAAATATCAGTGTGTGGTTTAGAGATGGTGCCATAGCCCTTTATGAATCTTTTATAATACCCTGTGAGACCCAGAAATCCCCTTAACTATTTCAAGTTGGTGGGTAGTGGCCAAGTCTGCATAGCTGAAATTTTGTCAGGATCAGCATCTACTCCATCAGCATAAATGAGATGTCTAAATACTCCAACTGAGGTTGACCAAATACACATTTAAACATCTTGGCATACAGTGAATGTTGTCTGAGGAGTGAAAAAATATGTTGTAAGTGAAGAACATGGTCCTCCAAGGAATGACTGTAAATTAAGATATCATCAGAAAACACCAAAACAAATTTTCTCAGAAATGGTTTAAATATATAATTCATAAGGGATTGGAAGGTGGGAGGGGCATTGGTGATAACAAAGGGCATTACTCTGAACTCATAATGACCATGATGAGTTCTAAAAGATGTTTTTAAAATATCAGGGCCATAAACTCTGATTTGGTGGTATCCATATCTTAAATCAATTTTAGTAAAGATAACAAATCCTTTCAACTCATCCAGTAACTCATCAATCAAAGGAATGGGGAACTTATCCTTAATGGTTAATTCATTTAGCTTCCTATAATCAACACAAAACCTCCGGAATCCATCCTTTTTTCTTACAAGTAGAATGGGAGAAGCAAAAGGTCTATTATTATTTTGAATGAGACTTTCAGATAACATTTCTTGAATCATTTGTTCCAGAGTAGTTTTATGAATGTAAGGACATTTATAAGGTCTCCGAGAAGTGGGTGTTGAATTTGGTTTAAGTGGAATTTTATGGTCTAAGTTTCTGGATGGTGGAAGGGTAGTAGGTTCTGCAAAGATATTAGATAATGAGTTCAAAACTGTGGAAATTTGGGGAGGTATTGGAGTTTTTGGCGGGGTGGAGATAGAAAAAAATTGAACAATTAAGGTAGGAGTGTTGCTTTTGATAAACTTTCTCAAGGAAGAACCAGAAATAATACTAAGGGAGGGTGTAGAAGAACTCCCCTGAAGTGTGATGTAATGACCATGATGCATAAAGGATATCTTCAATTGAGTAAAGTTGAAGGTGACATCTCCCAATTTATGCAGCCAATCATCTTCCAAAACCATGTCATAGCCTCCTAAAGGTAGAACTCTCAAGTCAGAAGAAAATTGATATCCTTGCATTTCCCATTGAAGATTATGACACAAGCCATTACTAGTGATGCTCTCTCCATTTTCCATTGTGACTAACATATGGCCTATAGATGAAGCATGGATTTTGAGTTTATCCACAAGGTGAGAGTCTATAAAGCCGTGAGTACTACCAGTGTCCACAAAGACCGTGATAGATTGTTTTTGCAAATGCCCTGCAATACGAATTGTGTCATGAACAACATTTCCTTTTAAAGCATGGAGAGATATTTCAATAGGAGAATCACTAGAGGAAGGAGAGGTAACATTAGTGTCTTCATTGGAAAGTGGTTCTTGTTCTTATACTTCTTCATTAGAGATCAACATGATGAGTTGTTGAGTTTTACATTTGTGACCTTGCCTATAGAATTCATCACAATTATAACATAAACCTTTATCTTTCCTCACCTGCATTTGGGCATGAGTAAGTCTTTGAATTGGAGGAATTGAATTTTCAGGTGAATTTTTTGTTGGAGTTGTAGGATGTGTCACAATGGGGTTATTTGATGAATTTTGTGGTTTAGTGTAAGATGAAGTACAAAAGAAAAATGGTTTAATAGATGAAGGTGGTTGAGAAACATATAATGGTGTAGGGATGAAGGGTCTAGAAAATGATTTGATAGGTTTTTGTTGATGGTGCATTGAAGCCTGTTGCATCATTGCTAAGAAAAATGCCTCAGAAGTAGTTTCAGGTTTGAACATCTTCACAGTATTGTGTATATCATCTTTCAAACCACTAATAAAACTGAGGGTATAAAAGCTCTCTGGTAATGAATGATTGTTAGCCACCATAAAACCCTTGTAGTGTTCCATTTTATCATAATAATCTTCTATAATTGTAGTTTGAGCTAATTTATTAAAACTACCCACATAATCATCCTGTGCAATATCCTCAAAACGAAGGCATAAATCACGAACAAACGTATCTCAGCGAATAGACTCTTTACCTAGTTGGTAGTTTAAGAACCAGAAATATACTGGAGAGTCAAAGTGAATTGCAGCCATATCTACACGATCTTCATCGGGAAATTTGTGAAACTAGAAATAGCGTTCGCATTTAATAGCCCATCCTCGAGGATTAGTGTTATTAAAACGAGGAAAATCTACTTTAAGTGTACGAGGAAACTTACCTTGATTGTTAATAGACATAGTCTTGATGATCTGAAGAATGTTATTGAATGAATTCGCTTGCTTGACCTGAGATTCACTAGATGAATTTGGATCTAGAGGTAAATCTAAATATGGTGGTGGTTGATGATTGTTTTCTAATAATAGGAGGATAACATTCAATTTGGAATTGACATCAGTTACTGAAGTTTGTAAAGAGGTTAATTCAGCTTTGATTTCATGAATTGAAGTGGTATTGTTTGTAACAGTAGTGGTGAGTTCTTGAAGTTTTTCTCAGTTTTCCATGGCGACAGGTTTCGGGAAGGAGTCTGATACCAATTTTAGTATACAAGTGTACAACTACAAGGAGATGAAGATGATACTAGCAGCAAGTTGCTTGCTCTCTGAAGAATCAGAGCCTAACTCTCAAATTGAAAGCAATTTTTAGTTTTTTATTGATAAACTCAGGGTTTACAATGATTGGGTATTTAACCACCAATCGAATAGAAAGGAATCAACGGCCCTAGTTGCATCAAGAAGGAAAAACGGAACTCTAGGAAATAATTCTTACCTAACTAACTAGCTTTTAATAACTCAGCTGACTCAGTAAGTTACAGACTCTGACTCGATTAACAAACTCAGCCTAATAGTCATAGGTATATGACAGTTTATTGAAATATCACAGGTTGTGCGTAGTTCAATCAATTGGTAAATCCAACCTTTGGTTGTTGATTGAAATTGATTGACACTTGAACATTGGTCTTTGGTACCGTTCAAGTTGTTTATCATAATAATCGGACTCACGGATTTCTATATGTTTGATTTGCTGATTATATTGAGAAATAGAGATATAACTCTTGGATATATTTTCCTTGATTGAGTCTGTCTGTCTAGTTGATTCTCTTGGAATTATATTGAAGTTAGTCCATACAGTTTGCCTAAAGAAATATTGGGTGTGGTTGTTAGGCCCCCGCTTTTTCACTCTCGTCACCAACATGTGCTTTTGTTTTCCATGTTGGTGGACTACTTAGAGACACATGTTAATAAACATAGTTATTAGGGATATAACCGTTGTAGATGGGGGAAAATGGTTCGCTGGTTTTTTAGGAAAGTGAAGAGTCGAGCGTGTTGTCGAGACACCTCAAACCGGGCAAACTGCTTAACCTCACACAGATGCATCACAAAGGGAGTGTTTAGATTCGAGAGATAAATCTGTAGGACTCCGGCCTAAACCAAGTCAATGGTCATTCCATAGTCAATTCGGACACAAAGAGGGAGATGGGTTGATTTGTAGGAGGGAAGCTGAGAATTATGTGCGATCAATGATGATCAAGTATTGTGGATGTGTTGGAGGTTTCTGCAATAATTGGTGAACTGTTGAGTTCGAATAAGTTCTGATGGATTGATGATTTCTTAAGAGTAGTTACTCGAGAAATTCTGTGTAGACTAAAAACGTTGTCCCTTCAATCATGGATTCAGAAAATTATTTATATTGTCAGAGTTGTGAACACCTTGATCCCTGTAAGTGTGACGGTTTCATGAGTGGAAAAGTGGGAAAATGGAAGATCGTGGTAAAGTCAGTTCCAAGTCATGTGAAGACTTGACGGATCGTGCACCCACTACTTTGCTAACTGCTTCAACCGTTGACACCACTTATGCACATTTCTCGTCGTGGATGAATCCACGTGTTGTAGGCCGCCAGACCAAAACCCTAGTTGTTATCCCTGAATTTGATGTGATTGATGATGTCTCACGAATCGTGGACTCTGCATGACAGATGTGTACTTAGTATTTCAGTTGTTGACTGATTATACAATGAGCCTAGGTTTTGTTGAATCGAGCATGTTTGGCAAATGCTCAGCGATTCATGAAAAATTGTTTTAGAAAACATATGCACATTCGTTCGTTAGTTTAAGAAACGAGCAATAATCCCTAATATAAAAGAGATGCATGAATTCTTGAGTAGACATGATCTAGTTATGGTAGATAAAATTTTGTTCATGAAGTTTCATGAAAACTAAAATTTATTTTCAAAGCATGGACTTTCACAAATACTTTTAGGAACGTAGGTTCGTTCATAGTAAAATTAATAAATAATGATCCTTAGAGTTATAGAAATTTTTGAAAAGACCTGCACCTCATGATAAAATTTATTTGGAATATGTGGACCTTTACAAAAGTATAAAAGACCCTCGTTTCATAGACGAATGCTCGTTTGAAGGAGCAAATATATATGTATACATATATTTTCAAAGTTACCTGAGTTTCACATTAAAATATATATTTTTTGTAAAATCAATGTTTTGATTTTGAACAACTGTTGAAAGTAGACAATTATACATGGTGAAATAATTTTTATATGTGAGTTTTCACAATTGTAGAATGGACGTCTGTCCAAATTTTGAAAAACCGTTCACACAATAAAGAGTTATGTGGGTTGTTCACGATTTTATGAAAGATTTTGCAAATTGATTTTAAACAATTGTAGAAAGCAAACAATAATGTTTTCGTGAATTTCGTGATTTCGTGGTGTATGCACACACGATAGAAAATCAGTGAATGTTCACATGAAGGGTTATGTGAATTATTCATAATTTCGTGAAAAGTCAGGTGTCAGACTTTTAAGTAATGGGTGTTGCTCGTCTTTGCAGGTTTAAAGGAGCGAGCAAGATTTTCGAAGTTTTACATTATTATCACTAAGTTCGTGAAACCGTAAATAGGTAAGAGTTGAGAGTTTCCATATTGTAGACGCTGATGTGAGCATCCTAATTATTTTTGTTGTGCTTTTGTTCCACTGCTTTGATAAAATCTGCATCTACAGATGATGTACTGAAGTTGGAATCTTGTATGGATGTCACATCAACTTTGCAAGAATGACTGGTTCCCATAATGATACTTCCAGAGATGATATCTTTACATATTCATCTTCAAGAAATGGTGCTTCTGGGACCTGTGAGTGATGGTGAGAGATCCTTCATACTGAGTTGTACTCTTGATTACTTAGTATCAGTAATGCACGAAAGTCTTTGATGGAGGAATATAACATCGATAGAGCAGCTCGACAAATAGGTCCTTGTTCGATTGATGTGGATTACTCTGAAATAGCAGTAAGTCTTCGAAGTGGAGAATCTACAAATAATGATCATATAATGATATCGAACACTGAAAATTCCCCGGCTGTCTCTTTGGTGAGTTGTTAGCGCTCCTTGTATCATGACTTTTTCTTGTCCGTGTAATTAGGATTATGAAACCAATGTTTGTTACTTCATTTCAGAATTTTTCTCCATCGAAATACCACTAATTGTTGTTGATGTATTCAGGAGGAGATTTCCATGGAACGAGGGAGTATTGATGATTCCCATTCGCCTTCGGAGGCTGGTGAAGAAGAAAACCCCGGATTTCGAAACCGAGTGAAAGCAATGATATTTCCAATGGTGATGTTGGCAATTCCGATCCTTTGAGCACTTTAGGGACTACTCCAGTAGGTACCCAGCATATATTTTCTTCATAGAAGTATGAAATTGCTGATTTGTTGATGAATGAATGAAGATTCTCAGGAATAAGTGAAAAGTTCCACCGAAATACGTCACCAGAAAATTCAGAACTCAGCCTTTCAGAAAAAATATCGTAGAATCTTCATCCAATGTCATATTTTCGCGATCTACCCATGTGTCTTTATGCCCAGGAAATTTCCAAGCTTTAGCAAAGAAGATTTCTAAGTTTTGAGCACGTTTAGGGGCCGAAATCGATGACACAGTAAACTTCCAGGAGACCTTCAGAAAATTTTCAGCTGACATGTGGTCCAATGTTTTGGCCACAACTCTTCGCTCGTTTCTCCAATTGTTGTGAATTTTGGATACTAGTTTTTCACCCGTGCGATGCACGGGTTTGTTTTATGTTTATGAAATATTGGATTCATGTTTCAAAATTGATTTCAGTAGAAACTAAAAGTTTATTAAAAAATTAAGAAAATATAATAAGCCCGTAACCCAAAAAAATAGGTGCTTGGATACCAAGTGTCAATAAATTAAAAACCATTAGTAATTGGTAACCATAGCTTATAGTTTCAAATTAATTAAGAACTACAATTGTCTAAAAAATAAAACTACTTCGAAAAACAAATACTTGCAATAAAAAGTGTACATACGAAATCCATAAAGAAATTATCTAATGACCATTTAGAGATAACTATTTCATTGGTTTATTTCACATTGGATGCATTATATGATTTATATCCTCTTTCACTTATTTTTTCCATGATAATTTTTCTTTTTCTTTTCCTCTACCACGATACTTCAATTTAGAAATGATCTTATCTTAACCCATGATTTTTTCATTTACTGCGTGTAAATAAATGAAAATAAATGTATATGTACTGGTGAAGTCAATAAATATATGGTGGATTATATGTGTGCAAAAAATAAGAGGATTGAAATGTCAAAATAACGTCAACCCATAGCTTAATGGAATTTGTTCCCGTGTAAATAATTGGTGAAATTTGGGTGAGTATATGTGTACCCGTAAGTTGTAAGATGATCTGGTGTATTATAGGTGAAAATTGACCTAGAGATATTCAACATTTCATTGCGTAAATTTCCGGGTGGTCATGAATTATAGAATGGTCTTGTGGAGTTTTATGAGTTTTTACATTTCAATCTTGGCAAACTATAAGATCACCAGGGGGAATTTTATTTTCCTTCAATTTCTACAATGATATATATATTTTTTCGGTATGATATTTGTACTGTGTACTTTGGCATTATGTGTAATATGATGTTCATTTTTTTTCCCATCCTATATATAATTTTTATTTTTTATTTTTCCTCTTGATCGATAATGAAAAAAAAAATATTGATTAGAAAAGGGTATAAAAAGACTGTATCAGAAAAGGAAAATGGAAATAAAGAAGAGGGAATAAAACCAAAGTAACATGCCGACTGTGACCCATAAAGCAAAAAGCCTCGCAAAAAATTATTGCGGGTTAAAGTATACATTCTTCCGGTTTTCATTCTTAATAACAACATTGTAGGTTACATTTTCAAATTCCTTGAAAGAAAGATACCATTCAAACAACTAATATTTACTTCACTAATAGTATTAATTTAATTGGATGATCGGCAAAAGTCCTTCTATGTGTTCAGAAAAAAGCCAAAAAAATACCCCATATGGAGCAAAAATGTAGACCGTTTGTAACGATGCATTGAATTTTTCATCGCAAAAATTGAACGCCCATTGAAATTGTATCGGAAATCGGAGGGTCATCAACTCTGGCTACGGTTAGGCGCGATCAAAACGATCAGAAATCAAAATGATTTATGGTAACTGCGGCATGAAAACCATCACTTACACTCCTAATTTTGATCATGGCCAATGTTTACCAGCTAAATTCAGCCACCACATCTAAAACTGATGTAGTTATTACAAAATTGTTACAATATAGGTATTACTTACATATTACACTTATAAATTTTATTAAACAACTATTACAGAATTTATTGCAGAAAATTGTTACAATACTGTCACGGAAAACCAACCCTACATTTCCACCAAAGCGCTCCAAACTTCTTTCCCTTTCTTCAGTTGGTTACCGCATTGAGTTCATCTAGTAATATATAACTGTTAATTATTTTTTTGCTCTAGTATATGTAGCCAACATATGAATTGCTAGTATACTAACCAAAAGCAATGCCTTGAAGCTACGCATGATATTGTTGTGTCCTGCTAAATAAGTACCATCCTGTCTCGTAGAAGATGGGTCTTTCAATTTTTCATTTTTACCCATGTTCGAAGCAAATTAGTGACTTACATCTGGATATGTTGACTTCAAATAAGGAAAACAATTGTTAAGGGGAAAAATTCCTAAGCTTTTCAGGATATTGGCGTATACAAATTCGTATCGTTAGATTGACATAATCACTTAAGCCTTGGATAGGATATGTGTAATATCATTACCCTATGCAGGTACAGTACTATCCATAGTGCGCAAAAAAAAAAAGTGCTTCAGAAGACCTAGATCATTTTCCATTTCTTTTCCTCTATATGTTTGTCTTAAACTTATTTGTTTGAAGATCCATAAATGTGCGATCTTGCTTAAATGGGTAGTATTTTCGATTGCCCATTTTCTTTGTCTTTACCTTTTCATAATCCTGATGTGGCAGTTTACTCTTTTTGTTTGTTAAAATTTTGGAGCCAATAATACTTAGTATCGTCCTAATTCTTATGAATTTTGTTTATTTTTCGATTCACAACCCGCAAAAATTCCAAAAGCAGCATGCTTAGGTGATCTACGTTCGTCGAAAGGTCGAGCCCATTGTACTACTTTAGTGGAATGTATAGGATATGAATACTGTCTTAGTAGATATATATTCAATTTTATTGCCATTTAATATTTGTAACTCTATTTTTCCAACCTCTTGACGTATGTGGTTAATTTCTACCTTTTAGGATGCAATGTCTTCAACCTCTTTATTTAGTACCAGATTTGAATGTCTCTTTAATGTCTGTAGGTTATCCTCCCTAATAACTTAATACTTCCTCAATTGGGCCCTTACGTTGAAGGAAACCTTTGTGCATCATTACCTCTGAAATGCTGCATATATGTAAGACCTTTTTCCATTAGTGAAGGCATATATGTCTATTTTACAAATGTTTAAAGAGATGTTCCTGGTAGATGTTATTGGTAAATGCTGATTTCGATTTCTTTCTCTCTACCAAACCTGCAACCTATATGTTTTGGTTTATATATGCTTATGAAATTGAGTCGCATGTATATTTTTAGACCTTGGGTTTTATTCTTTTCCTATATTTTCGCGCATAGAATATGTATGATATGTGCATACAACGTGTAATCTTATGGATAATATTTGTGTAAAATGGCTTATCTCAACTGGAAGGGTTCTTGAATTTTATACATCTATGTAATTAGTCTTGAAATTCCCTTTCTCGGCCTTTTGGCTTAGATTAAGTGTAGTATCTGTACTTATGTCATTCATTTGCTCACACGATATTAAATTAATGTTTTTTCATAGGGGAGTTCCCATCACAACAGCTTGCTACTGAGTTCTCACGTGTCTCCTCTACGTTGCACAACTTCCAAGGCTTGGGGCACCACCACTAATATTTTTTTCTTTCTTTTGAAAAAATCTATATATTTATAAAACTTAGATGCGAAGTACAGTTCTAACAGTGTAGGTATAAGTTACCCCATTTCTATCATCTAAAACAATATTTGAAATAAAAGATGGGCTTGTCCCAAATTCTTGTTGTTGATGTAGCTGGGTGTTATTGTTGATGATCGACCGCCTCATTTTCCTATGGATTTGTTAATATCAGAAACTATTGTCTCCTCTATATGCTATATATTTCGGGTGAATTCCCTTAGTAAGAAATGCATACTTAAAAATTAGAAAATTTCGAGCCTTGCTTCACCGAGAGCTTGTTACTTTATATACAATTATTTGACCTTAGGTACGTCGATGTTGGTAAAAACCTTGGCCGCTTTATTTGAGGTCACCTCAAACTTTGTTGTAGAAAACAAAACAGTCATTCGTTTTCATTTTAAAATGAAATAATTTAGTTATGAAGGTACCTTGTTATATCTTCCAACAAACTGTGTAGTACTACATATGTTTACCATTTAGTACGTAATTGGCCATTTTGAAAACCAACATGGTCCATGTTGATCACTTTGAACCGCTATCTTTCTGTTTCAGTACATAGTACAGGTACATAATCAAGATCATGCATATACATTGGTTGGCGAGACCACATGAGTTCTTGGGATATTGATTTTGGCATAGTAACCTCATGTCCACGATGGTCAATTCTCGTATAGGGACTCTATTTGGCCTGCCATTGTCACAACTTGCATGTTCTTCATCCATTCCAGCCTATAGAAACCACGTCTGAGAAAACATGAACTAAACATTAGGTTAATTAAACCATCTCATCAAAGATCTGAGCAAGATGAGAAAATATAACAAACCTGAAAAAGTGAGTTGGTGTAATGGAATTTCGGCTAAATTTGATTCAATATGCCGAAGTTCAGTATTCCATTTACCAAATATATCTAGCATTGTTTGCAGGTCTTTGTTCTCCTTCGCTCACCAAGTCCAAAGGGGGCAAATCTCCAGTTCTATTCTTGGGTCAGTACTACTAAAGCAAATACAATCGATGTTCCTCATACGCAAGATATTTCACGCTATGGATAATGTAAAATTGTGCCCGAGGATAACAGTATGGTGACAACAAATGAAAAGTAGTACCACCGTTGAGTTGCAAACCAATCTACCAAATACATTAAACACCTTATGCAAGATATTTAACACGTTTGGAGAATACACAAACTTTATTAGATAAGCCAAAATACACTATTTTTCGTATTAAAAATAAAAACTTTATTAGATACAAAAAAATAATAATAATAAAGAAAAAGCAATAAAACCATTGTCCTCAGTAACTGTAGATCGATTTTTTGGGCTAAGGCCATGGCACTTGGGTCGGATACTCCCCTTGAGTCAAAAAATAAACTCACAAAATAATTAACCTGGTGAATGCCAATGTCTTCAAAATTATGGCTTCCCACCTATAAATTTTTAGGTAGTAGCGGTGAAACAATTTGCAGTTGTAATCCTTTCAGGCAACAACTGTTTGGATACTTGTGATATCGATCTCCAAAATCCCTTAATGGATGGTTACCTTTTCTTTTTACACACTTTATATTTAAAAAATAAAATAACCAAAATCAATTTAAAAGTGTTACCTTTTTCTCCTTTTTTCTAACTGAAGCCCCAAAACACAAAAATCAGTCGTGCATATGTAAGAAAATCAAAAACAAATATAGCAAAAACTTTAAACCCAAAACAACTGATACTAATCGTCTGCATCACTAAGCAAAAATGAAAAGATAAAAAAAATACATTGAAAAGTGAACCGAAAGATTTCACTCTTTGATATCGGAGCAATATTAGCATAATGAATTTATACCTTGATGTTGCTAGATGAACCCGGTTACAACAACACGAGGGTACCTGGGGAACAAAAACAAACAAAGAAAGGTCACACAAAAAACTAACCCTAAATCGCAAGAAGTGAAAAAACCCATTAAGAAGAAAAAGGGATCACAAAATCAAAAGAAGCAACCCGGAAAAAATCAAAAGAAGCAACCCGGAAAAAATCAAAAGAAGCAACGTGGAAACGATGAAGTTTGGCCTTAATTAGCTTGGGTGCTTATATAGGGAGTCATCAAGCCTAGAGATTTCATTAAAAAAAAGATCTATTTAGGAAACAACATCAATTAAATGTTATGTAATATTTATGATTTTGGATATCCACTATTTTTTGGATATTCACATTAATTGTCGCAATATCTTTGTCAAAAAATTAGAAATTATTTCCTAAGTTTCAGTTTAGGAAAAAAAATCCTTAGTTTAGGAAATTACACCCTAATAAGAGTAAAACTTTTGGAATTTTAGAAAGTTATATTATTTTCATATCACCGTAATTAGTGGTCGAAGATATTTTTTTATATTAGGTATCAAGACATCACAAAATTAGAAATTGGCTTTATTAATTTAGTTATTTTAGACTTATTTTATTTTTAATTATGGCATGAACAAATTAAAGAAAATAATATGAAAAATGAGGTTTATTATTTTGTTATTGCTTGAATTTTTTGTAGCTCGTTTTTGTGTTAGCTCGCTTTAGATTTCACTTCTTGCTTCAATTTTTTTTCTTCTTCAGATTCTAAAAATTCTGTAATTTTTACTTTCGAACAGGACCACTGTAGAATTTATTTGCAAGAAAGACGCAACTTCGGATTCAAAGGTTAGTATCCACGACCAATTTGACCAATTTTATTCTTTTTCTGAATTTCATCAGAAGTGTAATCTTATTCTTTAGTTTTAATTGATAGAAGGAAACTGTAATTAGAAAAATAATGATTTTGAGAACTGTAACTGGACATTAGACATTGGACATCGCCTTTTTTATATTTTTTTTAATTCATTAATTATGTGATTGATGCATGATTGATCTAATTTTTGATTTTTAAGATGAAATCGTGAATGTGTAGTTGATTTTTGAGCTAACGTATTTTTGGCAACATTGTTATTTTAAAGATAATTGATTAAGGAAATAAAAAAATCATTTTCCGTTAAAAAGATCTCATGGAGCCATAAAATATTTTTCACTTTTTCTATTGTGCCACGTTAAATAAATTTCCTTTAAAAAAATGATTTTTTTAATGGAAATTAAACCGTTGTTATCCGATGCAAGAATATTTTTCAAGATTTAATTATATTATTTTTAGAAAAATAATATTTTATTAGTTTAAATTCAACATTTATTACTAAAAAAAGTAAATGGTGGGGCCAGAATTAACCAGAAGCTAGAATCAACGTGGAGCTCCGGTGAATGAGAACGCTTTAAAAAAACTTTGTTATTATATAGAGAATGTTGTATAGGACATCCATACGAAGAGAATGGTATAAGACCCATCCCTATATTCTTCACCAATTGCTCCCAGCTCGCCTTTTTGTGTATGACAGTGAAAAATCGTCTCAGACGAGCTTGTTGTAAAACGCCCCCGTTGCGTCTTCAGACCATTTTCTCGCGTCTCGAACGGTTGGTGAAGGATTTTGATGTCATTGATTCATTTGAGCTCAGGAACCCTTGATTGATACATGAGCATGGTGGTGCTTGCAGTGCCATCTTCTGTCAGTAGTAGAAACATTAATTCTGAAACCCTGGTCACGGGACCATAGTTGATGTTGCTCTCCAGAGGGGGTGATGTAATGACCATGGTTTCATGTCCCAGTGGTAGCATCCCTTTTATGATGAATGATTAGCACATGAGAGTCTGGTACCACAAGTATTGGACCGTGAAACTGATCGTCATGATTAGTGGACCGTCAGTCCCCAGTATTTTGTTAAATCTCTCATTTTTGTCTTCTCATCTTCTTGCAAGATTTGGATGGAGGACCCAAGTAGAAAAATTGATGTAAATACCTAGGTGGTCGAAGTTGGATGTACCTTGATGAATTACTTAGTGGAAAGACGTGGTGGATACGGGTCGACTGTGGAATCTATGAATCCCGTCTAAGAATTGCTGCTTGCATGTTGTACACTCTGGAAGCTGTAGGAACCTCATAGACGTCGTAATTCGATGTTTGACCCAAAATTTTGAAGCTAAGAGACTTAGTTATCACATGAGAAAAGAATCACTCAATTTGGAGTTATAGAGATCATCCAACGAAGCGTGCACATTTGTAATTTGTAATCCTGTATAAAATTTTCAAATTTTGTAGACCTGACGGTAAAGGCTGTATCTTTCAGATCGTATGTCTGATTGATGCACCCTTTTGGTATGTTGTGTAAGAGACATAGAAGAACATCTTTCTTTGAGGAAGCTTTGTCCCATTCCTTACCCATCGGTACGTTTTTGTAAACCCATATCCTTAAGTGTGTTGTATCTCATTTGTGGAGGTGATGAGAACATCTTAAAAAAGACTTTGGATTATGCCCACCAGTCGTGCAAGCTTTAGGAAGACTTTCATGTGAGCATGTTATCAGGTCTACACATCTTGATATGAATCATTAGTTCTTGGAGAAGTCCGCTTCATGTGTAACACTTCATAGAATGGTTAGCTGATGAAGCCATGACATGAAGATGTTGTTCCTGAGACCGTTGTTGATGCTGAGATCACGGTTAAATTTTCTCTAGACATTCTTGTTGATGCTGAGACCATGGACGGAGTTCCTCCAGATATCCTTGTTGATGCCGATACTATGTCGGAGTTGCTTCAGAGACTGAAAAGGCTAGAACCATGATTTATTGACATAGTCTTTCCCCCTCCATCCAGTGAGCCTTCACATTTACAAACTAGTTGGTGGGTTGAGCATCTCTGAGATGACAGTGTTTTGGAGTTTAACATGAATTCTCCTGAACAATGTGACTTTACTATGAAGTCAGTGATTCGACGTTGTTACGGCAGATTGCATCAGCAGTCTCCATTCTGGGTGTGATCGGTGAAGAGAGAAGTTCTTTAGTCATGCAAGGTTCATGATGTAGAGAGATTTCATTGATAAAGTTCTTATGGAATCACATCAGGTTGCAATGACTTGCTATGCCTTGAATCTTGTCCAATAATATCAAGTCCCTAGTGCATGTTGAAGGAATTCGTGCCATCGATAGATGAATGATGTTGAAGCAAAGTCTTGTCATGGAGATAATGAAGACTCAGCGATTGTAGTTCAGTTTTACTTTGATCGTGTCGGTGGTGAATCAGTGTGTCGAGATATTTGTGCTGAAGCCAGATGCACCATGCCATTATCGAAGGTGTACTCTTTGATTGTGAGTACAATTCGAAGGCTTCTTAGATGCTTGAGCATTTAAGCGTCATATCTCTTAAGCATCGAATGTCTTAGGTTTTATCGTCTCGGCCCTGAGTATCTTCTGTTGATTTAGCATTCCTTTCGTTGTAGGTAGTGGGATTTAACACTTGTGCAGACATCAGAGCTTCCTGATTTTATGGCACACATGGACACTCCTGCAAGGTTATGGAGAAATACCCAAAGTGTTCTTTGCCATGCTTGGATATCATCTCAGTAATGAATGTCTCAATGCTCGATTCAGAGGAATGTCAGATTCATCCACTTGGAAAAATACTAATGTGGTGAAGATACCATTCATAACGTCTTGCATAGTTGCTAGGAGTCCCCGTGCTAGGAGAGCATGTGAGGAAATAAATGACATAGACATGGAAGGAATGAGACTTGCTTGAGTGTGGAACCTATTGATGAATGTCTATGCATCTTTTGAAGGTTCTTGCTTTAACCTCATCAAATTTCGAAATTCCTCCAAGTGCTCTGATGATGGAACGTCCGCCAAATCTTCTGGATCAGAACTTTCTTTGTTGGAGAGATGTGCAACCAAAGGCGTTTTTCCAGTTTCCATATTTTCAGCGTGGATCTTGAGAATGATGTAGCCATAATCATCTCTGAGCATTCCTTCATGGTCTCTGATTGAGATAGGATCATGAGTAGCTTCTTGTCCAGTGATGCCTGCGATTCCGAAGGTTTTCAGTGGAATGTTGTTGATGGCAGTGTCAGCATCAATCAATATTCTTCCAAATTAATTTCCTCTGAGATGGACTATGGTCAGCAGTCCCCAGTCGTGCATCTCTTTGTCTGTGGATGAAGGTTCAAGGAGTATTTCCGGGATGAACGGACATTTGACACAATGTAATTTGGTGTTGTGAACATGTCCTTCCTTTGTGTCTTAGACAGATAGAGCAATTTCACAGATACGCTCGATCAATGATTGAACTGCTTCTTTTACTAGTTGTTCAGAAAGTGTAAAGGTTCTGACTGGGAGTGGATTCTTGTGTACTCCTTCAGTCCCCAGTTGAATGATCAACAGTCTATTTGAAGATGTGCTTTAAAATGTTGCAGTTACTTATTGGATGATCGATGAACCTATGAAAGCAGTACCTATGATTCTCCATTTCTTGTTCAGTTGGCTGTCTCCTGATTAACGACAATTTGATTGCACCATCTTGAACCCAGACTTCCAGTAACTCGATCACTCCTTCATAAGAAGAGAGAAGTTTGAGTCTGTCTGATCATTTCCCCGTTCGTTGATGCCGGGTCGAGGTTTGTGCATTTCAGGATTGGTTATCTTTTTTTTGCGCCTTCAAAGGAGCCTGGGATGTTGGAGAAGCGCTATGATGCCATGTATCGGCTTTTCTTTCATTTCTTTCAGCAACAACGTTTGTTAAAGGCTGTAGATTATACTGATTGTTAACTAGGCGTCGGCTGCTTCGAGGCTCCTCGACCTTGCAGACTTTACTCTTTCCATTAAAGCAGGTGCAGTAGTCGCTGATCATTTGGCTGCTTCATGAAGCTTTGAGAAAGTCTGGAACTGGAAATTTTCCAGCAAGGATATGTAGACCAGGATCATTCTTTTGATGCACAAGTCCACCAGTTGTTGTTCAGTGACTTTCGAGTCATGACAATCCAAAGCTTGGACTCTGAACCTCTTCACATAATTGTTCGGATGTTCATTGCTCTTCTGAGACATTCTTCCTAAGTCGGAGAGAGTAATATGCTCTGAGACGAAGAATTATTTCATGTAGAAGTCATTAACCATTTTTCCCCAACTAGTGATGCTCCTAGGTGAAACATTGTTGTACCAGGTGTATGCTCGGCCTGTCATATATTTTGAGAATTCTTTCAGACGGATAACATGATTGTGTTCATGCTCTCCTAGTGCCTTTAGGAATCGAGAGACGTGTTCTCGAGCGTTCCCTGTTCCATTGTATAGTGTGAATGTTGGGTAAGTGTAGCCCTTTGGGAGAGGAATATGTTGTGTAGTAGCAGGATATAGAGGTTGATGACGATGACGATGAATTGATGGTGTCTTGTCTTTTCCTCGATCCTCCATAAAGCGTTCCAAGTCTTCACGGGTGAGGAAGCCTGCAGGTTCCTTTGTTGGTGGATTATATGTAGCCTTGTGCACTTCATCATCATCTATTACATGGATCGGAGTGACTTCAGGATCAGCAACCGGAGATGTTTCTTTGGTTTTTCCTTTATCCTGAGCTTTCTCTGATATCTTGTCAGTGAGAGTTTTGAGATAATTACACATCTATTTTTGAGTGGTGGCCATGTCAATCTGATTTTTGGCGAGAGTCTCTTGCACCTTCATGAGATCACCTATGGTAGGTGGGTTTTATCTAATTTCTTCGGGAGACCTGCCGAAGAGAGGATTGTCTCAAATGTTGGTTTGCGGAGGAGTGGTATCAGCAGCACCGATGTTGGGAGCAGGAGTAGTTTCTGGAGTACCACCGTTGTTGCTAGTGCTAGCGTTGTTTGTGTTAGGATTTGTGACTGAACCTGACCTAAGATCAACTATTTTATAAAAGTTGAGATTGCAACCAATAGATTAATCTCCCACTGTGGTCGCCAATCTGTAGATGGGGAAAAAAGGTTCGCTGGTTTTTTAGGAAAGTGAAAAGTCGAGCGTGTTGTCGAGACTCCTCGAACCGGGCAAACTACTTAACCTCAAACAGATGCACTGCAAAGAGAGTGCTTAGATTCGAGAGATAAATCTGTAGGACTCCGGCCTAAACCAAGTCAATGGCCGTTACAGAGTCAATTCGGCCGCAAAGAGGGAGATGGGTTGATCTGTATGAGGAAAGCTGAGAATTATGTGGGATCAATGATGATCAAGGATTGTGGATGTGTTGGAGGTTTCTGCAAAAATTGGTGAACTGTTGAGTTCGAATAAACTATGATGGATTGATGAATTCTTGAGAATAGTTACTCGAGAAATTATGTGTAGACTAAAAACGTTATCCCTTCAATCATGGATTCAGAAACTTATTTATATTGTCAGAGTTGTGAAAACCTTGATCCCTGTAAGTGTGACAGTTTCATGAGTGGAAGAGTGGGAAAATGGAAGATCGTGGTAAATTCAGTTCCATGTTGTGTGGAGACTTGACGGATCGTGCACCCACTACTTTTCTGACTCCTTCAACCATTGACACCACTTACGCACATTTCTCGTCGTGGATGAATCCACGTGTTGTAGGCCTCCAGACCAAAACCCTAGTTGTTATCCCCTAATTTGACGTGATTGATGTCTCACGAATCGTGGAGTCTGCATGACAGGCGTGTACTTAGTTTGTCAGTTGTTGACTGATTAGACAATGAGCCTAGGTTTTGTTGAATCGAGCATGTTTGTCAAATGCTCAGCGATTCATGAATGTTAACATTGCTCGTCTGAGCAAATGTTGTAAATTCAACAAGTTGTTGAATATTTATGAGCTCCTGAATATATGTGAATTATTAGAGCAACTGAGCAAGTATTGCTCAATTCGACGAATTACTGAAATATTGAGAATTTGACGTGCAATTGAGCAAATATTGCTCAATTCGACAAATTACTGATAAATTAAGAATTTGACGTGCAATTGAGCAAGTATTGCTCAATTCGACAAATTACTGATAAATTACTAAATATTGATAGATGAATCAACATTTGAGCAACTGATCAAGTATTGCTCAATTCGAAAAATTATTTATGGGTGACGAGACCTAACTAAAATATTGGTAGATTACCGAATATTATATAATTAATCCGTGTGGATCAACATAAGTTCATTTGGTGTTTGAACTTGCTCAGAATGATGATTCTGTGAAGCATTTTTTCGAAACCATAATTTTTGATCAATTGTTCAACAATTGATGAATTGCTGAAAATAGGTCATGAGTGATAGAGGGACCGACCACATGGGATGATGGGCGTCCATGTGGTGCCCAGTGCTCGAGTGAACATACACCAGGGTTCTCAGTTGGAGAGTTGGTAGAAGAATGATGATTAAATGCCGGTTTCATCATTTATTGAATTACTGCTAGGTTCAATATTAGGAAAAAACCTAAGTATGAAAGATGGGGGACCGACTAAGAGAGTATGGGACCGTCTCTTGGTGGCCACAAGACTAGATGTTGTCCGTTTGAGCAATCCCCAGGTTGGTAGGAGAGATTTTGGGCCCAATATGAGCAAATTAGGTCAGAATTATGAAAACATGTGGGACCGGCTCTGTGCAAACCCTAGGAATGACTCTGGTCGATCGTCAACGCATGCACGTGTTACCATGGTGTCCGTGTCTCCCTAATGAGAGTTTCAGTACTTTCTGATGTGCGTTCGAGCAATATTGTGAATTTTCAGAAGAGTTTCATCTTGACTGAAATTCTTGATTTTTGTTGGAATGAGCATGTATGCTCAATTAATCAATATTTTTTAAATATTAAAAGTAAGAGTATTTTAACGTTTAGAATTGTCGTGAGAGGCTAGCCGGTCATGTGACCGTGTTGGCTTTTGAATTTTCATGATTTGAGCAATATTCGAGAAGTTATGAAGAAATCATGATTTTTGCTCAAACCAAGGAGTTTCATGAATTTGAGGAAAATAATAATTATAAAAGACTAGGGATTGCAGTTGTGGGACCGGACATGGTTAGGGCATGTCCGGATGGATATGTTGCCCGGTCCCGCACTCCTTTCCCTATTTTATAATATTATTTTTCATGAATCTGTGATGTTATGGAGAATCCATGAGTTTTTGTTGAAACGGAGGAGTTTCATGAGTTTAGGGAATAATAATTATAAAAGCTAGGGATTGTGAGGTGTGGGACCGGTCACGGCTAAGGCATGGCCATCCGGCTATGTTGTCCTGTCCCGCATACCTTTCCCTATTTTATAATATTATTTCATGAATCCATGAAGTTATGGAGAATCCATGAATTTTGTTGAAACCCAGGAGTTTCATGAAATTGGGGAATAATAATTATAAAAAGACTAAGGATTGTAAGGTGTGGGACCGGCCACGACTAAGGTGTGGGACCGGCCACGACTAAGGCATGGCCGGCCGGCTAGGTTTCCCGGTCCCACACACCTTTCCTTATTTTATAATATTATTATTTTTCATGAATCCATGAAGTTATGGAGAATTCATGAATTTTGCAAAAACAAGGAAAGTTGCTAAAATCAAGGAGTTTTTCATAAGTTCATGAAAATAACAAAATAGGGCAAAATAATGAAGGAAGCTTGGGGACTGGTCGGCCGGTGGGCCCGGCCCTGGGCGCTCCTTATTATTTTATTAATATTTGTTGTTTTCTCCTGTTTTGCGTAGGATTCCTCATCTATTCATGTTTTTGGATGCTCGTTCGTGCATCAGGTGCTCAGTCATGTATTATTGTCAAGTACACTTACACCATTTTGTGGGGCTTACTCAGGATGGTCCAGATGTCCGGTTGTTGAGTATTTATTGCTAATCCATGAAATTCAGTGTAGAATAATTCATGAAATTGAACAAATAAAAATGAGTAGTTATTTATTATCAATTCATAGGATTAGCTGTGGATTCGACCATGAATTCAGAATAATAAAATATGCATTACCATTCCATGGGATCGTGGATTCGACCACAGAATCGGAGTAATAAAATTATCTTTTACTATTTCGTGAGATTAATAGTGAATTCGATCATGAAATCGGAGTAATGAGATAATATAAATCGTTATTGCCATTCCATGAGATCAAGTCGTTGATTCGATCATGGAATCTGAGCAATTGTTGTTGCCATTCCATGGGATCAGGCCGTGGATTCGACCATGGAATAGGAGCAATTTTTATTTCCATTCCATGGGATCAGGCCGTGGATTCGACCATGGTATAGGAGCAATAATAGATCATTCTTGGAATTCAGTGGGGAATGTCACGGCAGAATTAATCTATGTGCATAGTCAGGAGACGGCTAATCCTGAGGGTGCTCCCAGACACTACGGAGAACACCCGAGTCTATACACGGTAGCTCTACATAGTCAGTATCAGTGAGTGTCACTATCCTGAAGGTGTTGTTGCTTTCAATCTTACGGAGAACCGCCCAACCGTTCTTCTATATAGAGGGTAGTTGCTCTCATGTAGTCAGGGAACAGTGAGTATCACCGACGTCCTGAAGGCATTAAGCCCTCTCAACAAACAATTATGTAAAAGGACCGCCCAATTCTATTATTCTACATAGAGTGCACAATGAAATGCCAGTGATCGAATGCTCAACTAGTGGAGGCTTTTCGAAATACATGTTCATCATGGATTCGTAAAATGTGAATCGTCACATGCCTGAAGCCGTATCAGAAACATGCAGTATCATGATTTTACGGATTCGACCCTTCTTGAAAATCCACCATCAACAACCGCGCAACAGAAAAACATCTGCAGTTGCAATAGAGTTACTACACTAGCATGTTGAAAAAGTCTATGTGTTGCATCAGAAAGTATTGATGCATTATTGATCCCATTCCAAGTTCGAACCACAACAAATCTTTGACTGTACAAGTATCACCATGTACAAGTCACCGTAAACCAAATCCAACATATTCCTAACATGTATTGATCTCTGCAATGTTAAGAATTATTGATCTCAACAAGAAAATTTGGTGGATTAAATGTTGGCAAGGAGATGAGAGCTAATAGTAGATTAGTGGTATTTAACTTGGGCATACCTATACATGTAGTGCATACACAAGTTCTAGAATATTTGACTAATCTAAGTTATAAAAATTACTTTTTTAATGGAGACTCAGTGTTTATCTTGATTCACTTTCGTAAGGAGAAATCTAACCAATATAGTCTAATCTCGATAAAATAAATATTTCTGAGACTAGAAAAAGATATTCGTTTAGCAAGGTTATTTATTTATCGATAAGTGAATATTTATTCATTTCGAAATTATATTTTTTCCTACTTTATTAATTGATGTCATACTTAATTTACCATATATATGTATAATACCTTTAGAACTATCATAACAAGAATAATGCAATTATGGAATCTCCCACGATGAATAAATTATTGAGTCCATAATAAATGATAAAAATGATTCTGAACCAAACAATCATGTATCGTAGCAAATGTGGCATCAAATAAGGCCTTTTAATAGGGCCATCAAAGGTCATCCGGGTGATGCAGGAAAAAAGTTTACATACCTGAAACTCTTGAACCACAATAATCAAAGCTATCTCTCAACTTTTAGAATAATTACCACAATACTAATAACAAAGACTTGTGCGATGGTAAAGGTGGTCCCAAAAATAATTAATAACCTACGACCAACCAAAAGTTTGTTTTAAAATACATTATATCAATAACATAACTATATTTCCTTGTAATTATATTGCCGTGTGTTGGAAATAAATTTTAACTGAGACTTACTCATATTGGTCGAAGTTATATTAGGTATTAGTTTTGGAGTTTCCTTATGTTAGGAAGTTATTTATGTTAAGAGTTTATAATAGTATTTGATTAGAATTAGACGTGGCATCCTAATATAGGATTGTTAGAGTTTTAGATAATTGGTCTATGGTTTATGATGCCTATAAAAGGTACTGGTTATTTCCCTTGTAAGGCATACCGATTTATTATCAATGTAGTCTTTTATGGATTTCACGCTTTTTCTCTCATCTGTCTTGTCGGATCCTACATTTGGTATCAGACCTAGGCCCGTACGTGGGGTGTAGGTCGGATTATAGGCTATCGTGACCGAATGTCACATGTACACCTGTGACCCGATTTTCGTCACTCGTACATAGGTCCACGTGTTAGGCCGAGTTGTTGGCGTTATACGTGAGGGGTCGTGTGGAAGTACAATAGTCCACATCGCTAGTTTCCGCATAATTAACTTAAATATAATATGGAAGAGCCACTCCACTCATTACCAATTGGTTTTGAGTTGGATGTCCACAGACTTTAACACGGCGGTCAGTAATTGGAAATAAGGGGAGTGTCCCTTTCATATTATATTTAAGTTAATTATGCGGAAACTAGCGATGTGAGACTATTGTTTTTCCACACGCCCCCTCACGTGTAAGGCCAGTAAATCAGCCTGACATATGGACCTACGTACGAGTTACCAAAATTGGGTCACGGGTGTACAAGTGACATGTCACGGTGTCCTATAATCCGTCCTACACCCCCATACGGGCCTAGCTCTGATACCGCAGGCATCCAACCCAAAACCAATTGGCAATGAGTGGTATGACCCTTCCATATTATATTTAAGTTAATTATGTGGAAACTAGCGATGTGGGACTATTGTCCTTCCACACCTTGGTATTTGACATATATGATTATGGAAATCAACATTTTGATTTAGAAATTCCACAACATACAATTATATGTATTACAATGAAGCAAATCAAGTTGCAGACGACTTAGAAAATCTGAGTGAAGTTAAGTCAATAGAAGACCACACAAGAACGATTTGGAACTATGTTGTTCCTGTTGTTTCTTTTTTAACAAATAAATTATATTAAGCGATTCGCGATATAAATAACCCTAGTGCAACGAATTTTTAGTTGGTGCATCAAGATTCGAAATCAAAAGAGATTTTTAATGGATAAAAACGTAACTACAGAATTATCGATGTGAAACCGGCATGATGAGTATGCAAGAGTCATAGGGAGATAGAGAAATTAGAATTTTAAGAATATTCAGAGAGTTCTGATTCTAGTGACTCTCGGAGATTTTCTAGAAATCTAGAGATTTTAAAGGATTTTGAGAGAGTATTTTATAGAGTTGTTGTGAGCTACAGAGAAAAAAATAGTTGATTTTTAGAGAGTCGTTGTGATTTATAGTAACAATTTTTTTTATAATCCCAAATTTCAACACAAATAAATTTTAGTATGCAGCTAAATTGTTTCGAGACAATATGTGATTACGATAAGCACTCACATCCATACCCTTTATCATTGCAGGTATATGTGTACCATCCATATCTCCAATTAAAAACATGTTTTGAGTTGCATGTGTTGTTATTACAGTTGAGTAAAATATAATACACGTTGTTTACCTTAAGGTAAACGTAACATGTACATACTTGCATATCAACTGTCCC
The DNA here is from genome assembly GCA_023529315.1 of Papaver bracteatum. Classification (NCBI taxonomy): domain Eukaryota; kingdom Viridiplantae; phylum Streptophyta; class Magnoliopsida; order Ranunculales; family Papaveraceae; genus Papaver; species Papaver bracteatum. The sequence goes on from JAJJWX010005092.1 coordinate 1,012,951, forward strand.
ATAATATTGTATATGTAATAATTGGTTCGAGTGGAATGTTATACAACATTAACAAGCTTAATAAATATTGATGCTTATGAGCTGAGATTTTTATAAGGTTTTGAGATGACTTGAGGTAGAGTTGGATGCCTATGAGAAATTAATCTGAAATTCAAAGTCTCTCAAAATCTCACCTGTCTTGGAGAGATTTCTGTCATGTCTATTTTCTGATAAAAGTCCCCCAAAGTCTCTAAAATCTACAAATCACATGACCTAGAAGTATTGATCTAATAAAAAGGGTGTGTAAGCGAGTTTTAATAAATCTTAATATAATTGTTAGATCATTGTTCGGTTGCACCCGCAAAGCGTTGGTATGTCATGTTTGATTGTCATATTTTAGTTCCAAAACTTGAGCATGCTTGATTTTGTTACTAGAGTCAACTTCTAGAGTGTTAGATTGCTCGGTCGAACTTGAAAGTTTTGTTATCTCAAGCTTATTGTTAATGTTAGATACACAAAACCATATATAGATTTCTAGTCTACTTAAGTCAAGTCTCATACTAGGATTATAATATGGTAGATGAATACCAGACATCATTGAATAACCCTCGAAGATTAAAAACTGAAGACCAAACGAAGACATATGGAGAACTACATCGACAAAGAGTTATGTGAAGACTGAACCATCCTATCTAATCACGACATTTACCATTCTATCTTATCAAACTATTTTGTATGATTTTAATAGACTTAATATTTCAAATAAGAAATTTCAAACTTGTCTTGATAAATCCGTCGAAATATGATTCAAGCAATAAATATTCTAGATCCTTCATAATCTTGGTTAAACACAATTTATTTTTCATGAGTTATTTTTGTTTCAAGTTGATAATTTGGAAATTGTCCAAGCAATAATATTTGTTATCTATGGTGATTGGGAATTAATTGTTTAAAGAGAGTTTTTAGAACTTGCTAAAATCCTGGACACAGTGTGGGTGCGCATACTCAGTACGGCTACCCTGCTGGTCTGAGTTTCGGAACGGGTAAGGATACACATATCTACTATGTGTACCCCCAAGGTTTTAAGTTCTTGAATGGGAGGGATCTACGCATACTCAGTACGCGTATGCCAAGGGAATGAGCTTGACAACGACTAAGGGTACACGTACCCCTAACAACCTGAGTTCACAGAATGATCTATAGGTATGCGTACCCATACATATACAAGTTAGAGCATTGCTCGGTTGAACCCGCAACCATTGGTATGCCAAGTTTGGTTGTCATATTTTAGCTCCAAAACTCAAGGTTGATTGATTATATTACTAGAGTTTACTTCGTTAGGATAGACTAGGAAGTCTACAAATGTTGAGACAAACTCGTATTACTCTGAAGAACCTGAAGACATATATCGACAACAACAAACACATCATCCTTCTGTTCGAGGTTAATGACATACTTGACTTGTTTCCGTTTTCATCTATGTTGCTTTCAAGTTATTTATATTAAAAACATAACATAACATATGTATATGTATCTCTAGTAATGATGACTTAATCATTATAATATGGTCAAAGTGTCAAGGAAGAATATACATGGTTATATTACGACTTTGGTATATTGGAATATGAAGTATAACATTTATATTTTGAACTTTGTATATATAATATAACACTATCTTTGTAATTCATTAATATATTGTGTATTGAATAGGGAGTGATTTCATGCCTAGAAAAACTATGCTTAACTACATGAGTTTAAGGAAGTAGTCTTGCATAACTTGTTTCATAGTTTAAAGGAATTAAATGATTTATTCTAGGACCGATCCCTTAAGACTAAGTCATATGGGCTAGATTTGGCTGCTGATTAGCCAAAAAGTGTTGCAGTAAAAAAAAAGTGTTGTCTATTTGTTAACACTAGTTCTCTCTTAGCGATTTCTCGCATGTGAACTAGTAGAGAGGCTGAATGGTTTAGCGCAACCATAATTACCTTTTCGCGGAATGGTTAAGCGCATGGGAGAATTTTCTAGGGCATCTGCGCTGAATGGAAACGCGCTGGCAATGAGAGATGAATGAAAACGCGCAACACTCTGAATCCACAAGGTAAAAACGTCCTAAAATGGGATAATTCACCAAATGGACGTTTCCATCCGTCACTTCACACAATTCACACTGAACCTCTATCTTCTCAGTAAACTAACTAGACCCTTTTCTCTCTGTTGTCTGTCTCTTTCTTTCTCTTTCTCTAGTCTTTTTATTAACAAGTGTTATTGGTACTATTTGTTTATTCATTTGTATATTCATTCTCCCTACTGTAACTCTAAGTATTATTTGTTTATTCATTTGTTGATTCATGCTTTACTCTAAGTTATTATTTGTTTATTCATTCTCCCTACTGCAACTCTAAGTATTATTTGTTTATTTATTTGTTGATTCATGCTTTACTCTAATTTATTATTTATTTATTCATTCTCCCTACTGCAACTACTATTATTTAGCTCATTTTTCTACTTACATGTACGGTTCTTTTATCATTGGTTGGGAGAGGTAGTACTGCAATAGCATTGATGAATCAGTGACTACTAGAAATTTGATTTGGTGAAAAGTAGAATTATGATGCGATGAATGGTTCAGCGCAGCCGCTAAATGGTTTTGGGAGATCAACTTGTTTAAATGGTTAAGCGCTGAATGGTTCAGCAACTATCATAATAGGTTAGCACCGCCATAGGACTTAGAAGGTTGTCCTAGCTAACGTGGACTGCTAATCTAGATGATAGATTAGCACACTATAAGACTTAGCCTAAGGATATATACTAGGACCGGTCCCGAGGATCTATTGCTTGAACGATCCCTACTTTAGGATCTATAGTAGGATCAGTCCCTACCTGGGAATCTCTTGCAGGACCGATCCCTAATAATAATTGTATTTACTATTTATCTATATAGTTTAGGGTTTACATATATTTCGGAATATGAGTTGCTATTTGGGGAAGTTCACAATGTCGTCCATGAGAGATTATATATTAGCTAATATTGAGTTGTCATCCATGAGAGATTTCGATATATTGGTTGGATTACAGTTGAAATTAGACAAAATCACGAATTGGTATTGATTGCATATCTTTTGATATTATCGAATTTGGAAATTTCTTGGTATTCGAACTACATTGGTCTATAAATATTTAAGTTTGTTCTTCTTACAAACTCATCCCAGAACCCATGAACTTCATTTTGTAGTTTGTGTGGGAAGCCAACTAGTCGTATTATTTGTGATACTCACTTAGAGAGGATAGTAACCTAATTAGGAAAAATATATCTTACGTCCTCTCCATTTAAAGACTTCTGTGGGATCAAGAAGCGTCCAGAAGTACCATTGGTGGGAAACTAGAATCGTATTGTTATTATTTTTGTTTCCGATTATTGATTTGATTGATTAACGGTAGTTGAACCTTGATTGGACCATGTTTATTTATTTTGTGATCTTTCTATTCTGATACAAGGTCACTCGAACTAGATCAAGGATCGACAAAGTTTAGTTTTTTTTTAGGTCTGAAGATAGGCTTGTGATCATCTATTGTTAGCAGACTTCATTTTGTGCATGATTGATCATAAAGGAATCAAGTCATTTGTGCTTAAACGTTATATCTAACGAAATGGTAAAGCATAGACTAAGGGGGAGTAACATATCATATTTATACTTGTGGTTATCTTAAATACAAAGGGAATAACAAAGACGTGAGGATTGAAAATCTACTTATCTTACTGTTGATGGTGGTTTTTGGCTTAGGGTTAAAATTGTAAGACACTAAACCCTAGCAGACAGTAATGTCACAACATTTAAAGCAACAAGCATTTACTAGGCACATTTACTGAAATCTTTAATGTGTCTCAAAAATAATTACCCGGCTATATTTTTCAAATTAGGGTTACGACGAGCCAAACCCTAATTCCACGTGTGCCAGCCACACTAACCGCGCCAAAGCATTCCAACCATGCTAGCCGCACCTCTATGCCAATGGCAAATCATGCCAGCCATACTAAACGCGCCAAAGCATGCCAGCCATGCTAGCCGCACCTCTGTGCAATTGGAAAATCATGTCAGCCAAACTAACCGCGCCAAAGCATGCCAACCATGCTAGCCGCACCACTGTGCCAATGGAAAATCATGCCATCCACACCGACCGCTCCAAGGCATGCCAACCATGCTAGCCGCACCTCTGTGCCAATGGAAAATCATGTCAGCCACACTAACCGCGCCAAAGCATGCCAACCATGCTAGCCGCACCTTTGTGCCAATGGCAAATCATGCCAGCCACACCGACCGCGCCAAGGCATGCCAACCATGCTAGCCGCACCTCTGTGCCAATGGAAAATCATGCCATCCACGCCGACCATGCCATGCCAAACAAGTCTCGTCATGTCCCCTCATGACGCGCCACCATGCTGGCCTTCCCCATGCAACTACTAAAGTGAAGGCATGCAACAATCAACGGTTTCCCTTCAATCCCAAGAGAAAATCCTGGCCGTCTAAGGTCCCCTCACGACCTTTGGCCCAAAACCCTAGCTTGGTCACGCACCTAGACAAAGCTAGCCACGCCGACCGCGCCATGACAAACACGTCTCGTCATGGCTCCTCATGCCGCGCCACCATGCTGTCCTTCCCCATGCGGCTACCAAATTAAAGGCGTGCAACAATCAACGGTTTCCCTTCAATCCCAGGAGCAAATCCTGGCCGTCTAAGGTCCCCTTACGACCTTTTCCCCAAAACCCTAGCTTGGTCACGCACCTAGCCAAAGCTAGCCACGCCGACCGCGCCATGACAAACACGTCTCGTCATGGCCCCTCATGACACGCCACCATGCTGGCCTTCCCCATGCGGCTACCGAAGTGAAGGCGTGCAATAATCAACGGTTACCTTTCAATCCCAGGAGCAAATCCTGGCCATCTAAGGTCCCCTCACGACCTTTAGCCCAAAATCTTATCTTGGTCACACACCTATCCCAAGCTAGTCATGCCATGCGCCCATGGATACCCCTTGGCCCCACATGCCAAGCCAAAACCGCACCTAGCCCAAGCTAGTCACACCGTGCGCCCATGGCTACCTCTTGGCCCCACACCAAGCCAAACTAAACCTATCCAAGCTAGCCACGCCATGCCAAACACACTTTTCCTTGGCCCTAGCCATGCTAGTCACGTCATGCCTATCCAAGCACCCTTGCCTTGGCCCTAGCCTTGCCATATGACCATGGCAAACCCTTGGCCCCACATGCCAATCCAAACCAAACCTATCCAAGCTAGCCGCGCCATGCCAAATGCACTTTGCCTTGGCCCTAGCCATGCTAGTCACGTCATGCCTAGCCAAGCGCCCTTGCATTGGCCCTATCCATGCCATACGAACATGGCAAATCCTTGTCCCCACATGCCAAGCCAAACCAAACCTAGCCAAGCTAGCCGCGCCATGCCAAACGCACTTTGCGTTGGCCCTAGCCATGCTAGTCACGTCATGCCAAGCCAAACGCCCTCGCCTTGGCCCTAGCCATGCCATACGCCCATGGCGAACCATTTCCCCCTCATGCCAAGTCTAAACACACCCTGGACGTCCCACCTTGTTGTACCTCACTACGCGGCTACCAAAAGGAAGGCGTGAAACGATCAACGGTTGCCCCTCCTCTCAAGATGAAACATCTAGGCCGTCGAAGGTTACCAGGCTAGCAAGTTACCCGAGCTCAACTTCCCAAGCCACAACAACGTGTTACATGTTTTCCAAAAACATTCGAGACATCAACACGAACTTGGGGGGTTCTCTTTGGGTATTGGTTTGGTGGTCTACAACGTGCGGCGTACACTACGCCCTTCATAAGGAAGTGTCATAAGGGTGAGACACCTAGTAAATACGAGAGTTATATGGGAAACTTTCATGGGACATAAAGTCATGAGTTAGCAACCTTATGGAAACATCAATTCCATAACGTTAACAGTTTCATGCATTAACCACTTTATAGAACATCAAGTCCATGCATACGGTTACCACCTCCTCCCATTTACTTCCCCACTCCTTAATGAGACCATGGTACGTTTCTACCTAGACTTGTATAAATAGGTCTTACCTATTTCCCTTTGGACAACAAGTTCATTCGGACCAGACAACACTCAGAAATACTTACCTGCTAGCTCTCCTCGTGAGCTCTCTTACTTTTATGATAAAACGTCGTAGACCCAACTGCTCTTTTAGAATCAACTATTCTGGTCTCACCACTCTCCTTGCTTCCCTCCCAAAAACCAACCCATTCTCCTCCTCTTTGTGACCGAAGTAAGTCTGGAACGGACATTTCTTGGTTTAGGCCGGACTTGTACATATTGATCTCTCGAATCTAAAGTACTCCATTGAAGTACATTGTTTAGGGTTTAAATTGTTTCTCACTTTCACACCAACAATTAACAAAACCAGCAGAAACCATTTTCACCTATAAACAATTGGCGACCACAGCGGGAGGATTGATCTATCGGTTACAATGTCAATTTTCGACTGTCGATCTCGTTCTTCGACCCAAACATCAAGATGGTAGGGGAAGGCGACTCACTCCGACTCAGTCACTCGGAGACTCATTATCAGTCATGACACGACAAGGGATGAATGGGGACTTCCCAGAGGATAGAAGCAGATGATCCACCCAAGGATCAACGACTCGATTATCAGACATCTCAGTAACGACTGGGGACTTCCCATGGCGGTGTTTCCCATAAGACTCGGTCTTACACTCAAAAGGTTAGCTTTTCATCAGGAGACCTAAAAACCAAGTAAGTCTTACCTAGACAAGATATGTGGTTTACTATTTTAAGTTTTCAAGACAAGATACATAGTTTACCCTACGTCATCTACCAACACACGGTTCCATGGTTTTCCTGGGATGTCCGTGTCGCTTTCAATCACGATCATTCTAAACAATTCAATCCTAAACATTTTATTCAAAAAAAAAATGTAATCCAAAACCGTCAAGGTAGCATTTATCTATTAACCTGAGAAAACCAAAAAAAAAAAAAAAACAGGCACCTCATTGGCCTTTCAAAAAAAAAACCATAAAGATAAGAGGTCCAAAAGACAGATATATATTCAATGGAAGTTTTCCAACAGAGGCTTGCTCCTCTTGGCAAAGGCCTCCTTTGTACTCTGGAGATACGCCCTTTTCAATTTAAATTGCCAGCACAATTTCTTGAATTCCGCTTCCTGCTTCTTCACCATGTATGCGGATGGACCTTTGACTATTTCGACCAGCAACCTTTCAACATCAGAGAGACCTTCAACGAACCAAGGAACGTTGAATTCGAAGCCCATGCACATGTCACGATGGAACTTCCAGCTCGAGATTATATCCTCATAAATTGTATGACCAGTCACGTTGTACATCTCATCAATCGAAGACAAGGCCTCCTCCACACGCTTGACCAATGCATGTCGACTAGTGATATTCTTAGTCGTGGAAATGTGACCATAGCTTTCCCAAATCTTTGTGTACAATATCGCATGGTTATCTGGAACGCTAAATCCACCAATCAACACATGACCGAGAAAATGAGCCAGATACGGAGGATCGAAGGTGGAACCTGCAACTGAATCATCAACTGGCGGGGGATCCCTAACCACAATTTCACCCCCGAAGTTCCCTCCTCCACCTGATTCACGGCGGCGCCCTCGGGACGATGAATCTCCATGTCCAAATTGCTAGATGGTGTAGTTTTCGCAGTAGGAAGTACGGTTACGTATTTACTCTGGTGGTCTTCCACTTCAAGATCATCCCCAGGAACGGTTTCCTCCTAAAAAATCAAGATTTAGTTTTACTGCAAAAAAAAAAGGGGAAAGAAGAAAACGTGGAGAAGACTCACTGATTCACTTTCAGACTGACTAGATAAAGACTCAACACTGCTGTTAGAAGAACCACTCTCACCATCACCAGACTCAGAACTTTCATCCTTCTAGGATTCTTCATCACTATGGATAGGCTCGACAATTCCACTCACTGTATCGAAAAATGGTGCTTTTTGACTGCTCGCGAGTTTGGCAAAGGCGTTCGTACTACTGAGACCCTGGACGGAATACAAGGACGCATTCTCAGAAAAGGAATAAAGATATAAACGTTCCAAGCTAAAGTCAAGATGAGAGCCGTACGTACCCGCATATTGGATGAACTAAAAGTCGGTAAATCTGTGGAGTCTGACCGGAAACCTCCTGCACGATTTTTAGACCTTCGCTCCTTCACATGGGGACTGTTCGCTTCTGGACCGACAGATTTTATTTTAATTGAAGAAGTATCCCTCAACAACGGATGCTTTGATAAAACCTTGACGGAAGGTCTACCACGGGTATTCTCCACCACAGATTTCACAAATTCCTGGATGACAAGGAATTCATCCTGCCAAAATGTGTTATATTTGGAGGTCGTTGATGGATTCCGTTCCACGAGAAAAGGCAGACTTTTACCCGACACAAGAGCACTAGCATCGAGAACGGTCGACAACGGAATTTCTTGAACACCCGGATGACGAACAAGTGGTACCTCTTGGTCAAAACCCATATGTCGAGCAGCCTTGTCAACATTATAGGAAGTCGCTTTGCAAGCTCCTCGGAAAAAAGATGGCACATGACCAGGCGTGCAACTAAGCATGAACACCATCTCTCCAATGCGCAGGCCCTCACCATCAGAAGACAAATACATGTTCGAAGCGGGAGTAAAGGTACTAACCTGATTTATGGACGCATGCACCGGAGACCATGGACGAAAATTAATTGCATACGAGTTGTCAAAAAACCTAATCAGTTTCGGACCAATTTTTCGGCGCCTGTTCGACCAACGCAGTATTCTGGAGCCACCCCAAGACTCGGGAAGTATGGCCAACGATTTCGGGGCATATTTCTCGAAATGCTCCCATAACCATGCCTGGAGAAAAGCAGCATGAACATACAAATCCACCTTCATATGACCATTCGAGGTGTGCATGTCCGAAACCAGATGGTCTAGGTTTGCATACAGGGAACCAAGAAACAAACCACCGAGGGGAAGAACGACACCTTTTGACAATTTTATGGCAAACTTGATAAGTCCATGTCTTATCTCTTACTTGCCCGAGTCGTCATCAAAAATATCTCTGGATAGCCAAAGAGCCAAGAACGCCACAACATGAAGCATATTATTCTTCTGGTTTGGCTCTAACGCGTCAGGAAACCACTGGCACACCCACCAGTCATAGAAGCACTTCGTCTCATTCTCTTTCGGAATGAACCCCTTTGATTTCGCAAATAGAGCGACATGCATTTCTTCTTCATCAGCGAACAACTTAACACCAAGGTTTCCAACTACGGGAAGGTTCAGCAGTACAGCCACGCTTTCCAAAGAAATGATCATTTCACCCCACATGCATACAGCCATATGGGTGTCCGGACACCATCTGGAAACAAAATCAACCAACCCTGGAATGTCTTTCCTAATCTGAAGCACTGCAGAAGCCGCAACAGCACCGACAATCTGCGCCCTGGTCAAATTGGTCTTTACAGGTTCCTGGTCCATCATAAATCGTGTCCATTTCTCAAAGGAATGCAACAGACTTGTAGGGATTTTAAAATCGATAGAAGAAGCACGATATTATTTCCTCTGAAGGCAAAACCTTATTACGCCTCCTGGACGAACCGATCGATCCTTTCCTTCGCTTTCTGAGCCAGTCAGGAGAATCGACACATAGCTGGGATGGTTTCTCCTAACCGTGGCCGATGTGGTGAAGAATTCATCATCTACGTTTGGTTTGGAATTTCAAACGTCTTTCGGTACAACAGAACTCTCCTCAAGTGACATCATAACGAAGGTTTTCTCAAACAACTACAATGGAGCAATGCGAAGGGACATTATTACAGAAAGTGCACAAAAATTATTTTCCACCCAAGACGTAAGCCAATTTGTCTCAAGGACATACCATATGGCATATAATTCTTGTCCAACCAAGGAGAAGTGACCCACCAGGGAAACCATACACACGGCCACACCAAAACGAGGAGAAAACCCTAAAAGCTCGGTTTTCGTGAAAGGACATGGCCATTACTATCAAGTGCCTACCTTTCACAGTGGGTAGGGGCAGTCAACATTACTGTGGTATCCATACCTAAGTGTTACAATAAGCTAGGGCAAAAAATACCTAAAATCCACGCCAACATCTTTACAAAGTCATGAAATGGTGCGCCTACAACTAGGGTTTACACCAGCAAAAAAAAAAGGAAGTTAAAGAGAAGTGTTGGAAGGCGAACATGGGATTCACTCGTCCGTTCTACTTTACTGCTATCACACGGCTGGGAGGAATAAATAGGCATGAAACAAAAGAGAAGCCGGCCCTCCTTTTATATACACATGGTATGTAGGAGTTTGAACAAAGAAAGGATTTCCTATTTTGAGCCAAGAAGGGAAAAGAGGAAATCGGTCCCGCAAAGACCAATTTCCACGTCCAAGACCACTCACGCCGCATCACAGCCCCATCACACCATGCCGCGGCCCCACTGCGCCTAGCCTCCCATGAGTGCTGATGTGATTTTCAATTGAAGTTGTAGTAAAGAGTTCGTTGAGGCTTGTGAAGGCAATGATTTCTAGACTTAGTAGAACTTAAAAATATAGAAAAATTAACTCAAAATTGATTTCAAGTAATTGGAAAATAACCAAGATACTAGAATCCACTATTACACATGAATGATGTCAAATATTTCATAACTCTAATTATCCTTTTAATCCTTTATTTATTAATCCACAAATAATCAAACATATTCTCAAAAATTAATTATATCCACTAAGCATAGATTATCTAACCAAAGCATAACCTATCTAATTGAATCACAACTAATGAACAAAATTATGTAAACTTTTAAGAACTCTGCAAAAGCAGTGATTGAGTGAATTATAATTAAATATTAGAGAAAATAAAATAGTTACCCATTGTTCATGTGTGAATAGCTTCATCCATTGCCTTGGTTACGAGAGAATTAGCCGCTCATCATGTTGGAAACACGCTCCAAAGTTGATTTCATTTATGATCAAAGGGTTACAAATGATGAATAAGGGAGAATTATAATAAAAACCGGCTTTGCAACGCTTATAACTGTTGCAAAAACCGTTACAAAGAGCCGTATTGTTTCTGTTGCGTTTTTAAGTCTTGCTGTATCAAACCTGCGACCCACGAATGAGTCGCATCATTTGTTCAAAAACGACTGCTGGTGCAGGTCCGTTCTTCGTGTTCTTCAGTTTTGCAGCAGCAGAAATGGCAGCTTTGCAAATTTGATTTCTCGCTCTGTGGTGCTCTTTTTCTCTCCCAATCTCTCCGCCCCCCTTGTACGCATCCCCTACTCCTATTTTATACTCAACAGGACAAAGAAATCATGCGTAATAACTCTCGAAAATCTCCATAATTCCGGCAGTAAATAAAATATTCCCGAAATATTTTCTTTCCTTCTTGCTTCATCCATTCATCCGCAGCTGTCCAACCTTCCTTATATTTTCTTTTACACTCTCCTGGTTGTTGCACGAGTCAACAAACATGCACAACACACGTTCAAAACTCTCCAAACTCATGCAAACCCGTGAAAAGCTTTTCTCGTGCACAAGTTGCCCTGATTTCTTCTCCGGAGTTATCTAGCCAATTTGAACCAATTCCGACGACCATACCATGCATGTGATACCAAAACAAATATTCCCAAACGATTTCAGCCGTTGAATCTCACTGCAACAAGCTCAAATTCGCAACCCTAGTTCTGCCAGAAGTGTGAATATTTTCCCTCCAAAACCAAAATTCAAACTGTTGAAGATGGTGTGCCCTGATCCAAAACACGAGCGCCTTTAACAGTTGGGGTGCCCTGAGGTGCCCCTTATCCAAATTGAGGGTGCCTTTAGTAATTTCTCCGGGGGTCCAAAAAAACACTTTTCGAGCAACTTTTTCCTCACAAGTGTATTTCTCCAAAAACACCTACACAAACATAAAAACACCAAAATTAGTACAAAAATCGAGACTAACAATAGAGACTCTGAGGACAATTCAGATACAAAAATGTGTTTATCAAATACCCCCAAACTTATTATTTGCTAGTCCCGAGCAAATCTAAAAAATAAAACCGAGTTAATCTCCGGAGGGTTTACCAGAGGTGTACCCACAAAACCATGACTTCTAATTGGTCACAAGTATTCAAAGAGCTATGAGGACATACATATTCTCAACCTATCTCCAAGTAACTAGAATGCCAGAGAAATTAAAGGTGCCAGCTCTGAAGCTGACTGAAGAAAAGGGGAGACACATCCGCAACACTGCTATATAAAGAGATATCCGCTACACATCTAGATAAACATTGTAAGATGCGTCCGCTGATTTACAGCTGGATAAGATTAAGAGAGAGATAAAAATGAGAGGGACATCTGCTACAAAGCTGGACTAATTACGTGTGATGAGTTGAACCAGTGCTGGAAAGATCTTGTGTCAGATTGAAAGCGGACTAACAAAGCAACCAAATGTACCTTTCTTTTACTCTCTCATAGTGCTCAGTAGAAACAACGTCTTCTTCGGTCTTCAACTGTTGATGATAAATTCTTGAACCTCGTAGAACCTTGACAATTAATTATTCTCTTCGATTTCTTGCTTGACTTAAAACTTTCTACTTCCCCACGGCCTTATTGAACAAAATTTAAGATATTTTTTTTTCTTCGAATAATAACAAGACAAAAAATTACATGGCCATCACAGAAGGAATTTAACACTTGGATCTTCGCAACTTGTAATGTCTTAGTATCATGAATTTCAACAAATTATATCATTTGATCTTATAACTTCTTGTAACTAGTCTTCAACTTTGATTTTTGAATTATTCTTTTCTATTGTTGCTTCTAAACCTCAAATGTCTTCAACTTTCTTCATAGATTTTGATGTCGCTCCACATGTTGATGATGATAAGATTCTACTGAGAGAGAGTTGTAATCCAGTAACTAAGACTACATTGTGAGGTTGCTTTGTATTTCTGGCATTTCCTGACCAACTTTCCTTTCCATCATGGATGGTTAGGTCCATCACGGTTACCCTCTAAAAGGAACAAGTTCTCTCATGAATTTCAAGGATCTCAATGTCTTTTTCTCTAATGTCTCAAAAGGTTGTTATCCATAGCATTCCAATTTCTATCTTTTCGGTGAGAAACAGTATGTAAACTTAGCTAACCGGATACCATGTGACGCTAGAAGTTTCAAAAGTGCAACTAAAAAGTTCTTCCCCACCCCCAAACTGAAATCTAACATTGTCCTCAATGTTTCTAATAAAAGAGCAGAACCAAAAGTAAAATAACACGAGGAGAAGTTGGAAAGATAGTACCTGGGTGAAGAGAGAGAAAAACAAAACTAGTATACAACATACAATCGCCTTGATGGTCAATCAAGGGTAAACAGGGTCCTCCAGAGGGACCTCCTCAACATGACCTGTAGGAAAGGGCTCTAAAAATGGTTTCAATCTCTGACTGTTAACCTTCGAAGAACTACTACCATCCGGTGTCTCAATTTCAACAGCTCCATGAGGAAAAATAGTGCGAACAATAAAGGACCCGTCCACCGGGAACGTAACTTCCCAGGGAAAAGATGCAAGCGGGTATCATATAGAAGAAATTTTTGACCTGGAGAAAATGACTTCCGTAAAATATTTCTATCATACACAAGTTTCATTTTGTTCTTATACTCCTTCGCACTATCGTAAGCATCTATACGAATCTCGTCCAACTCATTGAGCTGGAGTTTCCTATGGGCTCCTTCCTTATCAAGTGAAAAACTTAGCTGCTTAACATCCCAATAAGCTCTATGTTCTAACTTAACAGGTAAATGACATGCCTTTCCATACACAAGCCGATAAGGCGACATTCCAATGGGGGTCTTAAACGCAGTAAGATAAGCCCATAAGGCATCAGTGAGCCTAGACGACCAGTCTTTCCGATTAGGATTAATTGTTTTCTCTAATATACGTTTTATATCCCTATTGGAAACCTCTACCTGACCACTAGTCTGTGGATGATACGGGGTGGCTACCTTATGTGTAATACCATATTTCTTCATCAAAAGCTTGAAAGGTACATTACAAAAGTGCTACCCTCCATCACTAATTATAGATCGCGGTGTACCAAAACGTTTAAGTATATTACTTTTCAAGAACTCAAGCATAACCCTATGGTCATTGGTTTTACACGCAACCGCCTCAATCCACTTAGAGACATAGTCTACGGCGACAAGGATGTATAGGTTACCAAAAGAATTATGAAATGGACCCATAAAGTCAATACCCCACACATCAAAGATTTCAACAATTAAAATCGGGTTCAAGGGCATCATATTCCTACGGGAAATGGTTCCTAATTTCTGGCAACGTTCACAAGTAACACAGTAACTATGGGAGTCTTTAAACAACGAAGGCCAATAGAATCCACACTGCAATATCTTAGCAGCAGTCTTCTTAGCACTAAAGTGACCCCCACAAGCATGATCATGACAAAAGGAGATAATACTGGACTGGTCACTCTCAGGTATACATATCCTAATAATCTGGTCTGGACAATACTTAAATAAATAAGGATCATCCCAAAAGAAGTGCTTAACCTTGGCTAAAAACCTAGAACGATCTTGTTTACCCCAATGTTGGGCCATTCGACTAGTAACAAGATAATTCAATATATTTGCATACCAAGGTGATTCGGAAACAGAGAACAATTGTTCATCAGGAAAGCTGTCCCTTATATGAAGGGAATCATCAGGGGAACTAACAATTAGCCTAGAAAAGTGGTCTGCTACTACATTTTCTGCACCCTTTTTGTCTCTAATGTCTGGACAAAATTCTTGTAATAAAAGGATCCACCTAATCAATCTAGGTTTGGTATCCTTTTTAGACAAAAGGTATTTCAAAGCAGCATGATCAGTATAGATTACGATCTTAGAACCTAATAGGTAGGATCTAAACTTGTCTAAGGCAAACACAATGGCCAACAGTTCCTTCTCTGTAGTGGTATAGTTCAACTGGGCATCATTCAGAGTTTTGCTAGAATAGTAAATCACATGAAGTAATTTGTTTTCTCGCTGACCTAGCACAACACCAATAGCATAATCTGAAGCATCGCACATGATCTCAAAGGGTAGATTCCAGTTGGGTGCCTGGATTATGGGGGCGATAGTGAGTAAAGTCTTAAGCTTCTCAAAAGCCTCTAAACAAGCATCATCAAAGACAAACTTAGCATCTTTTGCAAGCAAATTGCAAAGAGGTCTAGAAATCAAGCTAAAATACTTAATAAATCGACGATAAAAGCCAGCATGCCCTAAGAATGACCTAATATCTCTTACGGTTTTTGGGACCGGCAAAGTTTTAACAAGGTCAACTTTGGCTCTATCTACCTCTATACCCTTCGAAGACACGATATGCCCTAGAACGATTCTTGAACGAACCATGAAATGACATTTCTCCCAATTAAGCACTAAATTATTTTCCTTACACCTAGTCAAAACTAATGACAAATGATGCAAGCACTCATCGAAAGATGAACCAAACACTGAAAAATCATCTATAAAGACCTCTAAGAACCGTTCTACCATGTCAGAAAATATGCTCAACATACAACGCTGAAAGGTCGCAGGGGAATTACATAGCCCAAAAGGTATGCGTCTATACGCAAAGGTAACAAAGGGACAGGTAAAAGTGGTTTTATCTTGGTCTTCTGGGGTAATATGAACCTGATTATAGCCGCAGAATCCATCTAAAAAGCAAAAATGGCTACGACCAGCTAATCTCTCTAGCATTTGGTCGATGAAGGGAAGGGGAAAGTGGTCCATCCTAGTGACCTTGTTCAATTTTCTATAGTCAATTCAAACACGCCAACCCGTGGTCATTCGGGTTGGGATTAACTCATTGTTATCATTCTGGACTGCAGTAATACAGGATTTCTTGGGAACAACCTGAACGGGGCTGACCCACTTACTGTCTGAAATGGGGTAGATAATACGTGCATCTAACAGCTTCAGAACCTCGGTTCGAACTACTTCTTTCATATTAGGTTTCAGTCGACGTTGCATCTCCCTAAAAGGTTTGGTATCTTCCTCTAAATAGATCTGATGCATACAAACAGTAGGACTTATACCCTTAATGTCTGCTATGGTCCACCCTAAAGCTTCCTTGTTATTTTGAAGGACGGTTACTAGCCTACTTTCCTGATCTCTATCCAAGTCGGATGCTATAATCACAGGTAAAGTTTCAGATGGGCCTAAAAACACATACTTCAAGGTATCTGGTAATGGTTTAAGGTCCAATTTAGGAGGCTTTTCCAACGAAGGAACTAGGGTAGACTCAGAAACGGGTAGAGGTTCGAACTTAGGTTTCCATCCATTACTAGTGTCTATCAAAGGGGTTGAATTTAACAAAGTGTTCACTTTATTAATCACATCATCATCATCAAAATCAATCCCAAAGTGAGCTAGGCATTTATCTAATGGATCTTCCATCAAAGTGTTTGGTAATGACTCCTCGACTAATGTTCCTATCATGTTCACCTATTCTATGCTCGAGTCATCTAGTTCAGAGGGTAGCTTACTAATATGAAAGACCTTCAGCTCAATAATCATATTACCAAAAGACAAATTCATAATACCAGTTCGACAGTTAATGATCGCATTGGATGAAGCTAAAAATGGGCGACCTAAAATTACCGGTATCTGGTTCTCTAGGTCAGGGACAGGTTGGGTATCTAGGATAACAAAATCCACTGGATAAATAAACTTGTAGACCTCTATGAGAACATCCTCAATCATACCCCGAGGAATTTTAACGGACCTATCAGCTAACTGAAGAGTCATCTGGGTAGGTTTCATCTCACCAAGTCCTAGCTTAAGGTACACATGGTATGGGAGTAAGTTCACACTGGCTCCTAAGTCAAGCAACGCTTTCTCAACACGGTATATACCTATTGTGCAAGCAATGGTAGGGGACCCTGGGTCTTTGTACTTAGGAGTAGTGGTATTTTGAATAATAGAAATCATGTGACTAGCTAGGAAGGCTTTCTTTTGAACACTAAGCTTACGCTTTCGTGTACACAAGTCCTTAAGAAACTTGGCATAAGCGGGAATCTGCTTAATCGCATCCAACAATGGTAGGTTGATAGTTACCTGTTTAGAAACCTCCAATATATCATAAAAAATTGGACTTCCTCTTAGTTGGAACTAGCAGCTTGGGGAAAGGGGCTATAGGAACAAATCCGGACTCAACAGGACCCTCATTGGTCTCATTAGAGACTCTATCAGTCTCCTCATCATTTTCTGGCTCAGCAGGGTGAACTACAACATGTTCACTATCAGGCATGGTTACCTTGTTGTCTACCACTCTACCACTCCTAAGGGTTTTAATAGCATTCACATGTTCTGATGGTCTTCCACCTACTTCATGAACTCCTCTAGGATTGGGTTGAGTTTGACTAGGAAACTTACCTTTTTCCCTCAAAGATTCATTTATATGACTAACCTGGGTTTTCAACTCGGAAATAGCCTGAGAGTTAGCATAACCTATACTCTTATTTTCTTTTATCCCTTGCGCAACCATTTGGTTGATCTTTTCAGATCTTTTAATAAACGAGGCGAGAGTCTCTTCTAAACTTGTGATCTTTTTATCCGAATGGTTCTGGAACTGGGCTTGACCTAAAGAGTTCTTAGCATAACCAAAACCTGAGGGAGGTTGAGAATTACTAGACTGTCCTTGATTCTGGCCCTTAGACCAAGAAAAATTAGGATGGTTTCTCCAACCAGGGTTGTAGGTCTCTGAGTATGGGTCAAACTTTTTCCGGTTCTCAAACCTAGCATTGTTATAGACAGCATGGGCTTGTTCTTCACTAACATGACCTTCCCAAAATGAGTTATCGGGCTCTATTCCACAACTAGAGACTTGAGATGCTTTATTAGGTTCAACAAGGGACCTATTTTTAGACTAACCCATTTCCAAAGCTTCTAACCTTCTAGACAAAGCAGCAAACTTAGCATCTGACTCGAAGCTTGTATCTACCACATTGGTGCTACTTCTATTGACCAAGAGTCTTTTAGGGGGTTCAACACAAGGCTCCCACTGTTGAGATTTTTCAGCGATAGTTCCTAAGAAGGTAAAAGCATCATCAACAGTTTTATTAGTGAACTCACCCGCGCACATAGACTCGACCATGGATTTAGTTAAAT
This sequence comes from Papaver bracteatum, assembly GCA_023529315.1. Lineage (NCBI taxonomy): Eukaryota > Viridiplantae > Streptophyta > Magnoliopsida > Ranunculales > Papaveraceae > Papaver > Papaver bracteatum. Next base: position 1,031,162 of record JAJJWX010005092.1, read on the forward strand.
AGTCTAGACCATTATAAATAATCTCCACAAGTTTCATCTTATCAAATACATGGTGAGGACACTGGGATAGGAGATCATTGAATCTTTATAAAAACCTATAAAGAGATTCTCCCTCTTGTTGCACACTAGCACTAATTTTCTGCCTAACAGCTGCAGTTTTATGCTTAGGGTATAATTTCATATAGAAAGCTGCAATCAGTTCCTGCCATGTTTCAATGGATTTAGATGGTAGGTTGTTAAGCCAGGTCTTGGCTTTATCTCTCAAGGAAAAGGGAAACATCTTAAGTTTCAAGACTTCATCGTAATGTCTTTTATTCTAACAGTCCCACAAATTTCCTCAAAGTCCCTAATATGAAAATAAGGGTTCTCATCATATTTTCCTAAGAATATAGGGATCATCTGAAGAATACTAGGTTTTATCTCGAAATTAGCCGTATTGGCTGGCAATTTAATGCACGAAGATCGGTTGGCCCTAGTTGGGAACATATAATCTTTCAAAGTAGTCATTGCTGGCACAGCTGACGTACTAGGGGTACTTTCCTCACAAACAGACAGATTCTCAAAACTGAAGTTTCCAAAAACGGGGCTCTCAAAAGAAGAGTCTTCGAGCTCCCCGCCTTCACAGGAAAAACTACTAGGTTTGTCACTAATCAAATGACCTAGAGTGTTTCTTTTCCAAGCCCGTTATCTAATGACCTCGGGCATACACTAGAAAAACAAAATAAAAATAAAAAGGAAGGGAGGGAGGTTCTAAGCACACACAAAGCAGGCTGACTCCACCAAAGCAAACCTAAATTTTTCTAGCAAACAAAAAGCATGATGTCTCCACTTAGATTGTTTCTAGACCAGCTTCTATGCTTTCAAAAAGGAATTCGTTACAATCTGAGCAAACCTCTCTGGAATCAATCTGTGTTTAAGTAAGTTGAATAGAGGCGAGGGAAGCTACTGGAGCTTTGATACCCAAGGCCTCACCGCATTACAGGGCGGCGCAGTCACGCATTCAACTCACAGAAACAATCATGAACTTCGAAGAATTCTCAAAAGAGTAACCAATATTTTTCGAACGAGTTTCCTATTAAGCTCGTTACCCTATCGGTCTCGTTCTATTCCAAATTTTAAGGCTTAGGTTCGCGTTAAGTTTCGTTTTCCTAAGGCGGGAAAGAAGGGAACTGTGATGAAATCCGAACCCTTATCTTGTATGGCCAGTCCTTTCCCTTTACTAGGAATTTAAAACAACCGTTTTCAGTTCCTCGACATATATGCAAACGAAGGAATACAGTAACTCGCTAATAGGGGATTCGCGAGTGTTTCGACAAACTTACCTCCCGTACCAGACGGGGGATGAACCGTTGTAGTCGACTCGGGCCACGACTCCTATGTCGTGTACAAACCCGAGGGGCCGAGGTGATATCGTAATCACCGTACTTCTCTGCAAACAATTTAATATTTAAACTACCCTTCCGTAGGGTTTAAAAAATAAAATAATGTCCAAATGTCCAAGTCCAAAGTCCAAAAAAAAATAAAGTGCAAAAGAAAAAGAAAATTACAAGAATAGAGAAATCCTAATACAATCTAAAAAAAATAAATATATAAACTCTCTCTTTTTTTTTTCTCTCTTTTTATTAAAAAAAAAAAATCTTCTTCTTTCGCTCCTTTCGTTTTGTCTTTAACTCCAAATCTTTAAGTATTCACCAAAAGCTTTGGCAAATTTTTCTTTCGCTCCAAATTCCAAAATCTGTAGTAAAAAGACAAAAACAAAAACATAAAGAAGAACAAATAAAATAAAAACCTAAAAAAAGAAAGAATAAAAATCTAAAAACTCTAGCCTAAAGACAAGCTCCGTGTCGATGGCGCCAAAAATTGGTGTGATTTTCAATTGAAGTTGTAGTAAAGAGTTCGTTTAGGCTTGTGAAGGGAATGATTTCTAGACTTAGTAGAACTTAAAAATATAGAAAACTTAACTCAAAATTGATTTCAAGTAATTGGAAAATAACCAAGACACTAGAATCCACTATTACACATGAATGATGTCAAATATTTCATAACTCTAATTATCCTTTTAATCCTTTATTTCTATCCACAAATAATCAAACATATTCTCAAAAATTAATTGTATTCCCTAAGCATAGATTATCTAACCAAAGCATAACCTATCTAATTGAATCACAACTAATGAAGAAAATTATGTAAACTTTTAAGAACTCTGCAAAAGCAGTGATTGAGTGAATTATAATTAAATATTAGAGAAAATAAAATAGTCACCCATTGTTCATGTGTGAATAGCTCCGTCCATTGCGTTGGTTACGAGAGAATTAACCGCTCATCATGTTGGAAACACGCTCAAAAGTTGATTTCATTTATGCTCAAAGGGTTACAAATGATGAATAAGGGAGAATTATAATAAAAACAGGCTTTGCAACGCTTATAACTGTTGCAAAAACCGTTACAAAGAGCCGTATTGTTGCTGTTGCGTTTTTAAGTCTGCCTGTAAACTGCGACCCACAGAATGAGTCGCTGTCACTGTTCAAAAATGGCTGCTGGTGCAGGTCCGTTCTTCGTGTTCTTCAGTTTTGCAGCAGCAGAATGGCAGCTTTGCAAATTTGATTTTTCGCTCTGTGGTGCTCTTTTTCTCTCCAAATCTCTCCGTCCCCCTTGTACGCATCCCCTACTCCTATTTTATACTCAACATGACAAAGAGATCATGCGTAATAACTCTCGAAAATCTCCATAATTCCGGCAGTAAAGAAAATATTCCCAAAATATTTTCTTTCCTTTTTGCTTCATCCATTCTTCCGCAGCTGTCCAACCTTCCTTATATTTTCTTTTACACGCTCCTGGTTGTTGCTCGAGTCAACAAACATGCACAGCACACGTTCAAAACTCTCTAAACTCATGCAAACCCGTGAAAAGCTTTTCTCGTGCACAAGTTGCCCTGATTTCTTCTCGTGAGTTATCTAGCCAATTTGAACCAATTCCGACGACCATACCATGCCTGTGATGCCAAAAAAAATCTTCCCAAACGATTTCAGTCGTTGAATCTCACTGCAACAAGCTCAAATTCGCAACCCTAGTTCTGCAGAAGTGTGAATATTTTCCCGCCAAAACCAAAATTCAAACTGTTGAAGATGGTGTGCCCTGTTCCAAAACACGGGCGCCTTTAACAGTTGGGGTGCCCTGAGGTGCCCCTTATCCAAATTGAGGATGCCTTTAGTAATTTCTCCGGGGGTCCAAAAAAACACTTTTCAAGCAACTTTTTTCTCACAAGTGTATTTCTCCAAAAACACCTACACAAACATAAAAACACCAAAATTAGTACAAAAATCGAGACTAACAATAGAGACGCTGAGGACAATTCAGACACAAAAATGTGTCTATCAAGTGCCCTTGCCACGACCCCGTCCAAGCCCTCGCTCCATCATCGCGGCCCCACCACGCCTAGTCGCCCCTGCATGTTTCACCATGTCACTGCCGCAGCCAGGACCACGCCACCCCTTGGCCCCTCAAGCCAAGCCGTCCACTTGCTTTTCCTTCCACAACCGCGCCCCCCTTGCCCTGGAGGTGTACGACCAGACCAAGATGGTAACTTTCTCCTCACAAATCCACGGTCTACATTACTAGTACAACTTACGCAGTGACGCCAACACGGGAAGCCAAAAATCTCTTTACCACTTCAAATGTTAGTCGGATTCTCCTGACCATCTTCGCAATGATTTACATCTTGATTCCGTCCTCGTCTGTCACCATCATATGCTTACCTCACAACAAGGCTCCTGTTCCGTGCTAAGCAGGGGACTTAATGTTGATGGTGGTTTTTAGCTTAGGGTTAAAATCATAAGACACTAAACCCTTGCAGATAGTAATGTCACAACATTTAAAGCAACAAGCATTTACTAGGCACATTTACTGAAATCTTTAATGTGTCTCTAAAATAATTACCCGGGTATATTTTTCAAATTAGGGTTACGACGAGCCAAACCCTAATTCCCACGTATGCCAATGGAAAATCATGCTAGACACACTAACCGCACCAAAGCATGCCAACCATGCTAGCCGCACCTTTGTGCCAATGACAAATCATGGCAGCCACACTAACCGCGCCAAAGCTTGCCATCCATGCTAGCCGCACCTATGTGCCAATGGAAAATCATGCCATCCACACTAATCGCGCCAAAGCATGCCAACCATGTTAGCTGCACCTCTGTTCCAATATCAAATCATGCCAGGGACACCGACCGCGCCAAGGCATGCCAACCATGCTTGACGCACCTCTGTGCCAATGGAAAATCATGCCAGCCACACTAACCGCGCCAAAGCATGCCAACCATGATAGACGCACCTCTGTGCCAATGGAAAATCACGCCAGCCACACCGATCGCGCCAAGGCATGCTAACCATGATAGCCGCACCTCTGTGCCAATGGAAAATCATGCCAGCCACGCCGATCGCGCCATTCCAAACACGTCTCTCCATGGCCCCTCATGCCGTGACACCATGCTGGCCTTTCCCATGCGACTACTAAAGTGAAGGCGTGCAACAATCAACGGTTTCCCTTCAATCCCAGGAGAAAATCCTGACCGTCTACAGTCAACTCACGACCTTTGGCCCAAAACCCTAGATTGGTCACGCACCTAGCCAAAGCTAGCTACGCCGACTGCGCCCTGCCAAACACGTCTCGACATGGCCCCTCATGCCGCGCCACCATGATGGCCTTCCCCATGCGGCTACCAAAGTGAAGGCGTGCAACAATCAACGGTTTCCCTTCAATCCCAGGAGCAAATCCTGTCCGTCTAAGGTCCCCTCACGACCTTTGGACCAAAACCTAGCTTGGTCACGCACCTAGCCAAAGCTAGCCACGCCGACCGTGCCATACCAAGCACGTCTCGCCATGGCATCTCATGTCGCGCCACCATGATGGCCTTCCCCATGCAGCTACCAAAGTGAAGGCGTGCAACAATCAACGGTTGCCCTTCAATCCCATGAGCAAATCCTGGCCATCTAAGGTCCCCTCACGACCTTTAGCCCAAAACCCTAGCTTGGTCACGCACCTAGCCCAAGCTAGTCACGCCATGCGCCCATGGATACCCCTTGGCCCCACATGACAAGCTAAAACCGCACCTAGCCCAAGCTAGTCACGCCATGCACCCATGGCTACCCCTTCGCCCCACATGCCAATCCAAACCAAACCTAGCCAAGCTAGCCGCGCCATGCGAAACATACTTTTCCTTGGCCCTATCCATGCTAGTCACGTCATGACTAGCCAAGAGCCCTTGCCTTAGCCCTAGCCATGCCATACGACCATGGCAAACCCTTGGCCCCACATGCCAAGCTAAACCAAACCTAGCCAAGCTAGTCGCGCCATGCCAAACGCACTTTGCCTTGGCCCTAGCCATGCTAGTCACGTCATTCCTATCCAATCTACCTTGCTTTGTCCCTAGCCTTGCCAAACCCTTGGCCCCATATGCCAAGACAAACCAAACCTAGCCAAGATAGCCGCGCCATGCCAAACACACTTTGCCTTGGCCCTATCCATGCTAGTCACGTCATGCCAAGCCAAGCGCCCTCGCCTTGTCCCTATCCATGCCATACGCCCATGGCGAACCCTTGGCCCCTCATGCCAAGTATAAATATACCCTATCCATGCCACCCTGTTGGACCTCACTACGCGGCTACCAAAACGAAGGCGTGCAACGATCAACGTTTGACCCTCCTCTCAAGATGCAACATCTCGACCATCGAAGGTCACTAGGCTATCAAGTTCCCCGAGCTCGACTTGCCAATCCACAACAACGTGTTACATGTTTTCCAAAAAACATTTGAGACATCAACACAACTGGGGGATTATCTTTGGGTATTGGTTTGGTGGTCTACAACGTGCGGTGTACACTACGCCCATCATAAGGAAGTGTCATAAGGTGAGGCGCCTAGTAAATACGGGAGTTATATGGGAAACGTTCATGGGACATAAAGTCGTGAGTTAATAACCTTATGGAAACATCAATTCCATAACGTTAACAGTTTCATGCTTTAACCACTTTATAGAACATCAAGTCCATGCATACGGTTACCACCTTCTCCCATTTACTTCCCCACTCCTTAATGAGACAAGGGTACGTTTCTACCTCGACTTGTATAAATAGGTCTTACCTATTTCCCTTTGTACAACAAGTTCATTCGGACCAGACAACACTCAGAAATACTTACCTGCTAGCTCTCCTCGTGAGCTCTCTTACTTTTCTGATAAAAAGTCATAGAAACCCAACTGTTCTTCCAGAATCAACTATTCTGGTCTCACCACTCTCCTTGCTTCCCTCCCCAAAACCATCCCATTCTCCTCCTCTTTGTGACCGAAGAAAGTCTAGAACGACCATTTCTTGGTTTAGTCCGGACTTGTACAGATTGATCTCTCGAATATAAAGTACTCCCTTGCAGTACATTATTTAGGGTTTAAATTGTTTCTCACTTTCACACCCGCAATTATCAAAACCAGCAGAAACCATTTTCACCTATAAGCACTTACCTTTAGGGGGAGTATTAGCTTTTTTATTATAATATCAACAGCGGTATTTGTGGATTGAATGTTGTTTATGGGTAAAAACTACTTCTGCTGGTTTTGGTAATTTGGGGTGTGTGGATGAGAAGTGAATCTAAACCCTAAACAAATGCACCGCACGGGAGTGCTTTTGATTCGAGAGATCAATCTATACAATTCTGGCCTAAACCAAGAAATGGTCGTTCCATACTTGTTTCGGTCACAAAGTGAAGGAGATGGGTTTTATCTTAAGGAGGGAAGCGAAGAAGGTGTTGAGATTGTGAAGGTGTAGACTTGTTTATGACTTGTAACAGAAAAGGTGAGAAGGCTTACGAATAATGCAAGCAGGATCTGGGTGTTTGAATACGTTGTGTATTAACACTTGGTTTTTGTGTTGTGTTCTCTGTCTTGGAAATAGGGAGGAGAACCTATTTATATAAGTCATTTGAGCCTCATTCACGTCTCTCATAGGAAGTGGAGTGATAGAGTAGTGTAGTTGTGTTTTGGTGCCACACGATTAGTCCACTTCTCCCATCATCACAAACCGTCCATGTCTTCCTGACACGTTCTTGTGATGGCGCATTGCACGCTGTAAACCGCCAAACCAATACCCCAGTATGTATCCCCCAGTTTATGACATGATTGATGTCTCGTGGATCGTGGGACCCACAAAAGGTAGCATGTAATGCTAGTTAAATAACTAAGTTATTTAGGAAGTCGATACTTGTAAAGTATCGTGTGTATTCTATGCATATTATGCATCGAATGTATTCGGCATATATGAAGCATCGTTGTTTAGCATTATGCCCTGCCTACTTCATGTGATAGTTTGGAGGCTGCGCTAGCAAGCCTTCCCTTGGCCGACCACATGGTGTGGTATAGTGGCAGACGGTGATCACGGTGATACCTCACTAGTCACCTAACTCCTATCCTATGCCGTTCGTCCAGGCTGGCGAAGTTGGAAGGATGAGATGACTTGCGACCCACATCTGCGACCATCGGATTAGGGTTTAGGAAGTGCGTGAGTGCGCTCTTTCATCTTGGTCGAATCCAAGCCTGGGAGACGTTTCATGGAGGACCGATCAGGCATGCGTGTAGACGACATGATGATGTCCATGTCCATGCTTCACTGTCCCACGAAGGTTTGATCTAAGCCACTCAAACTTACCGGTGAAGTTGAGTGGATGAGATCGATTTGCGACGGAAATCCTATGCCGCAAAGGATTCCTAAAGGGGCGCGGTATGCCACCTTCAAGGCGCATGTTTCGAGACCACCAAGCTTGGTCGATCTCAGCCGATTGGTCCGGCGTGTAGGTGGTAGGCTGATATTCACGCATATACCTGACTGTCCCATGGAAACGTGATCTAAGCCACTCAATTTGTTTGGCGAAGTTGAGTGGTCGAGATCAGTTTATGATTTGGGAAGTGTGACCACGCTAGTTTGGGCGTGCAATTTTCAGAAACCAGGCATGGTATGCCTTGGTCGGTCAGGTGAGGAGATAGATGGGTCTATGGTGATCATGTTGATGCTCACTGGACCTGTTCAGTTGTCTCCTAAGCCCTTCATTCGATCAGGAGAAATCGTACGCTCGTGATCGTTACAAACCCTAATTAGGGTTTTGGCCGTCCGTGCGTCATACTTGGTTTTGTGCACACGAATTGGGACAACCAACCATGGTTGGTCCTGACCGACTAGTCATGTGTGTAGACGGGCCTACGGTAATTGTGTTGACATGCTTCAGGCCCTTTGAATCTACATCTATACCCTCCATCTATGCCTGCGAAGATGGATGGTTGAGTTCATTTTGTGACACATATAATGTGCCACAAACCCTAATTTAGGGTGTCTTGTCCATTCTGCTTGGTTTGGACGGTTTGGAAATCTATGCCACCCCTTTTGGGGAGGCTGACCATGCGGGGCCCGCGTTGGGTTGGCAGTGAATATTCCAATACCTGCTTGGGGGTATTGAATTCGATCTAGGCCATCCAATCATGTTGGTGAAGTTGGATGATCGTGATCATTTCTAGACTGCTATGGACGGTCTAGATGCTCAATCGGGCTAGTATAACACACCGAGAGTTATATGCTCAATCGGGCTAGTATAACACACCGAGAGTTATATGCTCAATCGGGCTAGTATAACACACCGAGAGTTACATGCTCAATCGGTCTAGTATAACACACCGAGAGTTACAGCCTGTACGGGAATTTCGGGCATGCCTCACTGTTGGTACTTGGATATTTATGATACTCTGCTGCGAGTAACAATCAGTCATCATGCCGCACCAATAATAAGAGTCCTGCTAGGAACATCACAGGAAATACAAGGCATTTTATGCATTAATCAATAATGCTAAAATTCACAGAATATTCGGGGGATTGTTGCTACATGCTCCATTCTAGGTGAATTAGTAAAGTGAAGAATTATTCATCACTTATAAAATAATCTCATCCTCTGCAGGATGGTTACACAAAAAAATTGGTTTTATAACTTTAGCCCTGAACTAAAATCCACCATCAACAAATGTATACAGGTTATTATGCGGTTGAAACTTGGAATCAAGCGTATATATGTATAATGAATTCTTGTAATTTTTTTATCCATATGATGTAAGAGTTTTGTCACTAAAATTGACAAAAGGGGAGATTGTTAGAGCATAGCTCGGTTGAACCCACCAAGCGCTGGTATGTCAAGTTTAGTTATCATATTTTAGTGAACAAAAACTCATTTAAAGAGTCGCTGGATTATTTACTAGAGTCAACTTCGTATAGGTTAGCTAGACGGTTATTATGATATGAGACATACAAGTATTACTCGAAGACTTGAAGAATGTGAAGAAGTAAGAACTACAACGATGACATCATCCTTCCTTTTGAGGTTAGTAATAATTTGACTTGAACTGTTTCATTCCTAACGTATCTTTCATGTCGTGCTATATTGAAAACATAATTGCGAAGCTGTGAATGATTATACTCTAGTTAGACGTAGTATTAAGTAATTATAATACGAAGTATAACACCTATCTTTTGAACTTTGTATATAATACATCGACGTAATCATATGAATTCTATTGTGATTATGTGTGGGTATGGGTGAATATTTCGTCCTAGGAAAAAATGTTTGACATTCATTTAAAGGAAGTACAATTCATAAACTTGTTTTGTGAATCGAAAGGAAAATCGCTAGGCTTATTGGTATTGGTATTCATTGCAAATATTTGGATTACCAATATGTGTGTTTAGTATAACCGCTCATAACTTGTTTATGTATCTTGGTAAAACTATTCACAATGCCCGACTTATGTATTGATATGACTTTTATTAGTGAAACCAATCTTAAGTAATCACCTGAGATGGTATGATCGATATTTTTAATTGGTGTGACCATTCCTAGTCATTGGGTAACCGATACTAGAACTTGGTGGGACTAATCATAAGATATGTAATCGATCCTTGTAGTAGGTTAACAAGTTTTAGTAATTGGTGTAACTGATCCTATAACTTGTGCAACTAATCACAAGTAAGTACCATAAATAGTGGTAACCGATCCTGGTACTTAGTTAACAAAGTTTTGGAAACTATTGTGACCGATCCTAGTAGCCACTTGGAGGTAGAACCGAACTTTGTGTTTGGTAGAACTGTTAAACCTGTGAATGGTGATTGAATATTTTTGATCAATCATATAGTTCTTGGAAATCAGATGAACCAATTTTAAACTCGTTTGGAGGTGTGGCAAATCGGTTCCAAGATTGTAAATATGAAAAAATATTTACAAAGTAAAGATGTCGACATACTTTGAACATGTGCAATAATTCTTATCTATTATTGTTCAAAGATATTCCTTAATAACTAAAAGAGAATCCCGGATCGAAATAAATTGAGAATCTTTTAATTAAGGTTTTTAGTTTTATATGCTTTTAATTTCCAGCAATTAAATGCATATCTTTAGAAAATAAAAAATTGGTAATGTACATTTACTAATTGGAGATTTTCTACTGAGATTTCGGTCAATATTTAGACAGAGCATTTCCAGGAATTATGAAAACCTATTTGGGTGTTTATTGCATATCTTTGAGAATATTCGGTTTTGGAAATTCCTTGGTGTCCAAACTTCCTTTGTCTATAAATATTGAAGTTTGCATTTCGAGAAAACTAATCCTCAGAGCCAGCAAAACTACCTAGTTGTGTTGTTACTGGTGGAGTCGTCTATTCGGAGAGGAAAGTAACCTAATTAGGCGAAATCTCTTACGACCGCTCGTTTTAAAGACTTCATTGGGATTGAGAAGCTCTACGACTACCGTTGGTGGGAAACTAGATAATTGCAGTTTATTATTAGTTTTCGATTGATTTGATTGACTAACGATTGTTGAACTTTGATTGCACCTAGTTTGTTTATGCTTGAGAATCTTCTCTTCTGATATAATATTCACTCAAACTAGATTGAAGTATCGACGGGGATCTTTAGAAATGTTTGTAGATCTAAAGACGTCTTGTGATAATCCATCGTTAATAGACTCCGTTCTGTGTGTATTGATCACAAGATATTAAAGTTATTTGTGTGCAGGTGTTTATTGAAGATCTAAGAAGATTTGAAAACAAAGAAGATTTCTTATTCGAGTTCATAATCTTCGGTGTGCACAAAACTTGATCGGCTGGGGATCCAACTATAATTGGTTTATATTTTGATAAATTGGATTGATTAGTTGCGTAGATCGGCATTAATACATTTCTTTGTGATTCATAGTATTGATTGCATAGTCAAAATAATTACTTTGGTAGTTATTGAATAGATTGATCTAAGAACCCGACAAAGGAGTTTATTGGTTAAATGGAAGAGCCTTTTGTCAAACTCATATCACGTTGTTTGAAAAGAGTTGTTACCGAACAGATTTGTTGTTCCTTTACTATTTGGAATACGAACCTAAGGAATTGTTCCAAGTGCATGACTTATTACAAGTTGGAGGTGCAGGGATATTGAGGAAACTAGGTGAACTATAGGTTAAGTTGATTGGTCTCAACTATACGAAGTTGGTTTAGATTTTGTATGGCGGCTTAATTCTGAAAATTTTCAATTATGGACAAGGTCCAGGGTTTTTTCTGCATTTGTGGTTTCCTCGTTAACAAAATATTGCTGTATCTTTTACTTTTCTATTTCTGCAATTATAATTGATTTATTATAATTATAAGTAAAATACACAAACATTAATTCATAATTACTTGATAGCAATCCTATAGTGTTTGGTTAAGTCTGAACCTATTATCAAGTAATCATACTTCGTTGTTATTGTTAGAGCATAGCTCGGTTGAACCCACCAAGCGTTGGTATGTCAAGTTTGGTTGTCATATTTTAGTGAACCAAAACTCATTTAAGAGTCGCTTGATTATATGTTCTAGAGTCAACTTCGTATAGGTTAGCTTGAAAGTATTAGGATGAGACACTACAAGTATTACGAAGACTTGAATAAGTGAAGAAGTACGGAGCTACAACCACAACATCATCCTTCCACTTGAGGTTAGTGATATTTGACTTGAACGATTTCATTTCCTAACGTATCTATCAAGTCGTGCATATTGAAAACATAAAATTGCGAAGCATGAACACTCTAGATAGACATAGTATTAAGGAATACAATATGAGGTTTATTGCTTAACCATTAAACTTTGTATATAAGACATCAACATAATCGTATGAATGCTATTGTGATTATGTATGGGTATGAGGTGAGGATTTCATCCTAGGAAACAATGTTTTTACATGTGTTTTAAGGAAGTAAGTTCATGATCTTATGTTGTGAACCGAAGAGGAAATCGTCAGGAGTTATTGGGGATGTTCTTCATTGCATATCTTATGAATGACCAATATGTGTGATTAGTATAACCGCTCATGACTTGGTTGTGTTATTGGTAAAACTATTCACATGAGGCCTGACTTATGTATTGGTATGACTTTATTAGTGAAGCCTATCTTAAGTAATCACCTGGGGTATGATCGAGTTTGTGTGTGTAAGACCTAACACTGGGTAAATGGGAACCGATCCTAGTAATAGGTGCAACACATACAAAGGGGAATCGATCCTTGTATGAGGTGCAACAAGTTTTATAGTAGAAAGGGGAACCGATCCTATGAACATGTGTGTAGGTACTGAATATCGCAAGATAATAGTTCACGAGTATCGTAATAAATAAAGGAGAAAAGAGTTATAAAATGATACGATGATAGAAGTAGCGCGGAGAAATATGAAGTTTTGCGAGGATGAAGTAATTTTTGAGTATGAATTGCGATACTTCGCAATTCATATACAGCTGTATAAGTTTTACTATAAATAGGAGTTCAAATGTAAAATTCGAGAGGTTCTTTTAGTGAGTGTTAGAAAATATCTTAGGAAAGAGAATAGAGAATTTTGTAACTATTCTACTTCCATTTAGATATTTCTTTGTAATCAATTGAGAACATTAATAAGAAAATTGGTATTCATTATCAAGAACTTCTTGAGTTTTTACTAATTCTATTGAGGGTGTAGTTGTAGGTTATTCTGCAACTACATAATTGGCGCTAGAAACAGGGAGAGAAAGAATTCATGTACCAGAAAAATGACAAGAAGAAGAAACACATCAGAACCATTAACTGAAGTAAGAAGAAGTGTAAGACTTGCAGGAGGAGAAGCAAATATAACAGGAGAACCTAGTAGAAGAAGAAGTAATCGAAGAAATCAAGCTCAACAAATAATAGATCATGATCAAGTGAGTATACACACTTGGAGAACTAATACACCAGAAGAAGGAGATAGAGAACCACAAATCATAGAAAATGGGAGGTTCATGGGAGGAACAATTCTTGAAAGAGAAAGGGAGATGTTAGAAACATTAAGACAAGGAATCCAAAAAGAACGAATGATCGAAGCTGAAGAACGTGCCAATTTAACAAGACAGAATCAAGAATTGAGAATGGAAAATGAGATACTACAAAGAAGGAAATCTCAAAGTGTTGCAAGATCAAATGTTAGAACAGAAAGAGAAGGACAAAATTCACCGATAATCAATAATGAAAATAATATGCAAGAACAAACGCAGAATCAAGGTGAAAGAAATCAAGAGAATCGTTTCATTTTAATACCAAACCACGAACAAAGCATGGGGAATTTGCGAACTAGACCAAATCCTAGAGAAAACAATCAAAATCGAGAGGAAGAACAACAACTTATGGAAGAAACTGAGAGACAACAAGCAATACATCAAAACAATCACGAGAATGGAGTAAGAAGACATGAAGAGGCTCGTAACAAAAAAAATGTTGAGTATGAAAGAATTAAGAGAAGAATTGTAAACCAACAAACGGAAGTGGATAGGAATGAACCAAATTCTCGAATCAGAGTACAAGCAAATCGAGGAGAAATAAATCACATAAGAAGGAGAAATGAAGAAGAAGAAATTCCTGATATTCGCATGAGAAGAATGAGAAGAATAGAAAGGGAAGAACAAGAATTCCAAGATGCTATGCAACTGAACAATTATGATAATTTAGAAAGAAGATATTTGCAAAATTATACAAATGAAAACATTAATGAAGAATATGATAGAATGCGAAGAATCGCAAGGGAGGAAGCGCAAGAACGTAGAAGAAGAGAAGCTGCATTAAAAAGACCAATGGATGAGAATTCTGAGGCAAATGCACGAATCTTTCGAGAATTAGCAGAAATGAGAGGGATGATAAACAATAGAAGAGGAGGAGATAGAAGGCAATTAGATGAAGCAATAGAAGAAGTCTGCGAGGACTCCATTTGCTAGAGAAGTACAATTGGGAGGAATTCCACCAAAATGCAATTTGCCCACACTTACCAAGTATCTTTGATGGGACTTCATGTGCTATTCAGCACATTAAAGCATACATAAGATGCATGTTACAATGGGAGAATCATGATGCTGTGTTATGCAAGTATTTCGCATCAAGTTTAAACAGGGGAAGCTTTAAAGTGGTTCAAGGACTCCTAAAAACACTATTACGTCATTGGTCATTTGCAAGCAACTTTCCTTGGAGCATATATCACAAATCATTCTTCACGGCTTGGTATTGAAGATGTATTTGGTTTAAAACAAAGAGTGGGTGAAAGTTTGAAGCATTTGGTAAGACGATGGAAGACTATGTGCGGTGATATGGCGGGTATGCGTGGATGAGAGATACTTGATTTTGTCCTTCATAAATGCGATGTTCGCAAATCGAACAATTATATGTTCAAATCTTCAGAAGAAAGAATTCCATAATGATGACAGAGTTACGAGAATTGCAGGAAGAATACATTACATTAGAAGAAAAGCAAAACAGTATGGAGTCATATCCAGTAACAAACACTAGCAATCAAGAGGGAGGAGCAAATTTACTTCCCAAAATAATCAATGTAGTAGCAGGTACTTTGCAAACATCCTCACAAACTTCTTCGCAAATTTCAGAAGAAAAGAAAATCAATGATAGCCAGCTAAAGATGGTAGCAATGGGCAGTAGAGATCAAGAAGAGTATGATAGAGAGAAGAATTTCTATAATAGAATAGGAAATAACCAAATTCCAAGACTAGATCAACAACAAGAAAATTATGGGGGACAAAGGCAAAATTATTTTGGACAAAGGAACCAGAGACAAAATTATAACAACGGTCAAGGAGGTCAAAGAATGGTAAGGGAAGAGATAAAGTTACCACCTTTGAATACAAGTGTAGAAAAGATATGGCAAGCAATTATCCTGGTAGAGAATATACCAACTCCATGGAACATGGGAAAGGAACCACCAATGGGTCCAAGAAGTCATGAATTTTGTTCATATCATCATTTTCATGGACATTCTACAAATAATTGCCATAATATCAAGAGTATAATCTTCCGAATGATTGATCAAGGAAAACTAAATCAATTTTTACTTAAGGAGACACAGTCGCAACAATTACCACAGGCTCCAGTCATAACTCGCAGGGAGAACACAACAAAAGAAAAAGGAGAAAAAATCCTACATATAGAAGTGGGATCAAAAGCAAGGAATGTTTTCTGTAATTCCATTGTTCATTCATATAAAACCATAGAGGATTTTCATGATAATGTGTTAAGAAGGGTATATGTGAGGGATGGTGAAGGAAAGGAAGTAATGAACATCGCAAAAATTTCACGACTTGAAGATTGGCAGAAACGTGAAATTTCTTTTGAAGCCACTGAAATTACAGAAGGTTGTGAAGCACATGATAATCCATTGGTAGTAATATTAGCAATCTACATGAATATGGAAGAAAACGAAGATGATATGGAAGAAGAATCAATTGGTCTTAATAGGATTTTGATTGATACGAGAAGTTCTGTCAATATCCTCTTCTATTCTGCTTACAAAACTATGGGGGGAAAAGATGCAGATTTAATACCTTCTACTTACAGAATTTATGGTTTTAATGGAACTGCCAACAAGCCCAAAGGAGAAGTGAGCATGCGAATTCCATTAAGTGGAATGCGAACTGAAATTACAGTTCTGCGTTGTTGATGTCGAATCACCATATAATGCTTTGATAGGAAGACCATGGATTCATGGAATTCTAGGCGTAGCTTCCACTCTACATCAGTGCATAAAGTTTCCTCATATGAAGGGTATTGGAGTTATCAAGGGTGATTGGGCTGAGGGAAAGAAATGTTACGATACAGAAGTAGAAGTTTGCGAAGGAAAATTGTTGAGAAGGAAAATTGGAGAAAAAGAGCAAAGGCTGTGAAAAGAAGTGAAAATTTAATGGCAGAGGATTAAGGAAAAAGAGAATAAAGTTACGATGATAATCATACAAGAAATTTACGATGATAATAAGGAATTGTGATTTGCGAAGAAAGGAGAAGGAAAATAATAAAACAAGAAGGTAATCAGTACGTTTTCTCGTGGAAATGAGGTATGTGGCAAAACAAAAAATTTATTTCGTGATAAATTTTACGAATATTGTTTGCTCGCAGGAAATTGGGAAAAGTTACGAATTTTCAGAATTTATATTCCGATTAAAATTTCATTAATTTGCGAATAAAAGACCGCAATCTGTGATCAGCCTCTCAAAAAAGAAAGAGAGCCGCAGAAAATTTTATACAGGCAAACCTTTGTGGCGTACACCCTAGTTCGCGAAGCTATATTTCGTAAGAGGCAAAGTCCTAAAGTACGTCATTTAAGGGGGTACCTATAACGTGGCTAAGGGAGTACATGGTAAAAATTTTGGGGTACAACCCAATAATGGGGTACCTATCCGGGTTAGACACCTTGGATTATCACCTAATCTAGCGACATTACGCAATATAAAATGCGGTGTAAGAAGATTTAGGTTGGGCGACTAAGGCATACTGTCTTTCCAAAGAAGTGCAGAAAACGATCAAGGCGCCGAGGTACACGGTTGAGTCAAGAGTGCCGGGTGAGGTTGAACCACATCTGCCATTTTTGACAAGTCTTGGCAAATGATGCACTTGGCCCAAAGATACCCCATAGGGTGCAACCTCGTAACTATAAGCCCTATAGGCAAAAAGGATAAGAGGTTGCGATCAAAAGATGGTTGTTGGCAGAACCGGATGGGAAGAGCTAACCTTGTATGGTCGATGTACGCTTCCTTGAAGGGGCAATCAGGGGGAAGATAAAGGGCAGCACCCTCCATTAGGGAGATGATACGTGCTATAAGACGCAAATGTCACGAGGCTTCTTGTTTGCGAAAACATAAAGGCTTGTCATATTTGTGCAACAAATGAAGTTCTGCGAGCCTTCTAAAAAAAAAAAAAGAGAAAGAAAGAAAAAAAAGAATAAAGAACTCGCAGAACATAATAAAGAAGTTAAGATGAGATCAATGGGCCACTACATGAAAGTATAGAGACGTCCTGCGATTTCATCGCAAGATGGCAATGTCATGGGGATTTATGTTCGCAAGAATATTTAGGCCTGTCATATTGTCGCAACAATTCCTGAAGAGGCTAAAATACTATACAAAGAAGTTAAGATGAGATCAATGGGTTTTTGCATGAAAGTGTAAGAACGTCCTGCGATTTCATCGCAAGACGATAATGTCACGAGGTTGTATATTCGCAAGAATGTTCAGACTTGTCATATTATCGCAAATACAAAAATTTACTACAAAAGAGGTGGCAAAATAAGACCTTTACTTAGGAAGGCATGATAAGACCACAGAAATTAATGAAATTCATTGCATCAATATCATTGAAGAAATTATACAAGAATATACATTATGAAGATTTGAAGAGAAGACAGCTTCGTCAATACCATTGAAGAAATTATACAAGAGTATATATTATGAAGATTTGAAGAGAAGACAGCTTCGTCAATATCATTGAAGAATTTTTACAAAAAGTCCTATCAAAGAAGATAACATCATTAAAGAATTGTCACGAAGACTTAGCAAAAGATGCGATTTTGATAACAATCAAATACAGATAAGTTCATACTCGTAAAATGTTACGAGAATTACATACTTCTTATACTTCTCCATATATTGAATATTTCTCCAAAAGATTGAATACTTCTTATAATTCTTCAAGAATATATCATATTCATTATACTTCTTTAACTGATATTTCATTTGATGAAGGTTAAATAATCATTATACTTCGTCATATGTTACGTAATTATTCACAGATTGAATACTTCTTATATTTCTTCAGTGGGTGAATTGAGTACTTCTAATACTTCTTATATTTCTGAAAGTACTTCTTATATTTCTTCATTTGGTGAATTGAGTACTTCTAATACTTCTTATATCTCTTCATTTGGTGGATCGAGTACTTCTAATACTTCTTATATCTCTTCATTTGACGGATTTGGTACTTCTAATACTTCTTAAAAAGTATTGTATATGTAGTATACTTATTAAGGATATTTCATATATTTTATTTTTATACTTAAAAGGGAGGATTTCTTATTTACAATCGTAACAAGTTGAAACTTCGTAAGATAAATTGAGGTAGATATTCTAATACTTTAAACAATGTTTAATCATTTAAAGAGAAATAATAGGGGGAAAAGGAGATACTAAGCTTTATCTGTGAGTTATATATTATTTCTCTTCATATGATCAAATGGGGGAAATTTAATTAAAGAAAGGATAAATTATCTTCGCAAAATATCAGAAAAAAAGGATAAATCATCTTCGCAAAATATCAGATATACTTCTTAAAAAATAGAATTGTTCGCAAAAGAAAACCAACAGTAATTAAGGGAAGGAATTCAAAAGAAAGGAGGACAGGAGAGTCAATGATAAATTGAAAAAAGAATGTTATCATGCTTCATCAACATTCTGTGCTGGATCTTCAAGATCAGTAGGGGTCATTAGTAGCCTTCGACTTTTGCGAGATATCATCCTTGGAAGAATATGCAACAGGAACATCTCTTTGAGGAATAGATTCTTTCTCATCATCAAGATCTTCATCATCACTCTCATAATCAAAATCACTATCAGGCTCACGAGCAACTTCATCGTCAGATATCTTCAGAGGAGTAATTTTCACAGGAGGCAAGCCTCTTGATAAGAGAATGTTATTCGTAAAGACTTGAGCTTTCAGATGACTTTCACGAAGTATAGCTTTTTGATGATTGGTATCTTCGATATCTTTAGAATATGCAAGATAGTTGAATCTCCGAGTAGCACGGTCACGAGAGTTGATTAAGAGGGTAGAAAGCAAAGCATTCTTATTACGAAGCTCGGAACATGAGGCTTCTAATCCAGCTTTCGCATTACGAAGGTTGTTCTCAGATTCTGCAAATAAAACAAAGTTCAAAGAATAAAATTTGCGAGTATAACGATATTTAAAAGATATACCAGAGGCAGTCAAATTTTAATGACTACCTTCTCTTTGCGAAGTAAGAGATTGAGTTAAAGATAGACAACAGTTCTTCATCTGATTCATCGCATTATCAAAACCATCACCAACTAATCCTTTAAGTCGACATTGAAGATTTTGATCTTTAGAAAGGAGAAAATTCTTATCCTTCGCAAGTTTGGCATTAAGACTTTTTAATGATGAATAATCTTCTTCAAGTTGATTCTTCTTAGCACTCAAAACTATGTTCTTATTAATAAGGGAATTCTTTTCAATAACAAAAGAATTTCTTTCAGCATCTGAAGACTTATTTAATTCCTCAAGTTCACCTTTCAACAGAGAAAGAAGATTTTCTTGATCGCAACATTTATTCTGAAGAGTTTTTAATTCTTGCGAAGAAACAATCATTGTATTCAAAAACGAACATTTCTCTTCTGATAAGGTTTTGTTCTCTTCTAATAAGGTTTCTATTCTCAAATTAGCTTTAGTTAAGGAAGAAAAAAGTTGAGATATATCATCATTCAAAAAATTTCGATCATATATCAGTTGAGTATTTTCTTGAAAAAGAGCGTCAGAGTTGTCAAGAGCACACGAGTAAAGATTAGATAAATGGGAGAATTGGTTTGAGAGGCTTTCATGCTTGGTTCGATATTCTGTTGCATCTGATTCATGGTGAAGTACCAATCTTCTACATTTCTTGATGGATTCTATAAAGGGGAATGGGTTTTAATGGATGTTTCAAGCATATGAAGAATATAAGTAAATAAAAGGGAAAATATGAAGATAGTAATCATACCTTTCAATTCATCATTTCTTTTGCGAAGAATCGCACAGTCGAGAGAATTATTCTGAAGATGATGATTTTCTTTACGGAGATCCTCGCATTCTGCTTGAAAAGATTTCAAAGATTGGCGAAGCAATTCAATTTCTTTTTCCAAAGATTGACGTGAAGAAGAAATGTCTGGATTGATGAAATTATTTAGAACTTCGCAAAACTCATATTGCGAACGAACATTAGTAGACTTCTCAGTATTGGTCAAAATATCAGATAACATTCGGAAAGTTGAATAAATTCCATCTCGAATTTCCTGAGGAAGAGGAGAAGAATTTGAAGGAATAAGAGCAACCTGCAAATTGTGGGAGAAATAGCACTCAAAGGATTTGGGAACAAGACAGGTTTTTCAAAAGAAGAAGTTGAAGAAATATTTTGCGAGGGTTGTTTTTCAAGAGAAGAAGTTGAAGAAATATTCTGTGAGGGTTGATCTTGAAGAAGTGTTGATAAATTGACACTGATGGGAGATTGAAAGATAGGTAATGGAGTAGAGGCAGGAGTGTGTGAAGAAGCATTTTCACGAGGAGGAGAGGAAAATTCCTTATCAACTTCAGGAAGGAAATCATCAATCGGAATTAATGGTGTGGGTTTAGTTATTCGAGATCTCTTACTAGGGTTTGGTTTTTCGCCAACCTGCGAATAAAAATGTAGATTAAAAACTGAGGCAACAATATATTGTTCAGGAAATAAGGCAAAGTATTTTAACTACCTTTCGATTCTCAGATTTTCTTCTTCATGGATTAAGGCTTGGATTCTTTAGTTGAGATTTCATTTGAGGAGTTATTTTGCTGAAATAAACCAAAATCAGATAACAAATTATACAGAAATTAAAGAGAAAGAACAAATGAAATGCGCGGAGATAGAAGGAAATTACCTTGGAGAACTCATGAAGATATAGCATAAGAAAAAATTGCAGAGAAAACAATAATAGAGAGTATGAGTAGAAGATAGAATTGCGGAAATAAGAAGAAAAAAAGGAAGAGAATATAAAGGAGTTATATAAGGGAATAACTAGAAAAGAACGGTTACAAAAGACGTGTCAAAGTTTTAAAAGACTAAGTAACGGTTATGTTCTCACGATCATTTCTTCTTCGTAGAATTGACATGAGAAGAGGCAAGATGTAGGTACTGAATATCGCAAGATAATAGTTCACGAGTATCGTAATAAATAAAGGAGAAAAGAGTTATAAAATGATACGATGATAGAAGTAGCGCGGAGAAATATGAAGTTTTGCGAGGATGAAGTAATTTTGCGAGTATGAATTGCGATACTTCGCAATTCATATACAGCTGTATAAGTTTTACTATAAATAGGAGTTCAAATGTAAAATTCGAGAGGTTCTTTTAGTGAGTGTTAGAAAATATCTTAGGAAAGAAAATAGAGAAAGTTGTAACTATTCTACTTCCATTTAGATATTTCTTTGTAATCAATTGAGAACATTAATAAGAAAATTGTTATTCATCATCAAGAACTTCTTGAGTTCTTACTAATTCTATTGAGGGTGTAGTTGTAGGTTATTCTGCAACTACAATGTGAAACACATTTTTAGGCAAAGGGGAACCGATCCTATGGACATGTGCAACAAATATAAGTTAGATACCAAATATATGTGGGAAAACGATCCTAGTACCTAGTCAACCAAAGTTTGGTAAGATAGTGTGACTATGCACGGTACTCACATGTAGGTAGAACCGAAACTTGTTTTGGTAGAACCGTTACAAACCATGATTTGTGATTGAGTGTTACTTGATCAATCACATAGTTCTTGAAAGTCAGATGAACTAATTCTAAACTTGTTTAGAAGCGTGGTAAATCGGTTTCAAGTGAGTAAGTATGAAAAAGGACTTACAAGATAAAGATGTCGACACACTTTGAACACGTGCATTAATGCGTATCTTTTATTGTTCAAAAATATTCCTTAACACCTAAGAAGGAAGTAAATCCCAAGATCGAATTTAAATAAGTTAAGAATCTTTTAATTAGGGTTTTTAATTATATATGGAAAATAAGAATTAGTAATGTGCATTTGTTAGTTAAATATTTTCCAAGGAGATTTCGATCATTAATTTGGACAGAGCATTCTCAGGAATTCTGAAAACCGAATTTGGAAAATATTGAATATCTTGAGAATATTTTCGGTTTTGGAAATTCTTTGGTGTCCAAACTTCCTTGTCTATAAATACTTTGAGTTTGCATTTCTAGCAAACTTATCCTTCGTGACTGTAAACTTCCTCTGTGGTACTATTACTGGTGAAGCCGCCTATTAGGAGAGGAGAGTAACCTAATTAGGAGAAATCTCTTACGGCTGCCTAGTTTAAAGTCTACGTTGGGATTGAGAAGCTCTAGTGCGTACCGTTGGTGGGAAACTAGATAATTTCGGTTTATCTTTAGTTTTCATATTGATTTGATTGACTAATGGTGGTTGAACTTTGATTGCACCTAGTTTGTTTATGCTTGATGATCTTCTCTTCTGATATAAGATTCACTCAAACTAGTTCAAAGTTTCGACATGGATCTTTAGACTGTTGTTAGATCTAAAGACGATCTTGTGATAATCCATTGTTAACAGACTTTGTTATGTGTGTGATTGATCACAAGAGATTCAAGTAGTTGTATGCAGGTGTTTATTGAAGATCTAAGAAGATTTGAAGACAAATAAGAGATATAATATTTCTGACTTGGTTATATAAATCTTTGGTGTGCACAATAATTGTTTCGGTAATAGAGGATCCAACTATAATCGATTTATTCTTGTGGTATTTTGATAGAATAATTGTGAAGATCGGAATCAATACATTTCCTTGGGATTAAAGGTATTGATTGCAAAATCTTAAC
The DNA here is from genome assembly GCA_023529315.1 of Papaver bracteatum. NCBI lineage: Eukaryota > Viridiplantae > Streptophyta > Magnoliopsida > Ranunculales > Papaveraceae > Papaver > Papaver bracteatum. The sequence continues at coordinate 1,054,174 of JAJJWX010005092.1, forward strand.
AATTACCTTTTGGTGATTGAACATAAGATAGATCTTGGAACCTGGCAAAGGAGTTTATGTTAAGATAAACAGAAGAGCCTTTGTCCAACTCATATCACTTGGTTGAAGAGAGTTGATACCAAACAGATTTGTTGTTCCTTTACTGTTTGGAATACGAACCAAATGAATTGGTCCAAGTACGTGACTTGTTTACAGGTTAGAACATAAGAATACAGACGGAACTAGGTGAACTATAAGTTTAGTTGCTTGATCTCAACTATACGAAGTTGGTTTATTTTGTATAGCGGCTTAATCCTGAGAGTATTCAATTCTAGACTAGGTCCCGGGGTTTTTCTACATTTGCGGTTTCCTCGTTAACAAAATCTTGCTGTGTCATTTACTTTATATTTCCGCATTATAATTGTTTTATTATAATTAAAGTAAATTGCACAAACGTTAATTCCTATTTAATTGATACGCAATCCTATTGAGTTTGGTTAAGTCTGAACCTTTGTATCAAGTAAACACACCTCGTTGTTATATTTTCTCGATCTCGTATCCATAGACGATCACACTAAGTGTGAACCGATTTGTTGTATTGTCTCAACTCAGTCCATAGACAATCACTTTCGGAGAAAGGACTTATATAAAGGAAAAGTTATAGCTTGAGGTATATTTGGGTACCCTCGCCTTTTTAATTGGTATCAGAGCAGGCAAGCACGAAAAGATCTAACAATTTGTGTTTGGTGCGATCCATCGTATAAGATATGAGTCAAAATAAGAAAATCTAAGCTAAACTTATGAAGAACTCAATTAACGTATGCCAAGATAATGAGAATTACACCTAAGAGAAGGTCAATAAAAATTTGTCTCAAAAATCTTTTCAAAAGACAAAGAAGAAGTCTATGACTAAAGACTCAATTGCATATCAGGTTGCTTATCAGAAAAGGTTGAGTTCAAAACTCAAGAATCCTGATTTGGATTCGAGTCCAATTTTTAGTGAAAAATCATCTGAAAAGAGATTTGATTCACTAGTATGTCCAAGTTCTGAATTTGGCAAGATGATGAGGAGATTTTTCAATCAAATCGAGAACCTTTCAGAAAAGGGAAAATCCATTGATAGTCTAGATGATGTCATAGAACTTATAGTTCAATTGAATATAAGGATTTGTGAAGAAAAGCGATATACACTCAGTCTTCAAAATAATCTGATTGATTGCAAGGAACAAAAAATGAACTTGTGTAACAAAGTTCATCTGCAGGCTACAGAGTGTGAAACTTTTACTCATTCACTGGAACACTCATAAATGAGGAATAAGATCCTTATTGGAGATCTTCTTACAAGAACATGCCAAAAGGTATATCTATACAAGTGTTTAGAAAATTATTTCCAACAAGGAGTGAATACCTTAAGGGAACATATAGAATGTCTAGAACAAGAGACATTAACAATTTGTCAAATGGTCAAATGGTCAATCTTGATCACATGGGTTCTAGTTCAGAGAACATTCCATCCTGGGCTCATGATATAATTGAAGATATTGCATCTTGAAATAATCATAATCAAGGGGATGGGTTCAACACCCAAGAAAGGGAGGAAGTATCTTCAAAAAGGGGACTTGATGAGGTAAATACTCATCCTAATGCTTAAATGCATTAGAATGTGCATCCTTACCTTGCCCAATCTTCGGATGTAAGGAAGCACATATAGTTGGGCAATCAGAATCCTAATAACATCTCTTATTCAACATGGAGACATTACACGATCTACCTTAAGTACGCTTGATAATCTTATGAGTAGAAAGGTTGTGTTACAACAACTCGTATAAAAAAAGGATTTGTGTAGTTGGCTGAAGTATCCCTTGATACTAATTTTGAAGATAATCTCTTTGAGAAAAATATGTGTAACACATTAGATGCGAAAATATTTTCAAATCTGATCAGAATTATTTATTTAAGGCTGATATCTATGTTTGGTATGTGTTAAAGGTATTTTAAGTATATGTACTCAGCGTGTCTGAAAAAGTATACTGAAGGATGTATTCTCAAACCAGATCTCAAGCGAATATTCTGAAAGCCTTGAGTGGAATGACTTCTAAGGAAACAATTCATCTTGATAATACCTTCAAGAAATCTGGTTGTGAAGATACAGAAAATTAAAAGGAAGATGTTACTAATCTCTTTGTCCAAAACAGTTTGGATGCTAAGATTGATATCGTCAAGTTCTCCTCAGTACCATAGAAACTCATCATAGACATACAACACTACTAAGAACTGTTATCCGCAACCAAAGGAATCTGATCAAACTTGGAATCGGTAACAGGGAGTACTCTCGTAATATTAATCGAAAGTTTAATGCTCTAGCCTGTGAACATAATCAATTTACTGTGTGCAGAATCCGATATATCGGTCGAGATGCTGTTGATGAAGATCCTAAAAAAATTGAGGAAATTGAAGATGATCTTTGAAAAATAAGACGAAAAATAGACATCAATTTTTGATTTCTTTCATTGATTGTATAAGTCTATTATGAATAAAGTTATCTTTATAATCTTTCTTGTGATAGTTTTTTATTTACATAGCATGTGCTTGAATGCTTTATTTATTTGCTATGGATGTTTATGGGATGTTTGATTTCGGTTTTATTACCTTGATATTCGATCTCATAATATGTTGTGAACCCTTATGGTTTGGGTGACTTTTTGATTTAGCAGGATTAAGTTCTAGCCCATGTTGGTAGGCTTTATCAAAGGATCATGAGGGGTTCCTATAGAAACAATATGTGAAAAAGTCACAATATGTTGAATCGGTTTTGGTTTAGCATAAACGCATATGTGTTTCGACGGTTTTCAACTTTTGCTTGCAATTGTTAAAACCGATTTTGAACCTTTCTCTGGTAAAGGTTGGTTGTTGTTATTCTTTTGTTTTTGCATAAGGATGACAACATAATGATATTTAGATATCAATTCTCCCTAGAAGAAAAAGATGCGATCATATTGGAGAAGTTGGATGCGAAATTGAGGTAACAATCTTGTTAGTTAATTGTTTTCCTGTTTAAGTAAAGCCTGTTTTTATTTGATATATATATTTCTTTTGCTTAAACAAAATTTTCGGTACAATTGATGTGTTTATTCCATTATGAATGTATGGATGTTTGTGTGATTCAATTGGTTCCGGTTAAGTAAAACTATTGTTATCTTGATTCGTTGTGTGATATCAATTGTTTAGGCTTACAAAATTTTGGTGCAATTGCGGTGATTTAATGTCTATATTATTTCAATTGCTTTTAGTTAAGTAAAACAATTGTTATTTTGCTTTATTGTGTGGTATCAATTGTTTAGGCTTACAAAATTTCGGTGCAATAGTGGAACTTTAATATATGTTATTTCAATTGCTTCCAGTTGAGGTGAATAATTATGCAAGTTGATTTATTGGTCTGTATGAATTATTTATGGCTTAACGAATGAATATATTTATGGGATGATTTGTTTAGTCCAATTCGATTCCGGATAAGATAAACTAAGTTATTTATGATCTTAGTTAGACTTATCAAAGTGGATGTTTCGGTTATTCAAGTCTAGTCGAATGCCTAAACAAGGAAATGCTAGTTAACTAACCTAGTATTTGGCTTGTTGAAAATCTAAAGGTCTAAGTTATACGGATAATTAGAACCTGATGAGAAAAATGGAGTTTATCTTTTTTTTTTGGTCTTATCGAATGAAGCGGTTGTATTTATACAATCGGTTTAGCAAAGGAACTAAGGTGCTTAGTTGATTTTTGGTTTGCTAAACTAGTTGGGAAAATTTCTTCGGGCAATTATTTCCACGATGACATATCAAAACATAATTACTTTGTAGTTTCGGTTTTGATACTGGTTATCAAAAATGGTATGTGGAACCCTCGTGCTTGGCTCAACAGGTTGCAAGTCTATTTTGAGATTTGTAAGATCCTTTTCGTGTTGTCCTTTATTTTTTCATTTTTTTGTCATTTTTGTGACAAAAATAGGGAGAAATATATGGAGTAAACAGGTGATGCTGGTATCAATTTTATATTGATTGGTGTCACTAGGGAAGAGGACAATGGTGTTTAAACGTTTATCTAACGAAAGAGGAAAAGCAAAGACTAAGGGGGAGTAACATATCATATGATTGGTATAACAAAGACGCGCGAATTGAAAATCTACCTATCTCACCTTTAGGGGGAGTATGAGCTTTGTTATTATAATGTCAACATCGGCATTTTAAGGATTGAATGAATGCAGGTTATATGCCGTTGAATTCGGGAATTAAGCGTATGTGTAATGAATTGTTGTAATTTTTTTATCCATATGATTGTAAGAGTTTTGTCACTAAAATTGACAAAGTGGGGGATTGTTAGAGCATAGCTCGATTGAACCCACCAAGCGTTGGTATGTCAAGTTTGGTTGTCATATTTTAGTGAACCAAAACTCGTTTAAGAGTCGATTGATTATAAGTTCTAGAGTCGACTTCGTATAGGTTAGCTTGAAAGTATTAGGATGAGACATTACAAGTATTGCGAAGACTTGAAGAAGTGAAGAAGTACGGAGCTACAACCACAACATCATCCTTCCACTTAAGGTTAGTGATATTTGACTTGAACTATTTCATTCCCTAACGTATCTTTCAAGTCATGCATATTGAAAACATAAAACTGCGAAGCATGAACACTCTAGATAGACATAGTATTAAGGAATACAATATGAGGCTTATTGCTTAACCATTAAACTTTGTATATAAGGCATAAACATAATCGTATGAATTCTATTGTGATTATGTATGGCTATGAGATGAGGATTTCATCCTAGGAAACAATGTTTTTACATGTGTTTTAAGGAAGTAAGTTCATGATCTTATATAGTGAACCGAAAAGGAAATCGCCAGGCGTTATTGGGGCTGTTCTTCATTGCATATATTATGAACGACCAATATGTGTGATTAGTATAACCGCTCATGACTTGGTTGTGTTCTTGGTAAAACTATTCACATGAGGCCTGACTTATGTATTGGTATAAATTTTATTAGTTAAACCGATCTTAAGTAATCACCTGGGGTATGATCGAGTTTGTGTGTGTAAGACCTAACGTTGGGTAAAGGGGAACCGATCTTAGTAAGAGGTGCAACACGTAAAAATGGGAATCGATCCTTGTATGAGGTGCAGCAAGGTTTAGTAGAAAGGGGAACCGATCCTATGAACATGTGCAACACATTTTAGGCAAAGGGGAACCGATCCTATGGACATGTGCAACACATATAAGTTAGATACCAAATATATGTGGGGAACCAATCCTAGTACCTAGTAAACCAAAGTTTGGTAAGATAGTGTGACTATGCACAGTACTCACATGGAGGTAGAACCGAAACTTGTTTTGGTAGAACCGTTACACCCATGATTTGTGATTGAGTGTTACTTGATCAACCACATAGTTCTTAAAAGTCAGATGAACCAATTCTAAACTTGTTTGGAAGCGTGTAAATCGATTTCAAGTGAGTAAGTATGAAAAGGGACTTACAAGAGAAAGATGTCGACACACTTTGAACACCTTCATTAATGCGTATCTTTTATTGTTCAAAGATATTCCTTAACAGCTAAGAAGGAAGTAAATCCCAATATCGAATTTAAATAAGTTAAGAATCTTTTAATTAAGATTTTTAATTATATATGGAAAATAAGAATTAGTAATGTGCATTTGCTAGTTAAAGATTTTCCAAGGATATTTCGATCATTAATTTGGACAGAGCATTCTCAGGAATTATGAAAACCGAATTTGGAAAATATTGAATATCTTGAGAATATTTTTCGGTTTTGGAAATTCCTTGGTGTCCAAACTTCCTTGTCTATAAATACTTTGAGTTTGTGATGAGAAGCAGAAAGCTTATAATTGAAATTGATAAAATGAAACGATAAATAATCTATCAAATTAGTTTCTTCTACCCTTTAAATAAATCAGGAACCTAAAAATGGAGATTATTCTCCTACAACTTATAGTTTCTCCCCAATATAAATTGAAAACTAAAAGATATTAAGAGGCATCTAGTTGAATCTCTAGAATTAGATGATCTAATTCCACCTAGAGAACACAAATAGGGTTGAAGAAGAGAAAACTCTCATTCTCACGAATATGGTAAAACCAAGCTAAAACTCCCTCTCTCTAACCTTATCTCTTATAATTTATAATACTACTAAGGACATATTCGGTATTTTGAAAATTCTATAGAAATGGGACAAGAATGGTATTTCAATGCTGGTTGGGAACATCCACAATGCATCATCCTCCCTTTCTTTGAATAAATTCATCCGTGAATTCTTCAAAGCAAATTCTCCATTTGTGTTTGAACTTCTTCCTTGCATGAAGACCATTCTACCTCTAGACCTTCCATTGTAGTTACTCACCAAATGTAGCATCTTGTGGTCATAGTTAAGAGCATCCACAAGTAGTAAAGAAACACCAAGCATTTCTCTTAACCTTGCGTGAAGACTACAACCATGAAACTTATCTTCAATGAAAGCCCAATTTGGATTCATATATATTGCCTCCCCATTTTGTTGTAGCTTGAGTGAAGGCTTGCTTCCGATAGTCGGTTCACATACTTGAAATTGTTCTCGAGATGCTTCTAACATAGCATTTTCCAATTCAATATCATACCTTGGTACACCAAAATCTTTTACTTCATAACCATTAAATACCTCATCAAAAATTAAACACAAAGGATTGTATTCTTCTTTCTCTTGATTCTTACATGATAGCACTTGGTCCATGATAGTAAAATAATCAAAGATTTGATCCACATTCACACCCTCTTGATAGATTGGAAAATCACCCACTATTTCACTTTCCCCATGACTCAAATAACTATCAAATTTTGGTGGAGACATTTTATCAAACACCTTGTGGGCACTTTGTTTATCCTCGCATCCACCAACCAAAATTGATACATCTAGTTCACTTACATCATCACAATCACTAGGTAGAATGCTTACTTGGTTATGGAGAATTACAAGTTTCCAATAATATTCTTCACAAATTTCTTCCATTCTTAGATATATATCATCAAACACTTCATGTACAATATTTATTAGCACATCCTTTGAATGAATCCTACCCAAATTAACTTCTCTTTTATATAAACTATAGTGAAATCAGTATAAGTTTCAAAAACCCAATTTGAAAACACTATCAAAGAACATAATAATCAACCCACAATACTTGATAAAGAGATTAGTAGTGTTCACCTAAAAAAAAAAAAATCTTCACCAATCACACCTTTTCACCTTGAGAATCAAAACGAAACTCTAATACCAAATGATGAGAATCGGAAGCTTATAATTGAAATTGATAAAATGAAATGATAAATAATCTATCAAATTAGTTTCTTCTACCCTTTAAATAAAGGAAGAACCTAAAAATGGAGATTCTTCTCCTACAACTTATAGTTTCTCCCCAATATAAATTGAAAACTAAAAGATACTAAGAGGCATCTAGTTGAATCTCTAGAATTAGATGATCTAATTCCACCTAGAGAGCACAAATAGTGTTGAAGAAGAGATAACTCTCATTCTCACAAATATGGTAAAACCAAGCTAAAACTCCCTCTCTCTAACCTTATCTCTTCTAATTTATAATACTACCAAGGACATATTCGGTATTTTAGAAATGCTATAAAAATGGGACAAGAATGGTATTTCAATGTTGGTTGGAAATATCCACAATGCATCAGTTTGCATTTCTAGCAAACTAATCCTTCGTGACAGTAAACTTCCTCTGTTATACTGTTACTGGTGAAGCCGCCTATTCGGAGAGGAGACTAACCTAATTAGGTGAAATCTCTTACGGCCCCTCAGTTTAAAGTATTCTTTGGTATTGATAAGCTCTAGTGCGTACCGTTGGTGGGAAACTAGATAATTGCGGTTTATCTTTAGTTTTCATATTGATTTGATTGACTAACGATGGTTGAAATTTGATTGCACCTAGTTTGTTTATGCTTGAGGATCCTCTATTCTGATATAAGATTCACTCAAACTAGTTTAAAGTTTCAACAGGGATCTTTAGACTGTTGTTAGATCTAAAGGCGATCTTGTGATAATCCATTGTTAACAGACTCCGTTCTGTGTGTGATTGATCACAAGAGATTCAAGTAGTTGTGTGCAGGTGTTTATTGAAGATCTAAGAAGATTTGAAGACAAAAAAGAGATAGAAGATTTATGACTTGGTTATATAAACATTTAGTGTGCACAATACTTGTTTCGGTAATAGAGGATCCAACTATAATCGATTTATCCTTGTGGTATTTTGATAGAATAGTTGTGAAGATCGGCATCAATACATTTCCTTGGGATTAAAGGTATTGATTGCAAAATCTTAACGATTACCTTTTGGTGATTGAACATAAGATAGATCTTGGAACCTGGAAAAGGGGTTTATGTTAAGATAAACATAAGAGTCTTTGTCCAACTCATATCACTTGGTTGAAGAGAGTTGATACCAAACAGATTTTTTGTTCCTTTACTGTTTGGAATACGAACCAAAGGAATTGGTCCAAGTACGTGACTTGTTTACAGGTCGGAGCGTGGGAATACAAACAGAACTAGGTGAACTATAAGTTTAGTTGCTTGGTCTCAACTATACGAAGTTGGTTTATTTTGTATAGCGGATTAATCCTGAGAGTATTTAATTCTGGACTAGGTCATGGAGTTTTTCTGCATTTGCGGTTTCCTCGTAAACAAAATTTTGCTGTGTCATTTACTTTATATTTCCGCATTATAATTAAAGTAAATTGCACAAACGTTAATTCCTATTTACTTGATACACAATCCTATTGAGTTTGGTTAAGTCCGAACCTTTGTATCAGGTAAACACACCTCGTTGTTGTATTGTCTCGATCTCGTATCCATAGACGATCACACGAAGTGCGAACCGATTTGCTGTATTATCTCGACTCAGTACATAGATAATCACTTTCGGAGAAAGGATTTATATGAAGGAAAAGTTATAGCTTGAGGTATATTTGGGTACCCTCGCCTTTTCAGTTACATTGTCCTGATCTCGTATCCATAGATGATCACACGAAGTGTGAACCGATTAGTTGTATTGTTTCGACTCAGTCCATAGACAATCACTTTCGGAGAAAGGACTTATAGGTGGAAAAGTAGATTGAGGTATATTTGGTTACCCTCGTCTTTTCAGGCATGATATTCATACTTTCACCATGCCGATACACGCTATCCCCCAATTTTGAAATTGTAAGTACACTGCCGGCACAGAAAGTTCATTATCGTGCATGCCGGTAGTAGTGCCGACAATGTACATTGTAACTTGCTATTTCAGATAGATTTTCTATATGTTTTTATCCTCAAATCGGCACGGTACACTTGGGAATCGACCATGGCGGCAAACAAGTTTTGGGATAGACTTTATGAGCTATGTTGGTATCGGCATGGTATTCATCCTAAAAACCATGCCGGCACTAGATATCGACATGGTATTCATCTTAAAAACCATGTCGTCACTAGATATCGGCATGGTATTCATCCTAACAGCCATGCCGGAACAAAATATCGGCATGGTATTCATCACTACCGGCATGATCTTCATCACTTCCGAATATAAAATAAATAAATAAAAACTTTTTCAAAGTGAGGAGCCGACAGAAAAGGAGAAGATAATTTGAAAGGGAGTGGGGAATATTTAGAACTTGAAAGGGAGTAGCTACTCTACCCATTCTTGGTTTGATTTAGTTTTTATTTTTTAAAAGGGTAGTTTCGTATTTCCGTCCCCAAAAAACACCCCTTAGCATAAACAATTGGATGGGGATAGTAATTTATATCTCCCAATTGCGCGTTCTTTAATAATGATTGACTCAAGGATGATCTAGTGGATCGCAGATCTCAAGGTCAAATGAGGTGGGAATCGATAATGAACTCTCTTGTATTCATTTTTTATGAGTTTTCCATGGTCATTTGCTTATATATTGGTGGTTCCTCAATATTACGGGTGTGCACGACCCGATATATATACCTATTATACTATAGGATTCCTCATAGTTTCCGGTATGGAATGGTACCGAGGCCGGGTTTTCCTGGTAGTATTTATTAATTTTATTATCTAGAGGAACTTTTAACATATGAGCGAATATGTTTTCTCGGTTTTCATCCGACATGCATTATCGTTCTGGTGAATATTTGAAAGTTTGTTATATATTTATTTTGAGCACACCTTTGGGGGATGATATGCTCTTTCGTTTCCCGTTCCACTTTCAGGTAAAACGTACGCTAGCGCTCGCAAAGATGATTAAATTTGGATGATTCTGCTATATTTGTTTATTTGTATCTACATTGTTTGAAAATCAAACAATATTGTATATGTATCATTGGAAAGGTCATCTATATATTTCAGAGAGGGTTTATTTTTGAGTTTATCTTATTTTTAAACTTATTTTAATACTTAAATAGACATTTTAGATCCTTATTGCTCCAGATTGTAGTATGTTAGCTTAGATTTCTAAGTAGCTGGAATTTTAGGGCGCTACAGTATTAATAGTAAAAATAGATGAAGAAGATAAAATCCAAAGACAAAGCGTTTTCAAATGCAGAGTAGACTCTCTCTCTAGAAGAAAGCAACACACTAAGAGATTTAGCTGCAATCAAATGACATCACCAACTAGAGAAAATAATACGAACATAATCAGCTGGTAAAGAAACTGAGATTGAAGTATCATTAGTATAAAACAAGGTTTAGACAAGTTAGCCTTTGTTAGTCGTGGTCAGGATTTGTCCTTGCAGAGATAAATTAAGGGTTGTGGTTCCTCAGACCACCCCCTACATCTCGCACATGTGGCGTTCATTACAATATTATGAATGAAAAATGAGCACTCAAGTCAAGATATGGAACTTTAAAAATTATTGCGGGGAGGTTCGAACCCATGACCTATTGTGTCATAAGAGTGGCCTTTAACCAGTGTTCCACCTTGGTTGGAATTGATAGAAAAGATAAATCAACAGTGGTGCTTTGTTCAACTTAAATACCATAATTGCTTTATTAATTAGTGTTTCACTAATTGCACATGATAAATAATGTATTCATTATAAAGTGTTTCATTAATTAGTGTTTCACTTAGGGCTGCCCATGGTTCGGTTTGGCTTGGTTTTCTGCCAAACCCAAGGACCAAACCAATATCTCTTTTAAGAAACCAAAAACCAAACCAGACCATGCTCGGTTTAGAATATTAGAAACCATAACCGTCCCACGGGTTTTTTTTGGTTTTTCTGGGTTTTTTTTATTTTTTTAGTAGACTTTAATTTTTAACTCATAAATCAAAATTGTAAATCAAATTATCAAAATAATTTCTTTATTTATGGATATACTCATTAAAATCATATATATTATACATATATAATTCAACATTAGATACATTTTCATTTATATTTGCTTTATTTATAGATATACTCATTGAAGTGAATATATATTATACTATGATGGAAAGTTCGCTACATATTAGTATGGCTTTTGTCGTTTTTTTTGGTTCTTACTCTCGGTTTCTTTTTTGGTTTGTTTTTTTTGGATTTTTGGTTCTTTTGTGACATCAATCCAAAACCAACCACCTAAAATCGGTTTTCTCGGTTTTTGGGTTTCTTGGTTTTTAGATTTTTCGGTCTCTGGTTTTTTGGGTTTTTTTGTCGGTTTGGACCAGTTTGGTTCGGGTAAAAAACCGAACTATGGGCAGCCCTAGTTTCACTAATTGCTCATAATAAATCACTAATCATTTTTTAATTATAAATGTATTCTTAATTAATTATAATATTTATTTCTATTAATAAGTAATTTTTATAAATAATATCAATAGACATTTTCTGTGATAATGAGTAGCAGAAGAGATGGAGGCCGAAAGATTAGTGGTGGTTAAGGGCGGAGCCAAGCACAATTATATTTATTTTGTTCTTTTATCGTAAAATTGGATAAAAAGTCAATTTTTCACATGTATCCAACTTGCCAAGATTTTTTCTCCCTCTCTCCTCAAAATCCTGGCTCCGCCCCTGGTTTGTGGTGGAAGAAGTAGTGACAGTGAATGCTGGTGAGTGGTGATGAACAATATTAATTTTATGTTTTCGTTACAACATCGATAACATCGTAGTGTGGAAGATGTGGTTGGTTGTTTTTAACACTTTTGATAAATGAAGGTACCATATATTTCAGGGATGATATCATACAAGACAATATTTTCATGATCGTAGTTGGATCACCCAAATGGTACCCCTGTTATCTTTGGTACTATATCGTATAAATCATGATTTTTTAATGTAAAAATAAAATTGATTGCAATACAAAAAAGAATATATACGCGGAAAAAAAATAATGAAACTAATCAATTGACGAAATTTTGCTCAATCTAAACCTCATACATGGCATTTGTGATTGAAAATTAGAATTGTGTCCAACAACCTACATGGGATGGGCGGCAGTGATGGTGGCAGTGGTGGAGTCAAAAATTGACATTGAGGAGGCCTATTTTTTTTTAAAAGAAACATGTAAACTTTGGTGGACTAAACCATAAATAATATGGACAAAGTACTATTTATAAAATAAACTAAAAAAATTATGTAGTTATTAAAAATTTAAATGGTTAGAGCCAGGTTAGTCAACCCTTGGCTCCGCCACTAGGTGGTGGTGGATAAAAAAAGTGGATTCAGATGGTTTTATGGTGATGGCGGGTATTGGTGAACAAAAACATATTATGCTAATTTCGTGACGCCACAAAATGTGTAATGTTATATTATAAAGTATAAAACGTGGTTGATCATTCTAATGTTAAAATAAACTCGATAAAACACATGTCCATTTTAAAAAATTGGTGCAATTAATTGTGATGTTATGTAATAACTAAACGAACGATACGAATCAAGATCAGAACATATGAAATTATTTATTATCGATTTGTTCATGTAAAGAGTGGTCAGAATTTGTCCTTGGCAAAATTAAATTTACCGCTGGGGTTTGTTTAACTTAACCATTTTTAAACGTTTTATTAATTAGTGTCTCATTGATTGTTCATAATGATTAATTAAATTTCTATTATAAATGTCCTTTTAATAATTTAACATAAATACATAATTTTATTAATAAATAATTTTACTAAAAACTATATTAATTCTAATGGTGGTAGTGGAAGTAGTGTTAGTATAAGTGGCGGCGGGTGTTTGTGAATGGTGGAGGCGGTAACATTACTATTGGTGGAAGAAATAGTGGCGGTGAATGGTTTTTATGGTGGTGAGTTTTGGTAATAGTAGTGTATAATAATAGTTTTTGCTTTTTAGTGAGTTTTATTGACCAAATAAAAAAAATAATCTTTACAAAAATGCAACATTGTATTGTGAAAGATGTAATCGGTTGTTTTTAGCACGATTGATAAGGACAAAATCCAAATATTTCGAGGATGATACCGGAACTTGGACAAGTTAGCCTTTGTTAGTGGTGGTCAGGATTTTTCCTTGCAGAGATAAATCAAGGGTTGTGGTTCCTCAGACCACCCCCTACATCTCGCACATGTGGCGTTCATTACAATATTATGAATGAAAAATGAGCACTTAAGTCAATATATGGAACTTTAAAAATTATAACTGGGAGGTTCGAACCCATGACCTATTGTGTCATAAGAGTGGCCTCTAACCAGTGTTCCACCTTGGTTGGAATTGATAGAAAAGATAAATCAACAGTGGTGCTTTGTTCAACTTAAATACCATAATTGCTTTATTAATTAGTGTTTCACTAATTGCACATGATAAATAATGTATTCATTATAAAGTGTTTCATTAATTAGTGTTTCACTAATTGCTCATAATAAATCACTAATCATTTTTTAATTATAAATGTTTTCTTAATTAATTATAATATTTATTTCTATTAATAAGTAATTTTGATAAATAATATCAATAGACATTTTCTGTGACAATGAGTAATAGAAGAGATGGAGGCCGAAATATTAGTGGTGGTTAAGGGCGGAGCCAAGCACAATTATATTTATTTTGTTCTTTTATCGTAAAATTGGATAAAAAGCCAATTTTTCACATGTATCCAACTTGCCAAGAATTTTTTCTCCATCTCTCCTCAAAATCCTGGCTCCGCCCTTGGTTTGTGGTGGAAGAAGTAGTGACAGTGAATGTTGGTGAGTGGTGATGGACAATATTAATTTTATGTTTTCGTTACAACATCGATAACATCGTAGTGTGGAAGATGTGGTTGGTTGTTTTTAACATTTTTGATAAATGAAGGTACCATATATTTCAGGGATGATATCATACAAGACAATATTTTCATGATCGTAGTTGGATCACCCAAATGGTACTATATCGTATAAATCATGATTTTTTAATGTAAAAATAAAATTGATTGCAATACAAAAAAGAATATATACGTGGAAAAAAAATGAAACTAATCATTTGACGAAATTTTGCTCAATCTAAACCTCATACATGGCATTTGTGATTGAAAATTAGAATTGCGTCCAACAACCTACATGGGAATGGCGGCAGTGATGGGGTCAAAAATTGACATTGAGGAGGTTTTTTTTTTTTTTAAAAGAAACATGTAAACTTTGGTGGACTAAACCATAAATAATATGGACAAAATACTATTTATAAATAAACTAAAAAAAATTATGTAGTTATTAAAAATTTAAAGGGTTAGAGACAGGTTAGTCAACTCTTGGCTCCGCCACTAGGTGGTGGTGGATAAAAAAAAGTGGATTCAGATGGTTTTATGGTGGTGGCGGGTATTGGTGAACAAAAACATATTATGCTAATTTCGTAACGCCACAAAATGTGTAATGCTATATTATAAAGTATAAAACGTGGTTGATCATTCTAATGTTAAAATAAACTCGATTAAACACATGTCCATTTTAAAAAAAGGTGCAATCAATTGCGATGTTATGTAATAACTAAACGAACGATACGAATCAAGATTAGAACATATGAAATTATTTATTATCGATTTGTTCATGTAAAGAGTGGTCAGGATTTTTCCTTGGCAAAGATAAATTTACCGCCGGGGTTTGTTCAACTTAACCATTTTTAAACGTTTTATTAATTAATGTCTCATTGATTGTTCATAATTATTAATTAAATTTCTATTATAAAAGTCCTTTTAATAATTTAACATAAATACATAATTTTATTAATAAATAATTTTACTAAAAACTATATTAATTCTAATGGTGGTAGTGGAAGTAGTGTTAGTATAAGTGGTGGCGGGTGTTTGTGAATGGTGGAGGCGGTGGAAGAAATAATGGCGGTGAATGGTTTTTATGGTGGTGGGTATTGGTAATAATAGTGTATAATAATAGTTTTTGCTTTTTAGTGAGTTTTATTGACCAAGTAAAAAAAATAATCTTCACAAAACATGCAACATTGTATTGTGAAAGATGTAATCGATTGTTTTTAGCACGATTGATAAGGATAAAATCCAAATATTTCGAGGATGATACCGGAACCTATAAGACAATATGATCATGACTGTTCGATAACCCGTATTATGCAAAGGCAATTGGTGTACCCGCGTAAGAGAAAATTATCGCTCTCTCAAGTACTATTACATTATTTTTCCTGAAAGACCATCAATGTCGAGTTGTTTCGCGACAACTACCTACAAAGATAACAACTTTCACTCAATTCCCGATATAAAACCTTATTGACCGGGAAAATGTATTTGCATTCTAAAATATTTGTTTGAAAATTGTGTTTGTTCATCAAAATCATCATAAAAAACTTTAAATCATAAATCTAAATTTCTCCTCCGAAGTTTATAGAATATTTTTTATATTTTACATTGTCAAATCATGCGACCTCTTGATGACAAATCAACAATATCAAATTACGGATCAATATGTGTAGGTTTCATTCACTGGGTTAGAAGGTAGACTAGACACAGATGGGTAGATCACACAATGCAGAGCATGACTGAGAATACTTCAATAATTTGGTCAGGAGATAAGGTCAAAAATTTAAGATTAACTTTCTATAGGACTAATTAGATCGGCTTCGATAGGAGCTGACTAAAATATGGATTAATAATAATTTTCACGTAAGACAATTGCAAAACATAGTTTGGCTAACTCTGCCTGTGTAAAGAGTGGTCAAGATTTGTCCTTCCTCAATTGCTATATTATGTGAGAAGAAGGTGATATCTAAGATTGAGGTATAATTCAAATCTATTAGATTCATACCATTTACAACTGGATGCCTTGAAAAAAATTGACGTGTTGTTATTATTATTACAGGCAAGGGATACATTTATATTGACCACACTTGTGCAAATAGCTCACTTCGCAAATGATTGGTGTTGCAAGTACTGTCTAGAATGCAACGAGGAATTTGAGGAAACAAGGCACCAGAAGCAGTGTCCGAAGTATTTTGGATATAATAACTTAGATCCGATGTAATACTTATGTTTTTTTTTTTTAGCTTTTCCACAATCTATTTATTTAATAAAAATGAACATTGCAAATACATAACATCAACAAAAATTAGACAAATTACGTTTGACAATAATGGCTACTGATGGTTCGGAAACGGCAAAAGAAAGGAATTGTTGTAGAATAATTGTTGGGATATACAACGGATTACTTGATACGAATGAAAGAGGTATAATTATTTCGATTCTGAAATCACATAAAGTTCACAGTAGAAGATGACATCAAGTTTAAAGTTAGTAACAAACATAATAAGGCTAACTAAAATGCTAAAAAATACAAGATATATAAACTTAGAAACCCGAGGGACTTGAAGAGGCCAATTTTGAAAACTACAATCTTAGAAAGCAACGATCCACAATACCATAAATTTTTTTTAATAAATATACAACGTAGAATATGTCAACTTTTGGTAAAGGATCTATTGACAACCTATTAATTTGAAATAGGATCAGGGAGTACAATATGTGTTCAAGGTTCTTTATGAGGTAATGTATCGCCAGATTGTATTCCAAGTGAAGGTAGGAACATAAGGAAGTGAAAAAATGTCCAAGACTTTTGAAGTTACCAAAGCCTTCGTTAAGACGAATTGTTGGGCACAATAATTTGTAGAAGATTCAATGGCAGAGGTTCGCATATATACAATTCCCTCGAAAAGGTAATGTGTACATATTTTAAACATCGTCATCTAATAGTTTGTGTCATTCGTTCGATGCAAAAAAATATTATTCCCTGCCTATTTGGAGGATCGACAACATGATCATGATAGATGAGTCAGCTGGAGCGAAATAGGAGCATGTGGAGACTTTTATGGACGATATTGATTAGTTAATTTCACTGAGATGAGCGTTGCTGACGACATATTTCCAAAAAAATATTTAAACTTCCATGTTCATGTAGAGCATTATCTCATTTTAACCAATGAACCTGAATAAAAAAGTGTTTGGAAGTTAAGATTATATTTCTTTCGTTTGAGAAAATCTCCGGCGGTAAAATATTAAAGGAAAAAACAAAGAAAAAAATGAGAGGAAAATCTCAACTATTTTTATGACAAACACATATTAAATCATAAGGAGTTGATAAGTATTCGGGACACAAATTATACGATATATTAAAAATGAACCAACATCATGGCCCGTGCCGTTACGACACGGGTTGAGGGCTAGTAACTTCACATAAAGAACAACAGATTGTGCAATGATCGATGAAAATGTAGATTTTGTTTGTTTGTTACTTTGGACAATTTACTTACATCTCAATAAGGCACGATTGTCTGCCAAAGCTAAAGGCTATTGCAAAATCTTATGTTTCATCCTTTATAGAGAGTAGCAACAGTCCTTTGTTTCCTAATTGTAATATTTTGGGTTATTTAACGTTTGGTACCCAACAAATGTCTAACACCTAGCTTTGGTACCCAATATTTGAAATATTAAGGGTTGGTATCTTGACCAATTAAAGACCGGAAAGTCAAGGCCTTGACTTAACCAAGTTAATATTTCCTTAACATAAGATTCCATATTACTATGTTATCATTATCAATTGTAGAAATGTCTAAGGATGTCCTAACGGCCAGTTATATAAGTAAGACGTGTACGAATCCTAACGATCCCCTGAATAAACGACCACGATTAAACCATTCCATTCAAACCCTAAAACTAAAATTAGACGCCGCTTCCGATCATTATCATCTTCTCTCTTCAACTTCTAACAACAGAGATCAGAAAACGTTATTCCTCACCACTTGAAGAACCAAATATCATCATAAATCTCCTCTTTCTAGATCCACAGAGACCAAAGAAGATACTAGCAACAACATGCGATTGTGAAATTAATTTGAGATGAGACAATTACTGGTCTTACATTAATTCAAAAATCCTCAGTTTTTTTTTTTGGTCGTTTAACTGATAATGATGCTCACTAATTAGCCTACTTATTTATTGTTTTGATCAGGAATGTATTGCGTTGAATTGAATATTTTTTATTATTTTGGGTTTTATGATTTAATGAAAGCCTTAATCCCGTTTTGGTTTCTTTGACTTGTAATTCATTAATGGGGGCCTAAAATTAAGTATAGTCATGTAAAATTGAGAATGGGTTTTAACTGAATTTGGTTTGATTGATTGCGGCGACGGTGGTGAATGTTGTTGTGGATGTTAGTGGTGGTGGCTGTGGTATATGTTAGTAGTGGCGGTGGCGGAGATGGAAGTTCTTTTTGTGAGAAATGCAAGAATTTGGATTGAAACAGAGGTATGATGAAAAAATTAAGAGAAAAATCAAATGATGCAGGTGCACGAGTTGAAGGAAAAAGATGAAAGAATTGGTACATCGAGAAGATGCGACAAATTAATTTTAGCCATTAGATTAATATATTTCTAACCATATACGTTTTTTTATAGGCACGTGTTAACGGTGAGTTGACGTTGTTAGATTATTATTGTTTGTTATAAATTTTAATCATTTAACTAACACATAGTTAAGTCAACAGTTTGACTTTACGGTCTTTAACTGGTCAAGGTACCAACCCTTAATATTTCAAATATTGGGTACCAAAGCTAGGTGTTGGACATTTGCTGGGTACCAAACGTTAAGTAACCCTAATATTTTTCCAAATACGGTGCATTCCTCTTTGAGGCATGTTTCTATGCACATGTCAAACACCATCATTTGACACTTTAGCACCTATTATAGGCATGCCAAAGTGCCAAACTCATCCGCATATATGTCAGTAATGTCACTTAGGCATACACAATGGAGTCTCTACCCAGCGATATAGACTACATCGAGCGATAATAACTTTATCTCCAGCGATAAAGACTTTATCTCCGAGTAATTATATATATAAATATATAATCTCTCATTCTCTCCTACTTTTTCATTTTTCTAATATATTTTTATATCTAAAGGGTCCCACTAAATATATTATGATACTATTTTTTTTATAAATACCCTCACCACACAAACACAAATATATTTTTTGTTCATTAGGGTCCCACTCAACACAATTAAATATATATTTTTGATCAAAATTTGCCATATCTACTATAGTGGAGAAACTCATTTGCCATGCCACATGACATGTCAAATAAATTCTTTTGACATGATGCATAGGGATATGACCGAGTAGCTAGCTTTTATAAACCAAAGCCAGTTCAAGGAAAAGAAAAGAAAAAAAAAAGAGAAGTTGCATACCAAAGTGCTAGCTTTATAGTCTGTTTGGATAACACATAAAAAATTGTTTTTTTGACTTGTAAAAGTCGAATAGCCAGAAATCAGTTTGGAATTTCAAAACAACTTTTAAAAGTCAAAAAGTTAACAACGCGTTTGGATACAAATCTTCTTTTGACTTCTGCTTCTCCAGAAGTGGAAGTCAGAAGCAAAACTATTTTGTTTCACAAAAAGTTAACTTTTCAACTTCTAAAAGTCGTTTTAAAATCTGATAGTCAAACTAACTTCTTCATCTATTTTGACTATTAATACCGTAGTCTAAAGACAAAATTATTTTGCTACTTCTGATGTGTCATCCAAACCACACTATAACATTTTGTAAAACAAAATAATTTTGTTTCTAACTTCTAATTATGAATAATAGAAACACTTTTACTTATCATATCCAAACACGCTATTAACAAACGTAAATAAGTCATTACACTTCACGGGGATTGTTCTAAATCAAGGTTTGAAAAATGGATCACGGCTCAGGTCACGGACACTAGGCGTGACCCTTATAATGAGTTTTCACAGGTGTGAGCATGTTTTGGGAAAAAAACGCGTTAGATAGTAAAAAAATGTGTTTTTTGGACGTTTTTTTGAAAATAACGGGCGTTGTAACGGTTAGATAGGAAAAAATAATAATTTATGATATGAAATTCCTATGCAACGGTTATAACGTACGTGAAAACGTTTTAACGACTCTAAAAACGTTGTTACTAGGTATTTTTATTTTTTAATACTCCATACGCCCCTAAATAGATGACCTATTAATTTTTAAATGTTGTCAAACTAATAGATGACCTATATCATTAAGAAATTCTAATACTACCGTTTTATTTGATTATTGTTAGTATAAGAAATGTGTATAATTCTATAGTCATGTTTATATTCTTTACATAGGTGTTTTAGAATGCTTTTCACTATACAATTTATGAAAGTTTGATAAAATTCATGTCAGTAAATTATAGCCACTAAAATTTCGTCGGTAATAATTATCTAGGTGACTAGGTCTACTTGTCCCTTTATTTGAGTGCAAAATTTCCATCAAATGCCAAGAAGTAGGCAGGGTTTTAACAAGTCTATATGGTACTAGACTACAAGTCTATATCAAATAATTATTACGTCCAAATCATGTACCCACCACCATTGCATGATGATGCATATATATTTTTGTTTTTTTGTTTCATTTTAAGTTTTCACAAAGAAGTGAAGAACTAAAGCAGAAAACGTTGGTTAATGAATTGAAGATTCAAGTTGGTCCCTCACGGTTGGGGGAGACAACGAATTAAAGATTCAAGTTGGTCCCTCACGGTTGGGGGAGACAACGAATTAAAGATTCAAGTTGGTCCCTCACGGTTGGTGTCTGTTCAACGACATTACTGGAGAGAATATGGTTGTACACTCATGTTTGATGCTTGGAAAAGCAAAAACAACCTTACGATTGTAAACTTTCTAGTTTACAATGGTAGTGGAATTACGTTTTTGAAAAGTGTCGACATAGAACATAATTGGTTGACAACAGAGTATTTAATTACTTTGTTCAAGCCAGTTATAAATGATGTCGGTCCGAGAAATATTGTTCAATTAGTAACAGATCAAGGATCCCAATTCAAAGCTGCAGGTAACTAATAATAACTTCATTAATCATTAACTTCTTTTTATTTTTGTTTGAATGGGGTAAGATATTGGCATCAGAATATGACACATTTTTCTGGGTTCCTTGTGCAGCTCACGTATTGGACTTGATGTTGGAAGATATGGAAAAATTCCCCTTTGTTAAAGATGTGATCGGAGAAGCAAACCAAATTAGCAAAGTTATTTACAATCATGGTTGGGTTCTTGCTAGATTTCGACAACATTCTGCAGGACGCAATCTATTGCACCCTGGCTTAACAAGGTTTTCAACGAATTTTATTGCAATCAAAAGCATCATTGATCAACGTAATGCTATCGAGAGCCTATTTATGTACAAGGAATTTCTGAAATCGGATGATGCAAAAACTAAACAAGCTAGACAAGTGAAGAATATTATTTCAGATGAGATGTTCTGGACGACGTGTCAAAATGCATGCATAATGGTTGGTCCTTTGTTGAAAATGATTCGTTTTTTGGACTCAGACAAACCCACCATGAGATATTTGTTCCATGCACTTGCTACATGTGTGGAAACTATACAAATGGGTTTGGGATCAAATCAAAATGATTCTATCGTGGGTGTAATAAAGAAACGATGGAAAAGTCAGTTGAGTTCTCCTCTTCATGCTGCATCGTATTTTCTCAATCCTTATTACATCTTTAACCCAGCAACTAATCTCATCAATAATGAAATTTCTGAGCCGCAAATTTGTCTTACTGAAGTTATATCAAAAATGGTTAGTGGCCCGCAAGAACAAGCATAATGCATGATAGAGGTACAAAATTACTAATGCTATCTCCAAATATGTATAATTAAGTAATTTGAATTTCTAGTAACAATTGTACTTTTCTTTGTAGGCCGAAAAAATGCGAATGATGTAAGGTCAATTTGCAGCACCATCAACACGTATTGCAGCTCAACATGGTGATCATGTAAGTTGGTGGTTATCTTATGGTGCTGAGTATCCATCCCTCCAAACGATTACAGTAAAGATATTAAGTCAAACAAATTAATACATCGTCTGGATCAGAGAGGAATTGGAGTGTGTTTGAAAGAATCCACACCAAACTACGCAATCGTTTACTTTCATCGAGATTAAATGATCTAGTGTATGTCTAGTACAATTTGAAGTTGGAGCAACAAATAATTAAAGGTAAAGCAAGGAGACATAACATTGATGTTCACGACGTTCATAGTTTACTGAGGGATGACAATATGCTTGACTGGATAGCGGGGGAAGATGAAACACCGGTTTTACCTCAAGAAGAACAGTGGTTAAATATGCTAGAAGAGGAGGCCATTAATAAT
Organism: Papaver bracteatum; assembly: GCA_023529315.1. Classification (NCBI taxonomy): domain Eukaryota; kingdom Viridiplantae; phylum Streptophyta; class Magnoliopsida; order Ranunculales; family Papaveraceae; genus Papaver; species Papaver bracteatum. The sequence continues at coordinate 1,076,785 of JAJJWX010005092.1, forward strand.
CCAGAGCATGTCCCTCTACCATACAACTGGCATGATCCTGAAGTTCAAATCCCATACGAAAGGTTACCGGTGAGTGACTTTGTTTATGACTTTGGTAATCTTTCATTTGGAGACAATACACAATGTTATGAGAATGTGAATCCAACATATGATTCTCGTTACACTTCTGATCGCTCTGACCATGGTGTTCAACATATGAACGAAGGATATAATTCTAATATTGATACTAATAATGAAGTAGGTAACAATAATGATGAAACTGAAGGAGGTTATGATAACGGTAATGATGGTTATTATGATGAAGATACTTATGCAAACGAAGATAGCCAGTACCCCGACAACGATGACTATGATGTGGAAAGGAACCGTCGAGAAAATAAAGAATACTTGAAAAAAGGTGGTGCTTGTAGTTGGTTCGCGTAGCTTTTTAAATGATGAATACTAGTTTAACAATTCTATGTTTTTTAAATTTGAAGTTTTTAATGATGTAGTTAGTTTCCTTGTATCATTTAAAAAAATTTAATTCGAAGTTTTCAGCTTTCAATCCAGATAAGAAAAAAAATCAAAAGAAATGGTAAGAAAGTTATTTACACGGTTATAACGTGCGTGATAACGGGAAAACAGTTCTAAAAAACGCACGTTAAAATGTTATTTAGAAGAAAAAAACATTCAAACTAATTTTAGAAAAACGGTTATAACGTGATGAAAATTGAAAAACGGTACTACAAAACTGCCGTTTTTTCCTATTTATCGGCATAATAAATGCACAGGATTTGGGGACCCTCACGGCCACGGTATATGGGTATGACCGTCTTAAAGGTCGTTTTTCGGTAAAAACTAACGTTTTTAAAACCTTGTTTTAAATAAAGTCACTACACTCCCTTGGTCTTGTTCTAAATAAATGTGCATGAAATTCAATTCTCGTAGAGCCTTGAATGGTAAATGGGTTTTGTTATCTTGTGCACCCATGCACAAGATAAAAGTCAATCATTGACATTAAAAATGATAAAAAATAATAAAAAATTACGAGAGATGATATATTTTGCATTGGAGAAAGCAAATGCTCATGAGTTTTTTTGAATTTTTCTTTATAGAAGTGCAAACTTTACTTTCTTCAATGCAAAATACAACATCTCTCATAATTTTTTACTATTTTTTATCATTTCTAAGAGCAAGTCTTATGGTGGAATTCATCCTATTCCAAGTGTGGAAAATTCATGGAATGTCAAGTCTAGTGGCTTCCAAGTTGGTGTTTTCCACACAAAATCCAAGCAAGGTTCCATAGTTTGGTGGAACGTTGTGTGGAATCCATCAAAAACGCTAATAAGAATAGCGTAAAACGCTAATAAGAATAGCGTAAAACGCTAATAAGAATGGCGTAAAACGCCAATAAGAATCGCGTAAAAAAGACAAAAAACGTTATTAAGAATAGCGTTTTATGCCATTAAGAATGACGTTTTTTTTTTATCCGTAGATTTAAATTGAGTTGTTGAGAATCTAACGGCTGAGAAAAAAGCTCCATTAAGAATGACATTTTTACTGTAGATTCAGCTCCATTAATAATGACGTTTTTTTACTGTAGATTTAGCTCCATTAAGAATGACGTTTTACGCCATTTTTAATAGCGTTTCTACTACTATTCCACCATTAGACTTGTGCTTCCATCCACGGTTCCAAGTGCTGAGATGACGTGGAAGATGGATGAACTCCACCATAAGACTTGCTCTAATGCCAATGAATGCCAATAATTAGCTCTTATCTTGTACATGGTTGCACAAAATAACAAAACCCATGATAAATTAATGTCAAACAATATAAATGACCGACAAAAGACAAATGTCAAACAATATAAATGACCGACAAAAGACAAAAGTACACTAAACTTCTGACATACACTATTCTTGTAACTAAATTGCCTAAATTTTCACTTTATTAAATTACTGGAGACTTTGAGAGAAAAGTAGAAAACCCTAAATTTAACAAACTTTTCCCAAATGAAATCACATCTACAGAATTCTAGTCTTTTTCGCATCCAATGGTTCTCCCTTATAGTTAGGGTTCATAGTAAATTTAATCCCACATGTTTACCTCATTTTTTTCCATAATTACTAATCACTAAATCATTCAGAGGCTCTAATTAGTCTCTTATTTCCCTCCTTAATTTTCTCTCTCTAGAAACCAAAAACAACACGGTTTCTCTGGTATTCTTTTGACTAAACACACACTCTCTTTCTCATCAATTTCATCAAAATTAATCACAAAGATACAAGTTTTGATCAAAATTACTAATCAAATTTGGCCATTTTCCAGAAGAAATCTCTAGAAAAGAATTCTGGGTTTTAATGGAGCTTTTTCCTCTCTGTAAGAGAGAAAGAAGAAGGAGAATGAAGAAGAAATCATCATTACAAACACTGAAATCGACAAGGATTGTTCATTTGTAATACCAAATGCCGTATCTGAGAAAACCCAGAGATTTAAATTGGAAGAAAAAGAGATCTAATCGAACAAAATCGATTTGTTCTTCCTCTCCTCCTCCTCCTCCTCCTCCTTGTCATTCTAATCATATTCTTCTTCCTGGATCTGATGGTGATCCTTGTAGGTATTCCCGAGGAATGTAACAAGAATAGTAGTAATAGGATTAGGGTTGATTTAGTTTCATTGAATAGAAGAAGAAGAAGACGAGGATGCAGGTTCATTTATCTCCTAGCATGAAAACTATAACAATCTCGACAAACAATCATAGTAATAACAATAATGGAGGTATTTTGGACTTGATGAAGATAAAAGTAGCAGCTCGTCACGTTTCTTATAGAACTCTATTTCATACTGTACTCATTTTAGCTTTTTTATTACCTTTCGTTTTCATTCTCACTGCTGTCGTCACCCTTGAAGGCGTCAATAACTGCTCCTCCCTCAGTAAGATCATTTCCTACCTTGCCTTTTCTCTCTTGTCATTTCGCTTGTTTGAGCTGTTTCAATCGGATTGATATTTGAATTCCAACCTTTGGCTTTTATGGATCTGCTGCTGAGGCTTTTGTTAGTTTCCATTTATGAATCTAAATCTGAATTGATTATGTTTAACAATGCCGGGCTTGAAACAGCATTCTTTTTGTGAATTGATTGGTTTCTTTTATGTAGTTTCTTTGTATAAGTACAAGCATAATGTGAATAGGAGTTGCCAGTTTTTGTTTATTTTGCATTGCGAGGTTAGGCATGGGATCAATGTATGTGAGGAAGTTGATGCCTAATACATGAAGCAGATAAAATGAAACACTTGATCTGGTAAACAGGATGCCAGGTTTCAGAAATGGTGTATTTGTTTTGAACTTTGTATGGTACTTCCTATGCGTTACGGTGTCAATCAAATTGGAGAGTAACCCAAAACCAGTATGGCTTATGTGAACTTTTGAATGTTAGAATTAGAACCAGATGCTGCATGTTTTCCATCGTTGTCTTGCCTATTTTTTTTGTTTTTTACTCAATTGAGGGGTTATCAAATGGTGTGTTATTGTTGATTGTTATGGTATTTCTAGTCTAGATTACATGAAATTCTTGTATTATGTATATGCATTATTTTGTGGGTCTACTAAGAACTTTTCTTAGGTATGATTCTGTGGTGATTTTGAGTTTCTTCCTTGTGTTGCTTTGTAAAGAAATACTATATGATTGTTTAGCTGATGAAGCTAATACATTATTTCATTGGATGTTTTGTTATGTTCAGATTGTTTGGGAAGGCGATTGGGTCCTAGGCTTCTTGGTAGGGCAGACGATTCAGTGGTAAAGTTTCTTACACGTTTATTTGTTTAGACTGTTAGTTCATTATTAGCTGGAGTAGGAGATATGAATGTGAATGATACAACTGTTAATCCTGTTACCTAAAACAACTCATATTGTTGTTATTGTTCTCAGAAGCTGGTTAAAGATCTATACAAGATTCTCAATCAAGTTAATTTGGATAAAATCCCAGATGACCTCAAGTTGCCAAAGTCATTTAGTGCTCTTGTTTCTGAAATGAAGAACAGCCAATACGACGCCAAGACGTTTGCTATCAAATTAAGGGCAATGGTAGGTTTTTAAAATACTTTATATAGCCTTTTGAATTCTGTTACTTAGAGGGTATCCGATCTGTATGTAGAGGTCCCACTGGTAATGCCCATTGTAAACTGCTTTTTGCTTGTACTAATGCAAAGTTGTTTATGCAGATGGAGAAATCGGATATTGAGATCAGGGCATCCAAATTTGCGGAGCTAATGAATAAGCATTTTGCAGCGAGTGCTATTCCGAAAGGCCTACACTGTCTCTCTTTGCGCTTGACCGATGAATATTCCTCAAATGCCCACGCCCGCAAGCAGCTGCCATCTCCAGAGTTGCTTCCTTTGCTCTATGACAACTCCTTCTACCACTTTGTTGTGTCTACCGATAATATCTTGGCAGCTTCTGTTGTGGTTACTTCCATGGTTCAGTCGTTTCTCAGGCCAGACAAAATCATCTTTCATGTCATCACTGACAAGAAAACATATGCTGGGATGCATTCATGGTTTGCATTGAACCCCCTCTCTCCTGCCATTGTCGAAGTGAAAGGTGTTCACCAATTCGATTGGTTAACAAGAGAAAATGTACCTGTTCTTGAAGCTGTGGAGAATCAACATGGCATCAGAAATTATTACCACGGAAATCATGTTGTTGGAGCTAATCTCAGTGAGACGACTCCACGGAATTTTGCTTCGAAGTTGCAGGCTAGAAGTCCTAAGTACATTTCATTACTCAACCATCTCCGTATATATCTTCCAGAGGTAAACCATTGGATCATGTTTTCTACTCTTGTATATGGGACATAAAAAAATGCCGTTAAGCTGGAAACCTAGGGATCCTAGTAAATATAGAGGTAGAGGTTAGAGGAGAAAACTAAAGTTCTTGTCGAATGCTTGTATATGGGGCTTTCAAATTTTCAGCTAAATAGGCCTAAATGTCTGTAATGTGCTAAAACAGTCCCTTTTCAGAGTTGCACTGAATGAGTTATCACTTTAATGTATGTGAACAGCTCTTCCCGCACCTCGACAAGGTGGTTTTTCTAGATGATGATGTTGTAGTTCAGCGTGATCTGTCACCTCTATGGAATATTGATCTTGGTGGCAAAGTTAATGGGGCTGTACAAACCTGCGAGGGGGATGATGAGTGGGTGATGTCGAAGCGGTTTAAGAACTACTTCAACTTTTCTCATCCTCTGATAGCAGATAATCTAAACCCTGACGACTGTGCTTGGGCATACGGGATGAATGTCTTTGACCTTCAAGCATGGAGAAAGACGAATATTAGGGAGACATATCATTCATGGTTAAAAGAGGTAAGGTCTCAAATAACTTACCACACCTAAAAGTTGCGATTTCTGCTCTGTTTTGCTTTGTTTTGGTTGTGGTGGTTGGTTGGAAATTGGATTGGTAGTCTTAAATGGCAAATTAAAAGTATGTAAGCTGAGTTGGAGCATTCCACTTTGTGAAGATTGAGGACTATATTTAGAAACAAGGTGATCAAAACCACAATACTTGTAGAACTGCTTAAACCAAACATTGGTGCCAAATCTGATAATTAAATCTTGACAAATTTATCCTACTCAGTGTCTGATTAGTCTTGCCTAAGACTTAAGTAGATATTTTTCATATCTTGATATATCATATGCCCACCTTATTTTTTCTTATATGGTGCAGAATCTGAGGTCAAACTTGAGACTGTGGAAGCTTGGGACACTGCCACCAGCTCTAATCGCCTTCAGAGATCACGTCCAGCCAATTGATCCAACTTGGCACATGTTAGGCTTAGGCTACCAGAGTAAAACCAACATTGAATCTGTAAAGAAAGCTGCTGTTATTCACTACAATGGCCAATGTAAACCATGGCTAGAAATTGGATTCGAGCATCTCCGGCCTTTTTGGACTAGGTATGTTAACTATAGCAACGATTTTGTAAGGAACTGTCACATCTTGGAGTAGTGGCGGAACTGGAGAACAAGAACATATCGATTTGGTGACAGAATATTATATACAAGAATGGGTTAAATTTTGCGGCTCAATTTTTTGCAAGATTAACTGGAGAAGGGAATATGGTATTTCCCATGTTGGCAACACCAGTCAGAGAAGAATTCTTTCGATTTGTAACATAGCAATCAGAGCCAGCCCACGGTCACCAGCAACCATTGTGTTGCTCGGCCCCTATTTTTTGAGAGCACCCAATTTCTTTCCCATTTTTTGTATTTTTTTTGTACTTTCTTAGCCATGTAGAGGATCTAAGGGCAGAATTTTTGTGAGGTAGATTTCCTCAGTTTTGTATACTATATATATCCCCTCATGAATTCATTTTAGACATTTTCCACAAATATGCAGAAAACTTGTGTATATTGTAAAACTAAGCCAGCTCTTGTAGGATGTCTCCTTTACCATGTTGATCATGTGTTCTTCAACTGAAAAGAGTGGTAAAGTTCTTGTGAATGTAGTGACCTACGAGTCCCTGACGGTGTGTTTTGTTTATAAACTATTCTTATCATATGCCTAACAGCCGAAGGTTTTGTCATGTTCCCGTGGAGTTTAGTGATGGAATTTATTTGAGGAATGTTTTTTTAATAGAAAACAAACATAAACCAATGTATTTTTCTCTGTTTTGTTTCTTGGCATTGGAGGAGATGACGAGAACGGATTTGTCTGCGATTTTAACCATGACATCTCATTGTTTCGGAGGATCATTTCACCCGACTTCTATAATGATGCACATTGCTTAGATTCTTGAACCAGAAGAAGATCCCTATGCCATTATTACAAGTAAGTATGAATTCCTTTATTTAATACCTTTCCTAGCGTTTCCATTAGTTTTTCTTAATACTCACTTCATGAATTTCAGGATTTTTACATGTTCTTAGACTATACTAGTGAAGGGTTGAGTGTAATATCTGTTACTCCTTTATAAATATTTGTTCTTCTCTACTACCCATGGAGAGTTTGATGAGGTTTCAAGTTTCAGAATATTTTATAGAGAACTTAACTGTTTTCTTCTCTTTTGTTGAGCTACTTTTATGGATTTCTCAGGCTTTATCTTTGGAAGTGCAATTTCAGACTTTCTCATTTTTTGCAGGACAGCCAATAAGCTCGATTAAGGTAAAGTGGTAAACCGGGTTCCTTTTTTGATCTTGGTTAGTGAGGACCCAATTTGAGATCTTGGGTAAATTGTTACAGAAGATTAATGTCAGAAGCACAGGATCAGTTAGAGATCAGGTTCCGATTGAACGATGGGTCAGACATTGGTCCAAAAACCTTCTCATCTTCTACTAGTGTTTGCACTTTGAAGGAAAGCATCTTTACACAATGGCCTAAAGGTTGGTTGTCAGTCGCTTGATATTTTTTCTTACATATTTGTTTTTCTAGATGCAGCCATTTTTAAGCTACTCTCTACTTGAATGGTTCACTCATCCAGATCATTTACATGACTAATTCTTGTTGTTACACAAGGGAAGGAGAACGGTCCGAGAACAGTGAAAGTAGTGAAGTTAATAAGTGCTGGTAAGATATTGGAGAACAGTAGAACATTAGAAGAGTGCAAGAGCCCAATATGCGGTCTAACAGGAGAAGTTACAACCATGCACGTTGTTGTCCAACCCCCACCCACTCAAGGAGGTAAACTTTTGATCCAGAGCAATTCAATCTTAGTTCTTGAACAGTCGATGGTCAATTTGTTCTCGCTAGTTTCATATTTAGATCTTTCTGACATTTATTTTTCGGTCCACGAGTTATAACTCCAAAGGTGTCACTATCCATCCACAAAAAACCTATTAAAACAAAAGTAACACAAAAACCCCATCAAAACAAAAGTAACATAAAAACCCTAAAGAATTTGATGAAATCAATTTTGAAATTTGGGGTTTTTGTATCAATTTTTTAAAAATTTGGGGTTTTTGTATCACTTTTGTTTAAAATGGAGTTTTAATGGATCTCAACATTTGAATGAGGTTTTTGTACCATAAGTTTGGTCATCTTGGGTTTTTATGACTAGTTCTCAATCCTCCTTTTTTGTGATTTAATAGAAAAGAGATCATCACATCAACTGCAGAATAGATGTGTTTGTGTCATCTTGTAAGTTGCAATTGGAAATGTACGAAGAAAGACTGATTCATGGCAGCTGAAAAAGAAATCCGTTTTCATTATTTCGGCATCTTATGGTGGATGCAACACAAATCTAGCTCGTCGTATTTGCTTATATTCTTTCTATCATTTCTTTAGAAGGTTGTTGCTGCTTGTACATTTTGTATTTGCTATTCTTATATTAATTAGGCCGACCGAGCAAAGCGAGTGAGGACTTTATATATGGTGACTTTGTGTCAATGTACGTGATTTTTTTTCCAAATTGAAGCAAAAAGATTGGATTTTGTTTGGTGTCCCATTTGAAATGACGCCACCGCCCCTCCCTTTTAGTCCAATTACTATAACTCATCAAGTATCATATCTTTTTAGAAGGTATAATTGGAAAGCAAACTAGAATATAACATATCTAAAAATCCGTGCCTTGAAATTTTACAAATTTTATCTCGTTAGAAAGATTTTAAAGAAATCTATGCAACGAGTACAAGCAACAATATTAAATTTAGAGTTTTTACGAAAAATTCGAAGGTGTTTATCCTTTTAGGCACAATTTTTGAATATTGATGATGCATAACACATTATGCAAACCACCACTAAGGATGCATAACACATTATGCATCCATATTTTGGTTTAGGCATCAACAGATTCCCCGTTGCAACTAATAGAACGACGTGCTCCATCCGTTTCAGGAAAGTGATATTTCCATTTTAAGCACAATTTTTGAAAACTGATTGCATAACCATTAGTAGAAATTGACGTTTAGTCCCAAAGTTAGTGGACTTTGGACGTTCTAGTCCACCCCTCCAAAGCCCGGGACTCTCTAGTCCAAATATGTCTCGTGTCTTACCGTTTAGTCAAAATCTTGGACGAGTTAGTCCAAACACCCAACGACTCAGAATTTTCCAATACCTTAATTACCCTTTCTTCAAAGGATACAGAGATATGAATGAGACTTTTTAGTTTTAGATCTAAGATTTCAAATTAGAAGAGATTCAGAGAGGGACGAGAGAGATTTCGAGGCAATTTCTTGGATTCAATCGTTTCTTCATCATATTTCGATTCCAGGTTATAGATCTCAGATTTCAATCCCATTTTTTCGATTTTGTTTGTTTCCTGGATTTCAATCCCATTTTTTTAAAATGCGTAATATGAAATCGATTTGTCTTTTGATTTCTGTTTTTGATTTTGTTATTTGTTAGGATTTGATTTTCATGAAACTCTTTTGGTTTATGTTTATGGTTTTGATTTTGATTTTATTTATTTTTTGATGTATGATATGAAATTGATTTGATCCTTGATTTCTTATTTTTTATGTTCGACTTCTTCTTTCAAATAATTGAACTCTTTGGATGTTTATAATCGAGCTGAAAGTTATTCATTGTTATTAACTGATAGAGTAGTTGATTTCTTTCATTTTTTGACTGTACAGAATGTGTACTTTCTTGTACACTATATATATTTCGATTTATTGTGATTTTAAGGTTGATTCGAAAAATTAATTCTCATATAAATTTAAATATGATTCAGATCTTTTTGATGTTAAATCTCTGTGTTCGTGGATTCGATTTTGAGATCTTTTAGATGTGACTCAGATCTATTTTATTAGTTTTTTTAGTTACCATTTGTGTGTTGATTAAACCTAAGAATGCTACTTTTGAGATCTTTTGCATGTGGTTTAGATCTTTGATGTCTTCATTTATATGTTTTTTGATATATGTTTATTGTAAAATGCAGTGTATCAACCATGTCTAGGAAGATTGTGTATGCTATCTCGAATCATGGTGAGCAATCGACCCTATTTGGTAGATGTGTACACATTTGTACGGTAAATTTCTCTATGATGAATGCATGGGTTTTTTTATTTGAACCATTTCTCTATTTTGTTATTTTCTTGTAAACACATCTACATACTTTGTACAATAGTATGCTCTGTGATGGATGCATGATCTGTTTTGCTGGTATTTATGCTAGATTTTGGTATTTTTCAGTATATGTGTACATGTTTATACACTAAAATGCTCAGTGTTGAATATATGGTTTGTCATGTGGGTATGGATGCTATATTTTGTTAGGTTTTTGTAGAGTGTACATGTTTTGTACACTAGGATGCTCTTTGATGAATGCATGGCATATCAGTAGGTATGATGCTAGGATTTGTTAGTTTTCTGTAGAAGAGTAAATGTTTGCGCACAAAATTTTGTTTCAGTTTATATAGCATGTTCATGCACTTTGATGTACACCGTATATGCTTTTGATATATGGTTTTTGTAATATATTAGGTATCAACCATATATCTGAGAAGGTTATTGTGTATGTTATTTTGAATCATGGTGAGTATTCATCCATATTTTGGGAGATGCGTTCACATTTATATACTAAAACTTTGTGTGTGATGAATGCATGAGTTATTTTGTTTGAATTAATGCTATATTTTTGTTGTTTTTCTGTAGATGTGTACATACTCATACGCTAGTATGCTCTCTCATGATTTTATGTTCTGTTTTGTGGGTACGGATGTTAGATTAGTTGCATTTTTGAAGGTGTGTACATAGTTGTACACCATTGTATTGTGTCATTGTTATATGGCATGCTTTAGGGGTATGGATATTGGATTTTTATAGGTGTGTACATAGTCGTACACCATTATGCTCTCTCATAATTTTATGGTATGTTTTGTGGGTGTGGATGTATGATTAGTTAGATTTTTGTAGAGTTGTACATGTTTGTATACCAGTATGCTTTGTGATGAATTCATTGCCTGTCCTGTGAGTATGTACGCTAGAGTTTATTACGTTTCTATAGAGGTGTACATATTTGTACACTTGTATGCTCTGTAATGATTATTTTGAAGTTTATTTTTTAATTTAAGATTTCCCGGATCATATTTTTGGGTGTATATAATTGTACACATGTTAATGTTAATGTGTACATAGTTGTTTATATTTTTTACTTTATGAACTGTATTACTAGGGTGCATGAATCATTTGGTCGCAGTTAATGAAGATTGTTGGACATGAATACGACGCAGAGATGATTACCTCTTTATTATTCTATTTATAAATGATGGATGTCACTAGGGTAAGTTTCTTTACCTTCACAATTGAACTTGAAACCTTATTTTGAGCATAGTTAACCCTAGTAATGATGTGGATGATATTCGGGTTGATGATATGTCACGCTTCAAACTCATTAGGTATTATTTGATTTTATCTGTATTAAATCTAGGGACTCATAAGCTCAAAATGATTTGCGGCCAAGTTACAACTTCCAACCCTTTTTGATAAATCAAAATTGTATTAAAAGAGAACCAAATTTACACGCCCAAAAACTTCACAACCTATTTGAATCTTATTTAATATAGGTAGTGATGTTGTTGCTTAGGTACACGATTCAAGTTGTATGTATGTATAAAATTGTGCACGTTGTCCTATCTCATTTATATATGGCATTTCTATGGGTATGGATGTTGATTGTTTTGAAGATTTGCATAGTTTTGCAACTAGTGTACATAGTTGTACGCATGCTTTTTCTTAACGTGTACATATTTATACACATGTTTATTGTTTTTGAATCTGCGCATAGTTCCGCAACTTTATGTTTTTTTTTTCAGTTCATTTCATTGGTACTTATGTTTTGTTTTCCAGGTTGAAGATTATCATGTTGGTGTCTAAGAGACAGGTAAAAGCTCTTATAAATAGAATCATTAGTCCCATATCTAGGACTCCATTTGGAAGACGAAGAAATCAACGCATTAAAATTGCTAGAGAGAAGTAAAGAAGACCTATGATGTGCACTGAGTGTTTTACTTGCACCTTCCTTGATGATTTACTACCCTTCTTGCTTACGACTTTGCACCTTTTTTTTTCCATACAGATTGTTACAATGAGTGTTACTATCTTATTTATTTTAAGAATTTAGTTTGGTTTTTATTTCAGTACATGTATCTTTATTTCTGCAGGTATGAATAAGTTTCTAACATGTCAGTACATATTCAACATCATGTATACTTTAATTTTCTACCCTATTAGTAGATGTGCACCATCATGTACACATGAAGAAAAAAAATACCCATAATATACCCTATAAATCTGAGAAAAATCTACATTCAAAATATCAATAGTCACACTAATAATAAGATAATTCAAGGTTTTACTAGTAATAATACTTGTTTAAGAAAGTTAAGAAACATAGTTGTCAAAAGTTTAAGAGTGTTACGAACAACTTAAGCAAGTTTTAAATATAAATCAAGTTATTTCTCTCCTAATCGCACTCCAATCTTGGTATTATTTATCTTTTGCGATATTCAACAGTTTGGCAGGACCATCGACAAGTTTAGGTTCTGGTGCTACCATCTCCAACAAGTATGTACACACCTACAAAAATCAGAAAAATTCAACTTCAAAAACTATGAAACATGCCATATATCCATGAAATAGCTTACCAGTATACTAGTATATATACCATGACATCCATACTTCAAAAATTATAGAACCCGTGATATCCGTACCCACAAAAAATATCATATATCCATGACATAACATACAAGTGTGCAAGTATGTACACACCTACAGAAATCTTACAAATCCAATATTCATGCTCACACAAGAAAGGTCATATTCCATGACATGATACAGTAGTGTACATGCATGTACACACCTATAGAAATGACATAATCTAACATTCAAAACCATAAATAAGGTCATACTCCCATGAGATGATACATCAGTGTACAAGTATGTACACACCTACAGAAATTTAACAAATCCAACATACATGCTCACACAAAACATGCCATACGTTCATGAAATGATACAACAGTGTACAAGTATGTACACACCTACATAATGACAAAACTCCAACATTCAAAACTAGAAAACATATCATATGCCTATAACATGATACAATGGCTTACAAGTACGTACACTCCTAAAGAAATCTAAAAAAAAAAAAAATGCACGCCCACGAAATAACCTATACATCCTTGAGATGTCATACCTGTGTACAAATCTGTATACAACCACAACTAACTTAAGTAAAATAGAAATCATAATCACATAACAGTACATATACCCCTGAAATGGCATGTTTTTGTACAAATCTGTACACAACTACAAAAAATCTAACAAAAATAACAACCATGTCTACATAACAGTTCATACACCCCGAAATAACATTCTTGTATATAAATATGTACAGTACCACAACAAAACTAACAAACACAACATTCATGCGCACAAAACAGTCCATACATCCCTGAAACAGAACGCCAATGTATAGATCTGTACACTATCACAAAAAAGCTAACAAAAACAACATTCATAGACATATAACAAGTGATAATCCCTGAAACAGCATGTCGGTGTATAGATCTGTACACTATCATAATAAATGTAACAAAAATAACATTCATGCTCACTGAACAAGTCATACATCCATGAGATATCATACATGTGTAAAAATTTGTTCACAAACACAACTTCTAAGTAAAGTAAAATTTATACTCACATAACAGTTCATACACCCCTGAAATAACATGTGTTATTATACAAATTTGTCACAACTAAAACAAATTCTAACAAAGACAACATTCATGCCACATATCAGTCCATACACCCCTGAAATAAAATTATGGTGTACATATATGTACACAACTATGATAAATATAATAAAACAACATTCATGCCCACATAACAGTCCATAGACCCATGAAATAACATTATTGTAGGATCAGAATATCGCAACAACAACGTTCCTGTGAAACCTTCATCTACAACGTTGTGAAACCGTCGCAGACAAATAACAAAGATGACATAACAAGTGACATCAGCTCAAACATGATAAAAGTGTGATGATCTTGCGAAAGTTAGAGAATTTATGAAGACTAACATCAAAAGCTTGCGAGAACATCGCAAGTCAGATCCGAAGTTAAAGGACAGACTAGCTGTCATCCACTATGTAATTCCCTATATAAAGAGTTGAACAGGCGTAAAGGGATAAATCTTTTTCGAGTATTGAGTAAGTCATTAGGAGAGAGAAAGTTTAGAGTAATTGTTAATTTCTTAGTTTCATTTCATTCCTTTCTTGTAAAACTTATGAGATTAATCAATAAAGATTGTGATTGTTCATCTAAAAATGATTCGATTGTATGAATTCTTGTGAGGGGTGTAGTGTAGGATTTCCTACAACTACATATTGGCGCTAGAAACAGGGACTGGACCTTTTTTTTGGTGTGAAAATTAGTATTGTGATTTGAAAGAATTTGGAATAGTTGGTGAGAAGTTTCAGATAATTTTCAACAATTCATTGAGATTGAAGAGATGGCTAGAAGAAGAAATGCTTCAAGACAACCAACAACTGTTAGAAGGAGTAAGAGACTTGCTGGAGAAAGAAAAAACAAAACCGGAGAACCATCAAGAATGAATACAAGAAATGATGGAGACAATCAAATTCAACAACCAATTCATCATAAACCAGCGCAAAATAGAACTATGAATTATGATAGAGTGAGTGTACATGCTTGGCGATCAAATTCAGCGAAAGAAATGGAAGAGGAGCAACAATTAAGAAATGAAAGACAAGAAGAGAGAGATCAGGAAGCAATTTGAGGAATAATTCATGGAAATGAAGAGATTGAAGCGTTAGAGGCATTAATACAAAGAATACACGAAGAGAGGAGGTTAGAAGTAGAAGAACGCGCAAATTTGACAAGGAAAAACCATGAGTTGAGAATGGAAAACATGAGATTACAGAATAGGAGGTCAAGAAGTACTACAAGATCAAGTTCAAGACCAATTAGAAGTGAAGTAAAACGAAATTCATCTATGGAAAATATTGGAGAAAGAGATTGAGAAGAAATGCAAAATCCAAATGAAGAGAGTTGCGAAAGGAGAGAAATAATTAAAGATCGTTACATCCCTCCAGGCGAAATTCTCCAAAATGGACAAAATAACAGGAATCAGGACAATGGGCAATGTCAGGAGCGAAATAATCAAGACGGCGAAGAAAATCAGGAAGAAGGAAGGAGAATATTACATGTGAGAGAGATTCAAAGAAATCAACAGGTAATTGAAGGTGAAATCGAGAGACGTTATGCTGAACAAGCACGTTTAGCTTGCGAAAGGGAAAGATTGAGAGCAGAGGTGGAAGAACAAGAGTTCCAAGAGGAAATTCGCCAGAACAATCATGACAATCGAGAAAGAAGGCGAGAACAAAACCGCAATAATGGTAATATCAATGAAGAATATGATAGGGTACAAAGAAGAGCTGAAAGGAAACAAAGAAAATTGATAAGGAATGAACAAAATCGCAGAAGAAAAAATGAGAGATATAATGGTGTGCGAATTCATGAAAGAAATGAAAGAGAAGATTGTATAGAAAGACAAGAAGAAAATGATGAAGAAGAAAATCAAAATTTCGCAACACAAAACAGGAAAGAACGCAGGAGAAGAGAAGCAGAATTAAAAAGACCAATGGGATCAGCGCCCGGGGTAAATGAACAAATCTTAAGAGAACTGGCAGAAATGAGAGGAATGCTAAATAACAGGAGATAAGGAGGTAGGAGACAATTGGATGAATCCATAGAAGAAGCTGCGAAAACTCCGTTCTCACAAGAAGTACAATTAGGTGGAATACCACCAAAGTGCAGTTTTCATGCGTTAACCAGCATCTTTGACGGAACAACTTGCGCAATTCAATACATTAAAGCTTATGTGAGATGTATGTTACAGTGGGAAGACCATGATGTTGTGTTGTGCAAGTATTTCGCATCAAGTCTAACAGGAGAGGCGCTAAAGTGGTTCGAAGGTTTACCCAGGAATACTATAACATCTTTCAACCATTTGCAAACTACATTCTTAGGGGCGTATATAACTAACAACTCCTCGCGACCAGGCATTGAAGATGTATTTGGTTTAAAACAATGAATTGGAGAAAGTTTGAAGCACCTAACCATAATATGGAATACAATGTGTAGCGAAATGGCTGTCCGTGTGGATGAGCGATATATTATTCTATTATTCATCAACGCAATGTTCGCAACCAATCTGCTATATATTCAAATTTTTAGAATCAAGAATACAATCACAATGACTGAGTTGCGGGAACTGCAAGAGGAGTATGTTTCCCTTGAAGAAAAACAAAATAAAATGGAATCATATCCAATTGCGAATACAAGCTCAAGAGAATACAATCACATACCAGCGCCCTGGAACATGGGAAAAGAACCACTTCCAAATCACAAAAGTCAAGAATTTTGCTCTTACCATCATTTTCATGGACATTCCACAAATGACTGCAGGAACATAAAGATAATCAATCTCAGAATGATAGATCAGGGAAAACTAAATCATTTCCTAATAGGGCACCCTCAATCTCAACTCTTACCACCATCACCAGAAATTCGCAGAGTAAATGCAACAAAAGGAGGAGAAACATTTGTCATAGAAGTTGGAGCGAAAGCAAAGAATATGTTTTGTAACTCTATTGTACATTCATACAAAACAATCGAAGATTTCCATGAAAATGTCCTAAGCAGAGTTTTTGCAAGAGATGTTGATGGGAAAGAAATAATGAATATTGCGGAAGCTTCGCCATTAGAAAAGTGGCAAAAGCAGACTATTTATTTCACTGCACAAAAAGTACCTGAGCCTGGAGAAATGCATAACAATTCATTAGTGGTGAGACTAGAGATAAACCCAAAACAAAGAGAAGATGAAGAAGGAGATGAGGATGATGAGGCCGAAGATTCATGGGAAATCAATAGAGTTTTAATTGATACTGGGAGCTATGTGGATATCATGTTCTATCATACTTATAAGACAATGGGAGGCAGAGATGAGGATCTAGTACCTCCAACCTATAAAATCTATGGTTTTAACGGTACTGCCAATAAACCTAGAGGGGAAATCACTATGCGAATTCCACTGAAGGGGATATCTTCTAAAATTCTATTCTGTGTTGTCGATGTTGAATCTCCATATAATGCCTTAATTGGCCGACCTTGGTTACATGGGATTCTAGGTGTGGCATCAACTTTCCACCAGTGCATCAAGTTTCCTCATCCCAGTAGTATTGGAATCATAAAAGGAGATTGGGTAGAGGGGAAGAAGTATTATGAGATTGATGTGGAGTCTTGCGAGGAAAAAGCTGCCAAGAAGGAGAATTGGAAGTATAACATTAAACAAAAACAAATAAGTGGGAGATTGATGGTTGATGCAATAGAACAGAAAGAAGACGGAAAGCTGCAAAATCAACACTTGTTGAAAATGATAAATGGTGAACACGTCGCAGAAGGAAAGACTATAGCGAAGAGCAATAAAAACACAGAGGCAGAAAGTAGTAGAGGTAAGAAAATTAAATTATGAAATGAAAGAAATTTAGAGAAAATAAAAAGAGATGTATGATTGATTTGTTGCAAAAAATTTCAAAAAATATATTTCACTTAATGACAAAAATGAGATTGAAAAATTACAACAGAGCTGAAATGCAAAAGAGAAAAGAGAATAATCCTTAGAATGGGACGAACCTTTATGGCGTACACCCTAGTTCGCGAATAAAATTTCGCAAGAGGCAAATGTAAGACCTAAAGTACGTCATAGAAGGGGGAATCTGTTACATGGCTCAGGGATAAGGTTATACCGCTGCTGGAACCTGAGTCATGGAGATTTGGGGTCAATGAAAGCCCATCCAGAAGAGGCACCTTGGATTCTCAGCTTGAGCATATGACTCAAGTTGGGCGACTAAGGTAATAAGGACTCTCCTAAGGAGTGCAGAGTATGATCAAGGCACCGAGGTACACGGTTGATCCAAGAGTGCCCGGGGCGTATGAAATTACCCTGGCCATTCTTGGCAAGTCTTGACTATGATGCAATCGGCCCGAAGAAAACCCCACTTAGGGTGCAGTCTCGTAACCATAAGCCATATAGGCAAAAGGGATAAGAGGTTGCGAAAATAACTAGTTGTTGTCAAGAATGGATGGTAGGAGCTAGTCTTGTATGGCAGAAGTATGTCTCCTTGAAGGGGCAACCAGGGGGAAGATAAGGGAGGCACCCTCCATTAGGGAGCTGATAAGTGTCTTAAGACACAAATGTCATGAGGCTTTTTACTCACGGGAGTATCAAGGCTTGTTATATTTGTGCAACAATCCTGAAGAGGAAATAATACAAAAGAAAAGATAAGACGAGATCAATGGGTTTCTACATGAAAAATGAAGAGACGTCCTACGATTTCTTCGCAAGACGACAATATCATGGGCCTTTAGTTTCGAAAGAAAATTTAGGGTTGTCATATTGTCGCAGCAAAAATGACAAAAGAACAAAAAGTTAAAGGCAAGATCAATGGGTTTCTGCATGAAAGTACAGAGATGTCCTGTGATTTTGTCGTAATGACAAAAGGTAGCAAAATAAGACCTTTACTTAGGAAGGCAAAATAAGACCACAACAGAATACAAGGAAGAATGCAATTTTAAAGTATGTGATTGCGAAATTACGCAGAAAAAATTGCGAGATTGTCGCAATAATCTTACTGAACAACAGTAACTTTCTTAATCTCTCATTTGAACACAAATAACAGAGGCAAGTATGGGAATGAATAAAATGAGAATATGTTATTTGTCTCCATATGATAGATTTACACACAAAATGAAAAGTAAATTGTATACTGATTAATCATATTGCGAGAAAGGATTATTTTTCTAACACATGCAGGAAGAAACAAAATAAATAGAACTTGTATTGAAGATTGGAGAAATTCATAGTGATAGATTACAAATGTACAAGAATAGAAAATCGAAGAACAAATGTACAAGTTTTACCAAAAGTTGAACAAGAAAGCACAAGGAAGTAAAAGATACTTCTTGCTTGATTCTTCATTATCATCATCAGATTCTTCACCAGAGTATTCTCTTTTATCCTTATCAGATTCTTCTTCAGACCCTTCTTCCTCATCTTCTTCAGACTCTGTTTCTTCATCAGCATCACTATCAGAGATAACCAAATTAGGAACGTTTTCTGGAACTTCGTCTGAGAGACAAGGATATATAGAATGAGGAATGCCATTTTTATCGCAAATTGTTCTAATAATTTCGTTGCGGAAAATAATAACATCATTCTTGAAGTTCGCAACAGTGATTTTTAGTTGATTTTTCAGCCTAGAACATTTCTCATTGCGATAAGAAAGATTCTTTGCGAGTTTTGCTTTCTCATTATCAAGTTCTTCAATTCTCTTGCGATATCTATCTTCAGCTTCTGCGAAAATTTAACAATAAATCAACAACTTGATGTTAGTTTATGAAAAACAAACAATTAAATAAGGAAGAATAGTTAACAACCTTCTGTGTTAGAAATCATATCTATAATCAAGGCTGTATGCTTAACTTGGAGACTGACATTTACACCAAAATTATTCCTGGCGTTATCTAGAACTCTCGCGGCCCAAGAAAATTCATCATCATCATTTATGAGAAGGCGGGAACTAGTTAGGTTCTCTCTTTCACATAGCACAACATTTCTACGTTTGAGATCATCTATTTCAATTTGGATCTTAAGAAGAGTTTCTTGGAATTTCGCTAAAGTTTGAGCACCTTGGAGAGAAATGCGATCTTTTTCATCTATGAGATCACTATACTTGGCCCTTAAACTGTTGATTTCTTCTTTGGAATTATGAAAGAAACGTTTAAATTTATTAGCCATACTCAAGACAGATCTATGGTCAATTTCTAAGAAGCGGAATTTGGATCTAAGTTCATTTATGGGAAGAGATTCAATCTTATCATTTGAGAAACAATTTAGAGAAGTATTTAGGTGTTTAAGAAGAGTATCATCATCCATAAGATTGGGAAATGTATGAACAAGAATAGCTTCATCAGAAAGACCATAAACATCTGCGAAATGGTAAATTGTATCAGAAAAAATTATGAGAAAATAAAATAAAGAGAAAGAAGAAGAAGAAGAGTCCCATACCATAGAGTTGCTTATTGTCATCTTTAAGACTAGATATTTTGTTCTTCTGAATGGATTTTTCAGATTCCAACTGCTTGATTTTTTCGCGAAGACCATCAGCTTCAGCTTCAGTCTCAAACTCTTAATTTTTCCTGCGAAGATCAAGATTTTTCTTTTCAAGAATCGCACGCCTTCTTTCCAAATATAAAGTAATATCAAAAGAAGTTTTCCCAGCCTGCGAAATAATACAGTGAGTTTTAAGAATAAATTATGAATTCAAAGCAAAAATCAAAAGAAGAAAAATATAAGTATGAAAATTTACCAAGCTATTAAGCGAATGTAAGAAACTTGGAGATATAGATCTTGAAACCCCGCGAAGTGACTCATTATTCTCCAAGAGAGGGGCATCACAGATAGTAGCTACGGATTGGCAGGCATTAGTAAGAGGAGTATCACCCATTCCTTGCAGAGTATTGGAGAAGATGCTAGACAATTGTACCATAGAAGATTCAGGTTAAGAAGCTTCCTTCGCAGAAGAAATATCATCATCATCATTACAATCACTAGAACTTTCGCTAGATTGAAGAATGAAGGTGTGGGAGATTGGACTTTTCGTTTGTTTAGAGGAGGGACAATAGACTTGTCCTTGCGAAGATCACCTTTGCCTTTACCTTTATTCCTGGTTTTCACAACTTTGACAGGTTCTTCCACTTCAGCGATAACCTACACACACAGATAAAGATAAGAAATAGAGGCAACAATATATTGTGAAGAATCATAAAAGAATATTTCTTACTTCATCTGTGAATGATCGAAGAGCAGATAAAGTACTGACTTTCCCAGTCTTGTTATAGCTTACTTTTAACCTTTCAATCTGATAATTTCGCAAATACACGAAAACATTGGAATGGTCAGCAAAATTATATATAAGAATAAAAAGAATAACAACTCAAATGAAGTTTGGAAATACACCTCTGCTTCCCTTTCCGGCCATATGAATACCCAGGGTTGATACTCTGCGAGATTCGCAGGCAAAACATGAGATCCGGAGATGTACGGACCCTTTAGGATTAAAGGGAGATACATCACTTATCATCGTTGGAATAATGTGGGGTTGTATTATTGCCAGGATGTCAATCAATGTCTTGCATAAGTATCTTGTCATCAGCAACATCATCCTTCTTCTTTAAACGAACGCCCCAACAAGTATTATCTCATAATTCACAAAGAAATTTTCTACAGTATACTTCGCATGAACAATTTCAACTCCATCGAATTTAGGGTTTTTATGTTTTGAGGGATAAAGAGATCCCTTACCAGAACCACGATTGGCGAACTCGAGCATTAGACGAATGAAATTCCCTCTCAATTGATATACTGCTCGAGAAAACTTCGCATGGGAAAGTATTTCATAAAATAATGGAAGTTCAGGATCATAAAGGGGAATGGGAAGGCCAGCGAGAAGCTGACCTAGCGAGACTATGATCTTCTCATGATTGCAAGGATGATAAAAAAATAAATTAACAGAAAGCTCAGATTTAGGGTTTTGACCAAGAATGAGAGATAAAGTAAAACCTTTGGTTTGAAGTTTTTTTCGAGCTTCTTCAAAGGCAATCTCATTTTTACGACTAGCTGGAGGCATCTTCAGTATGGGAATGAAGGAATGAGGAGAGAAAGATGAAGAATGAAAATTTGCAGTAGCAGAAGCGAAACTTGCGGAGGAACAGTGAAATTGCAGAGAAAATAAGAGAGAAGGCACAAAGAAGAGAAGAAAAGAATAAGAAGAGTATATATAAGAGAGTAGAAATTCTCGAAAAGTTAAGTGCATTCAATGCGAAGAGTAGACATGGGCGGTTAAGAAGCAGCGGTTAAAAAAGACGTGTCAAGAGATGAATATAAGAGGGGATACGTGTAATAAAGTTTGTGCAAAGTACAGAATTGTGACAGTACAAAAATACTTGAAAAGATAAGAAGTTGCGGCATTTTGAAGTACAAATTCTCATGACGTTCTCCCCTTCGCAGAGAAGACATGAGAAGAGTCAAGATGTAGGATCAAAATATCGCAACATCAACGTTCCTGTGAAACCTTCATCTACAACGTTGTGAAATCGTCGCAGGAAAATAACAAAGATGACATAACAAGTGACATCATCTCAAGCATGATAAAAGTGTGATGATCTTGCGAAAGTTAGAGAGTTTGTGAAGACTAACATCAAAATCTTGCGAGAACATCGCAAGTCATATCCGAAGTTAAAGGACAAACTAGATGTCATCCACTATGTAATTCCCTATATAAAGAGTTGAACAGGCGTAAAGGGAGAGATATTTTTCGAGTATTGAGTAAGTCATTAGGAGAGAGAAAGTCCAGAGCAATTGTTAATTTCTTAGTTTCATTTCTTTCTTTTCTTGTAAAATTTGTGTGATTAATCAATAAAGATTGTGATTGTTCATCTAAAAATGATTTGATTGTATGAATTCTTGTGAGGGGTGTAGTGTAGGATTTCCTGCAACTACAATTATGGTGTATAAATATGTACACTACCATAATAAATATGTACACTACCAACACTCATGCCCGCAGAACAATCCATACATCCCTGAAACAATACTGCAGTGTACAAAACTTTATACTATTACAAAAAGTCTAACAAAAACGATATTTATACACACAGAACGTCCATACAATCCTGAAATAGCACTGTGGTGTAAAATTCTGTACACTATCACAAAAAATCAAATAAAAATAACTTACATATACACAAATAACAAACCATACATCCCTGAAACAATATATATGCCGGTGTACAAAGCTTTACAAGATCGTAACAAATATAACAAAAATAGCATTCATACACACATAACAGGTCATACATCCCTGAAACAACACGTTGGTGTACATATTTGTATACTATCACAACAAATCTAACAAAATAGCACTCGCACACACATAACAGTCCAATATATGAAAGTAACAGATGATCTTACCTTTTGTTACTTGAATAGATGTTGAATCTTCTTTTTGTTGTTGTTTCTTCTTTGAATGTCTTGATTTCTCTTCAATCGCTGATTTCCTTATAGATAACGATGGTTTCGGATCTTTTGCTACCTAATTAGATGCTGAATCTAATGCTTGTTGTCGTTTTGTTCTCTTTGAAGCTCTTGATTTATTTTCAGTCATTGATTTCGATTTAGATGATGACTCTAGACTGTTTTATTGTTGCGTCTTCTTCATCATAATGTTACTGCTGCTGCGATGTTCATCCATAGTTCGGGTTTTGATTTGAATCTTCACTAATTTATGTTTTTTTTTCTCTTTGTCAAATGATTTTTTTGATTTTTTTTCTTTTTTTTTTCCAGTTTTTATTCGTGTATTGAGAAATAACGGTTTTATTTCGTAACACGCGTGGATTACGAAAATCGTGCAAAGGATATTAAAGTCTTTGCATATTTTTTGGACTAATTTGTACCTAGTCGACTCGGTCTGGACTAAAAAATACTTTTGTACGGGACTTTGGACTACACCGGTTTTTCCCTAGCCATTATACAAAATTTAGTTTTGCGCTAACTTTTTCGGTTGGCCGTCCCACCGTGCCAGCGGTCATCTAGTTAGACATGTATT
This sequence comes from Papaver bracteatum, assembly GCA_023529315.1. Taxonomy (NCBI): domain Eukaryota; kingdom Viridiplantae; phylum Streptophyta; class Magnoliopsida; order Ranunculales; family Papaveraceae; genus Papaver; species Papaver bracteatum. The sequence continues at coordinate 1,100,461 of JAJJWX010005092.1, forward strand.
CTCATATCATTGTTCATTAATTCTCGTTTCAAGCAATGTACTACACTTTCAAGCATTTGAGTTCTACTAGATAAAACCCGAATTCTTACGAGTTTGTTCGGGATATAGATTTATTTGAATAGCAGTTTACACTACCGCTTGGAGACAAAGCGGAATCAATTGTCATCATGACATGCTTCAGAGGTGACATGAAATCTGACTAGTGATCACATTGTAATTTGAAACAAAGTCTGTGTCATACCTCAGTGTATGCTGTTGCAATCTAAAATTGTCACTGTGATTAAAAATCGGCCTCACCAGCCCAGTTATATGCATTGTGCCCCAAAATTAACACCGACATAAAAAAATCGTGTGAGTTATAATTTAACGTGCTTAAATTAACACCGACACAATGTCTATCATTGTGACTCAACATTTTACCTGGGTATCCCAAAATTATCTCATGACCTAAACTCTAAACATAGCTTCAAACATGCCTTAACCTCCAAAGTTCGCCTCGTGGCTCAATATCTCCAAATATTACCTAAAGTTACCTCATGACACAATATTTGCTTTGTATTCCAAAATCAAATGGCATGGCACTAAGCCTAGCATAAGACCCAAGATTTGCAAGAAATATGGCTCATGGCCTTAATATGGTCAAACGATTTAAAAACTGCTCATCAGCTGATGGTAATAAAAAAATTTAAGTTTACTTAAAATGTATTGGAGTAAGAATAAGAAAGAAAGGAAATCGAAAGAAGAACTTTTCATTAACCAGAGAAGGGAAGGAACCCCATTACATAGGTAAGTATTCTATTTATACAAGAGTAAAGGTAAAACCCTAGTATACTAATGGACCACACATCCATGGGCCATAGGCCCTATAACACTCCCCCTTGTGCGGTTTAAAAACGGAACTTCAAATGTGTTGCCTCATTAAAACCTTAACAAGGAAAAACCCGATGGGACAAAACCTTGACAAAGGGAAAAGAGTACAACGTGTTGAGTCATAGTAAAGTTGCTTCATAACGCTAGCCATTTCTCTTCAGAAAATCCTAAAATATAAAAACCATGTGGGAAAAAGATAATCTCAACTGGGGAGTCATAATCCTGGTGTTGTTGTTGTCTCATTAAAAACCTTACCGAGTAACAAAATCCATTGGGACAAAATAAACTCGGTAAAGGGAAAAAGAGTTCAACAAACACTCCTCCTGATGTCGACATCATATCATTAAATACTCCCCCTGATGTCGGCATCTACCCTGATTGCAATCAAGGGAGTTCAGACAATTTCCTTAGTCCAATATTCTTAACGTGTTTTTCAAATAAGGACTTAGGAAGTGACTTAGTAAATAAGTCTGCCACATTCTCATCAGAAGGTACTTTGTTGACTTGAATGTTTAAGAGACAATGTTGTTGCTGATTGTAAAAGAACTTTGGTGAAATATGTTTCGTATTATCACCCTTGATATATCCTTGCTTCATATGTTCGATACAATCTGAATTATCTTCATAAATGCATGTTGGCTCTTCAGTGGTGGAATTCAAACCACTAGTCCCTCAAATATGTGTAATGATAGACCTTAACCATATACACTCACGAAGCGCTTCATGTATGGCAATGAACTCTGAGTGGTTCATGGAGGTAGCTACAAGAGTTTGCTTGGTTGATCTCCAAGATATCACTATGTTCCCTATGGTGAATACATATCCAGTTTGGGATCGAGATTTATGTGGGTCAGAGAGGTACCCAGCATCAGCAAAACCAAACAAAACATTATTTGGGGTTTCAGTATAGGGGGTTTCTTTAATAGACCCATGTCAATGGTTCCTTTAAGGTATCTATATACATTCTTTATACCATTCCAATGACGCTGCGTTGGCGTTGAGATATATCTAGCTAACAAGTTCACTGAGAATGATATATCAGGTCGAGCACATTGTGCTAAGTACAATAATGTGCCTATTGCACTTAGGTAGGATATTTTAGATCTCAATACCTCTTCGTCATATTCCTTTGGACTAAATGGATCATTTTGTACATCTAAACTTCGACCAATCATGGGAGTCCTAGAAGGATGCACCTTGTCCATATTGAATTGCCTGAGTATCTTATGGACATATGCAGATTGGTGGATTAGTATTCCACAGGCTCGGTGTTCTAGCTCAATTCCTAGACAAAACCGAGTTTTCCCAAGATCTTTCATCTCAAATTCAGATTTCAGGTAGCTTGCAGTTTCTCTTATTTCATCAAGAGTACCTATTATGTTCATATCATCAACATACAACTATAATTGCAAATCCGGAACTCGTTTTCTTTATAAATACGCAGGGGCATAACTCATTATTTGTATATCCCTTCCCAATTAAATAATCACTTAGACGGGTATACAACATCCGCCCGGATTGCTTTAATCCGTAGAGTAAGCGTTTCAACTTAATCGAAAACGCACTCCGTGGTTTAGAGTTACTTGATTCGGGCAATGGAAGTCCATCAGGCACTTTCATGTATATCTCTGAATCTAGATCCCCATAGAGATATGTTGTAACCACATCCATAAGCTGCATTTCAAGTCCTTCTGAAACTACCAAGCTAACTAAGTAGCGGAACGTTCCGACGTCCATTACGGGAGAGTATGTTTCCTCATAATCAATTCCAGGGCATTGTGAGAAACCTTGTGCCACAAGGCGAGCCTTATACCTTAAGACTTCATTCTTCTCATTACGCTTTCTGATAAATACCCATTTATGTCCTACGGGCTTTAAACCTAGTGGGGTTAGAACTATCGCACCAAATACCCGTCTCTTTGCCAGTAAATTTAATTCTTCCTGGATTGCAACTTCCTATTTAGGCTAGTCTGCTCTTTTTTGACATTCTTCAATAGAGCATGGTTCGATGTCATCGTGATCAATGATCTCTTGAGCAACAGTGTATGCAAATACATCATCAATCTGCATTGAGGATCTTTCCATCAACACGTATGCACTCTCATAATCCATAGAGATTTATTTGTTCTCTGAAATCATTTAAAACATCGGAGTGTCCTCCAGTATTGATTCATAGACATAACTGTAGTAAGAGATATTTTCATGAGAGGGATTATCTGTATTAATGATAAATGGATCGGGTTGTGCCTTACTCACTCTTTTCTTCCTTGGGTGAGTATCTATCGAACCAGGTGGTCTTACCCTCTTCCTTTGGGGGGCCACGGCCTCAGTTACACTTCCACCAAGTGTAGGTTTGACACCTTTATATAAGGTGCGTTTTCCTGTATTAGGGATTTCTAACCTTGCAGGCACGTTTGCAGCTGGTATGTGTGATCTCGTCGCTTTAGCAATATCAGTGAATGCATCGGGCATTGAGTTTTCCACATTCTGAAGATCAATAATTCTTTGTACTTCACTTTCACATTGTGAGGTGTGGGGATCAAGATGATACAAAGTGGGGACACACCACGACAACTCTTGTCGTTCCCTTAGGAAATCCTTTTCCATATGTAGGATCCAAATATCGCACAACAGTAAGAATTTGTGAAAACATAACGAAGCTTGCGAGAATGTAGAGAGCTTGCAAAGTTATAAGAGAGCTTGCGAAATTTTGGAGGAATATTAGCTGTACCCCACTACATATGATCTGTCATCCACTATGTAAACACCTATATAAAGAGAAAGGCAAGAGAGAGAAAGGAGGAGAATACACATTTTTGTAAATCAGAGACACACTTTGTAAGAGAGAGAGAGAGATTTATTTTCTTTATCATCTTCTTCCCCATAAAATTAGATCTAGAACTCCAAATACTCATTAATGGAGATTCTAAATGTAATACTTATGTAATTACAATAATCATAGTGAAGAACCATGAGTGTAGATCACATTGATCGAACCATGTAAAAAATCTTGTGTCCATTTTATAATTTTAGCACTTTTATCATCATTTTTATGATTAGATCTAAAAATTATTATCATGATATCATAAGGGGTGTGTTGTGGGATTTCCTGCCACTACATTTTGGCGTTAGAAACAGGGAGAGGGTAAAGGATTTATCCTACTTGATTTTGTTGATTTGAGAAAGTTTAAATGAAGTGGGTTACTGTGAGCAACAAATTTAAGTGGATTGAGGAGCTTCAAGAAAAAATATGGAAGTTTCACAACAAATCTCACCCACAATTAAAGAAGAAAGAAAATGAAGATGCACAATACTCGTTCAATACTACAGCATAATAAAAGATCAAAGAGATCTTTACCGGCAATATATCAAGAAGAAAAATCCTTCCCAGTCTATTTATTCCCTCCGTCTCAAAATAACAGTCCTAATTGACTTTGTCAAAATAATAAGGAAATCCTACAAAAAGTCATGACTAACCCTTGACCAGACTATTTAATGTTAAGTTATTACCAAATGTAGCTAAAAAGGTAATGTAATAATAAATAGAAGTTTTAGGAATTTTGTAACTACCCATAAATGTTTTCATTTAAAAAAGGAATGGCAATTAATACTAAAAAATATTGAATGAATTTTTTCATTATATATGGTGATAATATTTATGACTTGGAATTAAGTTTATACAAAAAATGATTTTATAACTATAAAAAATAAAGGGTATATTTGATAGTTTAAGGGAAAGGTATGCCTATAAACAGAGCGGACAGATAAAAAGAGACAGACCAAAGTAGAATTAGGACAGATAAAAAAAGACAGAGGGAGTATTAAACTTCTTAAATTTTCAGATCTAGTTATTTATAAACAAAATTTGGAAAAACCTTTGTAAAAACTTTAATTGTTTTCCACAAAATTCTGATTTTTGGTCCAAAATTTTCGTTTAAAGCGAATTTCTAGTGAAGATTTGTTTTTAGTGAATCGTGTTTTGTTGACTTATTAGTTGAATTTCTAGTGGAGATTTGGAAAACTTTATTTTTACATGACAAAGTTTCTCGTAAGACTGTTTACTAATTTGCTTAATTTCTTGCAGTGGTGAGGACTTTTCATACAAAAATTAGAAGCGAAGTACTGATCGTTACTTGCACCCAGAAGAGCAACCAAATTATGCGAACTAGAGGTTTATCAACGAAGCAAACCAACTTGTAGTCGTCAGCAGAGAGAAATATGCAGTGACCAAGAGAATCTCGCACATTAACAAAGAAGAAAATACCAAGAAAACTTGCTTTATCATCAGATTCAACGAAGTACCATCATCAGCGAATAATCAGTATAAAGCTCGGTAGTGCACTTCATCAACCATTCCAGCGAAGCAAATGGAAAAGAAAGACTTAAAGAGATATTCACGGAGAAGGATGGAATTATCAAAAACGAGTACAACCTCAGAGACAAAGAAGATAATTGGAGAGTACAATAAATTCGCACAAGAATCTCGCAAAAGAATTCGAGTTCAGCACATAACGCAATAACAGTAACTTCGAAAGAGACAAAATACTAGTCAGGCCTTCATTTTTATAAATCACCCCAGAAAGCTAAAGGAGCAGACAACAGGTGAATAAAATATTGCAAGCACGAAGAGAAACCAATTAAAAATAAAAGAGCAGCATGGCATATCTTCAACAGGGCGAAGAAATTATCAGGGGATTTTGTAGCTGAAGGCAAAAATAAAAGAAAACGACAAAAGTTAAAAAAGAACGAACAGCAAAGGTAGAAATCCAGGTAAAGAAGTGGAAGAAAGCATCAATATCAACGCGAAAAGATCACATCAATCAACAACGCAAAGACATTCAAAGATATACAGGGGAAATGAGGAAGACGCACAGGGAAAACGAACTTCAAATAGAGAGGAAGATGTGTTTCACTACATAATTGTGTTGATTTTTTTGTTTGCAGATAAGACATTACACAAGGAAAAGAAACTTAAGGACGAAGAAGCAATTAACAGGGAAAGATAAGCAAAAGAAAATAACAGGGACGGTGAAGTATTAGGATAAGCAAATGGAGCAAAGACAAGGAGCAACGAATGAAATCTTAACATTGCAGAAGTAGATTTGAAGATGATGACATTGACAATCTTGCGAAGTTAATAATTCACACGAAGTTAATAATTCTGCGAAGTCCACCCCCAAATCTAGCAAAGTATCCATTCAAACTCGGCCCCACTGAGTATAAGATCTATGAAGTTCATCATCCAAAATAAAGAAACCACATTGGCTTGGCGAAACTTCAACACTAAAAGAAGCAAAACCGGATAGAAGCATGCACGAAGAGAATTTATACATCAGTTTTGCGAAGATGAAATCGGTAAAGAGAACAATGACTTGAACCAAAGGAGAACCAGCGAAGAAGAGATCCGGCTTTGGCACACTAGAAGAGGTACTTCGTGAAAGGAGAAAGCTGCGAAGAGTCCAGTGTAATATCATCCATCAACAACGAAGAAAGAGCTCACAGGCACAACACCATTTCGTAAAATCAAAACTCAATTCACCGAAGTATCATCAACAAAGTGAGGATTCACAAAAAAGTTTTGTAATCTCATGTGAAGATAAACCAGATCACAATACCCCATGAAGAATGGAACAAACCTGCGAGAAACGCAATTGAAAGGATTATAAAATTCAATGCAAAAATATTATACATGCGAAGCTAAAACATCATCTCAAAGTCCCGTAGATTTTAAACTTATATTTCAAGGGGGAAGATAATGATAAAAGTACAATTGGTCAATATAATTTCCCAAATAAAAGCTTGCACAATTGGTCACTGGCGAAAAGAAGAAGCTTGATGTCGCAAGATCGATTCTCACCGAAGCCATATTTTTTTCATATTTTTTATTAAGTTGCCTAGAGAGAAGATACAAGGCGAAGATACAATTAAGACTATATCATCGTGCATTTCTTTCGCACATAACAAGTGGAATATATGGTAAAAGAAGAAATATTGCGAACTAGAGGGCATGGGTTCAATTTTCCATGCTACCAAATAATTTTTGATTCACATATATTCATTTTGCAGAGTTGGTCTTTGATTATTTCGCACAAATATTTCGCAAAGAATGATTGAAAGAATAGAGAAATGAAAGAAATGAAAGAATGAATGAAAGAATAAAGAAATGCGAAATTTTCGCAAGAGACGATCTAAGATCCATAAAAATTCAAGATCAAGAATGGGGCGAACCTTAATGGCGTACACCCTAGTTCGCGAATAAAATTTCGCAAGAGGCAAATGTAAGACCTAAAGTACGTCATAGGAGGGGGTACCTCTTGCATGGATCAGCGATAAGGTTACACCGCTACTGGAACCTGAGTAATGGATATTTGGGGTCAATAAAGCCCATCCAGGAGAGGTACCTTGGATTCTCAACTTAAGCATATGACTTGAGTTGGGCGACTAAGGTAATAAGGACTCTCCTAAGGAGTGCATAGTATGATCAAGGCGCTGAGGTACACGGTTGAGCCAAGAGTTCCCGGGGCGTATGAAACTACCCTGATCATTCTTGGCAAGTCTTGACTATGATGCACTCGACCCGAAGAAAACCCCACCTAGGGTGCAGTCTCGTAACCATAAGCCATATAGGCAAAAGGGATAAGAGGCTGCGAAAATAACTGATTGTTGTCAAGACTGAATGGGAGGAGCTAGTCTTGTATGAAAGATGTACGTCTCCTTGAAGGGGCAGCCAGGGGAAAGATAAAGGCGACACCCTCCATTAGGGAGCTGATAAGTGTCTTAAGACGCAAATGTCATGAGGCTTTTTACTCACGGGAGTATTAAGACTTGTCATATTTGTGCAACAATCCTGAAGAGGCAATAATACAAAATAGAAGTTAAGGCGAGATCAATGGGTCAATACATGAAAGTGTAAAGACGTCCTGCGATTTCGTCGCAAGACGGCAATGTCATGGGGCTTTAGTTTCGCAAGAAAATTTAGGCCTGTCATATTGTCGCAACAAAGATTGACAAAAGAAAAAGTTAAGGCAAGATCAATGGGTTTCTGCATGAAAGTGCAGAGACGTCCTGCGATTTTGTCGCAATGACAAGAGGTGGCAAAATAAGACCTTTAACTAGGAAGGAAAAATAAGACCACATAAGAAAATGAGTAAGCAAATAAGCTTGCGAAAATGATTATATGTAAGCAAATAAGTTTGAGAATATATACATGGAAATGAATCTGAGACAACAAAAATAATAAAGAAGTATTATTCAGAATCTCTCAGGAGTATTATTCAGAATCTCTCAGGAGTATTATTCAGAATCTCAGAAGCATAATTCAGAATTTCGCAGGATTATTCAGAATTTCACAGCATTATTCAGAATTTCACAGCATTATTCAGAATTTCGCAAGATTATTCAGAATTTCGCAGAAGTATTCATAATTTCGCAGAAGTATTCATAATTTCGCAGAATGTGTCAGAATTTCTTAAAATGTGATTATTTTGCAAGCAACTTGAAGAGATTATACTATCGCATGAGCACAAAACAAGAGACAGAGGCAAGATAAGAATGAAGAAACAATTCGCTCATTCAACACTTTCTTGAAGATTCTACCTTCATAGATAAAGAACAAAGGCAACTATGGATTACCAAGAAAACATTTTATGTTCTTTATCTTCTCAGCAAGAATCTATTCCAAAGTGGATGTTCACAAATGAATAACAAGAATCCTCACCAAAAATGGAATAATAATTTCGCACGAATAGAGGCAATACTTCTTATTCTCATTCAAGGACATATCATTAGTATAAAACATGGTTTGGATAAGTTTTCCTTTGTTAGTGGTGGTCAGGATTTGTCTGGACAAAGATAAATCAAGGGTTGTGGCTCTCCTGACCACCCCCTACATCTCGCACGTGTGGCGTTAATTCCAATATTATGAATGAAAAATGAATACTCAAGTCAGGATATGGAAATTCAAAAATTATAACAGGGAGGTTCGAACTCATGACCTATTATGTCATAAGAGTTGCCTCTAACCAGTGTTCCACCTTGGTTGGAATTGATAGAAAATATAAATCAACAATGGTGGTTTGTTCAAATCAAATACCATAATTGCTTTATTAATTAGTATTTCACTAATTACACATAATAAATAATATATTCATTATAAAGTGTTTTATTAATTAGTGTTTCACTAATTGCTCATAATAAATGACTAATCATTTTTTAATTATAAATGTTTTCTTAATTAATTATAATATTTATTTCTATTAATAAGTAATTTTGATAAATAATATCAATAGACATTTTCTGCGACAATGAGTAGTAGAAGAGGTGGAGGCCGAAAGATTAGTGGTGGTTAAGGGCAGAGCCAAGCACAATTATATTTATTTTTGTTCTATATATTTATTTTTGTTATATTATCGTAAAATGGGATACAAAGTCCATTTTTCACATGTATCCAACTTGCCAAGAATTTTTTCTCCCTCTCTCCTCAAAATCCTAACTTCGCCCCTGGTTTGTGGTGGAATAAGTAGTGACGATGAATGCTGGTGAGTAGTGATGGACAAAATTAATTTTATGTTGTCATTACCACATCGATAACATCGTAGTGTGGAATATGTGGTTGGTTGTTTTTAACACTTATTTCAGGGATGATATCATATAATACAATATTTTCATGATCGTAGTTGGATCACCCAAACAGTGCCCATGTTATCTTTGGTACTATATCGTATAAATCATGATTTTTTAATGTTAAAATAAAATTGATTGAAATACAAAAAAGAATATATACACGAAAAAAAATATGAAACTAATCAATTGACGAAATTTTGTTCAATCTAAATCTCATACATGGCATTTGTGATTGAAAATTAGAATTGCGTCCAACAATCTACATGGGATGGGCGGAAGTGATGGTGCCAGTGGTGGAGTCAAAAATTGACATTTAGGAGGCCTATTTAAAAAAAAAAATGTAAACTTTGGTGGACTAAGCCATAAATATATATGGACAAAGTACTATTTATAAAATAAACTAAAAAATTTATGTAGTTATTAAAAATTTAAGGGGTTAGAGCCAGGTTAGTCAACCCTTGGCTCCGCCACTAGGTGGTGGTGGATAAAAAAAATGGATTCATATGGTTTTATGGTGGTGGCGGGTATTGGTGAAAAAAAACATATTATGCTAATTTCGTAACGCCACAAAATGTGTAACGTTATATTATAAAATATAAAACGTGATTGATCATTTTAATGTTAAAATAAACTCGATAAAACACATGTCCATTTTAAAAAATTGGTGCAATCAATTGCCATGTTATGTAATAACTAAATGAACGACACGAATCAAGATCAGAACATATGAAATTATTTATTATCGATTTGTTTATGTAAAGAGTGGTCAGGATTTGACCTTGGCAAAGATAAATTTACCGCAAGGGTTTGTTCAACTTAACCCTTTTTAAATGTTTTATTAATTAGTGTCTCATTGATTGTTCATAATGATTAATTAAATTTCTACTATAAATGTCCCTTTAATAATCTAACATAAATACATAATTTTATTAATAAATAATTTTACTAAAAACTATATTAATTCTAATGATGAGTATAAGCGATGGCGGGTGTTTGTGAATAGTGGAGGTGGTAACATTACTATTGGTGGAAGAAATAGTGGCGGTGGATGATTTTTATGGTGGTGAGTGTTGGTAATAGTAGTGTATAAATATAATTTTTGCTTTTTAGCGAGTTTTAGTGACTAAGTAAAAAAATAATCTTCACAAAACATGAAACATTGTATTGTGAAAGATGTAATTGGTTGTTTTTAGCACGATTGATAAGGACAAAAATCAAATATTTCGAGGATGATACCGGAATGTATAAGACAATATGATCATGACTGTTCGATCGCCCGTATTATATAAAGGCAATTGGTGTACCCGCTGTTTGTGGGAGAAAACTACTTCTGCAGGTTTAGGTAATTTTGGGTGTGTGTGGATGAGAAGTGAATTTAAACCTTCAACAAATGTGATGCACGATGAGCACTTTTGATTCGAGATATAATCTGTACAATTCTGGCCTAAACCGAAGACACGGCCGTTCCAGATTTGTTTCGGTCACAGGTGAAGGATGTGAGGTTGATCTTAGGGAGGGAAGCGAAGAAGGTGTTGAGTGTATGAAGATGAAGGCTATTTGATGACTTGTTAACAGAAGGTTGAGCATGCTAGCAAATGTTGCAGGCAGGCTATGGGTGTTGAATACGATGGTATTAACACTTGCTTTTTCTGTGTTGTTGGAAATAGGGAGGAGAACCTATTTATACAAGTCGATAAGCCTTTATCACGTCTCTCGTGGGAAAGTGGAGGAAGTGGAGTGATGGAGGAAGTGGAGTTGTGTGTTAGTGTCACACGGTTGCTTGCCCACTTCTTCTATCATCGCTAACCGCCCATGTTTCCCTGACACGATCTTGTGATTGCGTGTTGCATGCTGCACATTGTAAACCGCCAGACCAATACCCCAGTTTGTATCCCCCAGTTGTGACGTGATTAATGTCTCGAGTGTGTGGATCGTGGGACCCACAGAAAATAGTGTAGAGTGAATCGTGAACTTGGTATAACATCGCATGCAGCCATCTTCAGGTGACCGTTTGGAGGCTGTATGGGCAGGCCACGCCTTTTTCGGTCACCCTGTGAAGATGAGTGACGGATGGTCATCATGGTGATACTTTGTTTGCTGGTTGATTCGCACCCTAAGTCATTCGTCCAAGCTTGCAAAGTTGGACGGACGAGATAGCTTACAACCCTACTTGCGATCATTGGATGGGAGGCGCGCATGCTGCCTATTTCAACCCAAACGTTTGCATGCTAAGGGAGTTTATATGGAGGGACTGATTGGCCCTGCATGGAGGTGGTACAATGGTGTTCACGCCCTTGCCTGCTTGACTCACAAATATTTGATCTAAGCCACTCAATTCAGGTGGCAAAGACGAGTGGTCGAGATTAGAACTTATGGAGGGGCCATGACATGCCACCTTTGGGCACGCATACCGAGGAACTTGATCACTGCCGGTCTTGGCCGATCATCTAGGCGTGAAGTCGGGCCCACGGTGGTCATGCTAGCATACTCGGTTCCCTCTAAGTTTCCATCTCTGCCTTCCATCCAAGCATGCGAAGATGGACGTATGAGATGATTCTACGACATTAGGGTTTCAGACCGACCACTTTGGGCGACCGATTTGAGAGTTGCGTGTCTCCTTTGGGGAGTCCGACCACGCAAGCAAAAACCTTGGTTGTCGGTGAGAATGTACATACTTGCTCCATGGCTCTGGGCGCGATCTAAGCCATCCAACTATGCCTGCGAAGTTGGATGGTCGTGATCATTTTGGATCTTCTCAACCTGCTAAGGCGTCAAACAAGCCTTGTTTGGGCAATCGTATCTTGCATTACGGCTTGCCTATGAGGGAGTCAATCATGCAGGTGGAAAGTGGGCCCGCCAACGGTGCACCATCACTTTACGGCGTGTTTAAAGTGTGATCTAAGGCGTTCAACTATGCCTGCGAAGTTGGACGCTCACGATCAATAGAAGCCCTTGGCCGCGCGACATGCCTTCTTTGTCCGAACGGTTTGGGACAACCAACTGTAGTTGGTCTTATCCGATGGGTTATGTGTGCAGGTGGGTCTACGGTGATCATGTCGGCATGCTCCGGACCCCCTGAATCTATATCTATACTCTCCATCTATGCCTGCGAAGATGGATGGTTGAGATTGTTTTGCGACACATGTAATATGCCGCTGTTTGTTTTTAGCAGGTGAGACTAACATGGGTAGTCTTGCATGCGTTCAACGGGGCTAATATAACCCGCCGTCAGGTAGCCTACGGGTGTTTGCATGTCGAACACAAGGCTTTTAGTAGGGCATTACTTGTAATGCTGCAAACCTACAGAAAATCGGGATGGTTGCTACATGCTCCTCTCTGGGTAGGTTATAACTCTCAGGGATGGTTGCACATGCTCCAATGAATTATCATGGCGAGAAATATTCATTACCTGAAGGCTTTATCCTTTGCAGGACGTCAGCTTACAAAAATTGACTTTTTACAATTTTAGCCTTTAAATAGAAATCCACCATCAACATTAAGTCCCATGCCTAGCATGTAATGATTACACTATTGCAGGGTAGGCATAACATGGTGACAAATATACGTAAAAGAAATAAAGGTAACCAACCTTGGAAGGCAGCCTCTAGTGATTGTCCATGTGAACGCACCGTCGCAGGCATGAAACCTTGGGTGGGCCGGTTTCCCTTCTTGGTTTTTGGAAGCAAAAATGAATCCTTTTCTAATTAGAATTCTTCAAATTTTTGCCTATAAAAGGGAGAACCCTTTTTCGTTTTTCTTTCACGATTTTTTTTTCTTTTTTTTTTCTCTAAGTGGACGTCCATCTCTCGTGCTTCCGCCTGCTGCCGCCGTCACTCCAGCCGCCGGAGTTCACCGTTGCCGGTTTCAGTCGCCGCCGGCGCCGTTCGTCATGTAAGTGCGATTTTTTTTTTTTTTTTTTTTGCAAACCCTAATTATTTAGTTAGAGTTTCTTTTGCACTTTGAGAGGATTGTAGGTGCAACAAAACATACCATAATTGATTCCTTTACCGCCTGCCAGGATTGCGTAGTAAAAGAAAGCATAAACATGTTGCTCGTTCCCTTTATCCTTGCATGTCAAAACCCAGGTTGTAACTTGATAGAACCGCTGCCTTGAACTTGTAGACATGATAACCAACTGTAGAAAAATATGTTGACATGTTGGCTTAGTTTTAGGGATGCGCATGAAAACTTTAGTGCCCGCCTGCGTGATTTTGAGGTACTCTTGCGCTTATCGAAATTGTTGTAGAATCTCATACAAACTCGGATTTTGACGGTCCGCATATGTATCCTCTAGCCCATAAAATTTACAAGCTTTAGCAAAGAAGCTTTTTGAATTTTGAGCGTGTTTAGGGGATAAAAACTGCGAAATAGTAAACTTCCAGGAGGTTTTCAGAATTTTTTCAGGTTGCGTGTTTTCTGATATTTTGGCCACCCCTCCTTGATCTTTCATCTGATTGTCGTGAAATTTTGATATGTTGTAGATAACTCCCATATAAAAATAATGGCACATAACATAACACTAGATTCCTTACCCATTGCTCCCAGTTCATAATCGAATACATGGTAGTGTAAATTTCCCTCAATTGAGTTTGTTTGGAGGACGCTTGGACCATCTGAATCCCATGTAATCTCCGTATTAGGTGCCTAACAGCGAAGTTGGGAATCATGAGAATCTTTTATTGTTGTACGACTCCTTGGAAACATGCTGACACTTCCAATCTTATTGCAGTTTCTCAATAATGAACGCGGAGGATAATGTTGTGAAGGGAGGTGCTGACCCTCTCAGAGATATGCCAAACATAGATGATGAAATCCTTACTAAGTATTTTCCAAACATCAGGAAGCACCCCATCCATAACATAATCCTTATTACCGGTTCAGAAAGTGAAGAGGGTATACCATCGTCTTTAGTAGGCGTGATAAGGTTTTGTCTCCAGAAGAAAGAATATCCACCTTCCCCTATTGACTTCAGAATTTTCCAGACTCCACTTAACTCATACGAAGGATGGATGTGGCGCATGTTGGGTAATGAAGGGATTAGAGACAACTTAACCAGGGCGCTAATTCTTGATGCTATCAAGGAGTCTGCAATTCTTCATGTCAAGAAGGACATCCCAGGTTTGGTCGCTTTTGCTGATCGATGGCGCCCTTCTACGAACACAATTTTATGCACGTGGGGTGAAATGATTATCACTCTTGGGAGCGTGTCTGCATTAATGAGCCTTCCTGTCACTGGCAGTCTTAATTGCAAGCTGTCTGAAGACGAAGACGTCATCTATCAGGCTATAATTCAGAAGGTGAACGAATACGATCAGTTGGAGAAGAAGCCGAAATGTTTCTACACTTGGTGGGTAGGTGAATGGTCTTTCGTGCAAGGTAATGATAATCTTAGCGCAGCTGCATTCTTGTCCTTGTGGTTGTCCAGAGATATTCTTGATGACGGCTCCGGAATGAAAACTATTATAAAGAAGATCATCGTGTTCGCCATTAAGCTAGGCAAAGGCATAACTCTCCCCTTGGCTTCGTTATTCCTTGACTCGTTGTATGGTCACCTGAATTCTTTAGTAGAGGAGATGTATATTTCCAACGGGTACATGAAGGTGGATACATATTTGCACGTCGCCTTTCTTTAGGCGCTTTTGTGGGAACACTTTAAGGATTATGCTCCCATTCCTACAACCTCAGTCCCCAGCTTGTATGGTGGTTCAAGAATACTCCGTTGGCATAATAGACGTCCAAAAGTTGGGGCGAGGCTTGTAGATTTGCTCGATAGTGTGAGTGTCATAGATTTTTTTCCTTGGGGGCTGGTTCATCCTTCCGCCAACGTCCCTGTCATTGAGCTGCCGCCTGAGGGGAGAGATATGAGCCCTGAAGAAGTTGTTTTCCTGCGGAGCTGTATACCAGGATATGTGCCTTGTTTTTGTGATGACTGGCTAAGCATCATTCCATATAATATTGATAGAGCCGCTCGCCAAATGGGTTTTGATCAAAGTGTCCCATTTCGTCGTCCCGCAACGCCTTCAGAAGAACTTAAGTCATCATGCCTTGACGTTGATGTTTTCTCGCTGGAGCTGAAACTTCCTTTTCCTTCCCCGGGGAGAAATCCGGTAGATACTTCTGGTTACAAAGATTTTTGGAGGAGGCAACTGCTGCTCTTTAAATCATTTGCTAGTGAAATGGCAACTGACCTTCGTGGTGAACCTCTTGATGACGTCTTGGTTGATCATAGGAGATTGAAACCCCTTCTAGGAAAATGAGGCAGGGTTAACACCACCGACTGCAATCTCAAGTCCAAGAAAAAGAAGCGAGCATGTAGTCCAGTAATTCTCAACTCTTCCAATATGAAGGTATTCTGAATTCTTTATGCTTAATTTTCAGTTTCATGAGCAATTTTTATCAATCATTGTTGGTGATCAGAGGATTCCTGAAGAAAATGCCTTTGCTGTACTGGCTCGAGTTTACAATGAGGAGCGTGGAGGCAACGGGAAGTCTGGAAATCTTCATGCTGAGAAGCCTGATAATAATGACCTTCATGTAGAGCAGTCTGGAAACACCGATCCTCATGCGGAGAAATATGGCAACACCGATCTCCATGAGGAGAAGTCTGGCAACACTGATCCTATCATATACAACGATGAAGATGATGCAAGCTCGATTGAAGAGAATGCCTTCCAAAGCAGTAATTTTAGTGAGATTGTAGATGAGGCCGTGTTAGCAATCTGGACCAGCACTTCGAAGAGTCTGGAAGGGACATTAGCTGCGATGGTTCCTTCTAAAGAGATGTTGTTGCCAACAGTCGTTCCTGGTGCTATTTTCGACCTTCCCTTTGATAATCCACGTCCTGATCATGTGTTGGTTGGAGGGTTCAGCGTGCCGGCCCATTTTGAGGAGTTGTACACCACAATATGGAAGAAACATGGACACATTGCTACCACCACGAAGCTGAAGAGTCGTCTTGCTTTGGTAAATCGCGTTCAGGAGGCCTTACCCTCTATTCGGTAGATGAGTGTCGCAATTGGTCGTGATGTTTCTGAAGACGTGATGGAAGACTGGAAGTACTACTTGGATGTGTTTGCGCAGTATGACTTCAATGCTCCTTGGTTCTTCAAAGGGTTTTATGCAATTCAGGAGATTCAGAAGAAGCAAGGTATGGTGCCTTCCACTGAATGCGTCATTCGTCAGAAACAAAAGGTTGGTAGGTTGGACGAGGAGTTGAAATTGCAGCAAGACGTTCTCCGGAAGATGGAAGCCGCTCTTGCTTTCAAGAATGAGGTGTTGCTGAAGGACTTTCCCTGAATTATTCATGCCGTCTACTTGTGTTTTCTCTTTAGATGCTTTTCGAGTGATTGTGAGGATTTCCTTTCACACAGTTTGGTTTTAGGTTTTGAATTGATAGGTGATTGAACCTTGGACTGGTTTATTTATTACATGCCTTTATGAATGTTTGACTCTTGGAAAAGATTATTCTAAAATAGAATCTGAATCTTATATTATGAGTGATCATACATGTCATGTGAAATTGAAAACGCAATGTGAAGGGGAAAGGTGAGGGGGGAGAGCATGCATGGTGCTTTCTCATTGAGTATCCTGTTCATATATGTAGGACTCCAAGTCCCCAGTAGGATATATAACTATCTTACAGTGACGTTTGCTGGAACTTACTTGTCTTTCGAATGCTAAGTTTTTGAGGTTAAAGGTTATTTCTATGAATTTATCTTATCGTGGATAATGCATTTCAATGCATGGCACTTGCTAGTGGGGTGATGGACAAATTGGTGGTAATGACAATACCTCGGGTTGGCTGTCTCTTGATCGGTGGGCGGGCGCCACACAGGCGGCAGTTTTACTTCTCCATCACATACCCATATCTCCAACAACTCCACAATCTTCCTTATGGGAAATGGGAATCGTGGACCTATTGAGTCTAAATTTTCCTACGTCGGTGCGTGTCGTGACTCTTCCCTTGGGTCTCGGTGTGAAGCACGCTTTGGAGACGGAATTGAGGCATTGTCACGTATCACCGCATCCGCGGTCCTCTTGGTCGGGTGATTCTGCTGAAACATGGAGGACGTTGAGCTGGCGATGGTATTGTTGTTTTGCTGGTGATTTGAAGGCCGCAAGCTTCTACGTTCATATGCTCTCTGATTGATTTCTCCTTCCTCCAGTGTTTCTTACCCTGAATGAAGAGTCAGCACGGGTTGGGAATTGTTCTGAGCTTTGGAAAGAGCCTTGAGGTATAAATCTTCTAACAAGGCTTCGTATGTAGTTGATTCTCTATTTTTATCCGGTAAGCGTCGTAATTCTTCATGCTAGTCGACCCGTCTCGAGCTCCCATTGCCAAGTGAAAGGTATTGTTCGTCTCAGGGATCTCTGGGGCCATGTGTTCTGCCAGTTCTTCTGAAAACCTGACCTTCAGAATTTCTTGCGTCATTAGTGATACTTCCTGGGTAGCTGCTTGAAGAGCCCTCCTGTAACTGATCTGATATGTCGTTCAAGAGACGGAAGGTTTCACTCTACCTTCTAGCAATACCTGCTTTATTTTCCAGGACATCTTCCAGCATCCTGGTCACATTTTCGATGACACTTGGATTATTCATGTCTTCTGAAGGATTTAACGAACGGGAGTACATCTCAGGATGAACTTCTGGGATTTAGTGAAAAGTGAACTGAAAATCGAATCAAATCTAAGATCTACCACTCCAAAGTCGAATAAAAACTGTCAGACTTTAAAGATTCGAGTTTTGCAACCGAGAGATTAACCTCCCACTGTGGTCGCCAATTGTGTGTGGGAGAAAACTACTTCTGCAGGTTTAGGTAATTTTGGGTGTGTGTGTGGATGAGAAGTGAATTTAAACCTTAAACAAATGTGCTGCACGATGAGCACTTTTTATTCGAGAGATAATCTGTACAATTCTGGCCTAAACCGAAGACACGGTCGTTCCAGATTTGTTTCGGTCACAGGTGAAGGATGCGAGGTTGATCTTAGGGAGGGAAGCGAAGAAGGTGTTGAGAGTATGAAGGTGAAGGCTATTTTATGACTTGTTAACAGAAGGTTGAGCAGGCTAGCAAATGTTGCATGCAGGCTCTAGGTGTTGAATACGATGGTATTAACACTTGGTTTTTTCTGTGTTGTTGGAAATAGGGAGGAGAACCTATTTATACAAGTCGATAAGCCTTTATCACGTCTCTCGTGGGAAAGTGGAGGAAGTGGAGTGATGGAGGAAGTGTAGTTGTGTGTTAGTGTCACACGGTTGCTTGCCCACTTCTTCTATCATCGCTAACCGCCCATGTTTCCCTGACACGATCTTGTGATTGCGTGTTGCATGCTGCACATTGTAAACCGCCAGACCAATACCCCAGTTTGTATCCCCCAGTTGTGACGTGATTAATGTCTCGAGTGTGTGGATCGTGGGACCCACAAAAAATAGTGCAGAGTGAATCATGAACTTGGTATAACATCGCATGCATCCATCTTCAGGTGACCGTTTGGAGGCTGTATGGGCAGGCCACGCCTTGGTCGGTCACCCTGTGAAGAATAGTGACGGATGGTCATCATGGTGATACTTTGTTTGCTGGTTGATTCGCACCCTAAGTCATTCGTCCAAGCTTGCAAAGTTGGACGGACGAGATAGCTTACAACCCTACTTACGATCATTGGATGGGAGGCGCGCATGCTGCCTCTTTCAACCCAAACGTTTGCATGCTAAGGGAGTTTCTATGGAGGGATCGATTGGCCCTGCATGGAGGTGGTACAATGGTGTTCACGCCCATGCCTGCTTGACTCGCAAAGATTTGATCTAAGCCACTCAATTCAGGTGGCAAAGACGAGTGGTCGAGATTAGAACTTATGGAGGGGCCGTGACATGCCACCTTTGGGCACGCGTACCGAGGAACTTGATCACTTCCGGTCTTGGCCGATCATCTAGGCGTGAAGTCGGGCCCACGGTGGTCATGCTAGCATACTCGGTTCCCTCTAAGTTTCCATCTTTGCCTTCCATCCAAGCCTGCGAATATGGACGTATGAGATGATTCTACGACATTAGGGTTTCGGACCGACCACTTTGGGCGACCGATTTGAGAGTTTCGTGTCTCCTTTGGGGAGGCCGGCCACGCATGCAGAAACCTTGGTTGTCGGTGGGAATGTACATACTTGCTCCATGGCTCTGGGCGCGATCTAAGCCATCCAACTATGCCTGCGAAGTTGGATGGTCGTGATCGTTTTGGATCTTCTCAACCTGCTAAGGCGTCAAACTAGCCTTGTTTGGGCAATCGTATCTTGCATCACGGCTTGCCTATGAGGGAGTCAATCATGCAGGTGGAAAGTGGGCCCGCTAACGGTGCACCATCACTTTACGACGTGTTTAAAGTGTGATCTAAGGCGTCCAACTATGCCTGTGAAGTTGGACGCTCACGATCAATAGAAGCCCTTGGCCGCGCGACATGCCTTATTTGGCCGAACGGTTTGGGACAACCAACTGTAGTTGGTCTTATCCGATGGGTTATGTGTGCAGGTGGGTCTACGGTGATCATGCCGGCATGCTCCGGACCCCCTGAATCTATATCTATACCCTCCATATATGCATGAGAAGATGGACAGGGCTAATATAACCCGCAGTCAGGTAGCCTACGGGTGTTTTCATGTCGAACACAAGGCTTTGAGTAGGGCATTACTTGTAATGCTTCAAACCTACAGAAAATCGGGATAGTTGCTACATGCTCCGCTCTGGGTAGGTTATAACTCTCAGGGATGGTTGCACATGCTACAATGAATTATCATGGCGAGAAATATTCATTACCTGAAGGCTTTATCCTTTGCAGGACGTCAACTTACAAAACTTGGCTTTTTACAATTTTAGCCTTTAAATAGAAATCCACCATCAACATTAAGTCCCATGCCTAGCATGTAATGATTACACTATTGCAGGGTAGGCATAACATGGTGACAAATATACGTAAAAGAAATAAAGGTAACTAACCTTGGAAAGCAACCGCTAGTGATTGTCCATGTGAACGCACCGTCGCAGGCATGAAACCTTGGGTGGTCCGGTTTCCCTTCTTGATTTTTGGAAGCAAAAATGAATCCTTTTCTAATTAGAATTCTTCAAATTTTTGCCTATAAAAGGGAGAACCCTTTTTCGTTTTTCCTTCACGATTTTTTTTTTCTTTTTTTTTCCTCTGAGTGGACGTCCAGCTCTCGTGCTTCCGCCTGCTGCCGCCGTCACTCCAGCCGCCGGAGTTCACCGTTGCCGGTTTCAGTCGCCGCCGGCGCCGTTCGTCAAGTAAGTGCGATTTTTTTTTTTTTTTTTGCAAACCCTAATTATTTAGTTAGAGTTTCTTTTGCACTTTGAGAGGATTGTAGGTGCAACAAAACATACCATAATTGATTCCTTTACCGCCTGCCAGGATTGCATAGTAAAAGAAAGAATAAACATGTTGCTCGTTCCCTTTATCATTGCATGTCAAAACCCAGGTTGTAACTTGATAGAACCGCTGCCTTGAACTTGTAGACATGATAACCAAATGTAGAAAAATATGTTGGCTTAGTTTTAGGGATGCGCATGCAAACTTTAGTGCCCGCCTGTGTGATTTTGAGGTACTCTTGCGCTTATCGAAGTTGCTGTAGAATCCTCATACAAACTTGGATTTTGACGGTCCGCATATGTATCCTCAAGCCCAGAAAATTTCAAAGAAGCTTTTTGAATTTTGAGCGTGTTTAGGGGATAAAAACTGCGAAATAGTAAACTTCCAGGAGGTTTTCAGAATTTTTTCAGGTTGCGTGTTTTCTGATATTTTGGCCACCCCTCCTTGATCTTTCATCCGATTATCGTGAAATTTTGATATGTTATAGATAACTCCCATATGAAAAGAATGGCACATCACATAACACTAGATTCCATACCCATTGCTCCCAGTTCGTAATCGAATACAGGGTAGTGGAAATTTCCCTCAACTGAGTTTGTTTGGAGGACGCTTGGACCATCCGAATCCCATGTAATCTCCGTATTAGGTGCCTAACAGAGAAGTTGGGAATCATGAGAATCTTTTATTGCCTTACGACTCCTTGGAAACATGCTGACACTTCCAATCTTATTGCAGTTGCTCAATGATGAACGCAGAGGATAATGTTGTGAAGGGAGGTGCTGACCCTCTCAGAGATATGCCAAACATAGATGATGAAATCCTTATTAAGTCTTTTCCAAACATCAGGAAGCACCCCAGCCATAACATAATCCTTATTACCGGTTCAGAAAGTGAAGAGGGTCTACCATCGTCTTTAGTAGGCGTGATGAGGTTTTGTCTCCAGAAGAAAGAATATCCACCATCCCCTATTGACTTCAGAATTTGCCAGAATCCACTTAACTCATACGAAGGATGGATGTGGCGCATGTTGGGTAATGAAGGGATTAGAGACAACTTAACCAGGGCGCGAATTCTTGATGCTATCAAGGCGTCTGCAATTCTTCATGTCAAGAAGGACATCCCAGGTTTGGTCGCTTTTGCTGCTCGATGGCGCCCTTCTACGAACACAACTTTATGCACGTGGGGTGAAATGATTATCACTCTTGGGAGCGTGTCTACATTAATGAGCCTTCCTGTCGCTGGCAGTCTTAATTGCAAGCTGTCTGAAGAGGAAGACGTCATCTATCAGGCTATAATTCAGAAGGTGAACGAATACGATCAGTTGGAGAAGAAGCCGAAATGTTTCTACACTTGGTGGGTAGGTGAATGGTCTTCCGTGCAAGGTAATGATAATCTTAGTGCAACTGCATTCTTGTCCTTGTGGTTGTCCAGAGATATTCTTGATGACGGCTCCGGAACGAAAACTATTAGAAAGAAGATCATCGTGTTCGCCATTAAGCTAGGCAAATGCATAACTCTCCCCTTGGATTCGTTATTCCTTGGCTCGTTTTATGGTCACCTGAATTCTTTAGTGGAGGAGATGTATATTTCCAACGGGTACATGAAGGTGGATACATATGTGCACGTCGGCTTTCTTCAGGCGCTTTTGTGGGAACACTTTAAGTATTATGCTCCCATTCCTACAACCTCAGTCCCCAGCTTGTATGGTGGTTCAAGAATACTCCGTTGGCAGAATAGACGTCCAAAATTTGGGGTGAGGCTTGTAGATTTGCTCGATAGTGTGAGTGCCATAGATTTTCGTCCTTGGGGGCCGGTTCATCCTTCCGCCATCGTCCCTGTCATTGAGCTGTCGCTTGAGGGGAGAGATATGAGCCCTGAAGAAGTTGTTTTCCTGCGGAGCTGTATACCAGGATATGTGCCTTGTTTTTGTGATGACAGGCTAAGCATCATTCCATATAATATTGATAGAGCCGCTCGCCCAATGGGTTTTGATCAAGGTGTCCCATTTCGTCGTCCCGCAACGCCTTCAGAAGAACTTAAGTCATCATGACTTGACGTTGATGTTTTCTCGCCGGAGCTGAAACTTCCTTTTCCTTCCCCGGGGAGAAAGCCGATAGCTACTTCTGGTTACAAAGATTTTTGGAGGAGGCAACTGCTGCTCTTTAAATCATTTGCTAGTGAAATGGCAACTGAAATTCGTGGTGAACCTCTTGATGACGTCTTGGCTGATCATAGGCGTTTGAAACCCCTTTTAGGAAAACGAGGCAGGGTTAACACCACCGACTGCAATATCAAGTCCAAGAAAAAGAAGCGAGCATGTAGTCCAGTAATTCTCAACTCTTCCAATATGAAGGTATTCAGAATTCTTTATGCTTAATTTTCAGTTTCATGAGCAATTTTTATTAATTCTTGTTGGTGATCAGAGGATTCCTGAAGAAAATGCCTTTGCTGTACTGGCTCGAGTTTACAATGAGGAGCGTGGAGGCAACGGGAAGTCTGGAAATATTCATGCTGAGAAGCCTGATAATAATGACCTTCATGTAGAGTAGTCTGGAAACACCAATCCTCATGCGGAGAAATCTGGAAACACCGATCTTCATGCGGAGAAGTCTGGAAACACTGATCCTATCATATACAACGATGAAGATGGTGCAAGCTCGATTGAAGAGAATGCCTTCCAGAGCAGTAATTTTAGTGAACTTGTAGATGAGGCCGTGTCAGCAATCTGGACCAGAACTTCGAAGAGTCTGGAAGGGACATCAGCTGCGATGGTTCCTTCTAAAGAGATGTTTTTGCCAGCAGTCGTTCCTGGTGCTATGTTCGACCTTCCCTTTGATAATCCACGTCCTGATCATGTGTTGGTTGGAGGGTTCAGCGTGCCGGCCCAGTTTGAGGAGTTGTACATCACAATATGGAAGAAACATGGCCACATTGCTACCACCACGAAGCTGAAGAGTCGTCTTGATTTGGTAAATCGCGTTCAGGAGGCCTTACCCTCTATTCGGGAGATGAGTGTCGCAATTGGTCGTGATGTTTCTGAAGACGTGATGGAATACTGGAAGTGCCACTTGGATGTGTTTGCGCAGTATGACTTCAATGCTCCTTGGTTCTTCAAAGGGTTTTATGCAATTCAGGAGATTCAGAAGAAGCAAGTTATGGTGCCTTCCACTGAATGCGTCGTTCGTCAGAAACAAAAGGTTGGTAGGTTGGCCGAGGAGTTGAAATTGCAGCAAGACGTTCTCCGGAAGATGGAATCCGCTCTTGCTCAGAAGAATGAGGTGTTTTTGAAGGACTTTCCCTGAAGTATTCATGCCGTCTACTTGTGTTTTCTCTTTAGATGCTTTTCGAGTGATTGTGAGGATTTCCTTTCACACAGTTTGGTTTTAGGTTTTGAATTGATAGGTGATTGAACCTTGGACTGGTTTATTTATTACATGCTTTTATGAATATTTGACTCTTGGAAAAGATTATTCTAAAATAGAATCTGAATCTTATATTATGAGTGATCATACATGTCATGTGAAATTGAAAACGCAATGTGAAAGGGAAAGGTGGGTGGGGGGGGAGAGCATGCATGGTGCTTGCTCATTGAGTATCATGTTCATATATGTAGGACGCCAAGTTCCCAGTAGGATATATAACTATCTTACAATGACGTTTGCTGGAACTTACTTGTCTTTCGAATGCTAATTTTTTGATGGGAAAGGTTATTTCTCTGAATTTATCTTATCGTGGACAATGCGTTTCAATGAGTGGCACTTGCTGGTGGGGTGATGGAGAAATCGGTGGTAATGACAATACCTCGGGTTGGCTGTCTCTTGATCGGTGGGCGGGCGCCACACAGGCGGCAGTTGTACTTTTCCAGGACATCTTCCAGCATCCTGGTCACATTTTCGATGACACTTGGATTATTCATGTCTTCTGAAGGATTTAACGAACGGGAGTACATCTCAGGATGAACTTCTGGGATTTGGTGAAGAGTAAACTGAAAATCGAATCAAATCTAAGATCTACCCCTCCAAAGTCGAATAAAAACTGTCTGACTTTAAAGATTCGAGTTTTGCAACCGAGAGATTAACCTCCCACTGTGGTCGCCAATTGTTTGTGGGAGAAAACTACTTCTGTAGGTTTAGGTAATTTTGGGTGTGTGTGGATGAGAAGTTAATTTAAACCTTCAACAAATGTGCTGCACGATGAGCACTTTTGATTCGAGAGATAATCTGTACAATTCTGGCCTAAACCGAAGACACGGACGTTCCAGATTTGTTTCGGTCACAGGTGAAGGATGTGAGGTTGATATTAGGGAGGGAAGCGAAGAAGGTTTTGAGAGTATGAAGGTGAAGGCTATTTGATGACTTGTTAACAGAAGGTTGAGCAGGCTAGCAAATGTTGCAGGCAGGCTCTGGGTGTTGAATACGATGGTATTAACACTTGGTTTTTTCTGTGTTGTTGGAAATAGGGAGGAGAACCTATTTATACAAGTCGATAAGACTTTATCACGTCTCTCGTGGGAAAGTGGAGGAAGTGGAGTGATGGAGAAAGTGGAGTTGTGTGTGAGTGTCACACGGTTGCTTGCCCACTTCTCCTATCATCGCTAACCGCCCATGTTTCCCTGATACGATCTTGTGATGTCGTGTTGCACGCTGCACGCTGTAAACTTCCAGACCAATACCCCAGTTTGTATCCCCCAGTTGTGACGTGATTAATGTCTCGAGTGTGTGGATCGTGGGACCCACAGAAAATAGTGCAGAGTGAATCGTGAACTTGGTATAACATCGCATGCATCCATCTTCAGGTGATCGTTTGGAGGCTGTATGGGCAGGCCACGCCTTGGTCGGTCACCCTGTGAAGAAGAGTGACAGATGGTCATCATGCTGATACTTTGTTTGCTGGTTGATTCGCACCCTAAGTCATTCGTCCAAGCTTTCAAAGTTTGACGGACGAGATAGCTTACAACCCTACTTGTGATCATTGGATGGGAGGCGCGCATGCTGCCTCTTTCAACCCAAACATTTACATGCTAAGGGAGTTTCTATGAAGGGACCGATTGGCCCTGCATGGAGGTGGTACAATGGTGTTCACGCCCATGCCTGCTTGACTCGCAAAGATTTGATCTAAGCCACTCAATTCAGGTGGCAAAGACGAGTGGTCGAGATTAGAACTTATGGAGGGGACGTGACATGCCACCTTTGGGCACGCATACCGAGGAACTTGATCACTGCCGGTCTTGTCCGATCAGATAGGAGTGAAGTCGGGCCCACGGTGGTCATGCTAGCATACTCGGTTCCCTCTAAGTTTCCATCTTTGCCTTCCATCCAAGCCTGCGAAGATGGACATATGAGATGATTCTACGACATTAGGGTTTCAGACCGACCACTTTGGGCGACCGATTTGAGAGTTGCGTGTCTCCTTTGGGGAGGCCGGCCACGCATGCAGAAACCTTGGTTGTCGGTGAGAATGTACATACTTTCTCCATGGCACTAGGCGCGATCTAAGCCATCCAACTATGCCTGCGAAGTTGGATGGTCGTGATCGTTTTGGATCTTCTCAACCTGCTAAGGCGTCAAACTAGCCTTGTTTGGGCAATCGTATCTTGCATCACGACTTTCCTATGTGGGAGTCGATCATGCAGGTGGAAAGTGGACCCGCCAATGGTGTACCATCACTTTACGGCTTGTTTAAAGTGTGATCTAAGGCGTCCAATTATGCCTGCGAAGTTGGACGCTCACGATCAATAGAAGCCCTTGGCCGCGCGACATGCCTTCTTTGTCCGAACGGTTTGGGACAACCAACTGTATTTGGTCTTATCCGAAGGGGTATGTGTACAGGTGGGTCTATGGTGATCATGTCGGCATGCTTCGGACCCCCTGAATCTATATCTATACCCTCCATCTATGCCTGCGAAGATGGACGGTTGAGATTGTTTTGCGACACATGTAATATGCCTCTGTTTGTTTTTAGCAGGTGAGACTAACATGGGTAGGCTTGCATGCGTTCAACGGGGATAATATAACCCGCCGTCAGGTAGCCTACGGGTGTTTGCATGTCGAACACAAGGCTTTGAGTAGGGCATTACTTGTAATGCTGCAAACCTACAGAAAATCGGGATGGTTGCTACATGCTCCGCTCTGGGTAGGTTATAACTCTCAGGGATGGTTGCACATGCTCCAATGAATTATCATGGCGAGAAATATTCATCACCTGAAGGCTTTATCCTTTGCAGGACGTCAGCTTACAAAAATTGGGTTTTTACAATTTTAGCCTTTAAATAGAAATCCACCATCAACACCCGCGTAAGAGAACATTATCGCTATCTCAAGTACTATTACATTCTTTTTCCTGAAAGACCATCAATGTCGAGTTGTTTCGCGACAACTACCTACAAAGACAACAACTTTCACTCAATTCCCGAAATAAAACCTTATAGACCGGGAAAATGTATTTGCATTCTAAAATATTTGTTTGAAAATTATGTATGTTCATCAAAATCATCATAAAAAACTCTAAATCATAAATCTAAATTTTGCCGCTGATGTTTATGGAATATTTTTTATATTTTACATTCTCAAATCATGCGACCTCTTGATAGTAAATCAAAAATATCAAATTACGGATCAATATGTATAGGTTTCATTCACTGGATCAGAAGGTAAAGTAGACACAGATGGGTAGATCACACAAAGCAGAACATGACTGAGAATACTTCAATAATTTGGTCAAGAGATAAGGTCAAAAATTTAAGATTAACTTTCTATATGACTAATTAGATTGGCTTCGATAGGAGTTGACTAAAATATGGATTAATAATAATTTTCACGTAAGACAATTGCAAAACATAGTTTGGCTAACTCTGCCTATATAAAGAGTGGTCAAGATTTGTCCTTCCTCAATTGCTATGTTATGTGATAAGAAGGTGATATCTAAGATTGATGTATAATTCAAATCTATTAAATTCATGCCATTTACAATTGGATGCCTTGAAAAAAATTGACGTGTTGTTATTATTATTACAGGCAAGGGATACATTGACCACACTTGCGCAAATAGCTCACTTTGCAAATGATTGGTGTTGCATGTACTTCCTAGAATGCAACGAGGAATTTGAGGAAACAAGGCACCAGAAGCAGTGTCCGGAGTATTTTGGATATAGTAACTTAGACCCGATGTAATATTTATGTTCTTTTTTTTTTTAGTTTTTCCACAATCTATTTATTTAATAAAAATGAACATTGCAAATACATAACATCAATAAAAATTAGACAGATTGTGTTTGACAATAATGGCTACTGATGGTCCGGAAACGACAAAAGAAAGGAATTGTTGGGATATACGATGGATTACTTGATACGAATGAAAGAGATATAACTATTTCGATTCTGAAATCACATAAAGTTCACAGTAGAAGATGACATCAAGTTTAAAGTTAGTAACAAACATAATATGGCTAACTAAAATGTTAAAAACAAACAAGATATATAAACTTAGAAAGCCGTGGGAGTTGAAGAGGCCAATTTTGAAAACTACAATCTTAGAAAGCAACGATCTACAATACCATTTTTTTTAATAAATATTCAACGTAGAATATGTAAACTTTTGGTAAAGGATCTATTGACAACCTATTAATTTGAAATAGGATCAGGGATTTCAATATGTGTTCAAGGTTCTTTATGAGGTAATGTGTCGCCAGATTGTATTCCAAGTGAAGGTAGGAACATACGGAAGTGACAAAATGTCCAAGACTTTTGAAGTTACCAAAGCCTTCGTTAAGACGAATTGTTGGGCACAATACTTTGTTGAAGATTTAATGGCAGAGGTTCGCATATATACAATCCCTTCGAAAAGGTAATGGATACACATTTTAAACATTGTCATCTAATGGGTGTTGAAAAATTACAGGAAAATCATCTCACATTGGATAGTTTGTATCATTCGTTCGATGCAAAAAAATACTATTCTCTGCCTATTTGGAGGATCAACAACATGACCATGATAGATAAGTCCGCTGGAGCGAAATAGGAGCATGTGGAGACTTTTATGGATAATATTGATTAGTTGATTTCACTGAGATGAGCGATGTTGATGACATATTTCCAAAAAATATTTAAACTTCCATGTTCATGTAGAGCATTATCTCATTATAAGCAATGAACCTAAATAAAAAAGTGTATGGAAGTTAAGATTATATTTCTTTCGTTTGAGCAAATCTACGGCGGTAAAATTTTAAAGGAAAAAACAAAGAAAAAAATAGAGGAAAATCCTAACTATTTTTATGACAAACACATATTAAATCATAAGGAGTTGATAAGTATTCGGGACACAAATTATAAGATATATTAAAAATGAATCAACATCATGGCCCGGCCCCACGATACATTTACGCATTTTTGGTTGTGCTAAGATGGGTCCCCAGAGTACAGCACAACCAAAAATGCGTAAATGTGAAATATCAGGCTCATATCCAGTTACCAACTGTTACGCAGAAAATGGTTGCCTAATAGTGGGACTAAAGCGAATAAGTAATGTTGCATGCAATATGGCGTACCCCCAGGCAGTAATAGGAAGGTTGGAATGCATAACCAATGCCCTAGCTATCATCTGTAACCTTTTGGTGGTAGCTTCTGCAAGACCATTTTGAGTGTGTGCGTGGGGTAAAGGGTGATCTACGTTAATTTCGATAGACATAAAAAAATCATCAAATCCTTTAGATGTAAATTCTATAGCATTATCAAGTCTGATAGACTTGATTGGATAATCAGGGTGGTGAGCCCTCAAACGTATAATTTGTGCTATGAGCTTTGCAAAGGCAGCATTTCTTGTGGACAGTAATGCAACGTGTGACCAACGGGTCGAAGTATCTACCAGAACCATAAAATACCTGAATGGTCCGAACTCTGGATGTATAGGTCCATAAATATCACCTTGTATTCTTTGTAAAAATGGAATGTTTTATTTTGTTTTGTATCCTTAGCATATGATGGTCTCGCTCCTGTCTTTGCTAAAGAACAAGATTTCCAAAATGAGTGGTGTGCTTTTGACAAAGTCCACGAAGTAGAATTAGAAAGAGGTTGCACATCAGTTGCTTTAGATGGTAGTGGCTGGCAGACGTTGTTATTTTGCATTGTAACTGTCTTTTGTCTCATTTTACTTTTCACTCGAAATAAAGGATGTCCGTGTGAGTTCTTTAAAACACGGATCATCATATCACGACCTGGGTGCCCCAAGCGGTCATGCCAAAGCTTGTATAAGTCATTATTCAATAGTTCATCATTGGTAACATGTGATTCGATAATCCAAATAGTAGTAGTGTACAAACCACTAGAGTGACTCATTAATTTCTCTAAAATGCATTTTCTTACACATGTATTAGAGATAATATTTATATATTCAATTCTGTTTTCACCGTGAGTTTCCAAGTGATAACCATTTGCACGGATATCTTTGAAACTCAACAAGGTACGGTTAGCTCTAGGTGCATATAGAACTTCTGTGACTTTAATCATTGTGCCATTTGGCAACAAAAATTGATCATTACCTCGCCCAATGATCACTTGTGATGATCCAATCATTGTAGTCACAGAGGATTTATAAGGAATTAAGTCAACAAATAATTGCCTATTTCTTAAAATAGTGTGTGTGGTGCCACTATCAGCTAGGCACTAACAAAAATGCTTCAAAAAAAAAGAAGCTAGGCACTCAATCTCTTCTAAGGATGACATTCCTTAATCGTAGTGCAGTTAAAATAATAAGAAAACCGAAAAAATTCCAACTTCCCGAGATCGTACTTTTAAGTGTAATGTTGAAACAAAAACAAGGAGAAGTATCGGATCCATATTTTTTTTTTCAGCGACTTTGATTTGATTGATTGAGAAGTATAATACCAATCTAAAAAAAATAGCAGCAGGGTTAGAGTTCGTTGCTGATGATGTATTGGAGTAAGAATAAGAAAAAAAGGAAATCGAAAGAAGAACTTTTCATTAACCAGAAAAGGGAAGGAACCCCATTACATGGGTAAGTATTCTATTTATACAAGAGTAAAGGTAAAACCCTAGTATACTAATGGACCGCACATCCATGGGCCATAGGCCCTTAATTATCTTTAATCTTACAAATGATCCAGTAAATCTTTAAAATGAAACAAATAAACATGAAGTAATAATAATAGTAATCAGATGCTTAGTGTAATACTAGAATTTAAAATAAAATAAATTCGTATATTGTTAGGATCCTTCTTCGTAAATAGATTCAATCATCTTTTAAAATGGAAAATTAAAATGAAGAACTTATACTCTTAGAATTTAAATTAATATTATATTAAGCATAACTTAAATTAAAATCTCATTTACAAGTATATAGTGATAAAATAATGATTATGATTAAATAGCAATGGAAAATTATTAGTGCTTATCTATGATTAAGTTTTGCAAAGTTAACTAATAACAAATTAGAATAATATGTTTTGCATTTAAACTAGATAGATAAACAAGACTTCTTCTGTAGGATTTAGAACATGAGGTCATATAAGGCATAAAATAAAGATTAAAACTTGTTAACGTTCTTATACCTAGATTATCTTTAGTCCAATAAATGATTCACTAAATCACCAAATTATGCACATGAAGTGATATTATAATACTTGAATACTTAGAACAAAATTAAACTTAAAGGAGAATAAAATTACATGTGAAATAGATATTTATTATTAATACCCAAAATCTAAAGACATATTAAAAATGTTATGCAGACTCAAAATTTAAATCATATATGTAACAAGATATAATATATTACCAATTCAATCTGAATAAATAAAATATGTTATATCAATCCTTTCGTGAAAGTAAAATTATATTTACAAGATTAGGGCTTAATAAAATTAAATTAAGTATCATTATTAAATAATTATTTTAATTGTATTTTAGTTACGCTAGTAATCAAATAGGAAAAATTGATAATATAATAATGAAAATGTTAATATAATTAAGACAATAATTTTGATAAGATGAGCAAATAATAATATTATATAATGTGGATTACTATAAAATTTAGAGTTGTGGTAAATATCTTTTGGTTAATAACTATAAGATAGGATTGGCAAAACATAAATTTTATTATAGTACAACTTAAAGGTTACTTAGCAATAATATGAACTTAAGAAAATAAAGTTTGACCAAATCAAATCTAGTATTAACAATAAAATTTAAACTTGGCATTACGATTAATCACGATTAACTTTTATCGGTTTAAGAAATAAAACATAAAGGTTATAATAATAAAAAAAAAATTAATACCAAACAACTGTGAATTTTTTTTTATTAGCAGTTAATTATTTATATCAAGTCACATAATGAAATAAACAATAGATATATTGGAAATAATATGTTGAAAATAAAATAATAACGTAACATTTGGATAATGGTTATAACATTAAGTTATTCGTAAATAGTTCATGAATCTAAAAAAATATATATATATATATGATATCACAGTAAAGTTAAAAATATCAGATATTATAAATTAACGTAAAAATCGAAATTGGATTGCTATATAAAATAAATAAATCAAATCAAATAAATGTTGATGATTAAATTGCTAAAAATGATGTAAATTATTTATATATATTTTATGAAGTAAATTTATCAGAGTTACACAAGTTAAGATAAAAGTTAAGGATTAATTAGAATTAATACATAGTTAATTCAGCACTGGGGAATAGTGAGATTGGTAATTCTGATGTGTTCGGGTGATACTTGTTAGGTAGTAGGCATTGTTAGGCGTCGCGAACCTAGACAGGGCAACTGCATTCTTGTATCACTAGGCATTGAAGGGAGACTTGCTTCTATTAGTGAACTAATAGATCCCAAATTTTAATGAGAAACTTTATTATGGAATATCTTCTAAATACTTAGAGCCAGTAAATTATTGACTTAGAAATTAGTGTAGAAAATTTTCATGTAAGAAATTTATACTTCCCTATTTGATAGAATCTAAATCAGTGTAGTTGAACCTAGAGCTACGAATTTTAGATTTTAGTTGTAGAAAGCCATATAGGTTGTGCTTTGTTTTATGTTGTTTGCGCTTGGATAAGAGATGGATTTATTCTATAAGGTGGGGAGCTTTGAAGACCAGAAGGATGGTTTTATTTTCGAGGATGAAAATGATATAAGGTGGGGAGAATGTAAAGATCCTCAAGCTCGTCAACGCTATTAGACCAGTCAAGAGACGTGTTAACCGATAGTAACTCGATTAGTTTAAAACGAACGATAATTATTAGAAATAAATCTAACAACGTTATAGATACAAAACTAGTATCGTTAGATAGGTCTCGAAAAGTTACGCAAAATGGACTACTCGAACGTGTCACTCGGATACCGGAGGAAGAAGATATCATCAAATTAATATGAGGAGTATATTTGTATTTCTTTTGTGAACCGCTTGGCTGGCCATATAATTTGGATGGGTACCTTTAGAAATCCTGTCTGCCTTATCCCATCCGAATCGAGAAGATAAACTCTTCTTTTTCTTATTCTTCATTCTTATTCTCTCATCTTCTTATGTTCTTCGCCTCTGGCGATTCTGCAAGATTTCTGAGGCCGTGATGTTGGAAATAAACTTAAGGGAAATCTTAATAACATACTTCTGGTGATGGTGATTATCTTTGTTGTGAATTCTGACTCGGAGGAGGAAGTGAATCGTGAATTAGGGTTTATACGGAAAGCTCAGAAAAGAATTAAGAGATGGAATTAGTGTTCTAAGAGGAGTATTAAAGGATGGGTTTGCCTTGATTGAGGAATTGGATTGAGATTTTGATCTTAGGTGAAGTAGAAGCTCATGCAACCGTAATTGTAATTAGGGTTTCATATTGATTCTGAATTCAATTGGAAATAAAATGTTTAATGGGTTGTTAAGTGATGAAGAACGAAAGGGTTGTGTTTAATTAACATTGGGAGATGTTTTGGTAGTGAATCGATGAATCAAGGTTTGTTTCTATTTTAATGGAGGTCTGGGAATTGAATTAGAATTGATTGATGGCGATGATGAAGACTTAAGGTTTTTATTTGAGATTGAGAATAGAAGACTGATATCAGAGAATGATTGATGATGATGTTGTTGCGTCAAAGGACGTTTCAAACTCATGGGAGATGAGAATTATGGTTCTTAGCAAATTTGGGAATTAGGGTTCCTGTTTTTGATTGAAGCTATGAATTCAATTTAAATAAGATGAGGTCAGTGGTAAGGTTCAAACAAGATGCATATATTTGAGGTAGTTGTCTTACCCTGTAATTTTAGTAAGATTATTATTTGGTTGTTTTGGTTCAATTCGATATTATTGAGTGTTGAATGAACTGAGTTTAGATGAATGCTAGGTTGATTGAGTTGATGAATGTAAGTTATGAATTGCCCGGAGTGATGATGATGTTACTATTGGGATTCAAATTGAGTTTGCAGAATTGCCTGAATTGGTAGTATTGTTGATCAAGAGGAAACAGTAAAGAGATCTCAGTTGAAGATGTAATATGGCAGAAAAGTGGTGTTAATATTGATGAAATGATGTTGTTGAAACTGGTGGTGATATGGAAGGT
Source organism: Papaver bracteatum (assembly GCA_023529315.1). NCBI lineage: Eukaryota > Viridiplantae > Streptophyta > Magnoliopsida > Ranunculales > Papaveraceae > Papaver > Papaver bracteatum. The sequence goes on from JAJJWX010005092.1 coordinate 1,134,891, forward strand.
GGCGATGGAACTAATGGTTATGTTGAACTGAGACTCAAATGTAGATGTTGATAATTCTAGGAGGTTTAAATGATAAATGAATTGTAGTTTAAGTTTAGATTGATTTTCAGGGATTGGTTCTTGTGGAGATGACTCAGGAGTTGGGATAATTGAGTTTCTATGGATGTGAATTACCTTTAGAAGGGAAGATGGTGTTATTGGTGTTATTTATGAGAATGAGTTTGGTTTGATGACAATGGTAATATATTTTTGTAGCAATGGTCCTGTAAAGTGAATTGAGTGGGAGTTGTTCTGGTGTTGCATAGGAGAATTGATATGTGTGTGTTGGAACTGTAATTGAACTAAGTAAATGGATAAAAGGCGTATGAGCTGGACAAGGAAATTGGAGTTAGTAATGAAACTGAGGTTGAATCAGTTTGGTGGTCTGGTGTGGTCATTACAGTCTAATGGGGTTTGTAGCACTGTTAATGGTTGTGTGGTTGAGTTGAAGTGTATTGTGATTAAACCAAGTTGAATCTGTTGTTGGTGTTAACAGTAAAAGCTTAAAGCTGTAATTGCAGGTAGACACAGTTTATATTTGTAATTGGAATTCAAAGTTTGTTTAGTAATTGATTTGATAATTGTATTGATTGCATCATTTTAGTCTTAACAGGTTATATGTAACACCATGATTGTACATTAGTGTTCTTTGGCCTGAGCAATGGCTCTGTCCTGTGCAGAAGCTTTAGGATGTTAGTCATCCCAGTCAGTCTAGCTGACTTACCTGACATGGTGTATCTGACTGAGTTAGCTCAGTGACCAGACCTGACCAAACCTGACTCAGTGACTCTTGACTGAGTTGAATCAATTGACCGATTCATAATTGACCATTGACCTTGGACTTTGACCTTTGACTGACGTTGACTATTAGAGAACCGCTGACCGTTAGTTTGACCGTTATTTTGACCCAGTTAGACCAGGCCTTAGATTAATGGGTCGGGTTGTTGGACTTGGGCTTAGTACCATGCATTCCTAGTTTAGTGTTTGGACCCTTATGGTCCGAATCAGCCTATGGCTTCTTCTACAAAGTTGTAGATATTCATAAGATTTAGCTACGAACTATAGGATCAATCTAATTGGATTAGTAAACTCTTAGTTATGCTAAAATATAGAGAATGAGACACCATAATGGGCTTAGAACCATTAGATAAACTTGTATGATTCTTGTGTGAGCCACTTTGGCTAGACTCTTAGAATACTTCTTTGATTAAAAGTTAATTATTAACAACGATCGATTCAAAGGATGAACCATTGGATCTCGAGGAAGGCGTGGCTTATCTTCAAAAGGTGTGGGAATGCATTTGGCTCTTTGTATTCATTATTGTTGCTTTTATAAAAGTTTATGCTTAACCAACTCATGCATTGTCTGTCCGTGCATTCCATGTTTAGCTGAAAATGCATTATGATAATCATGTTATTTCTGTGAATCTTTCCACGATGTGGAAAGGACTTGTATTGTTTTGTTTTCAATATAATTTGTTATGGGAAATGAGAATTTCCACTTGTGGTATATAGGATACGCTCCTTCACATTTATATCTACTTTAATTCAGCTTTTATTGTTTAGAGTTGGTCACCATGGTCTTGGTGGCATCCATAGCTAAATAGGTGTGAATTGCCGGTTAGGAATTTACAACCATATTAGTACATTGTTTGACGAAGGAGTTTGTTCCATATACATGTATGATTATTTTCAGTGACTTAGTCACTGTCTAATATTTTCGGAAAAACATGTATTGTTTTCCAAATCTTGCCTATGATTACTTAGAAGGTTAAATGTTAATTATTCCCACTTCAGTTTCTGTGGTAGATCAGGGTTGCGCAGCGAAAGCTTCACGGGTTGACTTCGCTAGTTGATTAACTTATGTTATGTTTATTATATTGTATAATTTATTTGAAAACCAAATGACTATTATATATGTATCATTTGAGAGAAGATCTTGTATATATATTTCTGAGCGGGGTTAGCTTTGGGTTAAGTTTTTATAGCAGATTTCTTAATTGAAAGTTTAAGTGTTTAATTTGGATTTTTTAGTGCCTCTTATTTAGTTAATCTCTTGGTTTAGTCAGCTTCTAGCTTAGGGGGCGCTACAGTCTTCTTCGGCTTCAACTATTGATGATAAACTCTTGAACCTCGTAGAACCTTGACAATTAACTCTCTTCTCTTCGATTCCTCACTTGAAACTTCCTTATAGATTTCTACTTCCCTATGGCCTTAGTGAACATAATTTAAAATTTTAACTTTTTTTTTTTTCCTTCATTTTTTTTCCTTCATTTTTTTGTTTGACTAACAACAAGACAAAAATTTACATGGCCATTACAGAAGGAATTTAACACTAGGATCTTCGCAACTTGCAATGTCTTAGTATCATGAACTTCAACAACTTATATCGTTTGATTTTTCTTGCTCTTAAAACTTCTTGTACCCCTTGATTTTGAATTCTGATTTTCTATTGATGCTTCTAAACCTTAAACGTCTTCCACTTTCTTCATTGATTTTGATGTCGCTCCGTTTGTTGATGATGATAAGTTTCTACTGAGAGAGAGAGAGTTGTAATCCAGTAACTAAGACTACATTGTGAGGTTGCTTTGTCTTTCTGGCATTTCCTGACCTACTTGCCTTTCCATCATGGATGGTTAGGTCCATCACGGTTACCCTCTAAAAGGAACAAGTTATCTCCTGAATTTCAAGGATCTCAATGTATTTTTCTCTAATGTCTCAATAGGTTTTTATCCCTAGCATTCCAATTTCTATCTTTTCGGTGAGAAACAGTATGTAAACTTAGCTAACCAGACACCATGTGATGCTAGAAGTTTCAAAAGTGCAACTAAAAAGTTCTTCCCCACCCCCAAACTTAAATATAACATTGTCCTCAATGTTTATAATGAAAGAGCAATACTATAAGTAAAATAACATGAGGAGAAGTTGGAGAGATAGTACCTGGGTGAAGAGAGAGAAAATCAAAACTAATGTACAACATACAACTGCCTCGATGGTCAATCAAGGGTAAACATGGTCCTCCAGGGGGACCTCCTCAACATCACCTGTAGGAAAGGGCTCTAAAAAGGGTTTCAATCTCTGACCGTTAACCTTCGAAGAACTACTACCATATGGTGTCTCAATTTCAACAGCTCCATGAGGAAAAACAGTGCGAACAATAAAAGGACCCGTCCACCGAGAACGTAACTTCCTAGGGAAAAGATGCAAGCGGGTATCATACAGAAGAACTTTTTGACCTAGAGAAAATGACTTTCGTAAAATATTTCTATCATGCACAAGTTTCATTTTGTTCTTATACTCCTTTGCACTATCGTAAGCATCTATACGAATCTCGTACAACTTATTGAGATGGAGTTTCCTATGAGCTCCTGCCTTGTCAAGTGAAAAATTTAGCTGCTTAACAGCCAAATAAGCTCTATGTTCTAACTCAACAGGTAAATGACATGCCTTTCCATACACAATCCGATAAGGCGACATTCCAATGGGGGTTTTACATGCAGTACGATAATCCCATAAGGCATCAGTAAGCCTAGATGACCAGTCTTTCCGATTAGGATTAACTGTTTTCTCTAATATACGTTTTATCTCCCTATTGGAAACCTCTACTTGACCACTAGTCTACGGATGATACGGGGTAGCTACCTTATGTGTAATACCATATTTCTTCATCAAAATCTTAAAAGGTCCATTACAAAAGTGCGACCCTCCATCACTAATTATAGCTCGCGGTATACCAAAGCGTGTAAGTATATTATTTTTAAAGAACTCAATCACAACCATATGGTCATTGGTTAAACACGCAACCGCCTCAATCCACTTAGAGACATAGTCTACGGAGACAAGGATGTATAGGTTACCAAAAGAATTAGGAAATGGACCCATAAAGTCAATACCCCACACATCAAAGACCTCAACAATTAAAATCGGGTTCAAGGGCATCATATTCCTATGGGAAATGGTTCCTAATTTCTGGCAACCTTCACAGGTAACATAGTAACTATGGGAGTCTTTAAAAAACGAAGGCCAATAGAATCCACACTGCAATATCTTAGCAACAGTCTTTTTAGCACTAAAGTGACCCTCACAAGCATGATCATGACAAAAGGAAATAATACTGGACTGGTCACTCTCAGGTATACATCTCCTAATAATATGGTCTGGACAATACTTAAATAAATAAGGATCATCCCAAAAGAAGTGTTTGACCTCGGCTAAAAACCTAGAACGATCTTGTTTACCCCAATGTTGGGGCATTCGACCAGTAACAAGATAGTTCACTATATTCGCGTACCAAGGTGATTGGGAAACAGTGAACAATTGTTCATCATGAAAGTTGTCCCTTATAGGAAGGGAATCCCTAGGGGAACTAACAACTATCCTATACAAGTGGTATGCTACTATATTTTCTGCACCCTTTTTGTCCCTAATGTCGGGTGAAAATTCTTTTAACAATAGGATCCACCTAATCAATCTAGGTTTGGTATCCTTCTTAGATAAAAGGTATTTCAAAGCAGCATGATCAGTATAGATTACGATTTTAGAACCTAATAGGTAGGATCTAAACTTGTCTAAGGAAAACACAATAGCTAATAGTTCCTTCTCCGTAGTGGTATAGTTTAACTGGGCATCATTCAGAGTTTTTCTAGCATAGTAAATCACATGAAGTAATTTGTTTTCTCGCTGACCTAGCACAACACCAATAGCATAATCTGAAGCATCGCACATGATCTCAAAGGGTAGGTTCCAGTTGGGTTCCTGTACTATGGGGGCGGTAGTGAGTAAAGTCTTAAGCTTCTCAAAAGCCTCTAAACAAGCATCATCAAAGACAAACTTAGCATCTTTTGCAAGCAAATTGCAAAGAGGTCTAGAAATCAAGCTAAAATCCTTAATGAATCGACGATAAAAACCAGCATGCCCTAAGAATGACCTAATATCTCTTACAGTTTTTGGGACTGGTAAAGTTTTAATAAGGTCAACTTTGGTTCTATCTACCTCTATACCCTTCGAAGATACGATATGCCCTAGAACAATTCCTGAACGAACCATGAAATGACATTTCTCCCAATTAAGCACTAAATTCTTTTCCTTACACCTAGTCAAAACTAATGACAAATGATGCAAGCACTCATCGAAAGACGAACCAAACACTGAAAAACATCCATAAAGACCTCTAAGAACCGTTCTACCATGTCAGAAAATATGCTCAACATACAACGCTGAAAGGTCTCAGGGGAATTACATAGCCCGAAAGGCATGCGTCTATACGCAAAGGTACCAAAGGGACAGGTAAAAGTGGTTTTTCCTTGGTCTTCTAGGGCAATAGGAACCTGATTATAGCCGCAGAATCCATCTAAAAAGCAAAAATGGCTACGTCCAGCTAATCTTTCTGGCATTTGGTCGATGAAGGGAAGGGGAAAGTGGTCCTTCCTAGTGACCTTATTTAATTTTCTATAGTCAATACAGACACGCCAACCCGTGGTCATTCGGGTTGGGATTAACTCATTGTTATCATTCTGGACTAAAGTAATACCAGATTTCTTGGGAACAACCTGAACGGGGCTGACCCACTTACTGTCTGAAATAGTGTAGATAATGCCTGCATCTAACAGCTTCAGAACCTTGGTTCGAACTACTTCTTTCATATTAGGGTTCAGTCGACGTTGCATCTCCCTAGAAGGTTTGGTATCTTCCTCTAAATAGATATGATGCATACAAACAGTAGGACTTATACCCTTAATGTCTGATATGTTCCACCCTAAAGATTCCTTGTTATTTTGAAGGACGGTCACTAGCCTACTTTCCTGATCACTATCCAATTCGGAAGCAATAATTACAGGTAAAGTTTCATACGGGCCTAAGAACACATACTTCAGGGTATCTGGCAATGGTTTTAGGTCCAACTTAGGAGGCTTTTCTAACGAAGGAACTAGGGTAGACTTAGAAAATGGTAGAGGTTCGAACTTAGGTTTCCAGCCATTACTAGTGTCTATCAAAGGGGTTGAATATAACAAAGCATTCACTTCATTCATCACATCATCATCATCAAAATCAATCCCAAAGTGATCTAGGCATTTCTCTAATAGATATTCTAACAAAGTGTTTGGTAATGAATCCTCGACTAATGTTCCTACCATGTTCACCTCTTCTATGCTCGAGTCATCTAGTTCATAGGGTAGCTTACTAATATGAAAGACGTTCAGCTCAATAGTCATATTACTAAAAGACAAATTCATAATACTAGTTCGACAGTTAATGATCGCATTGGATGTAGCTAAAAACGGGCGACCTAAAATTACCGGTATCTGGTTCTCTGGGTCAGGGACATGTTGGGTATCTAGGATAATAAAATCCACTGGATAAATAAACTTGTCGACCTCTATAAGAACATCCTCGATCACACCATGAGGAATTTTAACGGACCTATCAGCTAACTGAAGAGTCATCTGGGTAGGTTTCATCTCACCAAGTCCTAGCTTAAGGTACACATGGTATGGGAGTAAGTTTACACTGGCTCCTAAGTCAAGCAACGCTTTCTCAACACGATATTTACTTGTTGTGTAAGCAATGGTAGGGGACCTTGGGTATTTGTACTTAGGAGTAGTGGTATTCTGAATAATAGAACTCACGTGACTAGCTAGGAAGGCTTTCATTTGAACACTAAGCTTATGCTTTCGTGTACACAAGTCCTTAAGAAACTTGGCATAAGAGGGAATCTGCTTAATCGTATCTAACAATGGAAGGTTGATAGTAACCTGCTTAAAAACCTCCAATATATCATTAAATTTGGACTCCTTCTTAGTTGAAACTAGCAGCTTGGGGAACGGGGCTCTAGGAACAAAGACTGGCTCAATATGACCCTTATTGGTCTCTTTAGAGACTCTATCAGTCTCCTTATTATTTTCTGGCTCAAAAGGGTGAACAACAACATGTTCACTTTCAGGCATGGCGACCTTGTTGTCTACCACTCTACCACTCCTAAGGGTTTTAATAGCATTCACATGTTCTGATGGTATTCCACCTACTTCATGAACTCCTCTAGGATTGGGTTGAGTTTGACTAGGAAACTTACCTTTTTCCCTCAAAGACTCATTTATCATACTAACCTGGGTTTTAAACTCGGAAATAGCCTGAGAGTTAGCATAACATATACTCTTACTTTCTATTATCCCTTGCACAACCATTTGGTTGATCTTTTCAGATCTTTTAATAAATGAAGCGAGAGTATCCTCTAAACTTGTGATTATTTTATCCGAATGGTTCTGGAACTGGGGTTGACTTGAAGGGTTCTTAGCATAACCAAAACCTGGGGGAGGCTGAGAATTAGTAGACTGACCTTGATTAGACCAAGAAAAATTAGGATGGTTTCTCCAACCAAGATTATAGGTCTCTGAGTATGGGTCAAACTTCTGACGGTTCTCAAACCTAGCATTGTTATAGACAGCATGAGCTTGCTATTCACTAACCTATCCTTCCCAAAATGAGCTATCGGGCTCTATTCCACAACTAGAGACTTGAGAGGTTCTATTAGGTTCAACAAGGGACCTATTTTTAGACTGACCCATTTCCAAAGCTTCTAACCTTCTAGACAAAGCAACAAACTTAGCATCTGACGCCAAACTCGTATCTACCATATTGGTGCTACTTCTATTATCCAAGAGTCTTTTAGGGGGTTCAACACAAGATTCCCACTGTTGGGATTTCTCAGCAACAACTTCTAAGAAGGTGAAGGCATCCTCAGCACTTTTACTAGTAAACTCACCAGCACACATAGACTCGACCATGGCTTTGGTTGAATAGTCTAAACCATCATAAATAATCTCTACAAGTTTTATCTTATCAAATCCATGGTGATGACACTGGGATAGGAGATCATTGAATCTCTCTAAAAACCTATAATGAGACTCTCCCTCTTGTTGTACACTAGCATTAATTTTCTGCCTAAAAACTGCAGTTTTATGCTTAGGGTAGAATTTTATATTGAAAGAAGCAATAAGCTCCTGCCATGTTTCAATGGATTCAGATGGCAGGTTGTTCAGCCAGGTCTTGGCTTTATCTCTCAAGGAAAATGGAAACATCTTAAGTTTCAAGACTTCATCAGTAAGGTCTTTTATTATAACTGTCCCACAAATTTCCTCAAAGTCCCTAATATGAAAATATGGGTTCTCATCATCTTTTCCTAAGAATATAGGGATCATCTGAAGAATACTAGGTTTTATCTCGAAATTAGCCATATTGGCTGGCAATTTAATGCACGAAGCTCGGTTGGTCCTAGTTGGAAACATGTAATCTTTCAAAGTTGTCATCGCTGGCACAGCTGAAGTACTAGGGGTACTTTTCTCACAAAGAGACAGATTCTCAAAACTGAAGTTTCCAAAAATGGGGCTCTCAAAAGAAGAGTCTTCGAGCTCCCCGCCTTCATAAGAATAACTACTAGGTTTGTCACTAATTAAACGACCTAGAGTGTTTCTTTTCCAAGCCCTTTCTCTAATGACCTCGGGCATACACTAGAGAAACAAAATAAAAAGAAAAAGAAAAATCCTAAAAGGAAGGGAGGTTCTAAGAAAACACAAAGCAGGCTGACTCAACCAAAGAAAACCTAAAAATTTCTAGCAAACAAAAATCATGATGGCTCCACTTAGATTGTTTCTAGACCAGCTTCTATTCTTTCAAAAAGGAATTCGTTACAATCTGAGCAAACCTCTCTAGAATCAATCCGAGTCAAAGTAAGTTGAATAGAGGCGAGGGAAGCTTAGTGGAGCTTTGATACCCAAGGCCTCACCGCATTACATGGCGGCGCAGTCACGCATTCAACTCATAGAAACAATCATGAACTTCGAAGAATGCTCAAAAGAGTAACCAATATTTTTCGAACGAGTTTCCTATTAAGCTCGTTACCCTATCGGTCTTGTTCTATTCCAAATTTTAAGGCTTAGGTTCGCGTTAAGTTTCGTTTTCTTAAGGCGGGAAAGAAGAGAACGGTGATGAAATCCGAACCATTATCTTGTATGGCCAGTCCTTTCCCTTTACTAGGAATTTAAAATAGCCGTTTTCAGTTCCTCAGTATATATGCAAACGAAGGAATATAGTAACTCGCTGACAGGGGATTCACGAGTGTTTCGACAAACTTACCTCTCGTACCAGACGGGGGATGAACCGTTGTAGTCGACTTGGGCCACGACTCCTATGTCATGTACGAACCCGGGGGGCCTAGGTGATATCGTAATCACCGTCCTTCTCTGAAAACAGTTTAATATTTAAACTACCCTTCCGTGGGGTTTAAAAATAAATGAATGTCCAAATGTCTAAGTCCAAAGTCCAAAAAGTAAAGTGCAAAAGAAAAATAAAATTACAAGAATAAAGAAATCCTAATACAATCTAAAAAATAAACTCTCTCTCTCTTCTTTTTTTTTTATAAAAAAAAAATCTTCTTCTTTCGCTCCTTTCGGTTTGCCTTTAACTCCAAACTTTAAGTATTCACCAAAAGCTTTGGAAAAATTTTCTTTCGCTCCGAATTCCAAAATCTGTAGTAAAAAGACAAAAACAAAAACGTAAAGAAGAACAAATAAAAACCTAAAAAAAAAGAATAAAAATATAAAAACTCTAGCCTAAAGACAAGCTCCGTGTCGATGGCGCCAAAAATTGATGTGAATCAATAATGTTGTAGTAAATAGGTTCGTGAGACTTGTGAAAGCAATGGATTTTAGATTTAATAAAACTTAAAAGTAAAGACAACTTAGATCAAAATTGATTTCAAGATATGAGAAAATAACCAAGACACTGATTCCACTATTACACATGAATGAATGATGATAAATAACCCAAAACTCTAATTATCTTTAAGTCCCTTATTTTCTTAACTCACAAATAATCAGGCAAATTCTCAAAAATTAATTGTATCCCCTAAGCATAGATTATCTTAATACAAAGCATAACCAATCTAATTGAATCACAACTAATGAATAAAATTATGCAAACAATTAAATACTCTGCAAAAGCAGTGATTGAGTGAATTATTAATTATAAATTAGAGAAATTAGAATAGTTACCAATTATTCATTCGTAAATAGCTTCTTCATTGCCTTGGTTGTGGGAGAATTATCCTCTCATCATGTTGGAAACACGCTCAAAAATCATTATTATTGCTCAAAGGGTGTTTACAAAGATGAAAATGGAGAAATGATGAAAATAGGGTGTTTGCAACATTTATAATTGTTGCAAACACTGTTACAGGAAATGATAAAGACAAACTGCCGCTGTTACTTTGTCTCTGCGACCCACACGGATGTGTCGTTATCACTGTTTGAAAACGACTATCTTGGATAGTATGTTTTTGGTGTTCTTCAGGGAAGCAGCAGCAGAAAATAAATTTCTTGCCACTTGATTTCTCGACTCTATGATGCTCTGTAACTCTCCCAATCTCTCCGCCCCCCTTGTACGCATCCCCTACTCCTCTTTTATACTCAACAAGACAAGGAAATCACACGTAATAACTTCAAACAATTCTCCATTACTCGGCATTGATAAAAGTATTCTCGGGAATATTTTATTCCCTATAATCTTTCTCCAGCACGTCTGCAGCTGTTGAAACTTCCTTATTTAGCTCCTACACGCTTATTCAGAGACCCATCTCAATCCAAACATGAGAAGCACACGTTTAACTCGCTATAAATATGTGATTATCTCCTTCGGTCCCGTGTAGCTCTGATTTCTTCAATCCGACGTTCTAGCCAAAACTAACCAAATGTAACGACCATACCTTCCCTGTTGAGCTCAGTCAAGTCATCCCACTCAAAATCAGCCATTGAATCTCTTTATAAATGTCCAAAATCGAACCCTAAATCTGGTCGTGTGAAACCAAGTTTTCCCTCTAAAATTTATGTTCAAATGGGGAAGATGGGTGCTGAGGATAAATGGGCTATATATAGTCGTGGGTGCTGAGGACAAATGGGTTACACATAGCCATGGCTGCCCCTTATCCAAAGTGAGAGTCTGAATAGCAAATGCCCTCCGGGGGTGTTCCGAGCAACTTTTCGAGCCGAATTTTCCAACAATCTTTATTTCCAAAAAATACCTACAAACACACAAAACACAATAATAAGGAAAAAAACGAGTACTAACAATATGAAACATTAAGGAAAAATTATACACATAAATGCATCTATCAACAGGTCCCGGAGAGTGTTGAAGCAGCTTCTGCTGGAGGGAGCGTTGAAGTGTTGAAGCGACTTCTTTTTCTGGAGAGAGAGCTGAAACGCCTTCTTCTGGAGAGAGCTGAAACGCCTTCTTCTGGAGAGAACATTGAAGCGGCTTGGAGGGATAATTTGAAGCGGCTTCTGCTGGAGGGAGCTTTGAAGCGGCCTCTTCTTCAGTTTGGTTTTCCCTTGCAAATTACATGCGACCATCTCTCTTGTGTTGAAGAAGTCCTTGATTGACGGCGAAGGAATTTCATGTTGAGCCTCAGTCCCCAAGCGTGATTTATATGGTTATATCTTGTATGGTCGGTGAGTTTACCATAATAAAGATATCGCCATCTATTATCCATGACTCTATTACTTCTCCATGGGAAAATAAAATATGCAGAAGTTCGGATTACCTCTGTCCGTAGTGGTTTTTACTATCATGAAGCTCGGGCAGTGGTATCAACAAATGAACAACGGTTCTTAGATGCAGCTATGATCAGAAGAGACTGGCAGGAAAAGGCATGATAGCAACTTGTACGAACTTGGCACTCTTCATACAACGGTAGAGATCGTCTCGTTATTAGAGGGATACGCTAGAACCGATAGCTTTCTTGATGTTTCTTCATGGAATAAAGAAGAGGGAGATAGTCCCCTGCCCGCGAGTATCTAGGGCTCTCGACTTGATAGATGTTTCCATGCTAGGTTCACGAGGTCGTCTTTACCTCTGCTCTCTAGAGTATATCCTCATCTTTGGTCATCTTGGAATCATAATGATAGCATGCTTGCATCTCTCTAAATTCACCATCTTTGAGATAGGCAGTGGTAAGTAGTCCCTAGTCATACTCCTTTGGTAATGCAACTACTTCTTCTATGGGAGACAGATTCTGAAAGCGTCTCTCATTGACATAGCTACCGTTAATCCAGATATGGAATATCTTGGACGTTATTTCACCATTGTGGCAGTCGTGCATATGGTACTGGAGTCCAGAGTTATTGATTTTGGACATGCAGGATGTTGTATCTCGGTGGTCTTCCTCTTGCTGCTTCAGCGAAATTGCTTACATAAGGCTGAAGGTTGCACTGCTTGTTGGTGAGATGTATGTTTCCACGAGCATCATGAGGCTCTTTATGATGGGCAGGCTTGTTCTTTCTAGCAGGGAAGGTGCTGTTGCAACCTGAGCGTTTAGCAGCTTCACGGAGTTCAGAGGGTATCTGAAAGCACAAGCTCTTCGACAAAGCACGATTGACAGGTACCATCCTATTGATGCACAATTACTCCACTTGTTATTCATTCACATTTGGATTATGACCCTTAAGTGCCTGAATTCGGGACCTCTTGACATAATCATTTGTATGTTCACTGTTTCGCTGAAGCATTCCTCTTAAGTCTGACAAAGTGATTCACCCAAGCTACAGATTCTTTCTCGACATGACGATGCTTATCTTCTTGAGGCTGCCCCCTTGAGGTGTTGGCTCCAGTAGATCTGAAGATGTTACGAGCTCGCTATTTTTACGGACTGACATAATAGGCAAACCCTTTATGATGATTTGGAGATGACAATGTTCGTTGATTCTTCCGAAACGCTTCCCGCTGTAGTGCGGCCCATACAAAACTTTCTCATTTCTTGCCCATGAAGCTCTGGAGTTTATTTATAGTTTGCGGAGGCGGCATCATAAGGATAGATTGGGTCTTGGATGGGTCCACTTTGATCCCCCCAGCAGTCACCTTGAATCCTAGAAATTTTCCTGAAGAGACGCCGAAAGCGTATTTCAAACGATTCATCTTCAACTTGTATTCACGACACTCGAACACTTGTTGTAAGACTCTTGTGTGGGACGCCCGAGCTTTTTATTTGAGCACTATGTCATCCACGTAGTCTTCAACTTTCTTATGCATCATGTTATGGAAGATTGCCGTCGTAGCGCGTTGATACGTTGTACCGACATTTTTAAACCAAATAGCATTACAGTATAATAAAATTTTCGAGAGGAGTTCAAAAAGCTGTCTTACTCGCGTCATGATGATACATCCTTATCTGATTGTAGCCACTATATCCATCCATGAAGGAGAACATGTCGTGTCCGCTGGTGGCATCTACTAACATGTTGATGTTAGGTAGAGGAAAATCGTCTTTGGGGTAGTATTTTTTGAAGTCTCTGGAATCCGTGCAACACCTGATATCGTTCCTAAATTTCCTGAGAGATTTTTTGGCTGGCATGGATCGGAAATTTTATGAATGCCTACACAAGGTCGAGCTGATGGAGACATGCCTAGGAGATTCCTCATCGTCGAGATCTTCAATCGTGGAGTTGGTATCGTCTTCCAGATGTCGTGGAGCATCCAACACCTCTTCTTGTGGCTCGTCGTTCTTGTAGCATTCAACTGGGCGGGGAGACTAGGCATCAGTCTCCCTCTTAGTGTGAACGTGGGTCGCTACTTCACCGGATGAAGAAGAACGCCTTGTCAGCAAAGATGCATCGTGAGGATATGCAACTCGGTCCTCCTCCTTAATTGACGCCCACGTGGGGAGTGGGATGCAATGAACTTTGTTTGGTTCTTCCTGCGGAGCTTCTCTTGGTTCAAATAACCCCACTTCACATATCGGTGTGTAAGGAGACAGCGATGCAGGAATACAAATGATTTATTTATTCAGCATAGTCTTCGGGCACTGATGATACATAGAAGGGACAATACTATTTTCATGAAGCCACGGTCTCCCCGGTATCATATAGTAGTCGATATCTTTTTTTATGACTTTAAATTTCACCTTTGACTGGATGGGACCTACAGATAAATTCAAATTGACATACCCGTACGTGTTGGTTTGGTTTCCTTCAAAGTCTGTCATCGTAGTAGGCTGTCGTACGATCTTGTTCGGGCAAACCTTGGCCGTCCTGAGTGTCTTGAGGGTAATCACATTCGAAGACGCTCCTGTGTCGATGAGGGCTCTCTTGAATTCTGAATCCTTGATGCGTGCAGTAACGTGCAGGGCCCGATTATGACCTTCTTCCGCCATCATGTCTTCTTCTGTAAAGGTAACATTATTCACAGATATATCCGGCATTTTGGAGGCTTCTGGGCTTAAAGAGTTAATTGTACGTCCAAGGCTATCTGGTTGATTGCAACAAACGTCTCCGTCCGCTGGTTCTTCGAGAGGTGTAAAAGTTCGCACAAACTTTCCGCTAGAGAAGCGACTTATTGTTCCACTGGCCTCTGGTTCATGGTGAAACTGTTGATTTGAGGAGGATCAGTCCCCAGTGTAGAACTCTCCGTGACAGGAGAACCGCTCATATCTGATGTCATCTTGATGAGGAGATCGGGTATACCATTTATTGTCTCCTTGATCAGGTCCATGTTCCTTGTGTGAATCTCCTGTACTCGTGCCAACTCGATCAATATTGGTATCCTTCCAGCCACGCCGTCAGACATACCGTTGGAAGTAGGAGCATCTTCGTTAGAAGAACTTCGACCGGAATTCGAAATTATTTGATGAGTCCTAAGACCAACCATTTTTAAATCAACCAATGGGATTGGGTATTGAAGAAATAAAATTAGGAATTTAGAAATTGATATTGCAACCGAGAGATTAATCTCCAATTGTGGTCGCCAATTGTTTATGGTATGTGGATGAGAAGTGAATCTAAACCCTAAACAAATGCACTGCACGGGAGTGATTTTGATTCAAGAGATCAATCTATACAATTCTGGACTAAACCAAGAAATGGCTGTTCCAGACTTGTTTCGGTCACAAAGTGAAGGAGATTGGGTTGATCTTAGGGAGGGAAGCGAAGAAGTTGTTGATATTGTGAAGGTGTAGGCTTGTTTATGACTTGTAACAGAAAAGGTGAGCAGGCTTACGAATAATGCAAGCAAGCTCTGGGTGTTTGAATACGTTTTGTATTAACACTTGGTTTCTCTATTATGTTCTGTTGTCTTGTGGAAATATGGCGGAGAACCTATTTATACAAGTCATTTGATCCTTATTCACGTCTCTCGTGGGAAGTGGATGAAGTGGAGTGATGGAGTAGTGGAGTTGTGTGTTAGCGTCACACGATCAGTCTTGCACACTTCTCCCATCATCACTAACCGGCCATGTCTTTCTGACATGTTCTTGTGATAGCGCGTTGCACGCTGTAAACCGCCAGAAAAATACCCCAGTATGTATCTTCCAGTTTGTGACATGATTGATGTCTCGAGTGTGTGGATCATGGGACCCACAGAAGGTATCATGTAATGCTAGTTAAATAACTAAGTTATTTAAGAAGTCGATACTTGTAAAGTATCGTGTGTATTCTATGCATGTTATGCATCGAATGTATTCGGCATATATGAAGCATCGTTGTTGAGCATTATGCCATGCCTACTTCACGTGAGGGTTTGGAGGCTGCGCTAGCAAATCCTCCCTTGGACGACCACATGGTGTGGTAGAGTGGCAGACGGTGATCAAGGTGATACCTCACTGGTCGCCTAACTCGTATCCTAGGCCGGCCATCCGAGCTGGCAAAGTTGGACGGATGAGATGACTTGCGACCCACATCTTCGACCGTCGGATTAGGGTTTAGGAGGTGCGCGAGTGCACCCTTTCAGCTTGGTCGAATCCAAGCATGGGAGGCGTTTCATGGAGGACCGATCATGCATGTGTGTAGACGGAATGTTGATGTCCATGTCCATGCTTCACTGTCCCACGAAGGTTTGATCTAGGACACCCAAATTTACCGGTGAAGTTGAGTGGCTGAGATCATTTTGCGACAGAAATCCTATGCCGCAAAGGATTCCTAAAGGGGTGCGGTATGCCACTTCCAAGGCGCGTGTTTCGATACGACCAAGCTTGGTCGGTGTCAGCCGATTGGTCCGGCGTGTAGGTGGTAGGCTGATATTCACGCCTATACCTGACTGTCCCATGGAAACGTTATCTAAGCCACTCAATTTGTCTGGCGAAGTTGAGTGGTTGAGATCAGTTTGTGATTTGGGAAGTGTGACCACGCTAGTTTGGTCGTGCGATTTGGAGAAACCAGGCATGGTATGCCTTGGTCGGTTGGGTGAGGAGATAGATGGGTCCATGATGATCATGTAGATGCTCACTGGACCTATTCAGTTGTCTCCTAAACCCTTCATTCGATCAGGAGAAATCAGACGCTCGTGATCCTTACAAACCCTAATTAGGGTTTTGGCCGATCGTGCGTCATACTTGGTTTTGTGCGCACGAATTGGGACAACCAATCATGGTTGGTCCTGAATGATTGGTCATGTGTGTAGGTGGGCCCACAATGATTGCGTTGACATGCTCTGGGACCTTTGGATCTACATCTATGCCTGTGAAGATGGATGGTTGAGATCGTTTTGCGACACATTACATGTGTCGCAAACCCTAATTTATGGTTTCTTGTCCATTCCGCTTGGTTTGGACGGTTTGGAAAGCTTTGCCCCCCCTTTTGGGGAGGCCGACCATGCGGGGCCCGCGTTGGGTCGGCAGTGAATATTTCAATACCTGCTTGGGGGTATTGGATTCGATCTGGGCCATCTAATCATACTGGTGAAGTTGGATGATCGTGATCGTTTCTAGACTGCTATGGACAGTCTAGATGCTCAATCGGGCTAGTATAACACACCGAGAGTTATATGCTCAATCGGGCTAGTATAACACACCGAGAGTTATATGCTCAATCGGGCTAGTATAACACACCAAGAGTTACATGCTCAATTGGGCTAGTATAACACACCAAGAGTTATAGCCTGTACGGGAATTTCATGCATGCCTCACTGTTGGTACTTTGATATTCATTCTACTCTAATGCGAGTAACAATCAGTCATCGTGCCGCACCAACAATAAGAGTTCTGCTAGGAACAGCACAGGAAATACAAGGTGTTTTATGCATTAATCAATAATACTAAAATTCACAGAATATTCGGTGGATTGTTGCTACATGCTCCATTCTAGGTGAATTAATAAAGCGAAGAAGTATTCATCACTTATAAAATAATCTCATCCTCTGCAAGATGGTTACACAAAAATTGGTTTTACAGCTTTAGCCCTGAACTAAAATCCACCATCAACACTTCCACAATATGATGTTATCGATTTTGTAACGACAACATAAAATTAATATTGTCCATCACTACTCACTAGCACTACTTCTTCCACCATAAATCAGGGGCAGATCCAGGATTTTGAGGAAAGTGGGAGAAAAAAATTCTTGGCAAGTTGGATACATGTGAAAAATGAACTTTGTATCCCATTTTACGATAAAAGAAAAAAAAATATAATTGTGCTTGGCACCACCACTAATCTTTCGGCCTCCACCTCTTCTACTACTCATTGTCGCCAAAAATGTCTATTGATATTATTTATCAAAATTACTTATTAATAGAAATAAATATTATAATTAATTAAGAAAATATTTATAATTAGAAAATGATTAGTCATTTATTATGAGCAATTAGTGAAACACTAATTAAAGAACACTTTATAATGAATAGATTATTTATTATTTGCAATTAGTGAAACACTAATAAATAAAGCAATTATGATATTTAAGTTGAACAAACCACCACAGTTGATTTATCTTTTCTATTAATTCCAACCAAGGTGGAACACTGGTTAGAGGCCACTCTTAAGACACAATAGGTCATAAGTTCGAACCTATCCGTCATAATTTTTGAAAATCCATATCTTGACTCGATTATTCATTTTTCATTCATAATATTAGAATTAATGCCACGCGTGCTAGTTGTAAGGGGTGGTCAGGAGAACCACAACCCTTGATTTATCTTTGTCTGGACAAATCCTGACCACCACTAACACAGGAAAACTTAGCCTAGCTTTGATTTGTACTAATGACATTGAATAACTGGAAATGCTGGTAGGAAAAGATGAAGATCTCATAGTAACTGACATACCCAAACAATCTCTGCAGTAGTTTGAGCCAAAGTGCGATACTCTACATCTGTGGAGTTTCAAACAACTGAGTTCTGCCTCTTACTTGACCAGGACATATGTTGGAACCAAATAATATAAAATAGCCACATGTGTTTTTTCTAGTATCAAGTTCACCAGCTCTGTCAGCATCACTAAACCCATGAACTGCCAAAAAGACCTTTGATGAACAAAATTCCATAATCTAAAATCCCCTTGATATACCTACCTTAGTATTCTGTTAGCAATAACAAAGTGAATGTTGGATGGATTTTCCATGAATTGGCATACCTGATTCACTGCATATCCGGTTTCAAGCCGCGTCCAAGTGAGATATATATTGTAAATCTCCAACCAAGGACAAAAATTCAGTGGGATTGGATAGTAGGATACTATCACCTGCACATAGTGTGGAGTGAACTAAAATTGGAGAAAACAAACATTAGCAAAAGTCATGCTAGTTTTCTCTAATAAGTTTAGGGCATATTTTGTTTGAGATGTAAAAATACCTTATGAATTTCTCTCAACCTCCAAGCTTTGAAAGTACTGCAGATTACCCAAGTCCTTTGATGGAAAATGAGTCCCTAAATGAGTAATCAAATCAGAACAATAAGACTTGGAGTTATTTGTAATGAGTATGTCATCTACATAAACAAAAAGTATTGTGATCCTTGAGCCCTCTTTTTGAAAAAAGAAGAAGATGCGTAATACTGTCATAAGCTTCTGATACCAAGCTTCGGGAGACTATAAACTATTTTCCATATATAGAATTGTGAAATTTGCATACATATGGTTTGGAAATTGGGATCAACATTTTTGAGTCATGTACACTTTTTCAGATAAATGACCATGGAGAAAGGAATTACTCACACCAAGTCGTGAGACATGCATTCAGAGTATACAACTTAAGACAAAATCACTCTGATGGTGGTGGGTTTAGCTATAGCGATGAAGGTTTCCTCATAATTTGTACCAGCTTGCAGATTAAATCATTTAGTTACTAGCCTGGATTTATATCTAGCTATAAAACCATCAGGGTTATGCTTCACTATGAAAACCTACTTGCACCCACAAGACTCTGAGAATGAGAACAAGTTTCCAAAGACCAAGTTCTAGCTTCTATCAATGCATTGATTTCATTTAAAATGTCTCCATTGTGGAATTTTATTTACTTGTGTAAACTAATAGCATGTTTTGTAGAGTATATCTAAGGTTTAAAACTTCATTCTTACCTCTAGTGAGTATATTATTGTAGATGGTGGATTTTCCACAAGGGCTAAAATCATAAACCCATAATTATACGAACCTCTGATTCAGCAATCAGACGTGAATATTGAGGCATGGGTCTCTCATTGAATCCTCTGATGGAGAATACTTTCTCTCAGAGTGCGTATAGATATGTAGTCTCACAGCTGGACAATGGCATATCTCATGAGTACTGAGCACTTCAGTAATTATTTCTATAACGGGATGAACAACTCCCAAACAGCTTGCTCTGCTAGTATAAAGTCTTAAATTAATTATTCCTAAATTCTTGGATTCATCCGCAGAATTTCTGAAAATATTCAAATATTTTCGCAGATATTTCATTACGCAAACCATGGTTCTTCCCAGCAGAAGTCTATGGATTAGTGATAAATATTGGACGCACGGGCATCAAATCTACCGTCGGAGCAAGCCCTGTCTCAAACTTAAATTCTTGGATTCATCCGCAGAATTTCAGAAAATATTCAAATATTTTCGCAGATATTTCATTACGCAAACCATGGAGTCCATGGATTAGTAATAAATATTGGACGACGGCATCGAGCTACCGCCCGAGCAAGCCCCCGTCTCAAACTTAAATTCTTGGATTCATCCGCAGAATTTTCAAAATATTCAAATATTTTGCAGTAAATTTCATTACGCAAACCATGGTTCTTCCCTGTTAGAAATCCATGTATTAGTAATAAATATTGACGACGGCATCGTGAGCTACCACCGAGCAAGCCCCTGTCTCAAACTTAAATTCTTGGATTCATCCGCAGAATTTCTGAAAATATTCAAATATTTTTGCAGAAATTTCATTACGCAAACCATGGTTCTTCCCAACAGAAATCCATGGATTAGTAATAAATATTGGATGCACGGGCATCGGAGCTACCGCCTGAGCAAGCCCTGTCTCAAACTTAAATTCTTAGATTCATCCACAGAATTTCTGAAAATATTCAAATATTTTCGCAGAAATTTCATTACGCAAACCATGGTTCTTCCCAGGAGAAGTCCATGAATTAGTAATAAATATTGGACGCACGGGCATCAGAGCTACCGCCTGAGCAAGCCCTGTCTCAAACTTAAATTCTTGGATTCATCCGCAGAATTTATGAAAATATTCAAATATTTTCGCAGATATTTCATTACGCAAACCATGGTTCTTCCCAGCAGAAATCCATGGATTAGTAATAAATATGTGACACACGGGCATCAGAGTTACCTATGAGTAAGCCATGTTTCAAATGGTCCAAGTGTATTCAACGATGATACATTAACCACCACCGCACGAACGAGTATTTCAAAATACGATGAAACAATGAACATATGCAAAATAGGATGAAAAATAACAAATAAATAAAAATTGACCAAGGCGCTGGGAGCATGGACCCACTGACCGGACGACTGTGCCGTGGTCAATCCACGCCAGTTTCGTATTTTTATCATATTTTTGTTGTTTTCTCTGAGTTTATGAAAACCTTTCATTTGAACGAATATCCTTTGTTTTGAGGAAACTCCTCAATTCCATGGTGCTTCCTTCGCACGGAGTAAATAATATAAAATTAGGGAAATCATCAGGGGGCGTGACCATTGGCCAACCGGACATGCCTTGGTCCCATCCGGCCCCACAGCTCATATTTCCTTATTATTTTATTATTATTCCCTAATTTCATGAAAACTCCTTAATCTCACGATATATCCTTGGTCCCATGAAAAATAATAAAAATTAGGGAAACCCGTGTGCACGGGCCATGGCCGGTCGGCCAAACCCTAGATGGCTCACACGTCCTGCTTTTATTAGCATATTTTTCATATTTTCATAATCTTATGAAAATTCCTTGATTTCATGATATTTCCTTCAAATTATGAAAATTCCTTCAAATCATGAAATAATGCATAAAATAGGGAAAACGCACGGGACCGGGCTCTGGCCGGCCAACCAAGCTCCAAGCCGGTCCCACGTGCCCACACGTCCCTATTTTATTTATTATTAATTTTTATGTTTCCTTCATCTCATGGAAACTCCTTGATTTCAACAAAACTCTTTAATTTTGGCAAAACTCCTTTGTTTTATCATATTTTCCTAAAATCATGAAAAATATTACAAAAATTATGAAAAACGTGTGGGATAGTTCCCTTGGCCATGACCGGTCCCACACTTCATAATTCTTTCACTTTTTCATTATTTTCCTTCATCCGATGAAGTTTTGACGGTTTTATCAAAAAACCCTAATTTTGTCATAGTTTCTCAAATGGTCGCTCAAACGTGCACCAGAAAATATCAAAATTCTCAGGACTGGGACACGAACGTCTCAAAGACGAAAGCATGTTACCTTGACCGACCAGGGTTGGCTTTTTGGATCGCAATGAGCCGGTCCCACGTGTTTTCACAATTTGACCTAATTTGCATAATTGCACGTATTAGGTCCAAAACTCTCCAAATAATTTCAGAATTTGATGGAGCGATCATCATTTGATCCCGTGACCACCCAGGGCCGGTTTCATGACCCCTTGGTTGGTCCCTCACCTTTTCATAATTAATTAGGTTTTATCACCTAATGTTGAACCCAGCAGTAATTCAGTAAATGATTAAACCAGCATTTAATCATTCTTTCATTAACTCACCAACTCTTCAAAGAGGTCTTGGTTTTTGCTCACGTGAGCATATGAGAATTTCATGGTTGATCCACGGTCCCATGAAGACAGTTCTCCTTTATTCCATGGTTAATTTTCAAATAAACCATCAATCGGTCATCAATTGATCAAATTAGGGTTTCTGAATCAAAGGATTATGATTCCTTAGGGTTTCTGAATCCAAGGATTATGATTCCAATTTTAAACACTAATAATTTTGCAACGATCTCATGATCAATATTCTTATTAATTATGCTCGGTTCAACTACCAGCGCTTTAATTAATATTTTATTTTTGTCACGCTGCCAATAATTCATCAAACGAGCAACACTTGCTCAGATGAGCAATATTTACTCAAATCAAGGAATATTGGTTCAACTATCAATATTCAACAAATTATCGAGCAACACTCGATCACCTCAATGTGAGGATTCCACCACTGTCTCAGCAGACACGTTCGATTCATAAATTGCAGAACATTTCACAAAATCATGTTTAACTCAGCAAATACGTGGACTCATTGTCCCACGAAGTCATGAAATCAACAACTGACTAAATTAACCACGAGACATCAATCGTGTCACTTGGGGAGATATCAACTAGGGTTTTGGTCTGGCGGTCTACGACACGTGTATTCAAACACACGATGGAATGTGAGCAAGTCGTGCAATCAGTTGAAGGAATCAGCAAAGTAGTGGGTGGAAAATTAACCAAGTCTCCACACGATGAGTAATTGGTTTAACACGATTTCCCACTTCCCCACTCTTTGATTCCAGCAAACTGTCACACTTCATGGGATCATGGTGTTTTCATCTCCGGCATTATATAATGTCTCTGAATCCTGATTGAAATAACAACATTTAAAGAGTTTTCAAATATTCGAACAACAATCGTCTGAACGAGCAATTTCTCACCAAAGTTCATACATGCGCTCTTTTGTCTACACGAACTCACATAAATTACTCTCAATAAGGCAAATCATTCAGAGCATTTCACATTGAATTCATAACACACCTACAATCTCAGATCATCATTGATCTCACACATTTCTCAGTTTCCATCCTACAGATCAACCCATCCTCTCTTGTGACCGAATTTACTCTAGAACGACCATTGTCTTGGTTTAGGCCGGAGTACTACAAATTGGTCTCTCGAACTTAAAGCACCCCCTTCATAGTGTTGCATCTGTGTGAGGTTGAACATTTCGCTTGGTTCAAGGAATTTCCTCCGCAAGATCGTCCTCAATTCCGCAAAAACCAGCAAACCCCATCTACAGATTGGCGACCACAGTGGGATATCATTCTCTCGGTTGCAATCTCTCATTTTCAGAAGATGGTTGGTCTTAGGACTGATCCAACTACTTCAAATTCAATCCAGAATCTTTCAAACGGGAGTCCTCCTCCTTCTAACGCTATGTATGGAAACACGGAGGATGGGAGAGTCCCAACTCTAACTGAGTTTGCACGAATTCTAGAGATACACACCAATAACATGGATCTGATGAAGGATACAATGAACCACATACTTTATTTCCTCATCAAGCTAACATTCGAGTTAGGCAGAATCTCCGCTTCGGAAGTATCAGCATAGGGGACTGACTCGTCACACGGTGACCGTCAAATCAACAGTTTTACTACCTATGAGAAGTCGGTAGACCAGGAGGTGACACAGTTGGTCGAATGCTTATGTGAACTCTTGCACTTTTCCAGGAAGCAACGAACGGACATGTTTGCTGCACTCAACCAGATATCATATGAGGTATCATTAGCTCCCTCATCTCCAGCATTTGAAGAAATATTCGTGATGTCTGAGCATTCAATAAACAACATCACCTTTGGAGAAGAGGACCGCATGGCATATGAAGAGCATAACCGAGCCCTGTATGTAACCAGTTTTATCAAAGACTCTGAATTCAAAAGAGCTCTCGTTGATACGGGCGCTTCTACAAATATTTTCACCATGAATACTCTCAAGGCGGCCAAGTTTCCACGGAACAAGATCGTTCGTCATCCCATCTTGATGACATGTTTTGAAAGAATCCAGATCCATACATATGGATATGCGTACATAGACCTGAAGGTGGGGCCTATCCAATCAAAAGCCAAGTTCCACATGATCGAGCAAGAGCCTGACTATCACATGATACTCGGATGACCGTGGATTCATGACAACAATGTGGTTCCTTCAACATATCATCAATGCATGAAAGCTCTAATCAACAACAAAATTGTTCCTATTGCGGATTCATCATCACCTTATGCCCTATTCTATGACGCCGAATTCCTTGAGTCTCAGAAGAACATTCCCGAACATCCAAATAAGGTTTACAGTGCTCCGATCCCAAATTGGAAGTCCATCGAAAAGGCTGCAGACAAGCTATCATCCTTAGGTGTCACGACGGCTAAGCCATCTGCTACACCAATTAAGCACAACAAAGACCAGATTTCAACTCACGAACCTAAGTTCATCACCAGTCACAATGCGGATGGGAGAATCGTTTACCGGCGCAAAGATTACTAATTAACAGGGGAGAATGATGAAGAGTCTCCCCGCCCCAAAGAATCATGTCAGAGTGAATCATCACTCGAAGAAGAGATTCAAGATGCTCCTCGACAATTACAAGACGGCACTGACTCCACTACTGATAATCTCGAAACGATCAATATCGGAACGGAGGACGATCCAAGGCCGATTCTAATTAGCTCAGCACTGTCACCATAGGAACGAACAGAGTTAATAGCACTAATGAAGGAGTATCAAGACATCTTCGCGTGGACATACGAAGAAATGCCTGGTCTGGATGATAAACTGGTTACTCATCATCTGCATATTACACCCGGTTCCAAAGCCGTGAAACAATCGCCAAGACAGTTCAGACACGAAGTCGAAGAACAGATCAAGGTTGAGGTTCAGAAATTATTAGCAGCAGGGTTTATCAAACCCATTCAACATCCAACATGGCTGGCAAATGTTGTTCCCATCAAGAAGAAGAATGGTCAAATCAGATGCTTTGTTGATTTTAGGAATCTGAACAAATGCTATCCAAAGGATGACTTTCCTTTTCCCAACATTGACATGCTTGTGGATGCAACCAGCGGTCACGGTATGTTCTCATTTATGGATGGATACAGTGGATACAACCAGATCAAAATGTACGAGCATGACGCCAACAAGACTGCGTTTCGTACTCCCATCGGGAACTTCCATTACACTGTGATGTCTTTCGGATTAAAGAATGCCGGTGTTACCTATCAACGATCCATGACTGCCATATTCGACGACATGATGCAAAAGCAAGTGGAAGACTATGTTGATGATGTCGTGGTGAAATCGAAGACTCGAGCATCTCATTTCCAAGTTTTGAGGCAAGTCTTTGAAAGATGCAGAGAATACAAATTAAAGATGAACCCTCTGAAGTGCGCTTTTGGTGTTTCCTCCGGAAAGTTTCTAGGATTCTTGGTCACGGCAGAAGGAATTAAGGTCGACCCAGATAAGACGAAATCTATTACCACCATGCCTCCTCCACGCACTGTGAAAGATCTCCAAAGTTTTATGGGAAAGGTAAATTATATTCGACCCTTCATTCCTGGATTGGCTCAGCTTATTGCTTAGTTCACCCTTCTACTAAAGAAATGAGCAAGCTTTACTTGGACAACTGTTCAGCAAGAAGCATTCCAGAAAATACAGCAGATAATGTTATCACATGCTGTCATGAAATCTCCAGTACAAGGTCGACCGATGATACTCTATACGGCATCCAGTGATGTCGTTATCGGAGCACTCCTCGCACAAGAAGACGATGAAGGCATCGAACGACCAATCTACTACTTCTCGTACAATGTGAGATGCTCAACTCCGATACCCAAAGGCTGAAAGAGCATGTTTAGCGTTAGTACATGCGATCCAGAAATTCAGGCACTACTTACTATCCAACAAAGTCTTGCTCGTTTCCAAGGCAGACCCTATAAAGTTTCTACTATCAAAGCCATCCTTGATAGGAAGACCAGCAAAATGTCTACTTCAGATGTCAGAATTTGACATAGCATGTACGCCACCAAGAGAAACAAAAGGGCAGGCAGTAGCAGACTTACTCGCTGCTTTTCCAGGACATGATGTAACAATACTACATGAAGAGGTACCCGGTAAATTTCCAGACATCTTGATCATCAAGGAGGAGACATGGCTTCTGTACTTTGACGGTTCTGCTACTCCTAGCAACAACACTGGAGGAGCCGGCATAGTGCTCGTCTCTCAATCCGGCGAGGTTTTCTCACATTCATTCAATCTGGATTTCCACTGTACCAACAATTCAGCATAGTATGAAGCCTTGTTATTGGGATTATCCTTAGCCAAGCAAGCTGGAGCAATGCATCTCGAGATAAGGGAAGATTCGAAACTACTAGTCAATCAAATGAATGGAACGTATTCCCTTAAAGAAATCACACCGGATCCCTTCAGAACTGAAGCCCAGCGGATACTGACCTACTTCGCTGATGCAACGATCGTGCATACTGGGCAAACCAACAATAGGCATGCCGACTGCCTGGAAACTCTCGCCTCTAAGTTGCAATTTGAAGGAGCAGAGAAGATAATCACTGTGCAAAGACGTGTTATTTCATCTACATGGATTGCTCAAGCTGAAGATATTCAAGAAGATGATTGGCGAGCACCTATTATTCATGAATTAAACAGTTCTCTTTCAGAAGGGAAAGTCAGCCTCAAAGAATTGAAGAATTATTTCTTACTTCATGGAGCATTATATTATCGAAACTCTGATGGGTCTTTATCACGATATCTTGGAACTGACGAGGCAGACGAGCAACTCAAGCGCATACATGAAGTAACCTGTGGACAGACGATGGTGGTAACACTTTACCAAAAGCTTCAAAGAATGGGATACTATTTTCCTTCCATGGAGGTTCAATCAAGAGCTCTGCAAAAGTCATGTCCCAACTGCCAGACGCCTCCCCATCACTTAGAAGTTCTAACGTCCCATCACACCGGGGACTGGAGGGAACCTTACATTAAGTACCTTCGGGACAATGAATTGTCGCTGGAAAAGAAGGAAACAGTCAAGCTCATTCAGAGAGTTAATAGATTTTTTTTCTCGATGGGATTTTATATCGCTGAAGTTTTGGTAGAAACCTACTGAGATGCTTAGCTGGGCATGAAATCCCAAGATTCTGAAGAAAATGCATGATGGATAGCATCAAGGAAAGAAGAAATTATTTCTCCAGGTGCATGAGAAGTATTATTGGCCGACTATGGAAGATGATGCAGCTGCGCACATTCAAAGATGCCATCAATGCCAATTCCATGGTAATATCATCCACACTCCTTGTATCCCATTGAACTCTGTGAATAGTACATGGCCCTTTTATAGCTGGGGACTGGACATCATCGAGAAAATCAGTCCAGCATCTTCGAAACAGCATGAATACATCATCACTGCAACAGCATATTTCACCAAATGGGTTGAAGCTGTTCCTCTTCGAAGCACCACAGGAGTCACGATCGCAGCCTTCATCAAAGAGTACATAATATGCAGGTTTGGTGTTCCTAAACACATTGTCACTGATAATGGAACTCCTTTCGCCAACAAGCATGTTACAGAATTACTCGAAGAATATGGCATCAAACAAGTTTTCTCTACACCGTACTATCCTCAAGGAAACGGGCAAGCAGAGAGCACCAACAAAACTTTGATCCGGATTCTCAGTCGAATAGTTTATGATAATCCTTGAACCTGGCATGAGCTGCTTCCTATGGCTTTATGGGCTTATCGAACCGCGCCAAGGAGATCTATTGGAACTTCACCATATTCTATCGTCTATGGAGCTGATGCAATATTACCAGCAGAAATTAAAATTCCCTCAGCAAGGATCGCGACATCCAGTGGAATACGATGGGATGAAGTGGAAGTGTCCAGCTCAAGGATCGCTGAACTGGACATGCTCGAATCGAAGCGGGATAAGGTGGAAAAACATGTAGAAACCTACAAACAAATAATCTCCAGAGCTTACAACAAAATGGTAAGACCTCGAACATTTCAAGTAGGAGATCTAGTATTAAAGACAGCAAAGCACATTCAACAAGACATGTCCGCTCCCAAGTTCTCTCCAAAATGGGAAGGACCATTTGTGGTTATCAAGGCAGTGTCCAGAGGATACTACAAAATCTTGAAGGTTGATGGAGGTATGGAAGTAAATATAATCAATGACAAATGGCTCAAAGCATATTACGCCTGATCCTTAGAAAACAAATACCTTTTCATCATTCCATCATTGCAAACATTTTCAAAAATGTAATTTTCATTCCTCGAAAGAGAATTCAAATTCTCCTTTGTTCATTAAATATTTCATAAATGAGAAAAAATTCATTCATACCATGATCAATTATTCCACCTAGCCAGAAATTAATTCAAAAACGACAATCATAAATGCTCACTCGGAGCAAACCGTCCAGCAACGAATAATCCCTATAAGAAACTTTGGCAATTTTCTTCTGAAAGATCCTAGTCTTTACCTTCAGATCCTCGACTGCCTTCTCAACCCTGGCAGATTCCAGAGCCAATAGCTTCTCCTCTTATAATAAAGCATTAGTCGCAGAAATTGCATCAGTTGCCTCTGCCGCCTTATGGATCTTGATTATCTCAAGTCGGCGACGGATCCAGCTCACGTTGAACCGAAACGTCTCATAGTTCGATATCATATCATCCCATTCATGCAGATCATGGTTTTTGACATCTCGCAAGTGCCTTTGGTTCATCTCCTTAATAATTGGCAACAGCCCAACAACCGTGGTCAAGAGAGTCGGGGGAAAGCCTTTCCATACCTCTGTAGTAGCAATGTGGCCATACTTCTTCCATATCCTGGTATATAAAGGCGCGTGACGTTTGGGAATGACGAACCCACCAACCACTTCATTGTCTGGGAAAGTATTGATTAAAGGGGCGTCAAAAGGGAGTCCAACTGTGGGATATTCACGGGCGTGAACACCGTCTCCCACTTCCACGGATCCTACAGAATATTCACCAACTTGGTCAAGGCTATCTTCAACCTCAACTACGGTCACAGACTTTCCGCTCCTCCTTATGGTGTCATCGACGACACGGACATCCTCCTGCAAGAAACGGAGAAGTATTTAATGTCAAGGGAGCGTAGTATAATCTCAATAGTTATGAGGTTACTTACGGATGATCCAGCCTCAGCACGAGATGACCTATACCGCACAGGATCTATGACAGTTCGCTTCGGCCGAGAAGAAGCGTTTTTCTAATTACCCTACAGAAAGTTTTTCTTTAATGATAAAATCATCATCTTGATCAGGCAAAGATAAGAGGGGTGAAAACTTACGGAGATACACGCTGCTATTTCGCATTTTTACTGAGTATCATCTTGAGAAGAAATACCATTGCTCGACATAGTGGCAATAGAGTATGATCACGAATTCTCTGCATGATGAAACTAACTCTGGAATGGAAGAAATATTTGCGCAGACGATAGCCTCGAAGTCTTGAAGATATACGTTAGACACGGTGGAGGTTTATCTTCTGTGGATAGTCAATTATGTTGTGGGTTATACTGAAACCCTAACATTTCAACAAGGGCAACACTGAAGACACGGAGGAAAAATAGCTGAGATTGGAACGCACGGTCAAGTTGCATGGACTCATGTGTAACACGTATTCTCTCAACCCATGCAACACGTATCTTTCAGTTCCTTCTACAAACGGAAATCACTAAGGCGAATTGAAAGTCATTATGGATTCAAAGCACGAACAGTGGTTCGTTTACTCAAAAGAATTAACATTAATAGAAGCGTTTTCTCATTCAAAGGAAAATTCTAAATCGGAAGAAAATTTGTTCAAATCATCGAAGAAATGTCTACTAGGAAGCCTAAAGAACATCCAAGTGTTTCAAAGAAGGAAATAAGACAAAACTACTCGTCAGACTCATTGTCAGAATCGTCATCAATGTCCTTCTTGTCATCCGAGTTTTCATCACTATCTTCTTTATTATCAGAATCAGTGTCGATGGGTCTTGAATAAGCTTTTGGATCATCATATGAATCCGAATCTTCCTCCGATTCAGCTCCAAATCGCTTCATGGACCTCTGGTACTCTCTCTTATTTGTATTAATCCAGGTCCCAGGTACCTCCCATATGTCTTCTTCAGAATCATCGGCATCAGAGTCAGCAGGCAGCCCTTCTATGAGACGTTTCTCCTCAGACTTTTGCATTCTTCTGCACCAGATTCGATCCTTCTCACGCTGACGAGCATCTTTTGCGACATCCTCAACTTTTCTTTTCCTGAGTTCAGCGAAAGAGACCCTCCGCTCATTCAAGGGTACGCCAGACTTCGGCCTCTCACCCTGAGAGGATTTGGATTTTGATACGGAGACTTTAGAATCTTCATCAGAAGAGCTAGAGGAAGAGGAATAATTGTTGTTGTCGGACATTTTCTGGAATCAGAAGCGCAAAGGTTATCAACCTGCAAACAAATCCATCGGAAAAAATGGTAACTCTTAACTCTTACCTTTTACGCTTCCACTAACATTAGTGAGAGTAATGCTAGAGTTAATGCTCCAAAATCGTTTGCTTCTTCGAGACCTACAAAAGACGTTCAAAAACTCAGATTTTTCATAAAATCATGAACTTTTCTACTGAATGAACATTCACCATAGAATTATGAAAATTAAAACATTATTTCATCATAAATAATTTTATCTCTAAGCAACATCGCACAAAACTCAAGTTTTGATTTTAGAGAAATGATATATATTTGCATATATGTATATAAACAAAATATTTATTTACTCAAGTAAATAAATAAATAAATATTTTCAACATGAGCCTGGCTCATAAAAATAAATTGTGGACACTCCACGGTTCAAAAAAAAAAATCCATGAATCTACCATGTTTTTGCAAAACCCTTTTCCTTCGTGTCGTCGTACGTCTTCAAAACGAAGGTTTATTTCAATTTTGTGAAAACTCATGCATTACATGATAAAGTTTTATATGAAAGCTCATACACAAAATTTTATCACTGGACACTAGTTCATATATGCTTAAATAAGAGAACTCGTTTCTCGCATAATCGTTATTCTTTAAAACGAAGATTTTACTTCGGTTTTGTGAAAAATTCACTTTTTCGTGATAAAACTTCGGCTCACATGAAAGCTCATCAACATAGTTTCATAACTGAACCTACATATTCATATATGAAGGGAAATCACTCCTAAATCAGAGATTATTACTAGTTTTCAAAAACTAATGATCAAACGAACAAACGTTTTCAAAAACGAAGGTTTTTGACGAAACCCACACTCATATATACACGGGTATATAATTTTATCATGATCAATATGTGAAAAACTCATAGAACTCATGACCATCAGCAAACATAATAAAAAAGGTCGATGCATACCTGACGGCGCTGGCCGGAAATTGGCCGACGGTGGCTACGGCGACGGCGGACGGTGGTGCTCCGGTAAACTTTTCTTCTCCTCTTGATGATGACGTGAAGGTGATGAGGTGATGAAGCTCTGGTCATGCGGGAAAATTAAAAAAAAAAAAAAAAGGGAGCTATTCCTTTTATATCAAACTTTATTTCCAAAACCTAATTTTCTAAGGATTTCCTTATTGGGCCCGGCCCGCGAATCCTAAACGACCAAGGTCTAGTCAACCAAATCAGCGGCTCAACACCAATTTATGCTCGTCAAACGGAATTCTATCATGCTACTGGAATCATCTTTCAAGTCATGGTACGCTCATACGGTCGAAATCCGGTAACATCTTAACTTACGACTAAGTTCAATTACTTGTATTGTTATGACCGGAAAATCACCATTCAATGTTGACTGAGGAACACAGCCCTTCCTCACTAAGCAGGGGACTTAATGTAGATGGTGGATTTTCGACAAAGGCTAAAATCATAAACCCATAATTATACGAACCTCTGATTCAGCAATCAGACGTGAATATTGATGCACGGGTCTCTCATCGAATCCTCTGATGGAGAATACTTTCTCTCAGAGTGCGTATAGATATGTAGTCTCATAGATGGACAACGGCATATCTCATGAGTACTGAGCACTTCATTAATTATTTCTATCACGGGATGAACAACTCCCAAACAGCTTGCTCTGCTAGTATAAAGTCTTAAATTAATTATTCCTAAGTTCTTGGATTCATCCATGAGAATTTATGAAAATATTCAAATATGAGATATTTCATTACGCAAACCATGGTTCTTCCAGCGAGAAGTCTATGGATTAGTAATAAATATTGGACGACGGCATCATAGCTACCGCCCGAGCAAGCCACATCTCAAACTTAAATTCTTGGATTCATCCATGAGAATTTCCGAAAATATTCAAATATTTTCGCAGATATTTCATTACGCAAACCATGGTTCTTCCCGTGAGAAGTCCATGGATTAGTAATAAATATTGGATGCACGGCATCGAGCTACCGCTGAGCAAGCCCTGTCTCAAACTTAAATTCTTGGATTCATCCAGAATTTCGAAAATATTCAAATATTTTCGCAGAAATTTCATTACGCAAACCATGGTTCTTCCCAGCAGAAGTCCATGGATTAGTAATAAATATTGGACGCACGGGCATCATAGCTACCGCATGAGCAAGCCCTGTCTCAAACTTAAATTCTTGGATTCATCTGCAGAATTTCTGAAAATATTCAAATATTTTCGCAGAAATTTCATTACGCAAACCATGGTTCTTTTCATAAGTCCATGGATTAGTAATAAATATTGGATGCACGAGCATCGAGCTACACTTTGAGCAAGCCATGTCTCAAACTTAAATTCTTGGATTCATCCATGAATTTTCTGAAAATATTCAAATATTTTCACAGATATTTCATTACGCAAACCATGGTTCTTCCCAGCAGAAATCCATGGATTAGTAATAAATATGCGACGCACGGGCATCAGAATTACCTCTGAGTAAGCCATGTTTCAAATGGTCCAAGTGTATTCAACGATGATACATTAACCACCACCGCAAGAACGAGTATTTCAAAATACGATGAAACGATGAACCTATGCAAAATAGGATGAAAAATAAAAAATAAATAAAAATTGACCAAGGCGCTGGGAGCATGGACCCACTGACCGGCCGACCGTGCCGTGGTCAATCCCACGCCAGTTTCGTATTTTTATCATATTTTTGTTGTTTTCTCTGAGTTTATGAAAACCTTTCATTTGAACGAATATCCTTTGTTTTGAGGAAACTCCTCAATTCCATGGTGCTTCCTTCGCACGGAGGAAATAATATAAAATTGGGGAAACCATGAGTGGGTGTGACCATTGGCCAACAGGCCATGCCTTGGTCCCAGCTGGCCCCACACCTCATATTTCCACATTATTTTATTATTGCCCTAATTTCATGAAAACTCCTTAATCTCGCGATATTTCCTTGGTCCCATGAAAAATAATAAAAATTAGGGAAACCCGTGTGCACGGGCCATGGCCGGTCGGCCAAACCTTTAGATGACTCACACGTCCCGCTTTTATTAGCATATTTTTCATATTTTCATAATCTTATGAAAATTCCTTGATTTCATGATATTTCTTTCAAATTATGAAAATTCCTTCAAATCATGAAATAATGCATAAAATAGGGAAAACGCACGGGACCGGGCTCTGGCCGGCCAACCATGCTCCAAGCCGGTCCCACATGCCCACACATCCCTATTTTATTTTTTATTATTTTTTATGTTTCCCTCATCTCATGGAAACTCCTTGATTTCAACAAAACTCTTTAATTTTGGCAAAACTCCTTCGTTTTATCATATTTTCCTAAAATCATGAAAAATATTACAAAAATTATGAAAAACGTGTGGGATAGCTCCCTTGGCCGGCCGGCCATGCCTTGGCCATGACCTGTCCCACACTTCATATTTTTTTCACTTTTTCATTATTTTCCTTCATCCGATGAAGTTTTGACGGTTTTATAAAAAAAACCTAATTTTGTCTTATTTTCTCAAATGGTCCCTCAAACGTGCACCAGAAAATATCAAAATTCTCAGGAATGAGACACGGACGTCTCAATGACGAAAGAACGTTACCTTGACCGACCAGGGTTGGATTTTTGGCTTGCAATGAGCCAGTCCCACGTGTTTTCACAATTTGACCTAATTTGCATAATTGCACGTATTAGGTCCAAAGCTCTCCAAATAATTTCAGAATTTGACAGAGCGATCATCATTTTATCCCGTGACCACCCAGGGCCGGTTTCATAACCCCTTGGTTGGTCCCTCACCTTTTCATAATTAATTAGGTTTTATCACCTAATGCTGAACCCAGCAGTAATTCAGTAAATGATTAAACCAGCATTTAATCATTATTTCATTAACTCACCAACTCTTCAAAGAGGTCTTGGTTTTTGATCACATGAGCATATGAGAATTTCATGGTTGATCCACGGTCCCATGAAGCCAGTTCTCCTTCATTCCATGATTAATTTTCAAATAAACCATCAATCGGTCATCAATTGATCAAATTAGGGTTTCTGAATCCAAGGATTATGATTCGATTCAAACACTAATAATTTTGCAACGATCTCATGATCGTATTCTTATTAATTATGCTCGGTTCAACTACCAGCGCTTTAATTAATATTTTATTTTGGTCACGCTGCCAATAATTCATCAAACAAGCAGCACTTGCTCAGATGAGCAATATTTACTCAAATCAAGGAATATTTGTTCAACTATCAATATCCAACAAATTATCGAGCAACACTCTCTCACCTCAACGTGAGGATTCCACCACTATCTCAGCAGACACGTTCGATTCATGAGTTGCAGAATATTTCACAAAATCATGTTTAACTCAGTAAATACGTGGACTCATTGTCCCACGAAGTCATGAAATCAACAACTGACTAAATTAACCACGACACATCAATCGTGTCACTTGGGGAATATCAACTAGGGTTTTGGTCTGGCGGTCTACGACACGTGTGTTCAAACACATGATGGAATGTGAGCAAGTCGTGCAATCAGTTGAAGGAATCAACAAAGTAGTGGGTGGAAAATTAACCAAGTCTCTGCACGATGAGTAATTGGTTTAACACGATTTCCCACTTCCCCACTCTTTGATTCCGTCTAACTATCACACTTCATGGGATCATGGTGTTTTCATCTCCGGCATTATATAATGTCTCTGAATCCTGATTGAAATAACAACATTTGAAGAGTTTTCAAACATTCGAACAATAATCGTCTGAACGAGCAATTTCTCACCAAAGTTCATACAGGCGCTCTTTTGTCTACATGAACTCACAGAAATTACTCTCAATCAGGCAAGATTCAATCATTCAGAGCATTTCACGCTGAATTCATAACACACCTACAATCTCAAATCATCATTGATCTCACACATTTCTCAGTTTCCCTCCTACAGATCAACCCATCCTCTCTTGTGACCGAATTTACTCTGGAACGGCCATTGTCTTGGTTTAGGCCGGAGTACTACAGATTGGTCTCTCGAACTTAAAGCACCCCCTTCATAGCGGTGCATCTGTGTGAGGTTGAACATTTCTCTCGGTTCAAGGAATCTCCTCCGCACGGTCATCCTCAATTCCGCAAAAACCAGCAAATCGTTTTTCCCCATCTATAATTATAAGCATTAGTAACATATTATACAACATGTGAAGCAGTAGCACAATCAATAAATGAAGTAGAAGAAGCAATACGTGCAGGTTGAATTAAAGGAGTATTAGCTGAAACAACATATGAAATAAGAATCAAGAGCAACAACAATAGCTAAATTAGCAGGGTTAGATGGATGCTCAAAAAAATAATTAGCTGAAGTAATAACTGGTTTCGTGGGTGTAGTAACCAAAGTAGGTGGTCTTAAAAGATAACAATGTGTAGTGAATATAACATGTCTGGAAATATAGACTCTGCCTGTAGAAGGATAAATGCACCAGTTGAGTGTTATAACCAATAAAGATGCATTAAAGACTTCTAGGTTCAAGTTTTTTAAAAGTGTATGGTCTTAACCATGGATAACAAACACAACGAAAAGATCTTAGATAATGATAATCAGGATTCTTGTGATACAAAAGTTCAATAGGTAATTTGGGACCAATAGAGTTTATGGGCAACCCGTTGACTGTATAATTTGCAGTATGATAGGCATCCACCCAGAATTTGTCAGAATGCCCAGATTGCAATAAATAGGTCCTACCAATGTCAACTAGGTATTTTTGTTTAGACTCAAGAACACAATTCCGTTGTGGTGTTTGAGGATAGGAAATATCAATGCACAATGCCATTAACAACAAAGAAACGTTTAAGAATTCTTCACCTCCGTTAATGCTAACAACTAAAATCTTAAAATGCAGGCTATTATATATTTGTGCTTTGAAAATACGAAATAACTTCTTGAAATTTGGCTTTTCATATAAAGGAAATATCCAAAAAAACTTGGAATAATCCTCAACAATATTTGCATAATATCGAAAACCAGGAACACAAGTTAGACCCCAAATATCAACATGAAGTAATTTAAGAGGTGCAGAACTACAATGACTAGATATTGAAAAGGGAAACTTATGTCTTCTGCCTAATTGACACTCATGACAAAATAATGAAGATTTGAATACATGAGTCAGGGACAAAGACTTACAAAAAAAATGAAAAGATCTAAAAGAGGGATGCCCAATCCGCTTGTGCCAAACTTAAACAGGTATATGAGAGGTGACAACTAAAATTGCATGAGAGGTTGAGGTAGCTTTATTGATGGAAGATGATGCTTTATAATACATATGGAGAAAATATAATGGGTAGAGTTTATTAAGATGAGTACCTTGCAAAATGATCTTCCCATATTAGAGACCTTAACAGATAAACCAATGGAAGTAAATTCAAGGGCACAATTATCACCATAATAGAATCCATGTGCATATAGCAAATTAGCAGCAAACTGTGGCACTAGAAGGGCATTATTCAAGTTAAATAACTGATGATTGGAAGTTTTAATAGATGGAACAGTATGTGTAATGCGCATACCTTCACCATTAGTATGACGAACCGAAAAATTATGCCTAAAGCGCCAAGGCGCGCAGGTCATAACTTTCCAATGCATCACTCTAATGCTAGTGACCGAGGCTTAAAGCTTCTCTTATAGCTTCAAAAATGCAAGTTTATTTGCATAAACAAGCATGCTTAGTAACCATGATGCCTTAAACATGCTTCCACACTGTTCCAACTTATCTTTGTTTGCGAAAAGTTTAAAGCCATAAAGGCTAACACCGACGCATTTTTGCATGCATCACTGGATTCCGAGTCGTGTATAGGCATATGACAATGCTCTGGAGTTTGGCATAGGCTATTGCAATCCTATTCACAACTTTCTCACTTCGCTAAAACTTTCGTAAAATAGCAAAAAATAACTTTTTGAATCCATAAACGATGGAATTTGGCTAAATTATGGCGACCATGTGGATCTAAAGATAAACATGCGTTGATATTTTGGTCATTTCCTATCAAAATGGACATCTCTTGAGCTAAATCACGACATTCAGGTTCTTAACTTCCAAATAATCTAGTGCGTGTGCTATAACTTGTTCATCTGCATCAATGCACCAGTCAGGCTCATGTCGTACTTGTACTACATCATCCTTGTGATTCAAGTAGATTCTGCAAACTCCCATAACTTGCATATGGATTTATCTTCCTTTTCTGGCCATGCCATAGTCGCAATTGGTGCATGCTTATGTAGAACAACTTGATAGGAAGTATGAGCATCCAAGAAACGGACTGCAACTTACCTCATCAAGCATGGCAATAATTATCTCTTGCATCGTATTGCCGATCCAGATGATGTATGTAATCATTATGTTTCCTTTTACCTCACAATTAGATGATATGAGAGACAAAGTGTTGGACCACTAATGCTGCAACTTATTGTGGATTCCTACATACCCATGTGGCTCGATAAGATCAAACACGACTGTACTCATCGACGTTGAGACAAGCAACTAATGCCAACTCGTGTTGCAGGGCCAAAGCTAAGCATAACCTAGTCTGCATATGCCAAAAAGAGTATTTTGCAAGATACGCGTAATGATACCCAGCCAACTAAGTACCTTCCTTAAGTAAACTTCCTCAAGCAAATCATGATTATGTCTCACAGTATAATCGTTCAGCAGCATCATTAATGTTTTCACAAGTTTAAGATGAGGATTCATCTTAGTCAATGATGCATCTTTGATCATATGTCATGTGACAATTAACATGAGTTTTTTCAGTATCATCTAAACAATAGACAATTGAAGTTCAGATTCATCATAAGTAACATGATTAGTAGCTTATGTATCAACAAACTAAGGATTCTTACCCATAATGTTAGCAGTGGCCAGCACATAGCAGTAAGACTATTGGGAGTATTGACATTCTAGTAAACAAAATTGAGGCGATGTCGGCACTCTAGTACAAAATGATCAACTTTGTTGCAGATTTGATAGGGTGAATCAATTTAACTAACATAAACACATATCGTAACAAAATTAGCAATGATGGTGGTAGTGGAGCTGAGGTAGGGAGTAAATATAGAGGAGTGCAAAATCTACTAGACTGATTGTAATTTCTTGTAAGATATAAAGAGAAGTGAGAAAAAGTACCTCTACTATAACCTCGAAATGTAAAAGGAAAGCCCGCAGGATGAAAACTAGATGAGTGCGGCATTGAAAGAGTCTGATAAGATACAAATACTTTACTATCGGCTTCAAACTGCAGAGATTGAGATCTATCAGTGACAACAACCTCTTCATAGAGAAGAAGATTATGAAGTTCTGCAAGAGTAACCGGTAGAGTACGAATCTTGCTAGAACTATTAAAACCTGCATAATCAAAACCTAAACCATCAAGAATGGTAACTATAAGCTCGTCATCAGAAATTATAGATCCAATTGATGACGTTATCATCAGTTTTCCTGATTTCTTCTAAGAAAGTAATACAAAAATTGAACCAAGGTGAACTGGTTAAAGCTTACTACGCAATTTAATTAAATGAGTAGAGGAACTTTTAGCAAATCTAGATTCAATCTTCAGCCAAAGATCTCGAGAGGAATCAGAACCAATTACATGTGAAATTACCTAATCTAAAATAGTAGACTGAATCTAATGGATAAGCATGATATCAACATCGATCAAAGCGATGAATAAACGATTGGATATACCACGATTCATATTGTTTATAGTAAATAATTCAGAAGGATGAGGAAAAGATCCGTCGAGAAACATAAAAACATTGAATTTCTTTAGCAGGGGAAGCATGAGATTCTTCCAAGTGAGATAATTTTCATATTTAAGTTTGATTTGGATACCAAACATACAGATAATACGAATGGATTTGGGCAATAAGGTCTCGCGCGAACTTACTAATTAGGATGTAGATAGATGATCTTCATTCCTAAGGCTGAGTCTAGTGGAGCAGGGAAGGGCAGAGCCGATCCTGTGTCTAGAAGGGCCCTGTGCGAAAATTTTCGTAGGGCCTTTTACAATGTCAAATATTTTGTAACGATAATAAACAAAAAAAAAGATCAATAATTTTTATTTAATTTGTAAGATTATCAACGATACCAAAGAAAAATTTACGACTAAATAATGGTATTAATGCGTATTTTATATATAAATAAGAATTTTTTTTCTCGATGTCAATAAGAATACACAAGGATAACATAAATGATAATAAGTTTACTCTTGGGAGGTAATCAGTGGCGGAGCCGGATAATGAAGTATAGGGGGCTAAAAAAAATAAAAATAAAAATAAAATAAGGGCACTTTGGTGGACTAAACTAAAATAATAGGGGGGCTAAATACAAATTATAAGATAAATATAATGGTGTTTCAGGGGTTATTA
This sequence comes from Papaver bracteatum, assembly GCA_023529315.1. NCBI lineage: Eukaryota > Viridiplantae > Streptophyta > Magnoliopsida > Ranunculales > Papaveraceae > Papaver > Papaver bracteatum. The sequence continues at coordinate 1,174,809 of JAJJWX010005092.1, forward strand.
TGATTTTAGGGAGGCTAGAGCAAGGGTTAATCAACCCTTGGCTCCGCCCCAGGAGGTAATGGTATTAGGTTAAATACGGTCAAATTTAAATTTAAATCAACAACAAATCGATTGCTTAGTGGATGGATTATTTAAGTATAGACCCCATAGGTGGTTGTGTGTTCGAGTTCTGTCAAGGTAAAGATTTTTTTTTTTTTTAATTTTCTTTTTTGGAAAAAAAAGGCCCTTGGCAGAGTTGGGCCCTGTGCGGTCGCACACCTTGCACACCCTCAGGGCCGGCTCTGGGGAAGGGGGTAGTTCAACAGTGTCGCCACGTCTGATAGGAGGAAGGTTTGAGTATGGGGGTGAGGGAGGAAATTTTAGCGTAGGCGAGGATTGTTTGAAAAAAAGTTTGCTCTAGCAGCTGCTAGAGCCCTTGGATGGTGAATCCAATGGTGGTGGTTCCCAGTTCAGTTTTTTACTTCAAGGGCAAAAATGAAATTTCCATCATAAACCACCACCACCCTTAGATTCACCCATCCAAGGGCTCTAGCAGCTGCTAGAGCAAAATCGCCTCCGGATTGTTTCCTCGCTAGGTTAGAAGAAAAAAATTCATAATTTTTAGATTTTAATATCTTTTAAATATAGAATTAGGTCCCGTTTTTGGATTTTGTGTAATATTGTTGAATCCTTGCTTTTTACTTTTTTTTTGGCGAGAATTCTGTCCAAATCCTCTATTTTCGAGGAGAAAGAAGTATTTAAGTTTAGACCACGGTTTATGGTCACTTTCATCCCACTCTTTTACTTGAACTTTGCTACTAAGATGGGTACCGAGAGGGGATCGAACAGTCCTGGTGTGACTCTCAACATTGGGATAGGGAGTGGGGCATGAGTGGACCCCACATTCCCTCTCATTCGGTGCCCAGCTCTGTTAAATATTTTCGGTGCATCCATCATTTCTGCTTTTACTTCACTGGACTCGGCCTAAGGCAACATCATAAATATCTTTAAACTGTTTTTTGTTTTTGTTTTTTCTATGTAAATCTTTACACAACTTCAAGAAACCCAAAACGATTTTTTTAATGGAGTGATAATTAGGGAAAATTAAAATGAACAGCTTCTTATTGATAAAGAGATAGAAAGTATTACATAGATATAATGTTCTTTATATACATAGATAGATAGGGAAAAACCTAGTCATCTAATGGACCGCACATCCATGGGCTGTAGGCCCTATAACACCCCTCATTGTTCGGTTCAAAAGTGGAACTTAAAATGTGTTGCCTCGTTCAAAGCTTGACAAGGAAAACCCAGTGGGACAAAAACTTGATGAAGGGAAATGACTACAACGTGTTGAGTCATAGTAAAGTTGCTCCATAATGTTGACCACTTCTCTTGTTGCTTCAGAAATTTCTAAAGTAGAAAAACCCAGTGGGAAAAGAAAACCCTCAATGGAGAAATTATAATCTTGGTGTCGTCTCATTAAAAACCTTGTCGAGTAATAGAACCCAGTGGGAAAAAGTAATCTCGGTGAAGGGAAAAAGAGTTCAGCACACCAAGCTAGATGTCGACATCATATTACCAGATACTCCCCCTGATGTCGCCATCTCCCATTGATTGTACTCATGGGAGTTCGGACAATTTCCTTAGTCCAATATTGTTTACATGCTTTTCAAATAAGGACTTAGGAAGTAACTTAGTAAATAAGTGTGCCACATTCTCATCAGACGGTACTTTGCTGACTTAAATATTTAAGAGACACTGTTGTTGCTGATTGTAAAAGAACTTTGGTGAAATATGTTTCGTATTATCACCCTTGATATATCATTGCTTCATCTATTCGATACAAGCTGCATTATCTTCATAAATTCATGTCAGCTCTTCAGTGGTAGAATTCAAACCACTAGTCCCTCGAATATGTGTAATGATATACCTTAACCATATACACTCACGAACCGCTTCATGTAGGGCAATGATCTCCGAGTGGTTCGTGGAGGTAGCTATAAGAGTTTTCTTAGTCGATCTCCAGTATATCGTTGTGTTCCATATGGTGAATACATAACCAGTTTGGGATCAAGCTTTATATGGGTCAGAGAGGTACCCAGTATCAAAAAAACCAACCAAAATATTATTTGGGGTTGTCTTAGCAGTCCTCCTTTCGTCCTCATAGGGATAAAACAGACCCATGTCAATGGTTCTTTTAAGATATCTAAATACATTCTTTATACCATTCCAATGACGTTGCGTTAGCGCCGAGCTATATCTAATTAACAAGTTCACTGAGAATGATATATCAAGTCGATTACATTGCGCTAAGTACAATAACGCGCCTATTGCACTTAGTTAGGGAATTTCAGCTCCTAATACTTTTTCGTCATTTTGCTTGGGATGAAATGAATCCTTATTTACATCTAAGCTTCGACCAATCATGGGAGTGCTAGAAGGTTGCACTTTGTCCATATTAAATTGCCTGATTATCTTATGGACATAGGCAAACTGGTGGATTAATATTCCACAGGCTCGGGGTTCTAGTTCAAGTCCTAGACAAAACCGAGTTTTACCAAGATCTTTCATCTCAATTCAGATTTCAGATAGCTTGCAGTTTCTCTTATTTCATCAAGAGTACCTATTATGTTCATATCATCAACATAAATAGCTATAATTGCAAATTCATAAATCGTTTTCTTTATAAATACGCAGGGGCATAACTCATTATTTGTATATTCCTTCCCAATCAAATAATCACTTAGACGGGTATACCATATCCACCAGGATTATTTTAATCCGTAAAGTGAGTGTTTCAACTTAATTAAAAATGCACTTTGTGGTTTAGAGATTTTTTATTCAGGCAATGGAAGGCCATAAGGCACTTTCATGTATATCTCTGAATCAAGATCCCCATTGAGATATGTTGTAACCACATCCATAAGCTGCATTTCAAGTCCTTCTGAAACTACCAAACTAACTAAGTAGCGGAAAGTTATGAAGTCCATTACAGGTAGAATATGTTTCTTCATAATCAATTCCAGGGCATTGTGAGAAACCTTGTGCCACAAGGCGAGCCTTATATATCACGACTTCATTCTTCTCATTACACTTTCTGACAAATACCCATTTATGTCCTACGGGTTTTATACCTAGTGGGGTTAGCACTACCGCATTAAATACCCGTCTCTTTGCCAGTGAATCTAGTTATTTTTGGATTGCAACTTTTCATTTAGGCCAATCTGCTCTTCTTTGGCATTCTGCTATAGAGCGTGGTTCGATATTATCGTGCTCTATGATTTCTCGAGCAACAGTATATGCAAATATATCATCAATATGCGTGGAGGATCTCTCCATCGACACGTATGCACTCTCATAATCCATAGAGATTTCTTTGTTCGCTGGAATCATTTCAAACGTCGGAGCATCCTCCATTATTGATTCATGGACATAACTATAATCAGAGACAACTTCATGAGAAGGATTATTTGTATTGATGATAAATGGATCAGATTGTGCCTTACTCACTCTTTTCTTCCTTGAGCGAGTATCGATCGAACCAAGTGGCCTTCCTCTTTTCCTTTGGGGGGCCACAGACTAAGCTACACTTCCACCATGTGTAAGCTTAGAATCTCTATCTAGAGTGCCCTGTCCCGTAGTAGGGATTTCTAAACTTGCAGGCATGTTTGCAGCTGGTATATGTGATCTTGTCTCTTTGGAGATATCAGTAAATGCATCAGGCATTGAATCTGCTACATTTTGAAGATCGATGATTCGTTTCACTTCACTCTCATACTGTGGAGTACGGGGATCAAGGTGAGACAACATGGGAACACACCACGACAATTCATGTTGTTCCCTTAGAAAATCCTTTTTCTTATTTCCCTCTAACGACGGGAAGGTTGTCTCATCAAAGTGATAATCCGTAAATCTAGCGGTAAAAAGATAGCCCGTCAAAGGTTCTAAATAGCGGATAATAGTTGGGGATTCATATACAACATAAATACCTAATCGTCTTTGTGGACCCATTTTAGTACGTTGTGGGGGCATAATAGGTACATATACGGCACAACCAAATATCCAGTTACCAAATGGTACGCAGAAAATGGTTGGCTAGCAGTGGGTCGAAAACGAATTAGTATATATGCATGCAATATAGCGTATACCTAGGCAGTAATATGAAGATTGGTACGCATAACCAGTTCCCTAGCTATCATCTGTAACCTTTTGATGGTAGCTTATGCGAGACCATTTTGGGTGTGAATATGGGGTACGGGATGCTCTACATCTATTCCATTAGACATACAGTAATCATCAAATCCTTTTGATGTGAATTCTCCAGCATTATCAAGTCTGATAGACTTGATAGGATAATCATGGTGGTGAGCCCTCAAATGAATAACTAGTTCTAGGAGCTTTGCAAATGCAATATTTCTTGCGGAAAATAATGCCACGTGTGACCAACGAGTTGAAGCATCTACCAAAACCACAAAATGCATGAATGGTCCACATTCTGGATGTATAGGTCCATAAATATCACCTTGTATCCTATGTAAAAATGGGATATTTTGTTTGGTATTTTTACCATAGGATGGTCTCGATCCTATTTTTTCTAAAGAACAGGATTTGAAAAATAAATGATGTGCTTTTGACATGGTCAATGAAGCGGAATGGGAAATATGTTGCGCATCAGCTTCTGACCAGATAGTAGTTGGTTACTTTTGAAAAAGCGGGGGTCTAACAACCACACCCAATATTTTACTTAACAATCTGTATGGACTAACTCCAATATACTTTTAAGAGAATCAACTAGACAGTCAGATTTAATATTAAGAAAAATATATCAAAGAGTTATATCTCAATTTCTCAATTCAATCCACAATCAAAAAAATAGGAATTTGCGAGCCCGATTGAATATAAAAAATAACTTGGACGACATCAAAAACCAATATCCAAGTGTCAATCAATTTAATCAACAACCAAAGGTTGGATTCACAATTGATTGAACTTATGCACAACCTGTGATATTTCAATTATATAAACAAATATAATGTGGAAAAGAAATAACACAGACACCAGAAATTTTGTTAACGAGGAAACCGCAAATGCAAAAAAAAACCCAGGACCTAGTACATATTTCAACACCACATTGTATTAAGCCGCTACAGACACTAACCTACTCCAAGTTAACTTCAGAATAGAATGTAGTTGATCCCTAACCAATCTCACACTGATCAAGGTATAGTTGCGCTCCTTACGTCTTTGAATCCCAGCAGGACTCTACACACTTGATTCCCTTAGCTGATATCACCCACAACTAAGAGTTGCTATGACCCAAAGTCGAAGACTTGATAAACCAATCTGTCTCACACAGAAAAGTATATTGAATAGATAAATTTGTCTCCCACGGATAAACCTATGAGTTTTGTTCTGTCTTTTGATAAATCAAGATGAACATGAACCAATTGATATACCAGACTTATATTTCCAAAGAAATTCCTAGAAATATCAATCACCTCACAAAAATCTTAATCGTATGGTAGCAAAACAAGATATGTGGAATCACAAACGATGAGACGAATATGTTTATGACTACTTTTATCTTGCCTATAAGAGATTAAATCTCGAGCAAATCTTAGATAAGATAACACTCAATCAAAATACAAAATAGCAAGTTCAGAACAACAACTATAGAAAAAATAGTTGGGCATGGCTTTACAATCCCAACGAAGTCTTCAATTCGTTAACCTACAGGGTTTCGTGAAAAACCTAAGGTTAAATAAGAATCGACTCTAGTCACAACTAGTATCATATATGAGGTGTGGAGATTAGGTTTCCCAGTTGCTAGAGTTTTCCTTTATATAGTCTTCAAATTAGGGTTCGCAATCAATTTTACCTTGGTAACAAAGTATTCAATATTCACCGTTAGATGAAAACCTGATTAGACTCAAGCTAATATCTTTCAACCATTAGATAGAACTTAGCTTGTTACACACAAATGAAAAGTGAATTTAGTTTAATATGAGTACCGTACATAAACGTGTGCACCTTTGTTGGCTCAACAATAGTTAACTGAAGTTAGCCATATGAATACTTTCATATCAACCTTGTTCATCTTAACTAGTTCAAATGACTCAAATAAAACTAGTTATGTAGTTGTTCAATTGTTTATATTCTCATATAAGTATACAAGACACAATTTAAGCAAAATCGATTTTTATTCACTCGAATCAAGTCAAGAACATTATAGCCACGGTTTGCAAAAGATTGCATTCCTTATTATATAAATGTATTAGTTCATGAACAACCCGATTTTAGAACATAATCTACTCAAGTATGTAAACGGATACGCATATCTAAATGGCCGGACTAAGTTTGGGTTTGCCAGTACATGAACTGGTACGCATACCACAAACTCAGTTAAATTCCTGAAACTTGAGCCTCACGCCAGTACACGTACCGGTATGCGTACTTGGTTCCCGGACCTTGACTAAACCAAACAGTACGCATACTGTGCTTAATCCAATTGTTTTAAACTCTTATTTCAACCATTGAAACATTCTCGGAAGATGACAATAGTTGTCTCACACAAACTATTAGCTTCAAAGAAATTTTCAAGTGATCGAATGATCAATACGAAATATTCCTAGTCTACATCAAATGATTGTCTCACACAAATCATGTAAGATGTTACCAGGTGATTTTCACATGATCATGTTTTGACTTTCTTCAAGTATATAAGATGAACTTGGTTAAAGAGAAAGCTTACCAACACATATTTCGAGAAATATATAAGCGAGCTAAACTCAGCTTAAAATATCAAATGTGTATAATTGAAGTCTACATAGCTATACGACTTTTGTCTCAAATAGGAGATAGAGTAGATAAACTTTTCAGTGATAGATGAGTTCAAGTCTCCATATACCTTTTGTTGATGAAGTTCCACAAGCTCCCCTTTGTAGTTCTTCATCTTCAATCGATGAATGTCGTGAAGTCTAATGCTCAACTACACTTTCTATCCTAATCCGAGACTTAACTATAAGTAGACTAGAAAACTGATGTAGTTTTTACAGTGATAAGTAGGGAATTTGTTTCTCGGACTTGGGAAGATATTGATGTTAGACTTAATGAAAGAAAATACTAAAAATAGAAAATAAAATAAAAGAGAATGACAATATTGAGAGATTACTGGAAATCATGATTCCACCAAGCTCATGTTTTATGGTTCATATATTAATTCTCAGACAATTATAACTTTAAAAATAATGACTCTGAATCTTTGCCAAGGTTGATTTTATAAAACATTAATTGTAAATGGTAAGCATGGGTTATCAAAACACTTAAGCTAAGCATAACCCATCAAACTAAATTATAACTAATTAATTTAAAATCATAATTTGAATTATATTAATGCAAAATTATTTTAAAAAAAAATTAATAAAATTACCACATTGATGAACATTGGCTTCCTCCGTCATCCCAGTGATGAGCTTTAGCTCCTCATGTTGTAAATGAACGCTATAAAAAAAATAGGTAGCATCATATTTATTGATTCAATGTGAAAAGGCTACAAAATTTATTGATTCCCACTCACTAATAGCATTACTCGATTACAAGAAATATGAAATAATACTCTCACTATTTTTCTCAATCTCTCAAAAAAAAACACCCCCAAGATGATTCATACGATTCCTTTTATAGCGGGAATTCCGAAATCCTTCCATAATTCTCTACATGAAATGATTTCATTTTTTATTTTCTGGCCAACAGAGTGGCGCCATGTGTCAGGACAATACAAAATCCTCCAATAAAAATGTGCCACGTGTCAAATAGTGTAGTCAGAATATTTTTTATTTGGGAAATATATCATTTTTAATTAATTCCAACCATAAGGAATAATATCTTGATTTCCTTATTTATTTTGCTTATTTTCTTCATTAAACCACATATCTTCAAATATCCTTTAATTATTAATATTTTGCACATAGTCTTCACACTTCCATACATGATATGGTACACTTCTACACACTTCTACACACTCTGTGGCTTGCTTACCACACTCCCATATCCAAATAATTGGCCCAATAATTCTTCATGTTTCCTTTTACTTCTTTTTGCGAGTAGAATTCCACATTTTGGTTCATCAAGCTTTATTTTCCAAAAATACCTACAAATACATAAAATAGAAAAATAAGCACAAAATTGAGTACTAACATTACAGAGAATGAGAACAAAATAGATATATAAATGCGTCTATCAAAACCAAGACTTAAAATTTTGGAAACTAAACTTGACAATAAGCTTGAGATAGCAACGCTTGTGAGTTCGACCGAGAAGTGCTCTAACAATCTCCCCCTTTATCAATTTTAGTGACAAAACTATCAATACATGTGGAACACAAAATAAATAAACTTTGTAGCTCTCAATCCAAATGCTTGATTTCCTTGGTTCTTCAACATTACTCGAAATCTTCGTCACTTCCAAGTACTCCAGTGATTCTGAATGTGTTCAACTCGGCATCATAGTTGTTGAAGATCCATAGCTATAACAATGAGAAAACAGTAGCTCCCAATCATTGTTATACAATGTCATAGTATTATTACACATCATCAAAGCCCAATTGTATCACAACTTTGACAACAATACTATGGTGATATGTATCACTTCCCCTTAGTCAATACTTCATCTCACATGAAAACCACTCCCCCTTACATAATAATTCGTAAACCATATGTATTTGTAATGTGAACTACACATTAATTCTCCCCTTTTTTGTCAATAAAAACTGGCAAAGGTACGAAAACTAGTGGGATCCTAATTAAATTTTCATAGAGATACTTCATGACCAAAAGAGAACATATCAACTTTGTTTCGATGACTTCACATAGTCTAAACTAGTGTATTCATCAAGGAGTTTATACAGATACAAGAAAACTCCTATAATATTCCACAGCCACACTCCCCACAAAGATTTGGCAATTAAGCACAAGTTCAATTAAGAACTCTCCCACATAAAATGTCATTCCTGAAAGAACAACAAGAGCGACCTTACTTTCACAAGAAAACAAGGATTTCTATGGACATTAACAAATCACATGAAACATGAATTTGTATCCAAAATACTCAATTAAATTGACCATAAGAGAACCCATGATTAATTTAATCGGAAATGCTCACATATGAGAACTTACGGAGCCACACAGTACTTACACAAAGATGTGGATCAGGGAAAGACCAATACTATGGAATATTCATTATATGTTTCATCAATATTTTCATAGAGACATGTAATAGACTTAATCTTTGTAAACAAAAGTTCATCCTATCTTCTATCAATATTTGCATAATAACATAATAGGCTTAACTTTTGCTGTCAAAAGTTCATTCTATATTTTATCAATATTTGCATAAAGACATATGATAGACTTAACTTTTGAGCATATATGTGACAAACATAGTTCACGGACGCAAAAATACATATCCCATAACAAGTTGCAATATATAAAACCATAAAGTTTAATACTGCATAATCATCTTCCAAATAAACTTTAGAATTTAAATAAATAAATCTAAAAACATTGCAAGATGAAAATCGTTGGAAATATCTATGTGTACTTACAATAATGGCTATTTCAAACCCTAGTTATCCTTCTTAAAACACAAGAATAAATTCTCATAAGAAGTTTCCTAGCCAAAGTTAGATAAGAGGCATCATTTTCATCATCAAAAACCATCAATGTAGCTTGAATCTTATCCATGTTTTCCTTGATTTCGGGAAACTTGGTGGAAATTACACATAGTTTTTCTTGCAAACATTTTACCTTGTAATTGTTCTTACACACACCCTTGTGAATTTGATGAAAAAGACTCAAGGTGAAAGAATCACAAGAACCGTCAAGGGATACACATCTTTGTATCTTGCAAGCATTTTCCTTCATGCGTTTGAAGGTACAAGGACGAACAAGCTTGGGAGTTCCAATAGAGTTTCCAATAGGAGCAATGGAGTAAGAACGACAAATTTACTTAATCAAACATGGAAAGCCTAACTTCTTGTTGGAAGACGTCATCGACACCTGATAGGTGTAGAATACACCATATTTACTATCTAGTAGTTTATGCTTTCTTTGCTATTTTCCTGTAAATTATGTATTTTACGTGTGTTTTTGAGTTATTAGGTACTCTGGAGTCGCACGGAGGAAAAGAAGAAGAAATCATCAACATTTATCAAAAAGGGCATAATTGTCATTTCATAGGGCAAACACTATTGGGAGACGAGCCACGGTTAAAGGGCAACTCTCTCAGAGGAGGATTAGAAACAATTGTTGATTGTTAAGGGATGGCCACATGTTAAGGGGCATCTCTGTTTTGGAGAAATATTAAAGACAAACCAGCAATGGTTAAGGGGCCTCCAATTTGGTTACCCTTTATCAGAAGCCACCAGCTGTCAATAACCATCCCACCTTAAAACCAAATTAGGTTGAGAAAAAATAAGACATCAATTCCCATTTTCTGTTCTTCCCCTTTGATTAGAAGCGAGCAAGAGAGAAATCGAGAGATCGAGAGTTGTTGTTGATGATAAGTAGATGGTGGCGGACTCTGATAGTAATGGAAATTAGGGTATGTGATGCTGTTAATACAGATCGAGAGAATTAGAGAAGAACAACAACACCGCAAGATTGAAGAGGTGGGTACTGTGAATTCACGAAATTTGAAGGAAGAAATTAAGATCAGAATTGGGATTGATCTCATGGAAGAAATTAGGGTTTATACGGAAATGGGTTTTGAGATGAGAAGATGCTGAGAGACAAAGTAACAAATCTGAGATGGGTTTACGGTGATTTTAGGGTTCTATGGATGAATTAGATATGGAGTTGGGTTGAGCTCGATTCGATTGATTGATGGGAACTGTTGGTGTTGTTTAAAGGGGATCTGGGCTGTGGTGCAGAGACGAACAATGGGTCTGAGTAGGTGTTCATGATTGGTGTTGTTGTTATTGCTGCAAATTTGGTGATGAAATGGAATGGGTTTGATGAGAGACTCGGGGAGAAATAATAAAATGGCAACAGAAGCAGATGGATGAATCTGTGAATGATGGTTACTAAGAACTGATGCTGCTTTCTTTGAGCTAAGGCTCAGTGGTGGTGCAATTTGCTTGGTGTTGTGTTGGTGTGGCTAATGAGAGCTTGTGATGGAAGAGACTACAAGAAATTGATGGGTTTCAGCTAATTGAGATGGCAGAATTGGCTACATCTTGGAGAATGAATTTGATGGCTGCCATATGAGCAATTTCTGGTGGAATGGAATTTTGCTGAAGCTAAAAAGTTGGTTGCAGTGAGAACAAGCTTTTTCTTCTCTAGGTTAAGGTTCTGCAGTTGAATCACAAGAGCATCAAGGTGTTGATGCTGTTGTTACTGGCTGAGAAAAGAGGAATTGGATCTGTATGGGTTCTTGTTGTTGTTGATTGGATCAAAACATGGAGATGAAGGTGGTTCTGGTATTGATTTGAGGAGAAGGAATTGGTAGAGCAACTGGTGGCTTCTTGAGGTATTGCAGCTTGTATGAGTTGTTTATCAGGGTTGCAGTTGAGAATGATTATGAGATGCAAATGGCCCTTAGGCGCTGTATGGTTTGTTTGATGGTGTTCAGTGCTGGTGAGGTTGCGAATGAGCTATTGATGTGCAGAAGGGTGAAGGTTATGGAGCTGTGAAAGGGATTGCTAATGGTGAAGTGGTTACTTCTATGGGCCTTGAGGTGGGAGTGTTGGTGCTTTGTTGGGGGTCTTGGCAGTTGTGCATGGTGGTGAATTGAAGTGAGTTAGCGAGAAGAGGTGGTGTTCTTTGTGTGCAAGTTACAGATGACGACCATCATGGCTGGGTAGCAGGACTGGCATGGCCATCTTGGCCGTGAAAAATAAGGTTCAGTGCAAGTGGCTTGGTCAGAACTAGTCAGCCGAGTTAGCCAGCTGACTCGGTTCTGACTCGTTCTAACTCAGCCCCTTGACTTTTGACTAACGTTTGACTTACGGTTTTGACCTGTTTGACCGTTAGTCCTAACGGTGGACTGACGGAATATACCTTGACCGGAGGAGAATTTTCAGGTGGCCGGCGGCGACGGATTCCGACCTATTTTCGGCGAGCCAAAAATACAGAATTTTGTGTGGAATTCTCCCATGGGATGTGAAGAGTTGGACTTGGAATTGAATGAAGAATTTGGCTTGGACTTGGAAAGAGGAGATGGAAGATTTGAGAAACGCTTGGATTTGGAAATTGAGCTACAAAAGGAAAGGGATTCTATTCTTTAGAAGATATGGAGAACATTGAAGCCTATAAATAGAGAAGAACTTCTACACTTCCATACACATTGATACACTTTTACACACACAACACTTTTCTTTTCTTTATTATTATTGTGTGAACTCCTTAGCATGAGTAACTAAATTGATTGAGGATGAATTCCTAGTTCTTAACATGTTTTGAGTTTTGTTTAAATCTACTTTGAATTTTCACATGATTATCGTTTGTTTTTGCTAATAAGAATGTTTATGCTTGATTGATATGTCGTTTAGGATGCATACTAAATTGATTTGTTAATTAATTTATAGCTAGTGAAAGTTAGGGGATAAGTAATCGTTTCTTGACTCTTTACACAAGTAGAAAACACGAGACCTTGCGGAGGGATTCTGTGGATCCATTGTGTGTAAAAACAACGTTAGCAAGTGGACCTTGATCTAAGAGTCTAACTACTAATATCAACCTAATAAATTCATAAATCTTAATGCGTTTAATTAAATTACATCTTGAGTGATCTACTACTAGGTGGTTTGGTGAATAGAATCCGGTAGTCGAGAACTTCCGTATCCAGTGATATAAGGGATTTTGGGGTTATCACTGATCTAGCTGCTATACCTACGGTTGGTGATAATTTGTGACTAATAAGAAGTGGAAAAGAACATAACTTTAATCATTGTTTTGCAGCGAAGAAGGATTCCTTGATCTAATCTCTCTTATTGATTTCCTTTTAATTGCTTTGTTTATTTTATTCACTTTCTTAAATTCTTAATCAATACCCCCCTTTGTGTGACAAATTTACAACTAGAATCTCGTGCTCCTCGTGGGATCGACCTTGACTACCCTATATTACTTGTTAATTAGGTAGTAAAGTATTAATTAATTTGTTGTGGTTACGACACGCATACAAATTTTGGCGCCGTTGCCGGGGAGCATCGGATTATTTTAGTTGTTTTATTTTTACTTTTTGCTTTATTCTTGCTTTGTTGGATTTTTTATCGTATCTAACTTAGTTTTTGAGAAATTTTTTCAGGTACCGGTTTTCCATGTATGGTGGACAAGAGCAAGCATATTACAACAATCAATACGGTTTTCAACCTCAACATCATGGCAACTTCCAACCATCCTTAGGATACAATCAAAACCAATCTTTTGGCTATGATCAAAATCCTTCGGAGCCTTATGGATATTCTCATGCATATCAACAACCTTATGACGGGTATGTAAGTGGACAATTACAAGGATGGACGGATAATTATGCTTCTAATACATTGTTTTCTAGTAATGTGCAGACAGAGAATTGGGAATATACTCCTCTTCATCGTGTTTTTCCTTCACTTTTTAAGGATATACAATCTAGAAACTCTATACACGGTGGTAAGCGTGTTAATGTCCGTAAACTTGCACAAAAGTTATACAAATTGGAAGATGATGGAGACTCGGAAGAGCTTGTCGCAGAAATTAGTAGGACCATTCATATGGAACTTAAACGACGTCGGGATAAAGGCTATGAAACCGATGAAGATTCTTATTATGGTGATTCCGATAATGAAGATGATTGTGTTGAAAAGGACCAACCTTTGGATACTTTTGATGACGCTAGTGTAGATTACTCGAGCCTTGATCTTAATAATGATCAATCACCTATTCAAAAGGTAGATCTTGAGGAAGATGCATTTAGTGCTTGGAAAAAATTCCTTAGGGAAAGCTATGAGTCCGCGGAAGTGTATGAGCGTTGCAACAATGAGGAAGTTATTCCAACTCCGGATCATAATAAGGATCCTTCACCTATTCAAAAGGAGGAGATTGTGTGTGACTTTCCTATTGTTAAAAACGGTGTAACACCCTCACAAGAAGATCTTACAATTTTTACCGACGAAAATCACTTTAGTGAATGGCCCGATTCCGATGATGAAGATGTTGAAGAGGTGATGCTTGTTAATGGAACCGAATTGATTGAATTTGTGGAAGACCCAATTGAACTTGCTAAAGATTATGATGATGCCGAGACTTTGGTTAAGGTAGAAAATGATAAAGAATGGTTGCAAAGTTTTATAGAGGACCATGATATGCAAGAGGTAAGTAATTCACTTGAATTTTTTAAGGATGAGGAGGATACCGTAATACAAGAGATTGTGCAAGTTTTGTCTAACCCTTTGCATATTAATTTTTCTCCTTTACCTCTTATTGGTTTGAATGTATGTGCTTCGAAAGTACTTTTGAATGACTTTGTTTCTCGATATCCGCCATTGGAAACACTTGATGCTAACACTATGCAGGTTTGCCAAGAGGAATGCATGGAAATTCCCAAATTCTATGTTCTTTATACACTTCCGGGTGCAGACAAGAATAAGTGTGGGGGAAATTTCTATCGAGCGATAATTTCACTATTATTTTCTTGTGCTAATATTTTTATGAAGCTATTGTTTGCAAAACAGGTACTATGGGAGGATCCCCAAATTTTCCGATTATTAGTATATGGGGAGTGAATCTTACAAGAGCCATGTCGGGCCGTCGACTTTAAAACAAGCGCTAAGTGGGAGGCAACCCACCGGTTTTGTATCTCTTATCCTTTTGTTTTTATTTGCGTTTTGTTTTGTGTGTTTATTTTTTCTTGTTCCATATCATATTAGGATTTCCCACCTTGATTTTACTTGGACGATTCAATTACATTGAGGACAATGTAAGGTTTAAGTGTGGGGGAGTTGCTAAGCATATATTTTTTTGCATAAAAAAAAAATTTGCATAAAACTTTCAACTTTTAGAGATTTTAGAGTCACTAGCATACTTCTAGGTATGATTACATAGAGAATTCTGACCGACATAATTGAACTTGGAAGTGTTAGGGAACTACGTTCGATTTCTTGCTTGTTAGAGTGTTAAATAATGGATTTAATCATGCCGGTGATGCAAATTTGGTGCAGGGAAAAGTGCGTTATTAAAGTTGCTGATCAATCATTAGTGGAGACTACCCATTTTCATATCATGAGAGGCACCAACCAGAAATTCTTCCTTTACTAAAGAGCTTCTTTTGAGTGTGTGTCACCGTACGTTAATTCCGGGTAGAATGGTGAGCTACCCAATTTCACACCAATTTCAGCACTATTTTGATCTCTTGAGTGCTAATCTTTGTCAATCATGAGGGTGACGTTTATAGATGAAAGCTACCTTCTTGTAGTTCGATTTGCAGTTAGCACCATTCTCTCTCGACAACAACGGGTCCATAGAAACACCATAATCATCAACAACAAGGGAGCGACATTAAAATCTACAAGGAAAGTTGAAAAGGTTTAAGGTTTGCAAGCAACAATGAAACAAGAAAAAAGAGCAAATTTCAAATCTAAGTAAAGCAACATACAATGAGCAGATTTTACATATATGTTGAAGACTTAAAATGCAATGAGGTAATTCTATATTCAAGTATTAAGACTTATTTACAAAAGCGAAGAAAAGCGAAAGGTGAGAATTATTGAAGTTTATGATTTCGAGATGATACAAGTTGTGAAGAATCAAGCGGTAAAGTACTTTTCCACGACCATGTTTGTTTCGTTTATTTTTTGTTTCTCTTGTCTAAAAAAAATAATATATATATATATATATGAGACAAGAGAAATATCTATTATTGTTTTGTTTTGAATAAGCCGTGGGGAAGGAAAATCTATAATGAAGTTTCAAGCGACAAGGATTTTAAGGAAAAAGGTTATAAATTGTTAAGGATTTATGAAGCTAAAGAGTTTATCATCAATAGTTGAAGCCGAAGACCAAGAAGATGAAGACAAGGAGCGGAAGACGTTTTCTTTTGGATTCCGTGAGAGTGGTGTTATCATAATTGGCAATCGGATGTGAAGGTAAGTAAGTAATCTCATCCTCGATATAAGTGGTTGATTTTCTTTCTTAGAGATCGTTAGAAAAATGGTTTTTCAAAATGTTAAAAGATGTGGGTTTTTCAAAATTTCGGAAGTTATCCTTCCTACCATTCAACGTGTTGCAGGAATTCTCTCTTCATTCCTACCTGCACATATGTGAGACCCATAAAAAAGCTGTCTTTTTGAGTGCAATTATCATAAAATCCTTTTTGGTGAGGCAGAAGTCGAGGCGAAATGCTTATTGATCGTTTCTCAAACACGTGTTCTCTCATTATGGTGTGGTTATTTCTCACTCAACATTTAAGAATGAGAATATGTTATTTAGTATTTCTAATTTCTTATTACTAGCATGCAGAAACTCTATGTCCTCATAACTTTTTGAATGCTTGGGAAGCTGGAACGCTTTGAAGTTGTAAGTTTTGGTTTGATTTGCTCGAGGACTAGCAAAGTCTAAGTGTGGGGGAATTTGATAGGTGTAGAATACACCGTATTTACTATCTAGTAGTTTATGCTTTCTTTGCTATTTTCCTGTAAATTATGTATTTTACGTGTGTTTTTGAGTTATTAGGTACTCTGGAGTCGCACGGAGGAAAAGAAGAAGAAATCATCAACATTGAGCAAAAAGGGCATAATTTTCATTTCATAGGGAAAACACTATTGGGAGACGAGCCACGGTTAAAGGGCAACTCTCTCAGAGGAGGATTAGAAACAGCCAGCTGATTGTTAAGGGATGGCCACATGTTAAGGGGCATCTCTGTTTTGGAGAAATATTAAAGACAAACCAGCAATGGTTAAGGGGCCTCCAATTTGGTTACCCTTTATCAGAAGCCACCAGCTGTCAATAACCATCCCACCTTAAAACCAAATTAGGTTGAGAAAAAAAAAAGACATCAATTCCCATTTTCTGTTCTTCCCCTTTTCAGCCGAGAAGCAGTAGCAAGAGAGAAATCGAGAGATCGAGAGTTGTTGTTGATGATAAGTAGATGGTGGCGGACTCTGATAGTAATGGAAATTAGGGTATGTGATGTTGTTAATACAGATCGAGAGAATTAGAGAAGAACAACAACACCGCAAGATTGAAGAGGTGGGTATTGTGAATTCACGAAATTTGAAGGAAAAAATTAAGATTAGAATTGGGATTGATCTCATGGAAGAAATTAGGGTTTATACGGAAATGGGTTTTGAGATGAGAAGATGCTGAGAGACAAAGTAACAAATCTGAGATGGGTTTACGGTGATTTTAGGGTTCTGTGGATGAATTAGATATGGAGTTGGGTTGAGCTCGATTCGATTGATTGATGGGAACTGTTGGTGTTGTTTAAAGGGGATCTAGGCTGTGGTGCAGAGACGAACAATGGGTCTGAGTAGGTGTTCATGATTGGTGTTGCTGTTATTGCTGCGAATTTGGTGATGAAATGGAATGGGTTTGATGAGAGACTCGGGGAGAAAGAATAAAATGGCAACAGAAGCAGATGGATGAATCTGTGAATGATGGTTACTAAGAACTGATGCTGCTTTCTTTGAGTTAAGGCTCAGTGGTGGTGCAATTTGCTTGGTGTTGTGTTGGTATGGCTAATGAGAGCTTGTGATGGCAGAGACTACAAGAAATTGATGGGTTTCAGCTAATTGAGATGGAAGAATTGGCTACAGCTTGGAGAATGAATTTGATGGCTGCCATATGAGCAATTTCTGGTGGAATGGAATTTTTCTGAAGCTACAAAGTTGGTTGCAGTGAGAACAAGTTGTTGCTGCTCTAGGTTAAGGTTCTGCAGTTGAATCACAAGAGCAGCAAGGTGTTGATGTCTTGTTATTCTTTATTTGAGAAAAGAGGAATTGGATCTGTATGGGTTCTTGTTGCTGTTGATTGGAGCAAAACATGGAGATGAAGGTGGTTCTGGTATTGATTTGAGGAGAAGGAATTGGTAGAGCAACTGGTGGCTGCTTGAGGTATTGCAGCTTGTATGAGTTGTTTATCAGGGTTGCAGTTGAGAATGATTATGAGATGCAAATGGCCCTTAGGCGCTGTATGGTTTGTTTGATGGTGTTCAGTGCTGGTGAGGTTGCGAATGAGCTATTGATGTGCAGAAGGGTGAAGGTTATGGAGCTGTGAAAGGGATTGCTAATGGTGAAGTGGTTACTGCTATGGGCCTTGAGGTGGAGTTGTTGGTCTTTGTTGCGGGGGTCTTGGCGGTTGTGCATGATTGGTGAATTGCAGGTGAGTTAGCGGAAGAGGTGGTGTTCTTTGTGTGCAAGTTCGGATGACAGCCATCATGGTGGGTAGCGGAGGATTGGCATGGCCATCTTGGCCGTGAACAATAAGGTTCAGTGCAAGTGGCTTGGTCAGAACTAGTCAGCCGAGTTAGCCAGCTGACTCGGTTCTGACTCGTTCTAACTCAGCCCCTTGACTTTTGACTAACGGTTGACTTACGATTTTGACATGTTTGACCGTTAGTCCTAACGGTGGACTGACGGAATATACCTTGACCGGAGGAGAATTTTCAGGTGGCCGGCGGCGACGGATTCCGACCTATTTCCGGCCAAAAACCCAGTTTTTCGGCGAGCCAAAAATATAGAATTTTGTGTGGAATTCTCCCATGGGATGTGAAGAGTTGGACTTGGAATTGAATGAAGAATTTGGCTTGGACTTGGAAAGAGGAGATGGAAGATTTGAGAAAGGCTTGGATTTGGAAATTGAGCTACAAAAGGAAAGGTATTCTATTCCTTAGAAGATATGGAGAACATTGAAGCCTATAAATAGAGAAGAACTTCTACACTTCCATACACATTGATACACTTTTACACACACAACACTTTTCTTTTCTTTATTATTATTGTGTGAACTCCTTAACATGAGTAACTAAATTGATTGAGGATGAATTCCTAGTTCTTAACATGTTTTGAGTTTTGTTTAAATCTACTTTGAATTTTCACATGATTATCGTTTGTTTTTGCTAATAAGAATGTTTATGCTTGATTGATATGTCGTTTAGGATGCATACTAAATTGATTTGTTAATTAATTTATAGCTAGTGAAAGTTAGGGGATAAGTAATCGTTTCTTGACTCTTTACACAAGTAGAAAACACGAGACCTTGCGGAGGGATTCCGTGGAGCAATTGTGTGTAAAAACAACGTTAGCAAGTGGACCTTGATCTAAGAGTCTAACTACTAATATCAACCTAATAAATTCATAAATCTTAATGCGTTTAATTAAATTACATCTTGAGTGATCTACTACTAGGTGGTTTGGTGAATAGAATCCGGTAGTCGAGAACTTCCGTATCCGGTGATATAAGGGATTTTGGGGTTAGCACTGATCTAGCTGCTATACCTACGGTTGGTGATAATTTGTGACTAATAAGAAGTGGAAAAGAACATAACTTTAATCATTGTTTTGCAGCGAAGAAGGATTCCTTGATCTAATCTCTCTTATTGATTTCCTTTTAATTTCTTTGTTTATTTTATTCACTTTCTTAAATTCTTAATCAATACCCCCCTTTGTGTGACAAATTTACAACTAGAATCTCGTGCTCCTCGTGGGATCGACCTTGACTACCCTATATTACTTGTTAATTAGGTAGTAAAGTATTAATTAATTTGTTGTGGTTACGACACGCATACAACACCATTTGAAGAAGGATAAATCCACAAATGTCTAGACTTTGAGTACCCAATTCAAGGAAATATACCAACTCCGGAAACTCATGACTCCACCGATAATTCTCAATTGTGGAGGGACAAAGATTAGATATACCAAGTTTTCCAAAGGCCATCAAGGAAAGACTAAGATAATTATTAGGAAATTTTCCATTAATCCAATCAACACTTTTACCACAAAGGCCATTAGAAGTGGTTTCATAGGATAGTCTTTCTTCTCTTGGTCTAGGAAGGTGAAAATTACCAAAGGGGATTTTGGTAATCCTTGAAATCAACTCTCTATTAACAAGAATCCTTTCTCTATTTATCATGGTCTTGAATTCCATGTCAACAAGATCAACATCATGGATGTTTGCATAAAATATTCTTGTTATAGTGTCAAAACCTTCACTAAGACCATTAAAGATGTTTCCAAGATTAATTTTTTCAAAACAAACCAAATCTTCTTTATGACCACTAGCCATATCTAATTTATTTTCTAGAATGAACCCACTAGAAGAAATCCTTTCAAAGATCTTACTTCTAGAATCATTGATAAATCTAATTCTAATATAATCTTGATTTTGAGGCATAGTCAAGTGATGAGTGCCAAATATTGCATATTCATACACCTTTTCATTGGCACTTAACTCATCTTTCGCGCTTCAAAGTCATATATTATCCCAAATTCTGCATTCTTACCATCTTCAAGAATAAATATTTGTATTAATTAATTTTGTGTTTTTAAGTACTAAATAAAGCTTGGAAGAATTGAGAAGACAAAAGATAACAAAGTTGGAAGCGTTGCAACCCGCTCGCGCATCAGTGGCAACCTGTTTACAAATTCATGGGATTAAACAACCCATGATCCAAAACCCAAGACCCAAATCCATTTCCACCTTACCCCCATTGGATTCTTTCCAAAACATCCACCTTACCCCCATTGGATTCTTTCCAAAACATCCACCTCACCCACATTGTATTCCATTATATCCATCAATTAAGAAAACATGTTTTGTTTAATTGTTGAGTGGTTGCTACAGTGAAATTCGGATCCCAAGTGTGAGAGAATTTTTGTGTATAAATAGAGAGGGTTGTTGTGTTGAAAACTCATCCAAGAATAGCTTGTTCATGTTATTTTATCAAATTTCAATTTTGTTATAATGTTCTTCATGTTCTAATTTCATTTACTAGGGTTTATATAAAGCCCTAATCTCATTGGTATGTATTCATATCTTGTATCTTGTTCTTGAAAGTTTAGAATTGTTTAAAGATATAATTTAATCCAAGTTTTTCAACATCTTGCTCTCACAATGTATGCCATGTATCCATTGTAGTTAGAATATCTCTATGTTGATTATGCTACAACTTATGCTTAACCAAATATTGATCTTTAGATTAGTTGTGCTTAATTAGACAATTAATGATTTGGAGAAATACTTTAGTTGTGATTAAATTATCCATTGGAGAAACACCTTAGTTATACGGTAGACTTGAATCTACTATAAGGACAAGAATAATATTACAAGTTGAATGCATATCATAGGTTATTGGTGGATTTGAATACCCTAGTATCCATATTATCATTGTTTACATATCTTGTTATTTGCATATTTTACTTTTATTATTTCAGTCACTTGAAAATCATATCGTCGTATCGACAAAATCAAACCCCTTTTGGTTACTCTCTGAATCAGGATTTAGAATCAACTTCTACACTATCCAAGTCTCTGTGGTTCGACCTGTGCTTGCCCTGTGTTGCTTGTCGACACTGTGCACTTACAGTTTATACATAGAAGTAGGTATCTTTCCGAGCCTACCATCAAGCTAGAAGATGATGAATCCAAGTTTTTTGAAACCTTCTTTGAAGCCTTGAAATTTCCCATGATATTTAGAAATTAAGAGTTCAAGAAGAAGGAAAAACTCACTTGGTATGCTCCTTGAAGATGAGGAAAATCCTTAGTCTCTTTTGAATCTCCAAAGAAATTTTAATGGAGATAATACATGAACCCTAGAATAGTTCACATACATGGACTAGAGAGGGAAGAAGAAGGGTAGGCGTACCATACTTCTTATATACCCAATAATGGGCTTGGACCCATTCATGAACCGCGACCCGCAAAAGGAAGGAAGGATTTCTTAAAGCATTCAACATCCAAGGTTCGCACACTGAAAGGATCAGAACCGTGCAGTAAGAGGATAGTAGGAAGAAACTTCATCACCCCAGTTATCCTTGGATAGAGAGAAAGAAAAACACAAAAAATAAATTAACCCAAATACAAAAATAAGCCAACCGTTACTTGCCCCATCTCAAGGTATATACAAATCGGGTAGATACAAGCTTGTTACCAAGAGGTGAGATGTGCAGAGAGATTCTCATGCAACATTTCCAGTTGATATTTGTGAAATGTACCATAAGTATAATCATAGTAATGATGATACTCAGGGTTAATAGAATTTTTTGAATCCCTTCTCTTATGACCAAGAAAAGACTTTTTCCGACAATTAGAACCTACACCGAATTCACTAGACATCTTTTTATCAATTTCACATGAGTTGGTAGTAAGCCTAGTTCGTACAACATGAATACATGATTTGACAAGTACAGAACTTTTATCAAAATGATTCTTATTCTTAATCTAATTAAGTTTTTTTAAGAATTTAAAAACGCTTTTAAATGCTCTAAATAGATCTTTGTCAATTGATCAATCATGATAGTATTCCTCAAAAATATTAATGGTTAATCTAGTGAGTTTCCATATCTTTGAGCGTTGACCACGTTTTCTCGAACGTACTTTCTTAGAAGAAATTTTAATTTTTCCTTTAGACTGTTTCTCATCATCTAAGTTTTCCAGAGTCTTAGATGAAACGAGATTATCATGAGAGACCAAAGGTCTACTAGATAATAAGCTCTGAACAATCTTTAAGGGTTTCTTGCATGCGTTATAGATGCCAAGAGAAAGTTTCCCAAAGAAATTTCCCATTGGAATAGACTTTAAGGATCAGTCAAACACAAACTTATTGGGTTTAGAGTGTTTTCCTACTCTGATACCAATTGAAAAAGCAGGGGTCTAACAACCACACCCAATATTTCGCTTATAAATCTGTATAGATTAACTCCAACATACTTTTAAGAGAATCAACGAGACAGTCAGACTCAATCTTAAGAAAAGTATATCAAAGAGTTATATCTCAATTTCTCAATTAAATCTGCAATCAAACAAATAGGAATTTGCGAGCCCGATTAAATATAAGAATTTACTTGGACTGTATCAAAAACCAATATCCAAGTGTTAACCAATTTAATCAACAACTAAAGGTTGGATTCACAATTGATTGACAGTCAATTTTACACTTATTTTTGTTTTTTTGTTTTTTTGTTTTTTATTTTGCTTTTGCTTTAAAACTTCGAAACCCTAACTACCTCTTTTTAGCTCAACAGGTGCCGGAGTAGCTGTTGTAAAGGCGAAGGAAAGGAAGCGAAAGAAGTTTTTATTTTAAATAAAAAAAAAAAAAGAGTTTATTTTATTGTATTAGGATTCCTCTACTCTTGTAATTTTCTTTTTCTTTTGCACTTTATTTTGGACTTTGGACTTGGACATTCTATTTTTATTTTTTATTTTTAAACCCTACGGAAGGGTATTATTAAATATCAACTGTTTGCAGAGAAGGACGGTGATTACAATATCACCTCGGCCCCTCGGGTTCGTTCATGACATAGGAGTCGTGGCCCGAGTCGACAACAACGGTTCATCCCCCATCTGGAACGGGAGGTAAGTTTGTCGAAACACTCGCGAATCCCTTGTTAGCGAGTTAGTGTATTCCTTCGTTTGCATATATGTTGAGGAATTGAATACGGCTGCTTTATTTTCCTAGTAAATGGCAAGGACTGGACATACAAGATAAGGGTTCGGATTTCATCACCGTTCTCTTCTTGCCCGCCTTAGGAAAATGATACATACGCGAACCTAAGCTTTAAAATTTGAAATAGAACAAGACCTATAAGGTAACGAGCTTAGTAGGAAAGTCGTTTGAAAAATATTGGTTACTCTTTAAGCATACTTCGAAGTTCATGACGGTTTCTGTGAGTTGAATGCGTGACTGCGCCGCCTTGTATTGCGGTGAGGACTTGGGTATCAAAGCTCCAGCAGCTTCCCTCGCCTCTATTCAATTCACTTAAAATCATATTGATTCCATAGGGGTTTGCTCATATTGTAACGAATTCCCTTTCGAAGGATTAGAAGTTGGTCTAGAAAACAATCTAAGTGGAGCCATCATGCTTTTTGTTTGCTAGAAATCAGTAGGTTTACTGTGGTGGAGTCATCCTTGTTTGTGATTGCATATAACTTGCCTTCTAGGTGAATGGTTAACATGCTTGATATGCTAGCTAGGCTATGATTGTGTATTTTAGAGACCATACACGCTGACTAGTTAGAATCAGTCAAGAAGAGTTAATTGAAATACATAGTTCTGAGGCAGACAGTCCAAACCCATCCAAAACAATGGGAGAACCAGTAAACCCAGTCCGTAGTCTAAAGGACTACATGTACCCAACGAGGACAACCCAGTCCTCGTGCATTGTCTTACCAGCTATTGATGGACAATTTGAGCTAAAGGCAAGTATCCTCAATATGTTGCCTAAATTTAAAGGGGTTGAAGCTGAAAATCCCTACCACCATGTGAGAGAGTTCGAGGAAATTTGTGGGACTCTTCGGATCAACCAAATGACGGATGAGCACCTCAAAATGAAACTTTTTCCTTTTTCTTTGATAGACAAAGCCAAGACTTGTCTGTGTGCTCAACAGCCACAATCATTTCATACATGGGATGCTCTTACGAAAGAGTTCTTCAAAAAGTTCTTCCCAAACCATAAGACTACGACAATTCGTCATAGTCTGAATAGTTTTGTGCAATTAGAGGAGGAAACTTTGGCAAAATATTTGGAGAGATTCAATGAATTATTGCTCCAATGTCCTCACCATGGTTTTGAAAAATGGAGACTTGTGCAAATTTTGTATGAAGGCTTAGATGTCAAGAACCGAACTACAGTTGAGACCATGTGCAATGGTCAATTTATTGAAAAAAGTGTTGATGAGTCTTGGGATTTCTTAATCGAAGTCGCTAAAAAGACTCAGCAGTGGGAATCCCCCCGTGAACCAAATAGGATTACCCTTGCATCCAATGTTCATAGAATTGACTCTGACTTCGAAGGAAGTGAAAAGATGGCATCCTTGTCCAAGAGAATAGAAAAGCTAGAACTAGAAAAGAATGGAAAAACTAATATCACTACTCTCCGTAGTCAAATTGAAATGGCCACTTGTGCCGCATGCCATAGTTCAGACCATCTAGTGGACACTTGTCCAGACCTCCATGCATTTCAAGAGTCTAAAACCGAGCAAGCCAATGCTTTGTACAATAGGCAAGAGAACAACTCATATTC